>OY725326.1:56437626-57637626 GCA_963242795.1 Inga leiocalycina | reverse complement strand
TGTTTTGGGCGAGATTGTGTGGTTGTTGCGCTATTTTCTTCTCTTGTTATTGGATTTATTCTATTAAAAAAATTTCTTCCTGAAGGTTGTTTGGAAGTAAAATTTTTTGAAGGGTTGGAGGGTTTGGTTTTTGGGGGAAAATACGTGGGTTTAATGTATGGCTGTGAAGGAGATTCTACTGATATGTGGAAAGTTTAGATACTGCAGAGTCTGCATTGAGGTTGATTGTGAAGAGGTATCGAGGTGCCTAATTGCAAGAACAATTAATGGAGTGGAGTGGCAGAGTGTGTCTACCCTGTCTGATGTTCTTTTGCTGGTTGAGAATAGGTCTGAGATATAAGCTTTTCCTTGGTGGCTAGCCAAGGTAAGCATGCTGCAGATTTACTAGCAGCTGCTGGCAGTAGGAAGATGGAACCCAATGGGTGGCTGGAAACAGCACCATCTATCCTGAATGAGGTTTTGTTGGCTGACTCATACTGTAGTGAGAACGAAGGACTGGAAGTCTGCCAGAAAGTGAAGGCATAGGCTAGGATTTGAGGTTTTAAGGGTAGTTTCCTTTCTGTTGTGTTTGTTTCTATTGCTCTATTGCTTTTACAGGTTGTATCCTAGGTTTATCTGCTTTCTTTTTTTGGTTTGATGAATTAATGAGGGCAATACTCTTTTTGAATATTCATAAAATTGAATTTTTTTAAAAAAAATAATTTTAAGGTTCAAATCCATGTGTATGTACATAAAGAGAAAATCTAGATTATCAACCTGTAAATGTATTTTTCAATCATACCTGTCATATTTGCTATTTGTCTCTGATTTCTTTCATTTTCTTTTTGTTGTTCTTGTCTGAAATTGTTCCTGATGGTTATAATCATTTATGCACACCTACACTTCAGAGTAGTGAGTCAAAGATTATCACAAAAAAAGAGTAATGAGTCAAAGAAGCCATTCTATTTATACATTTTGATTGCCCATGCGGACTGTAGCTATTTGTTTGAGCAACTCCTGTAGGTTTCACTGACTCAATTTTTGTCTGAAGCGTTAGTAGTTTTCTGTGTCTCTTTTCAGTGTATAGTATCAGTATACATAAGCTTTAAATGTCAAGATATTATGTGTAGAGTCTAGTTATGTTTTTGTCTGTATATTCATATTTATTAGAAAGTTTATTCAAGAAAGCTGCTAACTTATCTTCGGATGCTTTTCCCCTGTGTTCTTATAATGTTTGAGTTTCTCCTCAAGGTTTTGTTGACTTATTTCTTGTCTGAATTTTTTGCTACTGTCTGTGTTTCTCCACTGTATAGTATCAGCATACAGGCTTCTGTCTGTTTCCCCAATGGATTAATTAGCTTTTGCAAAATGAGAAAAGGAAACTGTGAATTACTTATATAAAGCTTGCTCATTCTCAACTGAGTTTTATAGGGTATTGTATCCCCTGCCTATAGCCATAGATAAGTGAAACGGAGAAAAGAAAATAAACCACTCATCGTGTAAGCTAGAAGTTTTCTAAAGCAAGTAGAGAAACTTCATTTTTGTTTTTAAATTGCAGCCATAACAAGGTGCTTTATGACATTCTCTTTATCACTACGTTTAAATTATGATATCTGCTAGTGAAAAAAAACGCTTTAGATATGATCATACACATTAGTTGTTTAGTTTTAAATTGTCAAACAATGATATCAAATGCTCAAGGTTTTTCTTTTCTTTTCTTTTTTTTTTGGGGATAAGGCCGCCTTGGTGGCTTGATTGAAGAAACAAATAAATTTTATCAAGCTGAAAGGACCTTACTTTTGACCACTTGGTCAAAGAAGCTATATTACTAAAGCTACAACCTCCCAAGGTAAGTTTATTTTTTTTCCACCAAAAATCATAGGAATGGGACTAGCTTTTTTTGATTTTGGTGTTTTACCAGTCACTTCCTTAAATAGAAAAAATATTTTATAAATGCTCATTGGAAGTGGACAAATAGTTGAACAATCATTGGGAACTATAACTTGTATTCATCTGGTCTTTAACTTATTTTGTTTTCTTCACTGCTTTGGATTGATCATTTCTGAATAAAGGGAAAAAGATGGAGAAAGTTGCTCATACTGATGAAGCTGATGAGATGCCAGCTTTGCATCCACCAATTTCTGATGTGCCACACAATGCAGAGCCCAAACCGGATGTCCCCATTAAGTATTCTGTTGTCAGTAGGCGTGGGTTTGGGACTATGGGGAAACACATGCCAGTGCTTGCCAATTATTTCCAAGTTTCTGTTGGTGTTCCAGATGCTGTATTTTTCCAGTATATTGTATGTCTCCCTTTCCTGTCCTGTAATTTTCACATCATGGGCATGCTCTTATGTAGATGAATAATTTCCAGGTTTCTATTACTTCAGAAAATGATAGAGCTGTCGAGAGCAAGGGCATTCGGAGAAAACTGATTGATAGGCTTTGCCAAACCTACTTTTCTGAACTTGGTGGTAAAAGGTTTGCCTATGATGGAGGGAAAACTTTGTATGCAGTAGGTCCTCTGCGACATCAAAAGCTTGAGTTCACAGTAGTACTTGAGGAATCATTGGCAAAATGGTATACATAATTTATGAGTCTTGCCTGTGCCATATTTTTGTTTTAAAGCTTACGCTGTCTTCCTGCTGTTGCAGCAGTTATGGTAGTCCTGGTGCTGATGGAAACCTTAGCGTGGAAAATAAAAGGTCAAAGCATTCTTTCAAGTCAACAACTTTCAATGTGAAGATAAATTTCGCTGCCGAAGTACCCCTACGGTCTGTTGCTTTTGCCCTGGAAGGAGTTGAGTCAGATTCTAATGCTCAGGATGCTTTGAGAGTGCTTGATACTATTCTGAGACAGCAAGCAGCTAGCATGTAATTACTTTTAAGATGTTCTTTTTAATAGTTGTCTCAAGAGTGTCTTGAATGTCATTCACCTGTTCCCTGTTAGCTCTAACCTAATTAAACGAACCTTTCCAAATGTCAAGGAGCTGTCTTTTGGTAAGGCAATCATTCTTTCGTGATGACTCGAGGAATTTCACTGATGTTGGAGGTGGGGTAACAAGAGTTCAAGGTTTTCACTCTAGCTTTCATACTACACAGGGTGGATTGTTTCTCAATATGGGTAGGACCACACTTTTTCATATCATAAATTTTCATTATCATTAAATTATACCTCCCCCCTCAGAGTTCCTCTTCATATTTTTATGACTAGATGTGTCCACAACAATGATCTTAACCCCTGGACCTGTAATTAATTTTCTCCTATCCAACCAGAGTGTGAGGGAACCCCGTTATATTGACTGGGCAAAGGTGACTATGTTTTAACCTGTGTGCACGATGTTCATGCTTCCAGATTTGTATCTTTTATTGAGGTTTTCTTTTCTTGATATTATTTAGGCCAAGAGAATGCTTAAAAATTTAAGGGTGCGTGCTTCTCATCGCAACCATGAATTTAAAATTATTGGCTTGAGTGAGAAACCGTGTAATCAGCAACTGTAAGTTCTTTCATTTTAAACTTTAGATATCTATTCTATTTCTTTGTAAAAAGAAGATAAAGACTTATTCATCTTATTTCTTTCCTCCAGTTTCAGTATGAAGGTGAAAAACAGTGAGGGCAGTAATGGAGTGGAGACGGTGGATATTACTGTTTTTGAGTATTTTGCAAAGCACTGTGGCATAGAACTGACTTCTGCATATCTTCCTTGCCTTGATGTGGGAAAGCCTAAACGGCCCGTCTATCTGCCAATGGAGGTTTTCAAGTTTTATGCTTGATAGAACCTTTTCTTCCTTCTCTTAGATTCCTTTGTTCTTTCTAACTATATTTGTTTTGCCCACTAATTTTTTCATTTTCCTTTGAGCGGACCAGCTTTGCTCACTTATCCCCCTTCAACGTTATACAAAGGCATTATCTCCAATGCAGAGAGCTTCTTTAGTTGAAAAATCACGACAAAAGCCACAAGATAGAATCAAAACCATAACAGATGTAAGTTCACATACATTGATGACTTGTTTTCTTCATTTTCATACTATATTAAGCCTCATCAGAACTTATAGGCTATGGCACATCATAACTATGATGATGATCCTGTTCTTGCGGCATGTGGCATTTCTATCAAGAAGCAATTTACACAAGTTGAAGGTCGAGTTCTTGAGACTCCAAAAGTAAGGCTTAGGGGGAATAAATGTGTTATTTGTTTTTGCAATTGAGAGAGAAATACTAGGAAATAGAAGCAAAAATGATAAGGAGTTTGTTTTCTATTATATTATTTCATCACTAAATACACTCTTTACTGTTTTTGTATTTGAGACACACAGTTGAAGGTTGGTAAGAATGATGAGTGCTTCCCTAGTAATGGACGGTGGAACTTTAATAACAAGGTACTGTATAATCATTTTGAATTTATAAAGAACTAGTATTTTAAGACAACCCTTTCTTCACTGTTATGTTAAAAAAACATGGTTATCTAGTATGAAAATTGATAATTTTCAATTTCCTTCTTTGCAGACACTTCTACAACCAGCTCGCATTGAACTCTGGGCTGTGGTCAACTTCTCAGCGCGTTGTGATACTAGTTACATTTCAAGGGAGCTTATCAAATGTGGAATGAACAAAGGAATTGTATGTCACCTCAACAATTTTAAGGCATTGTAATTTCACTGTGCTGTCATCTCAGTGTTTATGTGATTACCTGTCTCTCAAAGCTACCTTTATATGTAAACAGAAAATTGAACGCCCATATACTTTAATTGAAGAAGATTCACAAATTAGAAGATCTAGTCCTGTTGCAAGAGTTGAAAAGATGTTTGAGCTGCTATATGCTAAGCTTCTTGAAGAACCAGACTTCATTCTTTGTGTCTTGCCAGAGAGGAAAAATTGTGACATTTATGGTATGTCTTTGAACGCATTTTCCTATTTCTTTATGGCTATTTTACCGACAACTCAATGTTATTTTGTTTAATTTTAGGACCTTGGAAGAAGAAATGTCTGACTGAAGTTGGTGTTATCACACAGTGCATTTCTCCTTTGAAGATCAATGATCAATACCTTACTAATGTGCTTCTTAAGATCAATTCTAAGGTAGATGATTGATTCTTATGTTGGTATATTATTAACTTTTGATTTAATTATTCTTTTAGATCTTTTAGTTTCATTGAAATTTAAATTTAGTCCTATGATTTAGAAACAAGTATTGGATCCGTATTGATATTTTTTTTTTCAAAAACAAAACAAAGTAGTTCCTTCAAACTTCTGTCAGTATTTCATTACCCTATGCCATCTTAGCATGATGCATATGCATGATTCATTGATTTAAGATGGCAGAAAAGAATAGAAGCAGATAATAAAAGGAAAAAACTAAAAGTAGATAACAAAATGAACATAACTCACCCAATTCGCATGTGATGCAACATAGTGAATTGGGTGAGTTGGCTTGAATCATGTATAGCTGGTCATATCATCGCTAATTTTTGGTGAAACTTTGATGATAAAGAGACAAGGAGTAAATTTGAAATTTTTAGAACTATAAGGATCCAAGTACAAATTTTTAAAAAATAGGGACTAATTTGAAATTTTAGTAAGACTATTGGAGCCAGGTGAATTGTAAATTATTCTCAATATATTTTGTCTTCACGAACATAAAGATAAATTCAGATGATTTATATTTTGTTCCCTTTGTAGCTTGGCGGAATAAATTCTTTGTTGGCCATAGAGCATTCTGGGCATGTTCCCCTAGTAAATGATACTCCCACACTGATTTTAGGAATGGATGTCTCTCATGGTTCCCCTGGTCGATCAGACCTTCCATCAATAGCAGCTGTAATGTTATCTTTGTACCAACTTTCATCTGAAGAACTTTTCTTTTTTACTTTGTACTGTCACCACAAGATTCTCACTGTATCATTATACTGTGTTTTGTAATGTCACATCCTCAGGTTGTTGGATCTAGATGCTGGCCCCTAATTTCAAGGTATAGAGCATCTGTTCGAACGCAATCATCTAAGGCAGAGATGATTGATGCTCTATACAAGCCATTGGAGGATGGGAAAGATGATGGCATGATCAGGTATTGGGGGAAAATGTATACGGCACTGCTTTTGACATTTTTTATTATATTGCCTACCTTTCCCCAGCATGACATGACATGATTACTGGCCATCTGTGCATTATGATCACTTTTTCCATTCCTGGGGCTCCAGTATGTCAAAATTGCTTTGGTTTTGTAGTTTTTTGGTTTTTGCAAATTACTTCGGTTATAAAATCCGTTAAATAAAATGCATTGGACCATGATTTAATCCCGATCTGTGATGGCTAGAATGAAAAATCCTTTTTTATGTTATTTTAAAATAAAAGGATTTATATTTTCAGTAATGTTATTATAAGACTTTAGGTTGATCCAATTTGCTTGTCTATGGGTGTGCAATTGCTCAAGTGTTTTTACCAGGTAAGCTTAAGAATTCCCAATAGGACTGTTTTTACACAGTACTTAAGAAGTTAAACCTCACTCTCAGTCCTAAAAGCGAAATGTTTTATCTGTCAATTCATTTAGTATGAATATATATTGCATCTTCATACATTCAATGAAATGTAATAATAAGATGATATGGTACATTTATTCTATTTCTTTATCCATTAATTGTGAGTTCATACGTATGGGGCCAACAAATTCCTTATACTGTTATAACCTGAATGCTATTGCTTTTGTAGAGAACTACTTTTGGATTTCTATCATTCAAGTAATGGACGAAAACCAACTCAAATTATTGTCTTCAGGTTTCACGTTTTAACCTTTTCTGCTCAATTCACAATATATTACTTGGTAAGGTGTTCATCGGCAGAACTAACCTCTTTTCTGCTTGCATGGCTTTTACCTTCCTCTTCCCCCTAATGTTATGCGGATAATATCTTTTGCTCACCTAGTTGTCTTTTTTCTATATCTTCAGTAATACGTCTTTTATAAAAATGAAGTTTATGACTTGGAAAAAATCTACTATTTGTTCTTTTTAAAATTTGAGAACATAATCTGATAAGATTATTCTTCGTTATAGCAAATGCTGTATTTTTTTTTTCCAAAAAAAAATTACTGATTGCTTCTGTATCTCTCTCTCTTGCTTCTTAGTCTTGGGAGTGTCTACAAATACGCTGGTTTTTTTCAAATATTTCTTATGAGACGCTATCTATATAAATGTAGTGAAGTTAAATCAAATTTCGATTTTTCATTTGCTGATTAATTTCACTCTGTTTGTATGTTAATTGACCAAATGTGTAATTGGAATCCTTTTTTTGGCTTTCAATTTAACCTATTGCGAAGTTTTAAGAGGTCATAGACGACAGCCAAATTCACTAAGAAATCCAAATTGTCTCAATTTTATCTATTTTCAATTTTGCTCTTCTGAAAAGTTCTAAGCATTAATATGAACTCACATTTTGTTTCTTCTCATTCTAATTACGTGTTTGATACCCTTTTATTTAGCTCTTTATTTTCTGATCTGTGTTTTATTTTTAGGGATGGAGTTAGTGAATCGCAATTTAATCAGGTTTTGAACATTGAGCTGGACCAAATAATTAAGGTTTTACTGGAACCTAACTCTTTCTCTTGTATCATCTACATTTCAATTTGTGTTAGGGTTGCTAGATATAATTTTTTGTTTCTGTGATAATTATCATGGTACTGTTTTTCTTATGACGTGGATACTGTGATAATACACTTTGTTTCCATCGGAATGATAGCCTTTAGTTGATAAACTTCTCTTATTAATAGGCCTATAAACATCTTGGAGATGTTGATGCTCCCAAGTTCACAGTAATTGTGGCACAAAAGAATCATCATACAAAGTTGTTTCATGCTAATGGTTCAGATAATGTTCCTCCTGGTATGCAACTTCTCACTTCCTTCTTATGTACAGCTCAAACCAAGCGTTAAAACTTGAAAGAAATCCAAATTTCCTCTTCAGGGACAGTTGTTGACACACAAATTGTGCATCCTCGGAATTATGATTTCTACATGTGTTCACATGCAGGGAATCTTGTAAGATGGCTGCTCTAGTTCTTTCTCAACTTTTGTTTGTTTGTTTTTTGGGTTTCCCTGCATTGAGTACCTTTGATTACCTCAGTGCCACTTTTTTAATCACTAATGTTTTATCTCGTTATGTTTCCTTTGTTCTCCTTTTCGTTTTGAACAATAGGGAACTCCTAGGCCAGCACATTACCATGTGTTACTAGATGAGATTGGTTTCTCAGCGGATGACTTGCAAAATTTAATCCATTCGCTGTCTTATGTGTATGCATTTAATCTTCAACTTCTTGGCATGTTCCTAACTTTAATTTTACGTTATAATCTTTTTTACTGAGACATATATTTACTTCAGGTACCAGAGGAGTACAGCTGCAACTTCAGTTGGTAATTTCACCATTTAGTAGTGATTGTCAAATTCTTAGAACAACTGCAGAAACATAGTGGCCAATGACCTGTAACTCATAATTAACGATCAAGGACATCAAAAGTTGAAATCTCCTAAGGATCATAGGAATAAGTTATTATTAGTACTTTCTAAAGTAATTACCCATACTTCTACATCTATAAGATGTAGTTGTGATTTTATGGGAACGTGAGTGATTATTTTGAAAATCACCAGTAATGATTTATTTTTATGGTCTTGTGCTGAAGGATTTTGGTTTTTAAAGTCATCATGCATCTATTTTATATCGAATGGATCTTGAAGTGTCATTTCCTGGGCTATTTTCATTAGTTGCATTGAAAACATGTTTTTATTTCTGCTAACAATCTTCTCCCTTCCTAATTTTCTCCTTCAGTGGCACCCATATGCTATGCCCACTTTGTCGCTGCTCAGATGAGGCAATTTTTGAAGTCTGATGATTCATCAGAGACACCCTCAATTTTGACCACTGAACTAGTTGTTCCAATCCCAGAGCTTCCGAGGTTGCATCACAATGTTCAAAGTAGCATGTTCTTCTGTTGAGGTGTTGTGTGCCGGCCAACTGCCCTTGGTGAATAATCTAACTTTTTATGGGCCATTGATTTTTAACACTGTAGAGTGTAGATATATTGCTTGTAAAATTAATACATTGCTCAGACCAACCCCAGATTCCCCCCCCCCTAAATGGAATGGCGAGAAGGAATTGAACATTAGTTTTATTCTTTTTGAGACAACATTGATGTGTTATTTTAGTTTTATTTTATGCTATTGCTGACTTGAAGTTAGAAACAGTTGACATTTCAAGTTGTAGATCTGAAACTTTCCAAATGATATGTTTAAGCTTTTTGTTTTTGTTGGGTGAAAAGGCTTTTGTTCTGTTTGATTTTGAACATTTTCACCTGTTTGTGGAAAATGAGTGGCTTTAATTCGTCTCAGTATTGTATTTGGGGCAATATTATTTAATTATACTTATCTTTTGTACATGGATTAAGTTGTTTTGAATATTGAGGTTATGAAATTTTGATTTATGTGATATGCCTGGTGGAAATTCTTAGAAGTGAAGTTTAAGGGCTTGTTTGGTACGAGGACGGGAGGAAAAGTGGATGAAGGGAACATTTTTTTGAGTTTAATTTAAAAAAATTAGAGAAGTGGGGTTAAAAATTTTTAATTAATTTTTCTTACTCTTTTATCTTTCATATTCTCTTTATTAATATTTTATTATCCCACTTCTTCAATGTTTTAAAATTTAACTCATAAAAATTTTCTCTCCCCTCTCCTCCAAATCCCTCATACCAAACACACCTAAGGGTTTTTTTTCAACTTTTATTTTTCCAAATGGGGATGGATGGAATCAACGACATTTTGATCTGGAATGTTCATGGTAAGTGTTTGGATCACATGTGAGCCAAGATGTCGGGGCTCTTGTATGGAATTTTGTTTTTGATAATATTTTTCATTGAATGTTTTTTTTTTTGACAATATTTTTCATTGAATGTTAATGAAAATTATAATATTTGTTTATAAAAAAATATTTTAATTTAGTTGATTTAGGGAAAGCTTTTGTAATCCTTCCACAGCATGTTTTCAAATATATCTTTCGGGTAATTCAAATATTTTTTTTGGCAAAAAAAATTCAAATATCTTCATGGATGAATATACGTCTTCAATTCTAAATTCTTCAAGGAAAGTTATGGAATTCGCTTCAACTATAATCTGTTTATAATGAAACATTTTTAAGATTTCACATTGAACGATTATCAAGTGCTATTTAACGCAATATTTTCTATTGGAAATAAAAAAAAATCTGAGAGCTGAAAAAACCAGACTTTTATTAAATTTATTTTCATAGTAGTTTTCTTAATTTAATCACCAAAATTTGGTGGTCAAACTAAACACGGATTGCTTTTCCAGTATGAAACCTGTAAAAAGCTTAATTTTTAAACTAGAAATTGGAGAAGTTACGCAGGCCGAACTCTTAGAAAAAAAAAACTTTAGATTATGTTTAAAGTTTATGAGAGGTATGCAAGTGAAAAGCTAAAAAAAAAAAAAAAAAACTTTAGATTAAGTTTAAAGTTTATAAGAGGTATGCAAGTGAAAAACTAACTCAACTATAAAGATTATTGGATCAAAATTTTAAGTGGGCTAATATATATATTTCTGGGTTTAAAGTCTCATGATCCAAAATTATGTAATGGTCTCAATTATATTATATATATTACTGGGTTTAAAACTTCATGTCAATGTTATTGTTTAGAAATTGACCAAAAGAATTAATTATATAATTGAAGTTTTATTGGACCAAGAAAATATCCATTTCTTTCGTTGAATGCACTAAAACCATTGGAGACCCAATGAAGCTCCAGAAGGAGGAGAATGGCGTCATAGAGAAGGAGGGATTTTGAAACAATTCCATCAATTTACTAGGCCAGTAACAAATTGAAAATCACGTGGTTTAAAATTGAAGAGAGAAAGAGCAAGTGGAAAAATCTCGTTGGTGGAAGTTAAAATTATCATGATTAACACTTCTATCTTATCTTCAGACGGAAGAAAATTATAGAGGAAAGAATATTAAGAGAAAAACTCACAAAAATTGTATTCCTCTAATCTTTAATTTAAGATATATTATATAATTTAGGGATAAAAAAACTAAATAAATTTTTAATTATCAAATCTGTGATACTATTTTTCTAAAAGTTTTTTGCGTAACATTAGATTATATATGAGATTTTAAGTTAGACAAATTAATTTTAAAAAAATATATAAATATAAGAGATAAAATAAAAAAAATGTCTTATATTTAAGATAAGATTCACTTTTTTTTTTTGATTTTCATCATTCGGTATCCCAGGCCGACAGCCTCAGACTAATCCGAACTGCCAATTGTGGGCACCTCGATGGGTGGAATGGCTGGCCAGAAGATTTAATATTTTTTCATACCCATGGCGAGGATCGAACCCTCGACCGATGGTTGAGGAGGAGCCCCTACCGCCCCACCCCATTCCCTTGGTTAGATAAGATTCACTTTTAAACTAGTTCCTACATCATTTAGCTTTGATGAGTATTGTTTTATACTAGTATTTTTAAAAGTTTCCTTTCATCCAAATACAGGGTTAAACTAGACTCAATTCCCTATTTCCCTCGCCGTTTTTCTTTCATCAATTTGGTCTAACTTGAAGAAAGCAGCGAAGAGGGAGGAAAAAACAAGAAAGAAAACTAAAAGCTCTTGCAAGTAACTGAGTTAGAGAGGGCAGGGAAAGCCATTGTCAATTTCTATACCTTTTTTCCTCAGTAAACCCTTCATAAAACTTATTCTCCACACCAAAAGCTTCTTGTTGGCGATTTTGGTTTCTTGAAAATGAGAAACTAATTTCTTAATAGAGGGAAAAAAAATTAAAGGTGACGAGAGGCTATATATAATTACTAGTAAAAAAATCTCGTTTGGCAGGACTTTGAAAATAAATCATTTTAAGACATACGGCATCGGCTTATTAGTCACATTTAGGAATAACATGGATTAATGTTCAGCGTGAAGGCTCTTTACAATAAGTCATTCATCTCGTTGAGGCTTTTTTTATCCTTCTACATGGAGAACAAAATGAAAAAAAATAAATTAAATATTTTTATCTTACAACGTTTTTATAAAAATAATAAAAAATAGAATAATAATTATAGGCTAAAATGATTAGTTATTAAATAAAAGGACAATCTTAATTAATTATACAAAATAACTTCAGAAATTTACATTTTTATCTATATATAATTTTTATTTTAGTTCTTAATTATAACTCTCCAAAATAAAAATAATAAAATATAAATATTATATTCATATTTATAATATAAAATAGGGAGAATTACACTCAGGTCCCAAGAAAAAAGAGAAATAAAGAAATGATCCCTATAGATTGCAAAATGAAAAAATGGTCCCAATGAGTTGTCAATACATGTTCCTAGAGTTGTTAAAGAGTTGTCAATACAGGCTCCTGGAGTTGTTAATGGGACCATTTTTTCATTTTGCAATCTATAGGGACCATTTCTTCATATTTTTCCTTTCTTGGGATCTAAATATAATTTTCCCTATACAATATTTTTGGGCGCGACAAATGAAACGTGAAGAACAAAAGGCAGGACATGAAAGAAGTAAAACAAAATGAGAAAAGCCTTTTTGGATGTATAAAATAATAAATAAATAAATATTAGCCATGATGTGACGTAAAGTGGTAAAGTGCGAGTCACCAGTCGCCATAACTGAAATACATTGAACATCCCCTCATCATTCTCTCTCTTCGCATAATGCCTCTATGCAATGAATCTTCTCTTTTACTTCGCTTTCCACTCAACTTGTCCTCTTTTTTACATTTATTTATTTTTAATTAAGCACTCCAATGAATGACGTCTGTTTTTCCAACGAGGAACTTTATTTATTTAAAAACAAAAAGTTTTTTCCTATAAAATGATCCATTGTATATAATGAAGGAAAATTATACAACTAAAGTCAAACTAAAAGGGGAGAATAAATGAGGGATTAGCATTTTACCACGCCGGCCTGTGCTGTTCCAACTTAGTAAGTGCTCTCCTGTTCGACCCTTGAATGGTCAAACCAATTAATATGAAAAAAAAAATTTAAATATCAACATTTTAATATAATTGAATTAATTGTTTTTAATTATTTTGAATAAAAATCAACTTGAACTTATATTAAAGTCATAATTAGAAATGGATACACTTGACCTTGAGATTTTTTTGGTCAGCAAAGTTCAGTGGTTCATGAGAATTAAAAAGGAAAAAAAAAACTAAAGAAGAAATAAATGGAAACGGGAAGAAGGAGTGTACGTGCAAACACGCGCCACAGCTCAATGGTGCAGAAACAGTGAGTCGCCATCACAGTCCGTGATGCTTTTGCTTCTTCCTCTGCACTTTTCGCTAATCCTTCTCACTACAACTTCCTCCTCCTCCTCCTCCTTCTCCTGATGGAAGGATGCGTCCTCCTCCCCAAATGAGCGTCTTCTATCATGCAAACGTTCCTCCTTAGCTGATCTGCTCTGCGATTGCTTCTGCTTGGTAATGTTAATTTCCGCGTCTCTCCGAATTTGGCTAAGGATCCATGTATGAGTAGCTGTAGTTTTTTATTTTTATTTTTCATGTTCTTGATCGATGCATTATTCATTATAACATCTGAAGACTTCGTTCGACTATTAGTGACAGCAGATGGTCAATAGTTGGCAAAGTGGTAGAATCAGTCTCGTAGTTGCATAGCATTGGTCGCAGTAAAACCCTCTTTTTGAAAGTTAAGGAAATAGTTTAGTTTCTCTTCTATGCCTTTCTCCAATGTTTTGAAACTGCGATCTGGATTTTTTGTTGATTCTGAGACGCGTGTTTTGTAATATTTATTGAACATAGACTTTTTAAGTCGTTTATGGAATTTCTAGAATTCATTTGGTGTGTCAATAAGCTAGAATACGGTTTGTTATTTTATTCTATTTTATTTTCATTTTTATGTTGGGGTGGGATTGTCTGGTTGCTCTGCATTGTTTCGTTTCTTCCCCTTTCTTCCCGTGTTATTTATTTCTTTGCCTGTTACCTGAAAGGTGTTTGGAACTAAATCAGGGGTTGGATGACTGGAATTTTAGGTGAGAAATAAGTGGGTTTTCTGTTACATTGCGTGTTGGTGATTTTGTCATTATTTAGCTTAACTAGCCCCATTTTGAATATTTATAAGTAACTAGGGATGATTTAATAGTAAGGGGTTTGAGTAACTAGAGTCTTGGAGATTTTAAGTTTGATTATTTGAGGATCATGTAATCCACCTGTGTCAAGGGATTAATCTCTTCAGATGAACCAGTCTTCCATTTTGATGACCAAATTTCAGGATTTTCTTTGTTTTTTTTTTTGGCCAACCAGGAATTTGACTCTTTCCATCATCGTTCTTTATGTTTAAATTTAAAATATGAAATTTCAGCACTAGGGACTTGTGCTTGTGAACATTACAAGGAGCATCTTGTAACTTAGAGTATAACTGTTAGCTGACTTTTACTTGATAGGTTAAGATTTTGAGCGTTCAATTGAACAAGTCTTTAGCAGTGGTTCACATGAGCATGAAGTTCAAATCTATGTATTGTCATAAGAATATAATAAAATTTTCTATTTGCGAAGGACTATAATATCAAAGGTTGTGTCAGGTGGTTTCTATTTTGTTAAGATATCAATTGGCAACCATCAAAGTTCTATACAACATACACGGAATTAGCAGCAAATGTTGAAGTCTTGACTTCTGAAGGAGTTTGGGTTATGGAAAAGCTTTGTTTGGTTTCTGAATGCATTCATTTTTGGGATATATTATCCTGATTGTTTGGATTCTTCAAATTATAGTTGACCACCACAAGTGCAGATCAAAAGTTTAGATTGGGGTCATTAAATTAAATGCTAGTTTATGAACTAATATTTTCTGCCTCCTGTATTTGTTCTCCTTAACTTTTTAAATTCCTTCTTGTGATTATTATTTAGCAATAACTCATCTTTTGGTATTGCCAGATTCATTCATATGTTTATATGATGATGGAGTCTTGTGATTGCATTGAGACACAATGGCCCCAGGATGAACTTCTTATGAAATATCAATACATCTCAGATTTCCTGATTGCCCTTGCATACTTCTCAATTCCTGTCGAACTGATCTATTTTGTGCACAAGTCTGCATTCTTCCCATATAGATGGGTGCTTATGCAGTTTGGTGCTTTTATTGTTCTTTGTGGAGCAACTCATTTCATAAACTTGTGGACATTCTCAATGCACTCTAAAGCTGTTGCTTTGGTGATGACTGTAGCGAAAGTCTCATGTGCTATTGTGTCTTGTGCAACCGCACTAATGCTTGTCCACATTATTCCTGACCTGTTGAGTGTGAAGACTCGTGAGCTAATTCTTAAGCACAAGGCTGAGGAACTTGACAGAGAGATGGGACTCATTCTTACACAAGAAGAAACTGGAAGGCATGTTAGAATGTTGACACATGAGATTAGGAGCACTCTTGACCGGCATACCATTTTGAAGACTACTCTTGTTGAGTTGGGTAGGACTTTGGGCTTGGAGGAATGTGCGCTTTGGATGCCATCAAGAAGTGGTCTGAATCTGCAGCTTTCCCATACATTAAACTACCAAGTACAAGTTGGATCTTCTGTGCCAACGAACCAACCTATCGTCAATGAAGTTTTCAATAGCCCCCGAGCAATACGAATACCACATACCTGTCCTCTGGCTAGAATCAGACCTCTTGTTGGCAGATATGTACCTCCTGAAATTGTTGCTGTCAGGGTTCCTCTCTTACATCTCTCAAATTTTCAGATTAATGATTGGCCTGATCTTTCTGCCAGGAGTTATGCAATTATGGTTTTGATCCTCCCTACTGATAGTGCTAGAAAATGGCGAGATCATGAATTGGAATTGGTTGATGTTGTTGCAGATCAGGTTCTCTTGAGATTTCCTTTCACTTATTGGCTACAATTTATTATTCTGTTCTTATTTTTTATGTATTATTTTCGTATTGTTATAATTTCTTCTTCCATGCTTGGGTGGAGAATAAGAAGATTACAAAATGGCTATGAAGTACTAACTATTGTCATTTCCTTAAGCAAAAACAGCATATATTTTAATCTCATTTTGGTTCCATGTGACATGGAGATCACGGTTTCAAATCTTGGAAACAACCTTTCCACTTGTGAGAATAAGGTTGCGTACATTTACCTCTTCCCAAACCCTACCTAGTGGGAGCCTTGTGCACTGAGTGGCCTCCTTTTTTTATTCCAGATAGAAACTAATCATACTTGTTAAATTTATTAAAAATGTATTGAGGGGGTTAGATTTAATCATTTTCCATCCCGTCTTATATAAGTTTAATTAGTGATAATGTCAAATGTGTCGATGACCAACTGCCTTAGTAGCAAGTGTTTCTCCATCACAATGCAGAGGTCCTGGGTTTGAGCCCAGGCACCGACATGGTGTGTGTGAGTGTTTAAACATTTGAAGTTACAAAAAAAGATAACTTCAAATGCTCCCCTCCCCACCCAAGAAAAAATAGGGTGTGCAGGACCCCTCTTTTATTTAATAATTTTTTAAAATAATTTTATTATGATGATGTTCAACTACCTGTGCCATAATAGTTAGTGTTTGTTCAATTGTAATCTTTCCTGGATGTTTCGTTACTAAATATTTTTTATGATGTTCAACTACCTGTGCCATGATATTTGTAAATTACTCTTATAGCATCACTATTACAGAATTTGTCTCGCTCTTTCAAGTATTGTAAAGCCATATATTCCTCTGCACGCTGAACTTATTTTAAGTTTCCAAATAGGTGGCAGTTGCCCTTTCACATGCTGCTATTTTGGAAGAGTCTATGAGAGCCCGTGATCAACTCATGGAACAGAATGTTGCTTTAGATAGAGCTCGACGGGAAGCAGAGATGGCAATCCATGCTCGCAATGATTTCCTTTCTGTCATGAATCATGAAATGAGGACACCAATGCATGCGATTATAGCGCTGTCATCACTTCTCCTGGAGACAGAACTGACTCCAGAGCAAAGGGTTATGATAGAAACAGTATTGAAGAGTAGCAATGTCTTGGCTACGCTTATTAACGATGTTCTAGATCTTTCTAGACTGGAAGATGGTAGCCTTGAATTAGAAATGGGAAAACTCAATCTTCATGGTGTTTTGGGAGAGGTAATTACCATTTGTTTTCTGCTTCAATGTCTTGAAAAATTGAACGATCACATTTTGTTAATACAAGCCTCCATTGGTGAGGGAGGCAGTTTTGATTCCTGCCTCCTCCAACTAGCCGTGGCTTGTTTGATATTACTCCTGAAAAATATTTTCCTTGAATTAATCTTATATATGTATTCATTTTGTGATCTCCTAAATGTAGGTTATCAATATGATAAAACCTATAGCAACTGTAAAGAAGTTGCTCATGACAATGATTTTGGCTCCTGATCTGCCTATGTATGTCATTGGTGATGAGAAAAGGCTTGTGCAAATCCTCTTAAATGTTGTTGGTAATGCTGTCAAATTTACTAAGGAGGGCTACGTTTCTGTAAGAGCATCTATTGCAAAACCAGAATCTTTACAGGATTGGCGACCTCCTGAGTTTTATCCGGCATCAAGTGATGGTCATATCTACATAAGCATACAGGTTAAGGCTGGACCATCTATCTAAATTAGAAATACCCTGGCTCTTGCATGTTTAATTTATGTACCATCTTCATCCATGTTATAGCCATATATTGTATTGCTTTTGATATGGTAATATTATAATGGGCCATTTATTAGAGCACGGGTGCCCAGATGAGCAAGGATTGCCAAGAGACATTCTCTTGTTGATTTTTTCAATATCCAATTAATTTAAATTAGTTGCGTTACACGTACAATCTCCTTGGCTGCTGACCTAGGTATCATTGTTTATGCAGGTTAAGGATTCTGGATGTGGCATTCTCCCACAAGACATTCCACATCTTTTTACCAAGTTTGCTCAATCTCGAAGTGGTCCAGCTCGGCCCAGCAGTGGTGCAGGCCTTGGGCTTGCCATTTGCAAGAGGTAGATGCTAAATCCTATCTCTGGGCAAAATGCTTGAATTATAGTTTAAATCGTTCACTGTAAATTGCAGACTTTTTTATGGTGTTCATCGCTTATTACAACATCATACTTGCATCTAATCCTAAGGGGATACACAATTCATTACATATAAACTTCTTTTAGTTCTTGACTTATCTTCAAATTGAATCAGATTTGTAAATCTCATGGGAGGCCACATATGGATCGAGAGCGAGGGCCTTGATAAAGGAAGCACGACGACATTCATTGTCAAACTTGGGATCTGTGGCAACAATCCAGATTCATCTGGTCACCAACCTACAGATAGAAGCCAAGCATATAGTGGAAGTGGAAACCTCACTGGATATAGACCCTTTGTCAAAGATAATGATGAGCGAGGCTTTCCTAACCGACGATATCAAAGGAGTCTGTAGCAGCCAAAAACACCAGCATTACATGATGGGATTTGGATCAATGGTTTCAATTTCATTCTGAAACCAAGTTTCATTTTGCAGGTGAGAGTAAAATTTTCAGCTTGCAGATGTAGACTAGAAATGCTGTGTCAAGTGTTTCTAATAGTCGTGAAATATATCTTCATATTAGTTATTATGCGATTTAGGGTAAGAGGATCATTAGTCCGCTCCGATGTATCAGTTATTTGTAATGCTGTTTCTTGCCGCGATCACGCAAAAGGTTGCGTTCTGAGATGATATATGAGTAACTGAACGACTCTATTGAGGATATGTGAAATATAATTCAAAGGATTAAGTTATGAGTAGTGAGGATTTGGTTTTAGGAAGGACTTGGATGCTTTTCTACGTTTCCAACTCCGAGGTCAATCGAGTTGTGAAGAATGGAGTATCATATGAATGAATTCAATTTCAATCTTAAATTCTTTGCATGGAGTAATTGTATGGGATGCAGTTTGAATTCTTTTCACCCGAGAAATTGGGAAAAGTATTAGAATTTTTTTCCCGGAAATTTAGTCATTTTGTCCATATAACTGACTCTTAAAATTAGTATTTAAACTTTGACTTGAGAAAACTTAAGTTCTTATAATTTCAACTTGATTAAAACTTAGTTTTTAAATTGATTTGATGCAATTCAGTTTCCATAGTTTTAACAGAGTATTCCATTTGGTATTCTAATATTATTTATGGTTTAGAGTGTTTGATATATTATATATAAATAAGATTATGATATTGGAAGCACAAGAAAACTAACATTAGTGAGTTTGATGCACCATAAATAAAAGTAGAGTAATGACTAATGAATGCAACTGGAAAAAAATATTAGGGTGTTGGATGCTATGTTATCTTTTTAATTTTGCAAAATATTCATCTCTAGCATTTGTGAAATAACTTTCGGTTCTTTTGTTTTATTTTCTGAAATCTGGGAACTCATATTTTAAGCAGTTAAGTTTAAAAAATTGAATATTAATGGGGACAAAATTATAAACATTGAGTAACATTGAATCAAAATTCATGGATTAAGTTTTAACTATGTAAAAATTATAAGCATCAAGTAATTTATTCTCTGTTTTTTTCCTCCAAATTGAATAAGATTATCATGCGGTGATCATGGAAAATCATTACCCACATCTGGGGTGTCAGAGTTTTCTGAATTGTTTGGGGGCAAAACCAACTTTTTCTGAATTTAGTGAACATGATTAAAGTTGGTTAAAGTGTAAAAATAGTAAAATACCCCTACTTTTTTTTTTAAAAGTGCGCCTGGTATCATAAAATTTATTTGGTAATAAAAGTGCCTATAAACTTTTTCAAATGGAGCAACAATACAGTTAAGATAATTAATACAAATGTTGGTTACTTTTTTTTTTTGGGATAATTATATTTAGGTCTCAAAAAAATAATAAAAAATTGGTCCCTGGAGATTGTAAAATTAAAAAATGGTCTAATTAATAACTCTATGAACCTATATTGATAATTCGTTAACAACTATAGAAGCTTGTATTATCAACTCCTTGAGACCATTTTTTCATTTTGTATTCTTTAAGGACCATTTTTTTCATTTCTTTTCTTCCTTGGACTGAGTGTAATTCTCCTTTTTTTTTTGTCAAACCAATGGTCCACGTGTTAGCATTTAAAATCATGATACCTCATATTCTTATCTCGTTCATGTCAATCAACTCTCTCACTCTAACCTTCCTCTCTATCACTACTGGAAAAATCATTTTTAAGATCGGTTAAAAAAGATATTTTATACCGGTTCTGGATCTGGTCTTGATATAGCTGGTCTAAAAAGTCTGCTACTTTTAGACCGGTTATGGAACTAGTCTTAAAAAAACATTTTAAGACCGGTAATTATAAAACCGGTCTAAAAATAAATAATTTTAAACTGATTATCAAGGAACCAATCTAAAAGGTTAAAATTTTAGATCGGTTTTATAAAACCGGTCTAAAAAGTCAAAATTTTAGACCTGTTTTCTCCAAAACGGGTCTTAAATGTACTTTTCACATTGGTTTTGGAGAGAACTGATCTTAAAAGTTGAATTTTTTTTTAAAAATTTTTGTTTGAAAGATATACCCAGCAAGCCATTTCCCCTATTAAAATATTTCACTCAGCAAGTAGCAACCAGTTCAATGACATTCAAATAAATCTTCTGTTACATATTATATAACTAACATCTTAATGACATGTGAGAGACTTAAAACTCATTGGAACATATTAAAACTCAACTCCCTTGTGCTTAAACAGTGCTGGCCGAAACAGAAGCAAGAAAAACAACCATAAATAATAAACTCACAATCATAGACAGAATTATAATGTAAGAAAATCATACAACAATGATAATACTGTTTTGACCAAGTTCCTTATCTTTTCACTTACATACATACATCAAAGATTAAATTACATTAATGACAATTCTGTTATTCATTAGGGCCAAAATACTTTATACACACTCCTCTCAGGCTGATGATCATTAGCTGGCCTGGCTTCGGAGAATCTACACTAAGACGTACACCCTTATCCTTCATTTTTCTGTGACGACAACAAAAAAAGTAGTTATATATACACACCAATAACAATATACATAATTCAAATATAGTTCATGATAATTATTTTAGCTAACTAACCTTCAATGTAGTTTTATAAAGGGATATCCTCCCATATCCCTTCATGATGATCGTTTCTAGTGTTGTGTTCATTATCTGCTTCATTTCCTTCGTTTAATTCTGATAAACCCCTAGAAAAAGAAGGAGTCTCAAGCAAATCATTCATTGAATGACTTTCCTGATTAATATCAACGACCCTTTTTCCTTGGAGAGCTACAGACCACATTTTGTTTGCCTGATCAGTAACATAGAACATTTGTTTCGCTTGATATGCCATAATAAAAGGTTCATCTCTAAAACTTCTACTACTCAAATCAACCAATGTAAATCTCAAGTGATCAATCATCACACCATTGTTGACATCAACCCACTTGCATTTGAAAATGGAAAGTTTAACTTTAACATAATCAACCACCCAAATCTCTTCAATCACCCCATAATAAGGTATTGCTGCCAATCTAGGATTCTTATATTTTGAACTAGAGAAGTGCATAGATTCAACCACTAACATAACCACATTGTTCTGGACGGTGCTCCTATCATCAAGGAACTTCGTGTAAAACGTATAACCATTGATCACAAATGAAGTCCAACTTATGACATCAGCCTCAGGACCACGTGCTAACCATTTAATTGTATCAGAAACACATTCTTCGCCGTCAACCTTTTGTTTGAACCAATTTGCAAAAGTTTTGTTATGCTCCCTAATTAACCTTTGTTCAGTCATTCGACTATTTCCTTTCCGTACAATTTCTTTATGAGCATTAATGTAATCTTGAACTTCATCAACATTATTCAAGATGTACAAGTAGACTTGTTGTAATTCATCAGGATCCATACTCTTTACTGAAGCCCCGCGTCTACCGCCTTCTTTGTCATGACGTTCAGGAAGTCCAATTTGTCCTACATTTGACAAGTAATCTTGACAAAACTCCATGGCTTCTTCAGAAACATATTTCTGAACAATAGATACTTCAGGCCAATTAGGGTTCTTCACATACCCTTTTAGGATTTTCATACTTCTTTCAATTGGGTACATCCATCATAAATAGATAGGGCCACACAACTTGATCTCCCTGACTAGATGAACAATTAGATGTACTATGATGTCAAAAAAAGAAGGAAGAAAAAACTTCTCAAGCTGGCACAAGATCAGATATCCGTCATTTTTCAGTTCATCCAATTTTTCTGTCTCAATGACTTTACTACAAATAGCATTGAAGAAGAAACAAAGTCTAGTCAAAATATATTGAAGATCATATTCGGCAATGCCTCGAATAGCTATTGGGAGCAGTTATTGCATTATGATATGACAATCATGAGATTTTAGCCCCACTAGTTTCAAGTCTTTCATTGACACAAGCTTCATAATATTTGAAGAATACCTTGAAGGAACTTTGATGCCATTTAAACACTGATAAAAGCTTTTTTTTCTCATCCTTAGACAAAGTATGAGCAGCTAGAAGACAAAAAGTTCTCTAACCATATGGTTTTGGATGCAAGTCTTATCGTATCCACATTTCTTGCAAATCTAATTTTGTCTTCATGCCATCCTTAGAACTACCTTGTATGTTAATCAGTGTCCCAACAATACTATCACAAACGTTTTTCTCCACATGCATGAAATCAATACAGTATCTTACATCAAGCTTCGGCTAATATGGAAGATTGAAGAAGACATACCTCTTTTTCCATTTAATTTTGTCGTTACTTTTCTTTGTAGTCTTACCAAAGATAACATTCATATTTTTCACCTTTTCATAAACTTGCTCCCTAGTCAATTCCTTCGGAGTATCTTCAAACTCTTGTCCACTAAAAAAAGCTTTCTTTAATCTGCGATACGGGTGGCCTTGTCTAAGAAATCTTCTATGGCCAAGATAAACTGTCTTTCTTCCATGTTGAAGTTGATGGTAGTATGTTCCTTCTTCACAAATCGGACATGCTTTATGGCCTTTAACACTATAGCTTGACAAGTTTCCATATGTAAGGAAGTCATTTATAGTACAAAAGATAATGTCTCAAATTTTAAAAACGTCCTTCTTGTTCTCATAAAAACCATCAACACCTTTGTCCCACAATTCTTTCAAGTCTTCGATCAAGGGCTCCAGGTAAACATCTATATCATTTCCGGATTGTTTTGGTCTCAAAATCAACATAGATAACATGATGTATTTTCGTTTCATGCAGAACATAGGAGATAAGTTGTAAATTAGCAACAGAACAGGCCATGTGTTAGTACATGCGTTTCACCTAAGAGGGGGGTGAATTGGGTGATCCCAGAAATTTTGTTACGTATAAGAAAATTGATGGAATATTAAAAGCAATTCAAAGCAAGGAGAAATATCACCAAAGTGTACACCGGGAGTTATACTGGTTCAGCCACAACCATTTTGACCTACGTCCAGTCCTCAGAGCATCTATGAGAGTTTCACTATATTCTCCAAGATTCAGCGGGTTCTTGGCACCTCAGTAAATAGCAAGTTCCTTCACTTAGACACTCGCTCCCCTTACACGTTGTACTCAAATCCCCAACTCAAGGTTCCACTACCTTAAGTTGTCTCAATAACAAATATTGAGTTTGTAATGAAAAACTCTCTCACAGAGCAAATATATAATCACTGAAGTACAATAAATGAGTATAAAAAAAATAAAGCACTAAGTGTATTGATCGATGTGTGTTCTCAGTTCTTGTGTCTTCTCTTCTTTTCTTTGAATGCTCCATATATATAGATGATTGGTAATGTCTGTTAGAAGCAATTCAAACATGTCCGTTAGATTCGCGCAGCAACGGTTGATTGTTCTTTGAATTTGAAAACTATCCGTTTGTGGTAAGTAGCGGTAGGTGAACGTTCGGACACTTTATTTGACTTTTCTCTTCTTGCATGAACTCTTCATCATTTCTCTACAAATGTACTTAGGATACTAATGCAATGAAGAGTTAATCATATAGATAACAATTTAATAAACATTCAATCAAAAACATAATTTATGGACTCCATTACTCGAGTGGCTACTCGAGTGATCAAGATTGTTACTCGAGTGGTGCCTCGAGTAAATCTCTCAAAAATATGGTTACTCGAGTGGTTACTCGAGTGGCCTTGTCTTTACCTTAACAAGTTACTCGGGTACTGACTGTGGTAATATGGTTACTTAAGTGGCTACTCGAGTGGCCTTCAATTTTCTTCACATCTTACTTGAGTGGTGCCTCGAGTGGATTGCATATTACTTGATTACTCACTCGAGTAATTGCATCAATTTCTTGGCCGAGACTTTGCTGTCTGGTGACTCGAGTAATGCTTCAAATAATTTTGCAGATTACTCGGGTGCTCCCTCGAGTAATGGCTTTTTCTCACTGATTACTCGAGTGGCTACTCAAGTGACATGTAGCATTTCTTGGCCAAGAGGCATTGGAAGATTTTTTACCTGGTTACTTGAGTGGCTACTCGAGTGATGCCTTTGAAAATTATGTTACTCGAGTGGTTACTAGAGTAATGGTCTATATAACTTTATAGATTACTCGAGTACTCCCTCGAGTAACTTTGTTCAAAATTTGGCAATGCTTCACTGGATGAAATTTTCTTTGGTTACTCGAGTGGCTACTCGAGTAATTGCTTCCCTTCCTTGAGTTGCCACTCGAGTAAGCCTTCATAGAATTGGTTCATCACTCTAGTACTTACTCCAAGTAATGCTTTGCTACATTATTCAAAATTCATTTGTTTGTTATCAAATTCTTTTATATTATGGATCCAATCTTTATTATCATCAAAACATATGGGATCTAACACCATGGACTATGTATACTGCTCAGGCTACCAAAAGGATTCATGCATCCGTACTAAGCCCAAGCCTAAGGTTCCTAGGCTCTTCACTAAAGGCAGGAAATAATTGATCGATTTTCTTCTATTGAGAAGAATCAACCGGATGTCAAAGCTTTCCATCGGATATCCTCTCATCCATATGCCATCTCAAATTTCTTACATTGTTTTCATTAGCAAACAAGCACTTAAACCTTGGTATGATTGGAAAGTATCACTATACTTTTGCAGGAGCGTTATTTGATTTGTACCGCAGGGTTTCACATATTGGACACTGTTGTTCCTCTCCATGCTCTTTTCTATACAATATACATTTATTAGGACATGCATGGATCTTTTTATACTTCATCCCTAGTGGACATAATATTTTCTTAGTAACACAGTATTGAGAATGCAACACATTATCATCTGGAAGCATGTCCTTAAAAACCTCAAGTGTTTCTAAAAAACTCTTGTTGCTCTATCCATGCCGTGCTTTCAAGCTTACCAATTTCAATACTGCTTTCAACAATTGGTACTTTTTACACCCCGGGTACAACGGCGTCTCAGCATCACTACATATATTATCATATGCATGTGATTGCTCAAAAGTCTCTTCTCCTACATCACGAATAATATCCTCTATTCGATCATCCGTATCTGTGTCATTATCATCAAAGTTCACTCCCCCCTGTTGAGATGAACTTGGCATTTCTAATTCTTCACCATGCCATACCCACACTGTATAACTCTTACAGAATCCTTCACAAATTAAATGTGTATATATATCTACAGTACTTAGTCGCTTCTCATTCAAACATACTATATAAGGGCAATAAAACTTTCCACCACCCTTATCGGCATTTCTACTAGCGAAGTCTAAAAAATCCCTCACCCCATTATCATATTCAACACTCGTTCGTTTAGCGTTTATCCAACTATGATTCATATATATCTCAACACTTCTAGCACCCTATATCCAACAACAAAAGGATAGACAAAAAAACAACAACAATAGAGTTTTAGATATTTCAACGAAATTAATAGGCACTATTTGAAACTATTATTGTTTTAACAAACCAATAACACTGACAATAATCAAACAACCGCACTAAACTAAAACAGAACATAGAGTGGTATTAATCCAAGCCAAATATCACAGGGATATAATTAAAAGTCAGAGCATATATCTAACAAGAATGTGATTTAATTTTTTTTCAGATTACGTTTAAGTGCTCAAAGCAACAACAAGAACCATTTTTCCATTGAACATTATTAATTATAAAACAACGTACAACTAAATAATAGATCGAACACTAACCTGAATGAAGACCAAGGAGTGAGCTTCAACCCAAAGTCACGGTGGCGTCGACTGAGGTTAAAATGAAGTCCTCAAATTCACGGCACTGACAAAGGGAAGACAAGTCAGAGGAGAATGGTCACTGCAGAGATTAGAGGTGGCGGCGGAGAAGACTGACGATAATCAAAGAATAGCGACAACGAACATAGCAACGACAACGATAATGACGGAGGAAAGTTGAGCAAATGAAGGACGGGACGCCATGGATGAGTTCAAAACAAGCATGGACAGAGCTCACAGAGAAATGACAAAGAGAGAAGAAATGGTTCATAGAGCGTGCGATTTGGGCGGGGGAAGAAAAATAAGGGTGAAAAATTTTACTTTTAGGACTGGTTTTTATTAAAAGCCGGTCTTAAAAGAGGAAAATTTCACATTTAAGACCGGTTTTTGTAAAACCCGGTCTTAAAACGTTATCTCATTTTGAATTTAAAATGTGTTAACATTTAAGACCGGTTTACATATAAACCGGTCTTAAATATTAAATATTTTAGACTGGTTTTAATATTTAACATTTAAGACCGGTTTATATGCAAACCGGTCTTAAATGTTAAAACATTTTAAATTCATAAAAATTTTAAGATTTTAAGACTGGTTTTATTTATAACCGGTCTAAATAAATTTTTTAAAACCGGTTTTTTTTAGATACCGGTCTAAGAAATTCAATATAATTACAAAACTGCCATCATGCGTCAAAACTGGTCTAAATGTGACAATCTAAACAAGGTTTTTTCCGGTAGTATATGCACTCTCTCATGCCATAGCTGCAGATCATTTCACCAATCAAGAGATTTCACTTATAGAAGGGCATCATAGATTGATTGCAAAAGAAGGGAAACATGGGATGGAATCAAATTGAGGAAGAAACTTTGTTGGGCCTCATTACTTCTACTCAACGCCACCACCCACCATCATCTTTCACAAGTTATGACGTTCGGTGGCAACGCCGGCGAAGGAGATCAAAGGTGGTTGTTGGATGTTGTTGAGAACGACGACGAAAAAGGGGGAACTGCAAAGTGAACCAGTGTTAAGCTTAGTTACTTTATTAGACTCGTAACAGCTATTCTGTTGAGTAACTTAATTTGTTAGTCCAGCTGTCATACATTTATTCATACTTTGTATATAAAAGGCATTGCACAGTAATGAGAATATACAGATTCACTTTTTCCAAAATACTGTTTCGTCACATGGTATCTGAGACTCTTTTCCTTTCCTAATTTTTTTCCCTCCTTGAGATCTCCGCCCCTCGGGTTCTCTCTTTCTTGGCTTCTCCGTTGCCATTTTCTCTTTCTTTCTTCTCGATTCTTCTTTCTTGAAGCATCCATGGCTTCTTCTGATCCTATTACCGATCACAACAGTCCCTTTTACATTCATCCCAATGAAAACCCCGCTCTCGTTCTTGTTGCTCCTCCGCTTGATGGTTCTAATTACCATAGTTGGGCTCGTGCCATGCGGATGGCTCTCCTCTCCAAAAACAAACTGAAATTTGTTGATGGCACGATTTCTCCACCGCCGGTCACCGATTCTATGTTTCCATTTTGGGAACGATGCAATAACTTGGTTCAAGGTTGGATCGCCAAGTCTCTGTCACCAACGATCGCCAGAAGCACATTGTGGTTCGACCGAGCCTCTGATATTTGGCTTGATTTGAAGTCACGGTATTCTCAGTCGGACACCTTCCGGATCGCAGATTTGCAGGAAGAAATTTATGGTTTAAAGCAGGGAACTCTGTCTGTAAGTGATTTCTACACTCAACTGAAGATCTTGTGGGATGAACTGTCGAATATCTGTCCTTTGAAACCCTGTGAATGTGGATCGACTTCTAGTGCTCTTCATCATCGTGAAGAGGATCACGTCATCCGGTTTCTGAAAGGCTTAAATGAGCAGTACACCTCGGTCAAGTCCCATATTATGCTCATGGATCCTCTTCCACCGATTACTAGAGTGTTTTCCTTGGTTCTTCAACAGGAACGAGAGCTCCATATCTCCTCTGCTCCTACGGTCTTGCTGGCTCGAGGATCTCATTCTACTAACAGTAATCCTCATTTTTCTGGTTCCAAGGCTAGTAAGCTTTGCACTTATTGTGGCAAGCCTAGGCACACTGAAGAAACTTGCTATCGCAAGCACGGTTTCCCTCCTGGCTTTAAGTTTCGCAACTCTGGCTCTTCCCCGTCTGTAAATAGTTTTGCTACTCCAGACTCTGGTTCTGCTTCAATTTCCTCTGCTGCAACGCATCAATCCCCTGCTTCAGTCTCTCTACTTCTTCAACTTCCAAATGATCAATTTCAACGTCTTCTCACCATTTTGAATTCGCCTTCCGCTACCACATCCTCTGTAAATCATATTTCAACCTCTTCCACTCTTCCTGTCACAGGTATTTGTCTTCCTCGTTCTTCTCCTGCTAGTACTTGGATCATAGATTCTGGTGCAACAGATCACGTTTGTTGTTCTTTACATTTGTTTCAATCTTATCATTCAATTTCTCCGATTTTAGTTCGTCTTCCCACTGGTGCTAAAGCTACGGCCTCTTTCTCTGGAACTGTCGTCTTATCCTCCTCTTTAACGTTGCATAATGTTCTATACCTTCCTTCTTTCTCTTTTAATATCATTTCTGTTTCGCGTATTACTTTGTCTCTGAATTGTTCTTTGACTTTTTCTTCTACAATGTGTCAGCTCCACTTCAGCCAACCTTCGATGATGATTGGTGCAGCTAAACTCTTTGATGGGCTCTATATTTTGACTACAGATAAGATGCAACCTACTCATCCACCTTCTCATCAGGTTTTTTCCACCTCATCCGCATCAGATTCTGCCTCCATACTGTGGCACCTTCGATTAGGCCATTTATCCAATACTACTTTTTCTGTTTTACATAAACATGTTTCTGAAATCACTTGTAATCCTCTCTCAATTCCTTGTGATACATGCCATTTTGCCAAACAAAAGAGGCTCAGTTTTCCTGTAAGCACAAGCTCTTGCAATAAAATTTTTGAGTTAATACATTGTGACATTTGGGGACCCTTTTCTATTTCTTCCTCTCAAGGGCATCATTATTTTCTCACCATTATTGATGATTATTCTCGATTTACATGGATTTTTCTCATGAAAACTAAAGCAGAAACACGCACACACATTACTCATTTTCTAGCATTGGTTGAAACTCAATTTCACACGTCGGTTCAGGTTTTACGATCAGATAATGGTTCTGAATTTGTTATGCCTCAGTTTTATGCCTCTAAAGGTATCATACATCAAACGTCTTGTGTTGCTACTCCCCAACAAAATGGTTTAGTGGAGCGCAAACACCAGCACATTTTAAATGTCGCTAGGGCTTTACTTTTTCATTCCAATGTTCCTCTTCTCTACTGGTCATTTGCTGTTTTACACGCTGTGTTTATAATTAACCGTTTACTTACTCCTATTTTGCACAATGCTACTCCCTTTTTTCGCCTATATAATCATATCCCTTCTTATGCTGATTTTAAGGTTTTTGGCTCCCTTTGCTATGCTTCCACACTCACCCACATGCGCACCAAATTTGATTCCAGAGCTAGGAAATGTGTCTTCTTAGGTTTTCCAAATGGTTCTAAAGCATATGTTTTATTAGATCTTTCTTCTAATCAGATTTTTTTGTCACGCGATGTTTTATTTCATGAGCTTGTCTTTCCCTTTTCTTCTACTCATCATTCTCCCTTGTCTCCCTCTGTTTCTTCTGACCCAACAATACAATCTTATCCATCCCTTTTTGATGATTTCCCACCCTCACCTTCCGCCGCCTCTTCCTTACCCATTTCTGTACCTCTTTCATCAGATTCTGTCCCTCCCATTGCTTCTGCACCCTTACCAGATTCCCCACATCCTAGCATTATCCTTCCCTCCAATTCACCTACCCTTCGGCGCTCTACTCGCTCTCATACTGCCCCATCTTATTTGCAGGATTATCACTGTGCCCTCATGACTTCATCTGCACCATCATCATGTGAAGGTCTTCCTAGGTATCCTTTATCATCTGTTTTGTCTTACTCCTCATTATCTCCTTCTTATAAACACTTTGTTCTAGCTATCAGTACAGTTCCAGATCCTAAATCTTATTCTCAGGCTGTTAAGCTTCCTATTTGGAAAGATGCAATGCAAGCAGAGATTACAGCTCTCCAGCAGAATCAGACTTGGGTACTGACTACTTTACCCCCTGGGAAGCATACTATTGGATGCAAATGGGTTTATAAAACCAAATTTAAGGCTAATGGTGATATTGAGAGGCACAAAGCCCGGCTTGTAGCCAAAGGTTACACCCAAACAGAGGGTGTTGATTATTTTGACACTTTCTCTCCAGTGGCAAAGATGACAACACTGTGCCTTCTCCTTTCTATTGCAGCTGCTAGACATTGGCATTTACATCAATTAGATGTAAATAATGCCTTTTTACATGGAGACTTGAATGAAGACGTCTATATGGATCTTCCTCAAGGTTTTTCAGCTCCTCAACCAAATCTTGTTTGTAAATTGCAGAAGTCTCTCTATGGGCTTAAACAGGCCAGTTGCCGGTGGTATTCTAAGCTATCCACTGCCTTGATTTCTTATGGTTATACCCAATCACTGTCTGATCATTCTCTCTTTTATAAAGTCACCTCTACTTCTTTTACTGCTCTTCTTGTTTATGTTGATGATGTGGTCCTGGCTGGGAATGATCTCTCTGAAATTACTCATATAAAACAGAAATTACATGCTGTATTTACCATTAAGGATCTTGGTGAGTTACGCTATTTTCTTGGCTTGGAGTTAGCACGGTCTAAGGAAGGTATTTCCTTGTCTCAACGGAAGTTTGCCCTTGAATTACTTGAGGACACTGGTTATCTAGCTTGTAAGCCTGCTTCAACCCCCATGGATCCCCATCTCAAGCTTTCTAAAGTCAAGGGTACATTACTTGCAGATCCTAAACCTTACAGACAGCTTGTTGGCCGACTGCAGTACTTGACCAACACCAGACCAGATTTGAGTTTTGCAACTCAGCAATTAAGTCAGTTTCTGTCACAGCCCCTGGATGTTCATCTCCAAGCCGCTCATCGTGTCTTACGGTATATTAAATTTTCTCCTGGTGCTGGTTTGTTCTTTTCTTCTGATTCAGATTTAAAGCTTCGTGCTTTTAGTGACTCCGATTGGGCTAGTTGTGTTGACACTCGACGTTCAGTCACTGGTTTTGCTGTCTTTCTTGGTTCTTCCCTAGTCTCATGGAAAGCTAAGAAGCAAGCTACTGTCTCCAAGTCTTCCTCTGAGGCAGAATACCGTGCTCTTGCATCCACCACTTGTGAATTACAGTGGATCCTTTACTTGCTCACTGATTTTGATGTTACATACATTAATCCAGCATTTCTGTACTGTGATAATCAGTCTGCACTTCAGATTGCTGCCAATCCCATTTTCCACGAACGCACCAAACACATTGAATTGGACTGCCATATTGTAAGAGAAAAATTACAAGCTAACGTCATTCATCTCATGCCTGTTCGTTCTTGTGACCAGTTAGCAGATGTATTCACAAAGCCCCTTCATCCGGCTAAGTTTCATGAGTTGATTTCCAAGCTTGGCATGAAGAATATCCATGCACAAGCTTGCGGGGGGGTGTTAAGCTTAGTTACTTTATTAGACTCGTAACAGCTATTCTGTTGAGTAACTTAATTTGTTAGTCCAGCTGTCATACATTTATTCTTACTTTGTATATAAAAGGCATTGCACAGTAATGAGAATATACAGATTCACTTTTTCCAAAATACTGTTTCGTCACAACCAGCCCTGTACACGGCTGGATTGTTGTGGAGCGGGGGAAGGCCACGACTGATTCCGACGGAGGAAAGAGAGGAGACAAGTTGGAGACAACAAATATGGGTTTTGATGTAGGTGGTCCAGTTATAAACGATAGGAACAAAAAGACAGTGGCCGTGTATCGTGGAAGAGACGGTGGAGGGTGTGGGAAGAGAGAGCGGATGACAAGTGGGATAAAATTAATGGGTTGGTGAATTGTGCTTGGACATTAAATAGAAGAGATGGCACTAAATGACAGCTGGACTAAAACCTATTAAATTTAAAAGTAATGGACATTTGCATCAATTAACAGCGTTGGCATTTTCCCCCAGGAACGGAAAATGACTATACTTCTAATAGAGTTACAGTTTAACCTACATAAAATCTAACATAATTTATTTAGTAAATAGATTAGGTTTAGATTTAGGCTTATTATCAAGCCTATTTATATAAATAAGTTGGACATATTTTTATAAGGTCTAACTACAAGCCTACAGGTCTAACTCATTTACTTTTTTAAGTTATACTATAATATAAGGATATATAATGCCATCTAAATAATTGTATAAATTATTTATAAATTTACGAACTTAACCTTAATTTTATATTTCACATTTTATCGTTATTACTCTCAACCCTTACTTTCGCATCAATCATTAACCCCCGCCTCTCTTCTCTCTGATCCCTTGAGATAACAATGCTAACTCACTCCCTTTCCCTTGATTTGCATCATCCACTAAAGCATAATAATTTATATAAGTTTATTTTATTATCAAATGAAATATTATAATTTTAGTATGAGGAGTTTATCCCAATTTATGTGGGAACAGTAAAAGAGATAAAATCTAGTTTTACATGTTATTTGTTATGTTTGGTCAATTTTAAAAAATATATCTCATTAGTCAGTAGATATTAATTTTTCTTATTTCCATTTGCTCGAACAATTGTTCTCACTAGAGATTCTTGTTTTTTTCTTTACTAAGCCTTTATATTATATTGAGAATGAATATTAAGCTTTTAAGACATAATATAATATTATAAATAAGCATGAAGGCGGTTATATATGAATTTAGATGCATAGGTTTTAAAGGCTATTTAAATGTCTATATTTTAAGTAAGCTTTTAAATAAGCTTCAAGCCTTATCAGCCTTAGGCTTAAAAAAAGATATATATACAGGCTCAGACTTTAAATTTCTATTGTAGGCCCAAACTTATTTAAGTAAAACATAGCTTAGCTTAGCCTATTCCCACCCCAATTTACACCTATTCAGAAAAATTCATAAGCATTTTTTCATATAAATAAAGTTTATGATATTAAATACATTTTTAAAAAAATTTATAGGTATTATTGCTCCTTTACCCTAATGTAATTAAAGTTGTCCGCATCTTACTTTCTAAATAATTACCACATTTGACATTTAAATATTTGAACTTTTGAAGACTCTAATTTTACTCGTGAAGCAAAAGAAGTTTCTCGTGAACATTAAATTGTGCAGCCAAAAGTATAGTTATATCAGTTGAGCGATCATATATTGTCGAATACAAATTTGGTAATATTAGGAATTTGGTGCAACTTAATTCCAGCGAACTAAAACGGGGCCCAAATGGAGCGGTTGATTAGAAAATTAGTGGGGTTAATGGTCAATGTCTAGAATATGTGTGAAAGGAGAGCGCAGGCTAGCTAGTTCCTCTGAAGGCGCCTCGTGATTATAATCAATGGAGTTCATTTGTGGTTTAGTAGTGGTCGGAGATGGCGGTGAATGGTGGAGGAGCAATAGTAGTACCAATTCTGTCATTAATCAGTTTGGTGATGGAATTTGATGATGAATTAATGACAGAATATAATCGGATTATCGTTGAAATTTGTTTCGTCGCTAAACATATAGTCACTAATTGATTAGCAACAAAATTTTGAATTCCATACGTCATTAAATTGGAATAGATTATCCTTCAAATTAGCTACGGATTAGTGACAAAAACTTTTGTCGCTATGTGTTCACATTGGTGTTGCCACCTAACTGTCAAGGTGGCTTCCTGGTTATGAAAAATACTTACATATTCTAGGAGAACCATCTCATCTGTACTCTGACTAATTAACATATAACAAATCATCTCATTTTAATCCCACATGGCTAATGAGTCATTTAGATAAATTCAAATTTTATGATTTTGAAAAACATAAACCTCATAATTTAGAAAAATTAGAAACTCAATTCCCTCCCTTGAATTGTTAGTTTTCATTATAAAATTTGAATTTCTTCATGTGACCATTAGCCATGTGGGATTAAAATGAGATGAGTTATTATATTTTAATTGATAAAAGTGTAGATGACGTGGCACTCCTAAAGTATGTAAGTATTCCTCCCTTGCTAGGGGAGGTCTATCCCACCCAAGACTGCCACATATGTGCGTTTGTCCACATCATTGCCACATCACAAATTGGTTTCATTTTGTGACCAATTTGGGATTTGAAAGCATGACTTCTTGGGTATGATAGTGCCTTTACTAGTTGAACTAAGAAGTTTATGAAAATATTTTTGTTCAGTTTTCTTATTCTATTTTGTGTAAATATGTTATAAAAAACTATTGGGATAATGACAAAAAAATACCATTTGAACTTTAAAAAGCTCAATTAGTCCTTTGACAAAGATTTGCGTTGTCAATCCCATTACCATTCTTGTCAATCCCATTACCATTCTTATCAGCGGGATTTTGAAGTTCAAATGGTATTTTTCTGTCATTTTCCCAAAACTATTTTATATAAAATTGTTATTACCACTTAATGTATTTTTTATTCATTTAATTATATTTTTTTTATTTATAAAATTTTTTATTCTTTTATATAATATATTATTAAAAATTCACATATATTATGTAACGCCCCAATTTTCGATTAAGGCCTAATCATAATTATTGAGGATAATTATCAGATTAAAGTGGAATTAATGTATATTGGTGACAATATTAATTTATATGTCATAATTGATGGAAAATTTAAAGAATGGAATTATTGGTTTATGTTGGTGATAATGGGAAATTAATTACTAACTAAGAGAAAAATGAGAAGTGGGATTAAATGGCTAATGGAGGGATTAAAGTAGTTAATTGGTGGTTTACCTTTATGGGAGCCAATGAAGAATTGACATGTGTCAAGATGAGAGTATGAGAGAGGTAGAGAAAAGTCAAAACCCCCCAATTGTTAATGTTTTTTTTCTCCCTCCCTCCCTCCTTTTCGTTGGATGAAGCATGGGCTTGGAGAAGGAATCATAATTTCTTCTTCCTCACACACTCATCTCATCTCTCTCTTTACTCCATTTCTGCGCCATTTTTGAAGAAGCTAGGAGAAGGAAAAGCTTACAAAAGGTAAGGGGAAATGCCCTCCATTGTTCAAACTTCCTTCTCTAATATTGATCCTTGAATGAAGAGCTTCATTGTGATGGTTGTAATGTGTTCATTGGTGTTACTTTGTGACCTCAAGAGATTGTGAAAGTTGGAGAATTGAAAAGTCACTTTGAGAAAGTTAAAGAGGTAAGTAAAATCTATCTACCCATCTAAGTTTTGTGCCATTTGAGGTAGCTTTGAATTTCTGGGATTTATTAGCCATTTTCGAAAATGAGTGTCATTGGTCATTTGACATGTTAAAGGTATAGAAATGGTATATTTGAAATGTGTATGGATAGAGAGGATTGATTGAGAAAGAGATGAGTAGGAATTGAAAGTTTGGAAAGTTAGTGTTTAGTGTGGCCATGGACCAAAGCATGCTAATGTAGTGGAAATTAGGTTGTTTAAATGGTTTTATTGGATTCCTTGAGTGTTTTAGTGTAAGGAATGGGCTTGATTGTTGATTTTGGAGCCATTGGTCACTTTGGTAGAAAATTGGAAATGTTGTCATTGAAAGTCTATTCTGAGCGGTCTATTTGTATTGGCGTTTTGAATGACCAAATGATTTCATAAAATTGTGAAATTTTCCAGTCTTAAATTTCACATCCCAAGCTTCAAAATGGACCCATATTTTGTGTCATTTCGTTTAGTATTCTTGGAGATATGATTGTCCAAAGTTTGATGTTAAATCTGGGAACAATTCTGGAATAGTGTGGACATTTCTTAAATTCTGTATTTGTGTAGTGATTTTCAGTGTTGGTCCATATTTTTCTAGTGAAGAGGACTAAAATATCTTTCAATGGGCTTTGGGATCACCTCATTTTGATTTTTCTACAATTAATTATGAATTTTCGAAGTTGCCTTGGCTGCAGCAGAAATTCTTGGCTGCAGTAGAAATTCTTGGCTGCAGCGCAAAAGTTTCTGTGAGTGTTTTGGCAGCAGCCAAAAATTCTTGGCTGCAGCCAGAAACCTTCTGTGCGTGTTTTGGCCGCAGCCAGAGGTTTCTTGGCTGTAGCCAACCCCTTGTTTTCAACACCTTGGGATTTGAAAAGTGATTTCCAACCTAGTACTTCCCAATCCTTTAGGGCCTTTATTAGAGCCAATTGTAGCTACTTAAGGGACTTTAATGATAACCAAAACTAAGTGTTTTGAAGTCAATTGAGTATTGGAATAGAGAATAATGCTTCATCCTTAATGATTATAGGATTTGATATTTGTCTGGAACATAGAAGGCATATGCCTGCTCAAGGAAGGAAAGACAAAGGTAGTAACACTTTATCCTATATCATGTGTATTACATTGCTTGTTTGCATTAGTCATCGATTATAGTGAAAGTGAAGGGGACGTGGCGAAAGCCCGGACTCGATTACAGTGAAAGTGAAGGGGACGTGGTGGAAGCCCGGACTCGATTACAGTGAAAGTGAAGGGGACGTGGCGGAAGCCCGACCTCGTATATAGTGAAGGGAACGTGGTGAAAGCCCGGTCTAGAATATTGATTGCTGCATTGTGATATATGTGACTTGCTTTGTATATATGCATCATATAAATAAACTGTTGCTACTGGGATTCTCTAGAATCTCATTCTTTCTAAATAACATTTTTAGACAGGGCAAGTGGATCAAAAAGCAAGCAAGTGGCAAAGGACGATTAGGACTGCCAGCGGTAATCTTAGCTATATATTTTGGTTTTATATTGAACTGGTTATCATTTTGGATAAATGTATACATATTGAATAGAATTGTAGTGGTATAGTTTTGTGTAATTCCCGGGATGGATACTGAGATGGGCATTGATGCCTTGTATAAACCTTTGGATTAATGTTATTATCCCGGGTGAACGTCGGGAATTGTGCTTACTCTGATATTGTATATGTAACAGACCAAACAGGCCATTTGTTTTAATGAATGAAATGAATGGAGATCCATTTGTACAGGTGTTTTAAAATTTTTTTAATTGTCCCGGATTTCTTATTCAATAATTCAATGTGCTTAAACGCTAATCCCGGCCTGATTATTGAAGGGGGTTACATATTATATTATAATTTCAATAGAAAATATGAATTAATTATTTTTATATGTTATTATTAATATCTATATTATATTTTTTATACTTAAATTTAAATTTTTAATTATTAAAAAATTTTGTGACTAGGAAAAAATTAATTATTTAAAAAACACTGGTACAAAAAATGCCATTTAATACATTTGTGAGACCGGTTCCTATAAAGAAAGGTCTAAAAACAGGTTATTTAGACCGGTTATAATAAGAACCAGTCTAAAAATAAATAAAATAATAAAAAAACATGCAATAATACATTTTCTAGACGATTGTAATATAATGAGTATATAATATATGTTCTGAATAAAAAAAAAATCCATTATTGTTTAGACCGGTTGTATTTCAAAACCGGTTTAAAATGTTAAAATTTTTATACCGGTTGTTATTAAGAATAGGTCTAAACGTATAGAAATAAAAAAAAAACTTTTAAGACCGGTTATTAGAAATAATCAGTTTAAAAGGCTTGATATTTTTAAGAGTGGTTATTCCCTTAAACCTGTCTAAAAAGTTTAGCATTAAAAAGTAAAAATGTGACCTATTTTTAAGACCGGTTGTAGGGAACAACCGGTCTAAAAAGTTTTCTATTTTAGATCGGTTGTTCCTTGAAACCGATCTAAAAGGTTGAGCATTAAAAAATAAAAATGTTGACTACTTTTAAGACCAGTTATTAGGGACAACTAGTCTAAAAAGTTTAATATTTTAGACCGGTTGTTCTCTCAAACCGGTCTAAAAAATTTTTTAGCTACTTTTAAGACCGGTTTCTGGGAACAATCGGTCTAAAATTTGATCTCTGATACCAAGTAGTATGGGCTGCTCTCTCGTGGGGGCACGTGCCACCCCTGCCTTACGGGACAACGAACTCTCGTTGGTACTGATGCTCATGGGTTAAAGGTTAAGTTCCTCGCTTTGGCTACCAGCTTAAGCTTCTAGCTTAGTGGTAGAGCACTTGGTTATTCCCAATAACCGGTCTTAAAAGTGCTGCCATTGCCCGCCCTAAAAGCCTCTCTCGCTCGTGGGTTTTTTTCATGCTTGAATCTGAAACTTCCCCTTCTGCTAAATTGCTCCTCTACCCAGCTGTTCCTCCTACACATATCCCTCCTCCATCCTTAATGCTCCTCGCCGTTCCTCCTGCACACGAAGACTGCCGGTGGAAGATCTAGATTGCATTACGGCGCTTTTTTTCATACTCGAATCTAAAACTTTCCCCTTCTTCTAAATTGCTCCTTTGCCCAGTCGTTCCTCCTGCACACATCCCTCCTCCATCCTTAATGCTCTTTACCGTTCCTCCTGCACACGAAGACCGCCGGTGGATGCAAATCTAGATTGTATTACGGTGCTCCTTGTTATTTCTCCTTCATCTTGAAGCTCCTCGCCGGCTGTTTATCCTTGGGTGTCTTCCTGAATACAATATGAATTGATTCTTCAACAATGCATGTTTGTTTATTGAAAACTCTGTATGCTTTACTTCGGTTAGAATAACCTAGAAAAATTCCTTTATCTGTTTTTTTCCTTAGTTATCTTTACCATTATTCTAAATGAAACGCTTACAATCGAAGATATGTAGATGAACAAGGTTTTGCTTCCTTCCTTTGTATAGTTTGTATGGTGTCTTCCTAAGTTTTGTTCTGTTGTAGGCTCTATTTGAAATGTAGCATGCTTGTTCATTGCATTGGCCTAGAAAACTTAAGACACATTCTTTTCATTCAGCATTGCTCTAGCTATTTCAGTAAGCACTCTATTCTTTTGTTCCATGACTCCATTTTGTTGAGATGTCCTTGGAGCGGAGAAATTGTGATAAATGCCATTAGTATCACAATATTCTTCAAAGGCTTGACTTTCAAATTCTCCACTATGATTTGTCCTAATACCTTCCCTTTTTACTCTGAGATTTACTTTGAGATTCTTCTTATCTAATTGTAAATCTTTCTTGTTTACAATTAGACATTCCTCTAAGTCATATATTACTCATTTGTCCTTATCTGCACTTTGACTTTCGCTCAGCAAGTTGTGACACAATCCTTCAAGATAATATAAATCTTGGACTTGTATGCCTTTATCGTTTTTGATTTCACCAATTCCTGCTATCTTTCCGGATTGATTTCCTCCAAATTTTACCTTTCCGCCTTCTTTAGGTTGTATAATGGTAAAATTTTTGAAATCACCGATCATATGTCTTGAGCATCCACTGTCTATGTACCATTTGTTGTTTTTGGATGCTTTAAGACATATCTCTTTTATGTTTCTTCTTGAGCAACTAGATAGATATTGGCTACTTCTGTTAGATCAAGCGTTTCACCCAAGAGGGGGGGTGAATTGGGTGATACTGAAATTTCTTTCGAAAATATAAAACTTTAACAAAAGAATTAAAACAGTAATGAGTAAGGAGAAATATCACCGAAGTGTACACCGGGAGTTATACTGGTTCGGTAACAACCACTTTGACCTACGTCCAGTCCTCAGAGCTTCTCTGAGAGTTTCACTATAGCTTCCAAGATTCAGTGGGTTCTTGGCACCTCAGTACAAGCAAGTTCCTTACACCTGGACACTCACTCCCCCTTACAGGTTGTAATCCAATCCCAACTCAAGGTTCCACAACCTTAAGTTATCTCAATAACAAATATTGAGTTTGAATGAAATATCTCTCTTACAGAGTAAATAATAATCACTGAAGCATAGAAATACAATTTCAACGTGAAAACAGAGCAATGAACTTAATGATACGTTCGTATGTGTGTTCTTGTGTTTTCTTGTATCTTTCTCTGTTCAGATGTTCCCATATATATAGTTACGTTGGTAATGATTGCTGGAACATATTTCTTCATGTCCGTTGGAGCATGCGCAGCCATTATTGACTTTTCTAGTTTTTGAAAAACATACGTTACGGTAGGTGACGGTCGGTGACATTTGAGCATCGCTTTTGACTTTCCTTATTTGGTAAGATCTCTTCACTGTTTACCTGTTGAAATGCTAAGTACACTAATATAATGAAAAGTTAATCAAATAGGAAATAGAATAATGACCGTTGGAATGATTTCAAACTTTCTGGATTAGCTTACTCGAGTAGCTCCTCGAGTAACCCTTGAAGTTTACTCGAGTAGCTCCTCGAGTATCATCGGGAAATCTTTGTTTATTTGAAAGTCAATAAAGAAAACAAGATTATTCGGGTAGTGTATGGAGTAAACTAAATTTCAAACCTTTGGGAATAGTTATTTACTCGGGTAGCTACTCCAGTAATGCTTTTGCAACTTCATAGATTACTGGGGTAACACCTCGAGTAATCCTTTAAAAAACTTTTGATTACTCGATGCTCTATTCCAGTAATGTTGGCAGGATTTCAAGGCCGAGAGCAATTACCTTGTTACTCGAGTAGGGACTCGAGTAATGCATTCATTTTTACAGAGGTTACTCGGGTAGCTCCTCGAGTAACTAAGACTTTTGAGCATGATTTACTCTGGTAATGACTTGAAGTTTACCTTGAAAATATTTGTGCATACTGGGGTACTTACTGGAGGAATGCACTTAAAATAAACCATGAAAAAACTTGTATACTAGAGTAAGTACTCGAGGAAGATGAAACAAAGAGAGATCAGGTTAATCGGGTACCAACCTCAAGTTTTCACTTACTTTAGTATGTTACTTGGGTAGCTCCTCGAGTAACATTGGAAGTGGTACAAAGTGCCGAGAGTTACATATTTTCAGAACAAAGTTACTCGAGTAGCTCCTCGAGTATCATGGGGAAAACTTGAAGGCAACTGGAAGTTTTCACAGGGTTACTCGAGTAGCTCCTCGAGTAACATTAGCAGTGGTACAAAATGCCGAGAGGTCCATATTTTAGGAAACACAGGTACTCGAGTAGCTCCTCGAGTATCATTGGGAAAACTTGAAGTCAACTGGAAGTTTTCACTTGGTTACTCGAGTACCTCCTCGAGTAACATTAGCAGTGGTACAAAATGCCGAGAGGTCCATATTTTAGGAAACACAGGTACTCGAGTAGCTCCTCGAGTATCATTGGGAAAACTTGAAGGCAACTGGAAGTTTTCACTTGGTTACTCGAGTACCTCCTCGAGTAACATTAGCAGGCCGAGAGCAACTCCAAGTTTTTACCTGGTTACTCGAGTAGCTCCTCGAGTAATGGTGGCAGGTTACTGGAAGTTTTCCTTGGTTACCTCAAGTTTTGTCTCATTACTCGAGTAGCGCCTCGAGTAATGCCTTAGAAACTGTACTTCTGATCAAGTTCCTCAGCATTTTCTCTTGGCTAATCTTCAATACTTCCATGCTAACTTCAAGTAAAGCTTATTCCTGTCATTACTTAGTTCAAGCTTGATTATTAACCATTTCCTTTTCAAACCATTCCTTTGTTATCATCAAAACATGAGATCTAACATTCTTCCCCTTTTTGATGATGACAAAACTTGGTGATTTTGAACATGGTTTTTCAAATTGGATTCTTAATTAATTATTTCTTATTAAGGTTGAATATACCTTGCATACATAACAACTTCATTAGTCCAAACATGTATCATAATTCAAAACTTAAATGATATCAAATGAAGTCATAATTTAAACATACTTGCATTAAACTTTAAGAATTTCAAATTACAAGATAAGTTCAAGAAAACTAATAACAAAATGCACCCTAGAGCCCATATACAACCAAATATCCCAAATTAAGCTAGGACACATCCATAAAATCATTCTCAAGCTCTTCTCCCCCTTTTTGGCTTCATCAATCAAGTGGAGGGCTAGGAGGCTTGGCCATGGAAATTGGTGTTGCTGGAAGGACCATAGAATCATTTGATTCTAAAGAATCAAATGAGCTAGAGGGTACTGGATCAGGCAGATGAAGTGGAGGGATATAGATGTCATCACCGGGAAGAGAAGGTTGGTAGACAACCATAGTAGAGGTTTCTCCTTCCGGGGTGGTCTGAGTCTCAGGTGAAATCTCAACCTCAGGTGTATGCTTTTCAGGTGATGAAGAGGGAGATATTTCCTCAGTGTGAGTAGGATAGGGAATAGGTTTAGAAGTGGTTTCTGGCTGTGGCTTTTGAGGTGGATCATCGATGATAATATGTGTGGTCTCGTGGCTATCAGGATCATCCACTGTGAATAAAATATCTTTCCCTTGGGGCTCAAGTGGATCAGAAACCAGAGGGGTAGATGGTTCAGCCTCGGGAATAGGAATGTCTGAAGGAGGGTCTACTGGAGGTGGTGGTGGTGCAGATGAGGAGGGACCGGTAGAAGGTCCAGGACCCAAGGAATCCAATCGTGCCAGGATCAGTCTCAATATCTCTCCCTGGGCACGTTGCTCTGCTAGCAACTCCTCATGCCTTCGATCCATTCTTTCAACCAACTCTCCCATTTTTGTGTTCATGTGGGTTATGAGTTCTGCATTTGTGTTGGCTATGTCCACATGAAAACCTCTGAGCATATTCTCCATAAAGTGCTGGAGAGTGGCATTGAGGAAAGATGGTGATGAAGTGGTAGCAGCTGGAGCCGATGACTGAGTGTCATCCATCCTACTGGTCTCTGCCTCAGTGGCCTTTCACTTCTTCTTGGACCCAGACTCCAGTGGGCCTTTGAGAGGGATGTCGATGTTCAGTTTTCCAATCTGGTTCCTCCCCACTAGGGTCATCCTCTCAATTGGCTCCTTACTATCCAAGTACCATATTTTGTTCTCTTTTAGGATAAGAGACACAATCTGGGGATATGGCATTGGAGTGGTTCCCTTTCCATCCACCTTGTACCTTTTCATTTCTGAAAATATATACTCTCCCAGATCCTTTTGCTCCTTCAGGAGAAGTGAAGCAAACCATCTATAGTCCCTATCGGAGAAGTGGGTATAGTTGTTGGCTTTGTTCACTAGGGACCTAGAGTAGATGTACCATAGGACCCTGTGATGATCACACATATCACTCGGTTTAAAATTGAGGGGGCCAACTAACTCACCGGGCTTAAGGATAGTGAAAATTTGATTTGGCTCAAGCTCAGAATATATATCATCTGGGGGGTTCTCTATTCCTAACCACAAGTTAATTTTGGATGGTGAAATTAAAATCTTTTGACCTCTCACAGTTGTGGTCATCTCTTCCTCTACTGAGGTTCGGTTAGGTTCATCTATGATCTCTAGGTTGCAATAGAAATGAGTGATTACCTTTGTGCAAAAAGGCAATCTAATGGACAACCAAGGCATAAAAGAATCTAGATAAGGACTAAGATCGTGCTTCAATACCTCCTGAAGTAGCCTCAGATCAACGTAGTGTGTCTTACACACTTTTCTTCTGGAGAATTGTGATAGATACTTGGGAGACTCCACCAGTTTGCCCACATTGAATCCCTTTGGTGGGGTAGTGATCTCTGCTTCTGGAATTTTGGACTTCTTGGAAGATTGACCCTTCTCCATTTGGTCAATGATCCCAGCCATTGCCTTAGCCACATTTTTGTCATATTTTGGCTTCTTGATAGGCTTTGGAGTGAAAGAGGGTGTAGAGGAGTCAGAGTGAGAAGGTGAGGGAGTTTTGGAACCTTTGCTTCTTCCAGTAGATGTGCTCTTTTTAGACTGAGCCCTAGTCACAATAGGCTCTTTGATCACCACACCTTTGGTTTTAGGTTGTGATTGAGGTTGAAGAGGAATTTTGGCTTTTGGTCTTGGGATTAACTTTCTTCTCTTTGTTGGAGGAGGAGAAAGGAAATCAGGGTTTTGTTGTGAATCAGAGGAATCTGTGAAGTTAAGATTCTTGGTTCTAACCATCTTGAAACACAGAAAATCAAGAATCTCAGAAAAACAGTGTCACTGTCGCGAGTTTAGGGCACAAAGATTTTGAACAAAATAGGAAGTTTTTGGACTTGAAATCAGTTGGGTTTTGACGGAAATGAGGCAAGGAATCGATTGGGAAAAGTTTTTGAAAGGGTGTATAGTGATTTACTCGAGGAGATTTTGTGGAAATGACCGAGTTTGCGCAAGATAAAGACCTAAAACCTGACGTTACTCGAGGCCTTACTCGAGTAATGTTCAAGTATACTCGAGGCCTTCCTCGAGTGTTCATAAAGAAAAATTAAAAAATAATTCATTTAAATTGCGTACCTGGCATGAATAATATAGTAATTATCCATGGATGTTCCCTCGATCATTCATAGTCCATTTGGGTCAGATTTGAGTCATTATTCAACACTTTGAGAATCTGAACTCCGACATTACTCGAGGCCTTCCTCGAGTAAGCTTCAAGTTTACTCGAGGCCTGCCTCGGGTAAACAGCTTCTCAACTTCTGACTCTTCATTTCTTTGAAAACTGAACCGTTATATTTGAAAATCAAGTAACTTGATCCGTTACTTCCAGTTTTGGGGGCCATTACTCGAGTACATACTGGAGTAAGCTTCTACTTTACCTCAAGTTACTCCTCGGGTATTGCTCTGTCTTAGCCATAACTTCAAGTTGGTACTCCAGTAAATGTGCCCTCTGCTAATCTCTGTTTTTGTTTCCCAAAACAGAGTTTCTTTCTTCCTGCAAAACACGTTTCTATATACTCCGATGCTTAAGTTAGTAATCATCAAAACATTATCAAATGACTTCATCTAATATTATGAAATGCTTAAATTTCTTGTAACTTATTGGGATTTACCATTCCCAATTCTCTCCTAATGTACAGAAATTGATCTTTTGCAAGGGGTTTTGTGAAGATAGCAACTAGTTGAAGATGAGTAGGAATGAATATCACTTTCACATCTTTCTTTTGGACATGATCTCTGATGAAGTGATGTCTGACATCGATATGCTTGGTTCTAGAGTGTTGAACTGGATTCTTTGCCAAGCTTATCGTACTAGTATTGTCACAATAGATTGGTATTTCTTTGAGATAAATACCAAGGTCTTGTAGTTGTTGTTTTAACCATATCACTTGTGCACAACAACTTGAGACTGCAACATATTCGACTTCTGTTGACGAAAGAGACACTGTATTTTGTTTCTTGCTGAACCATGATACAAGAGATCCTCCAAGAAATTGTCCTTGTCCACTGGTGCTCTTTCTGTCTATTTTGTATCCTCCATGATCTGAATCTGAATATGCAACAAGATATTCATTTCTTCCTTTGGGATACCATAGACCCAATTCGGGTGTGTCTGCAAGGTATCTAAAGATTCGTTTGACCGTTTCAGCATGTGATTCCTTTGGCGCCGATTGATATCTTGCACATATGCCAACACTAAATTGGATGTCTGGTCTGCTTGCCATGAGATAGAGTAATGATCCAATCATTCCTCTATATTTTGTGATATTGTAGTCTTTCCCTTTGACATCAGCATCAAGCAACGTTGTTGAGCTCATAGGCGTGTCTGAGCCATTTGCTTCATCCATTCCATACTTCTTCAATAGCTCTTTTAAATACTTTGTTTGAGATATGAAGATTCCATTCTTTCTTTGTTTGATTTGCAAACCAAGAAAGAAATTCAATTCTCCCATCATTGACATCTCAAACTCTCCCTGCATTATCTCAGAAAATTCCTTACACAGAGATTCATTAGTAGCACCGAAAACAATATCATCAACATATATTTGAACAATTAAAATATCATCACGTTTTCGATTTATAAATAATGTTGTATCAACTTTTTCTCGTACAAAACCTTGATCGATAAGAAACTTACTGAGCCTTTCATACCAGGCTCTAGGAGCTTGTTTTAAACCATATAAAGCCTTTTTGAGTTTAAAAACATGGTCAGGTTTAGTAACATCCTCAAAACCTGGAGGTTGTTCTACATACACTTCTTCCATGATGTAACCATTTAGAAAAGCACTCTTTACAACCATTTGATAGAGTTTGAATCCTTTGATGCATGCAAAGGCTAAGAGTACACGTATAGCTTCCAATCTAGCCACTGGAGCATACGTTTCCTCATAATCAATCCCTTCTTCCTGATTATAGCCTTTGGCCACCAATCTTGCCTTGTTTCTGACAATAATTGCAGATTCATCGAGTTTGTTTTTGAATACCCATTTAGTACCAATGATCGAATGATCTTTGGGTCGGGGCACCAAATCCCAAACTTGATTTCTCTCAAATTGATTTAGTTCTTCTTGCATTGCTATAACCCAATCATTGTCTGATAGGGCTTCATCAATATTAGAAGGTTCAATCTCAGAAATGAATGCAGAAAAACTTACTTCATTGAAAATTCTATTTCTAGTTTTGATCCCTTCATTCACATCTCCTATGACTTGATCTAAGGGATGACTTTTATTGTATTTCCAAGCTCTAGGTTGACCTAGGGATTGCTCTTCTTCCTTAGTTTCATCAACCTCTGGAATAAGAGATTTAGAAATAGATTGACCATTTTCTTGGTTTAAACCAACTTCCTGTTCTTCATAAATGGTTTTGTCAGAGGATTCAAATTCATCAAATACAATATGAATTGATTCTTCAATAATACATGTTCTTTTATTGTAAACTTTATATGCTTTACTTCGGTTAGAATATCATAGGAAGATTCCTTCATCTATTTTAGAATCAAATTTTCCTAAGTTATCTTTACCATTATTATGAATGAAACACTTACAACCGAAGATATGTAGATGAGCAATGTTTGGCTTTCTTCCTTTATACAGTTCGTCTGGTGTCTTTCCAAGTTTTGTGCTGATATAGGCTCTATTTGAAATGTAGCATGCTGTACTCATAGCATCAGCCCAAAATACTTGAGACACGTTCTTTTCATTCAACATTGCTCTAGCCATTTCAGTGAGCACTCTATTCTTGCGTTCCACGACTCCATTTTGTTGAGGCGTCCTTGGAGCAGAGAAATTGTGATCAATGCCATTAGTATCACAATATTTTTCAAAAGCTTGATTTTCAAATTCTCCACCATGATCGGTCCTAATACCTGCAATGGACATACCTTTCTCATTTTGCACCTTTTTGGCAAAAACAATAAATTCTTCAAATGTCTCATCCTTTGATGATAGAAAAATAACCCATGTAAATCTAGAGAAATCATCAACAATGACCAATGAATTAAGTTGTCACCAAGGCTCTTTACTCTTGCTGGACCCACTAAATCCATATGCAATAATTGTAATGGTCTATTTGTTGAAATCTCATTTTTCAATTTGAAAGATGATTTAGTTTGTTTCCCCTTTTGACATGCATAACAAATCAAGTCATTTTTGAAATTTACTTTGGGTAATCCAAGCACTAAATCCTTTTTGAGTAGTTTGCCTAGTTGATGCATATTGACATGAGCTAATCTCTTATGCCATAACCAACTTTCATCGGCATTACTCAGAAAAAAATTTTCAGATTCATTTCTACTAATATCTAAAGTATAACAGTTACCTTACCTTTTAGCTCTGAGTTTTGCCTTGATATTTTTCTTATCGAGTTGTAAGTCTTCCTTGTTGACAATCAGACATTCCTCTGAATCAAATATTATCCAGTTGTCTTTATCTGCACTTTGACTTACACTCAGCAAATTATGACACAAGCCTTCAACATAATATACATCTTTGACTTGTATTCCTTTGTCATTTTTGATTTCACCAATTCCTGCAATCTTTCCGGATTGATTTTCTCCAAATTTTACCTTTCCACCTTCCTTAGGTTGCAATGTGGTAAAACTTTCAAAATCCCCGGTCATATGTCTAGAGCATCCACTATCTATGTACCACTTGCTCTTTTTGGATGCTTTGAGACATACCTACAATCAAATGACTAGGTCTTAAGTACCCACATCTTTTTGGGTCCTGTTGGGATAGTACAAATAATTTTCTGAATATATGAACCTTTAGGTACCCATTTGTAGGTTCCTATATTTCCTTTCTTCTTATGAATGCATGAAGAGGTATAATGACCTTTTCTATTACAGTAGTTACAGAATGCAAAAGGATTTGATATATGCACAGAATGCTGGAAATAATTTAAATATAGCTTACCTCCTGCTTTCTTTTTACCTTTCCTTTTATCTGATTTTGGATCATATCCAATACCAGATCGATCATTTACACATCGTTGTTCTTTTAAAATTACACTTAGCATCTCACTTCCTTTGGTAAACTTTTCAAGAGTTTTTATGAGATCAATGTTTTTCTTTTTCAACGAAGAACAATTTTCACAATTCTTTTCTGAACCTTTTTTAAGTTCAATTTCAAGAGCTTTGTTTTTCTTTTTGAAAACAATCAATTCTTTAACTACTTTGATGAATTCAGAATGTAAAGCATTATATTCAGAGAGTAATTCATCATAGGTAGGTTCAGAATCATTTACCTCTTCTTCTGTCTCTTCTTGAGCAACAAGACATATATTGGCTACTTCTTCTTCTTCATCACTTTCTTCATCAGAGGAACTATCTCCCCAAATAGCAGATACAAAGGCCTTCTTTTTGTTAAAGAATTTGCCTTTTCTCTTTTCTTTGCTCTTTTGATTGAGTTTTGGACATTCTGATTTGATATGTCCTGGTTTTCCACATTCGTAGCAAATAATATGGTCTTTGCTGCTAGTTCCTCCTTTTTGAAAGTGTTTGAAGTCTTGACCTTTCTTGTAGAACTTTCTGAATCGTTTTATGATTAAGCCCATTTCAACATCATCAAACTCCTCATCTTCATCTTGATTTTCTTCTTTCGCTTTTAGTGCTAGACCTTTCTTTCTTTTGTCACCGATGTCGTCTAGTTCCCGTTTGAACTTTAATTTGCTTTCATATTCAGAAAGGCTTCCAAATAGAGAAGCAACTGATCTCATTGATTCTCCTTTTGCCTCTTCTATCGCAGTGACTTTGGCCTCCCACTCTTTAGAAAGAATATTCAAGATCTTTCGTACTTGGGTATTTTGATCATAGACTTTACCAAGTGCTGCAAGTTGATTAACAAGATGAGTATATCTAAGTTCGAATTCAGAAATTGACTCACCTGATTTCATTCGAAGTAGATCGAATTCAGTGATCAAGGTGTTGATTCGATTCTCCTTTATTCCTGAAGTTCCTTCATGAGCTATTTCCAGAGCTTCCCACATTTCCTTTGCTGTTGGAAGTGTGCAAATTCTGAAGTATTCATTTTGACTTAAAGAACTTTGTAACATCAGAATTGCCTTGCTGTTGAGAGTGATAAGTTTCTTGTCATTCTCATCATATTCCGCTGGCGTCTTTGGAATTTTCTGAGAATCTACAGTCTTTGTAGGTTGATAGTTTCCACTCCCAATTACATCCCATAGCCCATATTTAGTAGCCATCACGAACACTCTGAATTTTGATTTCCAGAAAGAAAAGTGTTCTCCATTGAAACCGGGAGGTCTAGTGATGGATGCTCCGTCGGGAAGAATTCCTTCACCCATACTTGCCATTGGATCCTTCTTAGGTTATTATACCTTAACAAGAAGACCTACTCTCTGATACCAAATGTTAGATCAAGCGTTTCACCCAAGAGGGGGGGTGAATTGGGTGATACTGAAATTTCTTTCGAAAATATAAAACTTTAACAAAAGAATTAAAACAGTAATGAGTAAGGAGAAATATCACCGAAGTGTACACCGGGAGTTATACTGGTTCGGTAACAACCACTTTGACCTACGTCCAGTCCTCAGAGCTTCTCTGAGAGTTTCACTATAGCTTCCAAGATTCAGTGGGTTCTTGGCACCTCAGTACAAGCAAGTTCCTTACACCTGGACACTCACTCCCCCTTACAGGTTGTAATCCAATCCCAACTCAAGGTTCCACAACCTTAAGTTATCTCAATAACAAATATTGAGTTTGAATGAAATATCTCTCTTACAGAGTAAATAATAATCACTGAAGCATAGAAATACAATTTCAACGTGAAAACAGAGCAATGAACTTAATGATACGTTCGTATGTGTGTTCTTGTGTTTTCTTGTATCTTTCTCTGTTCAGATGTTCCCATATATATAGTTACGTTGGTAATGATTGCTGGAACATATTTCTTCATGTCCGTTGGAGCATGCGCAGCCATTATTGACTTTTCTAGTTTTTGAAAAACATACGTTACGGTAGGTGACGGTCGGTGACATTTGAGCATCGCTTTTGACTTTCCTTATTTGGTAAGATCTCTTCACTGTTTACCTGTTGAAATGCTAAGTACACTAATATAATGAAAAGTTAATCAAATAGGAAACAGAATAATGACCGTTGGAATGATTTCAAACTTTCTGGATTAGCTTACTCGAGTAGCTCCTCGAGTAACCCTTGAAGTTTACTCGAGTAGCTCCTCGAGTATCACCGGGAAATCTTTGTTTATTTGAAAGTCAATAAAGAAAACAAGATTATTCGGGTAGTGTATGGAGTAAACTAAATTTCAAACCTTTGGGAATAGTTATTTACTCGGGTAGCTACTCCAGTAATGCTTTTGCAACTTCATAGATTACTGGGGTAACACCTCGAGTAATCCTTTAAAAAACTTTTGATTACTCGATGCTCTATTCCAGTAATGTTGGCAGGATTTCAAGGCCGAGAGCAATTACCTTGTTACTCGAGTAGGGACTCGAGTAATGCATTCATTTTTACAGAGGTTACTCGGGTAGCTCCTCGAGTAACTAAGACTTTTGAGCATGATTTACTCTGGTAATGACTTGAAGTTTACCTTGAAAATATTTGTGCATACTGGGGTACTTACTGGAGGAATGTACTTAAAATAAACCATGAAAAAACTTGTATACTAGAGTAAGTACTCGAGGAAGATGAAACAAAGAGAGATCAGGTTAATCGGGTACCAACCTCAAGTTTTCACTTACTTTAGTATGTTACTCGGGTAGCTCCTCGAGTAACATTGGAAGTGGTACAAAGTGCCGAGAGTTACATATTTTCAGAACAAAGTTACTCGAGTAGCTCCTCGAGTATCATGGGGAAAACTTGAAGGCAACTGGAAGTTTTCACAGGGTTACTCGAGTAGCTCCTCGAGTAACATTAGCAGTGGTACAAAATGCCGAGAGGTCCATATTTTAGGAAACACAGGTACTCGAGTAGCTCCTCGAGTATCATTGGGAAAACTTGAAGGCAACTGGAAGTTTTCACTTGGTTACTCGAGTACCTCCTCGAGTAACATTAGCAGGCCGAGAGCAACTCCAAGTTTTTACCTGGTTACTCGAGTAGCTCCTCGAGTAATGGTGGCAGGTTACTGGAAGTTTTCCTTGGTTACCTCAAGTTTTGTCTCATTACTCGAGTAGCGCCTCGAGTAATGCCTTAGAAACTGTACTTCTGATCAAGTTCCTCAGCATTTTCTCTTGGCTAATCTTCAATACTTCCATGCTAACTTCAAGTAAAGCTTATTCCTGTCATTACTTAGTTCAAGCTTGATTATTAACCATTTCCTTTTCAAACCATTCCTTTGTTATCATCAAAACATGAGATCTAACAACTTCCTTATCATTGCTATTTTTGTCAAATGAACTTTCTCCCCATATGGTAGATACAAAGGCTTTCTTCTTGTTGTAGAATTTGCCTTTTCTCTTTTCTTTATTCTTCTAAGCCAGTTCTTGACATTCTGATTTGATATGTCTTTGCTTTCCACATTCATAGTAGATGATGTGTTCTTTACTGCTTGTTCCTTCTTTCTAAAAGTTTTTGAGTCCTTGGCCTTTCTTATAAAACTTTCTAAATCATTTTATCATTAGGCCCATTTTGTCATCGTCAAGCTCTTCATCTTCTTCTTGATCTTCTTATTTCACTTTCAGTGCTAGACCTCTCTTCTTCTTGTCACCAATATCATCTAGTTCTCGTTTGAACTTTATTTACTTTCATATTCATAAAGTCTTTCAAATAAAGAAGCAACTGATCGTATTGATTCACCTTTTGCTTCCTCAATTGTAGTGACTTTGCCCTCCCAATCTTTAGAAAGAATATTCAAAATCTTTCGTACTTGGGTATGTTGATCATAGACTTTTCCTAAGTGTTGCAAGTTGATTAACAAGATGAGTATATCTAAATTCAAATTCAGCTATTGACTCACCTGATTTCATTTAAAGTAAATCAAACTCAGTAACCAGAGTATTGATTCGGTTTTCTTTTATTCCCAAAGTTCCTTCATGTGCTATTTCCTGGGCTTCCCACATTTCTTTAGTTGTTGGAAGTGTGTAGATCCTGAAGTGCTCATTTTGACTCAAGGCACTTTGAATCATTAGAATTGCTTTACTTTTGAGTGTGATGAGTTTCTTGTCATTCTCATCATATTCTGCTGGTGTCTTAGGAACCCTCTATGAATCTACAATCTTTTCAGGTTTGTAATTTCCACTCTCAATCATGTCCCATAGTCTGTATTCTGTAGCTATTACGAATACTCTAAACTTGACTTTCCATAAAGAGAAGTGTTCACCACTGAAACCCGGAGGTTTGGTGGAATAAGCTCTGTTGGGAATAATTCCTTCACCCAAGCTTGCCATTGGATCCTTCTTAGGTTGTTATACCTGAACAAGAAGACCTACTCTTTGATTTTAAATGTTAGTGCAAGTGTTTTACCCAAGAGGGGGGGTGAATTGGGTGATACTAGAAATTTCATTGCATATATAAAAATTGACTAAAAATTTAAAGCAATTAAGAGCTAGGAGAAATATCACCAAAGTGTACATCGGGAGTTATACTGGTTCGGTCACAACCATTTTGACCTACATCCAGTCCTCAGAGCTTCTTTGAGAGTTTCACTATATCTTCCAAGATTCAGTAGTTCTTGGCACCTCAGTACACAATAAGTTCCTTTGTAGGACACTTGCTCCCCTTACATGTTGTAAACCAATCCCCAACTCAAGGTTCCATAGCCTTAAGTTGTCCTAATAACAAATATTGAGTTTTGTAATGAAAAACTCTCCCAAAGAGAAAATATATAATCACTAAAGTATAAAGACTGAGTATAAGAAAATAGAGCACAAAGAGTTTTATGATTGATGTAAGTTTGCGTGTTCTCAGTTGTTGTGTTCTGTTCTTTGAATGCTCCATTTATATATATATCGATGATTTATGGTGTCCGTTGGAAGCATTTCAAACATGTCTGTTAGAGTTGTGTAGCTTCTTTTGACTGTTCTTTAAATTTGAAAACTAGCCGTTTACGGTAGGTAAGGGTTTTAACGTTATGGACGATATGTTTGACTTTTCTCTCAATGCATGATCTCTTCATTGTTTTTCTGCAAGTATACTCAGGAAACTAATACAATGAAGGGTTAATGCTTAATACTTAATAGTTAAAGAGAAAGAGAGTTAACTATGGTGAGGTGGAGATCACACAAACTTATGTTTCAAGGTTATTCTAGAGCTGATTGAGTTAGAAAAGGGAGAAAAAAGGAATAACTGAAAGTAAGATGGCTAAGGATATTTGATTATTAATGGTGTGATGATTTTCCAATAATTTGTTTTAATTTTAATTTGATTGCTATGTTTTCTTAATCAAATGTTATTAGTAGTTAATTTTAAGGAGAGGAAGAAAAGGAAGAAGAAATGAATAATTGTAGATTATTTAAGATTTGAATATGGCCAAGGAAACTTGATGATTAATAGGACAATTTGGAAATAATTTTTATATTAATTTTATTTCAATTTTTATATTTTATAATCAATTGTTATTTGTACTTAATGAATATTCTTCATTTAATTTCTAGGGTTAATGTTGAGGCTATATATAGTCTTTAATATATCTCATTTTGTATGCTTTTGAATGAATTGAATAAGAATTGCTTTACCTTTCTCTGGTCTTCTTACAAATGTCTCTCTAATGCTCCATTTGGTGGAAGTAGAAGAGGAACTGTAGGTAGAAGCGGTGGTAAAAGTGGGTTTTAAAGTACTTTTGGCATGACCTTAGAAGTAAGATATGAATTTTTATTAAATATGTATTAATAATAGGAAAATACCACAATACCCTTAAGAGAAAATTTTTCTCCTTAACAACCAACCAGTTATCGAATAAAAATGCATCAACCCCCAACCTTGGTCGAAAATCGTCACCACTGTTGCCGAAGAAACAAAATCCAAACTCAATATTATATCAATCTAAGGTCAAGTGAATCAAGAGATAGTAAAATTTGTGTGTTTTTGCCTTCAAACTATTGTAAACTCTCTCTAATCTTTATATCCTTATTGAAATCATGCAAAGCAAGAAGAAAATCAAGGGAAAAGGAGAGAGAAGGAGGACATTTTAGAGAGAGAAAGAAGAAGAAATTAAGGTAAGCTTGAAATCTTGGCTTCTCTTGATGATTTTTACTTGTTATTGTGTTGTGTTTGGTTTGTTTTGGTTGTTTTTGTAATTTGGGATGACCAAACCCTAAGGGGAGGTGCTGCCCAAATTTGGATTAATTATTTGGGAAGTGTAATTAAGTGGTTAATCATGTGATTAGAAGTGTAAGGAAAATGTTTAATTGCATGGAAAGTGAAAATTACATTTTCCCTAAATTTTATAAATTTGGTCCAGGCACTGTTCATAGGGGGTTTGAAATGGAATTTGGTTGATTTGATGTTCCTGTTGTGTTTAAAGGGGAAAATTGTGTAGGAATACATGTATTCATGATTTTTTGATGCTTATGTTTAAATCTGGAAATTATTGAAGTTAAGGGGATGCTATTTGATTATTTTCACTAGAGGCAGTTCTGTTGTGAAATGAATTTCGTAGGACAAACCTAGTCCAAATATTATGAAACTTGGCAGGATTAAAGTAGAGATGTAGAGCTTTAATTTAATAGGTGGATCATAATTTTGGACTAGTATACTAAAAGATATGAATTTTTAAAGTTGTGCCATGTTTCTGGAATGCAATATGGAACAAGGGAAATTTGGCAAATTTCTTGGAAAAGTGTGATGTCTGTGGTCAGACTTAAATATTTGTATACAAAAGTACATTTAAAAAATCTTCACATAGGCTTTAAAATTAGTCAAATTGGATTTTCCCAAAATAATTATGAATTTCTAAAGTCAACTAAAAATCTGCCAGTTTTTTAGAAAATAATGAAACTACACTGTACAGAATTTTACTATGCAAAAATTGTTGAAACTGTGATAGATAACCACCAGAATGAGTTTAAAAGAGTTTAGGCTAAACCATGAATGGGTCTTGACTCAATTCTTGTACATTTGGAATTTTAGGACTTAGCAGTAGCCCGAGTCGGATGTAGGATTGAATGAACAGTGGAACAAGCAGAGGATTAGGCAAGGGCAAATAAAGTAGTGAGCTTACCTCTTCAACATTCATTTGATATTTGTTCTTGTGTATTGATTCATGTAATTGATTTTCTTGATTATGTGAAACATATATGAATAATTGAAGCTCTATTTTTATGTATGCTATGGTCATAAGTATGTTGTTTGAAACATTGAGCATGCAGATATGTCATTATGTTAGCATGATTTTATGTAATTCAAGTATGTCATGCATTAAGCACTTGTCTTGCATGCATATTGGTACTATTTGTTACTAAGATTCCCTTGAATCTACCATCCCAAACTAACCATTTCGACAAGTGTAAGCGGAGAAGAGAACTGCATGAGAGGAATGTAGTAGTGGAATGAAGATGTGATATCTGCATTTCATTGGAACGGGTCTAGACACCCTGGTGCCTTATGCGGCTACATTATTTGTAATTGTTATAGAAAATTTATGGGGGGAATTACTATAATCAAGTATTTATTACAGTATTTTTATGCTATTTCTATATCACACTAAACTACGCGCAAGTACTCTGGAAAAGGTGAAAATAAGTTAAGGGTGTTACATTTTGGTATAAGACCCCAAGCTATTATGGCAGAGCAAGCGGTTCTGGTGACAGACTAGTGTACTGATAAGGTCTTGATTATATGGTAAAAAGAGATAAGCACATAATTGGGCACTAGAGTAGTGAATTTCACCCCTTTTTTGTGAACTAGTACCGAATAAATGGTGAATTCTTGAGGGCAGCTAGTATTATCATACCAGTCTAAGGGTGATATAAGGATGTCATGGGCATTGAGGGAGCATGTCTGAGTAATGTTAGAGTGTGGGCCTTATCATAGAATTGATTAACCTGTGAGCTCAGTAGTGGGGGATACTGACCAATTATGGATAGAAAAGTCAGAGTCAGACCCAGTTGCTAATCAAGAGCTATGGGATCAGACATTGGGTTTGTATCATATGACTAGGATCTTCTGGATTTAGAGACTTGTATGACATTTGAATTCGCACAATGATGTATGTCTTCCCAGATACTGCATTTTGGGGTCCAGAGAAAGAATAAGATTATAGAGAGGGATCCAATAGACAACTTTGTGGACTTCAGGGAGCATATCATCTAGTACGTGACCAAGTACATGTATCGGCACTGATATGCAGTCTATACACAGTATTTTGATACCCGAAGATAGTGGGCGCAATTTTTGAGACAAGGGCAGTTACTGGGTACTGGTGGTCGGAAGTAGTTAGAGTCGTTATCTGTGTTTTGGTACGGGCACATAAAAGTTAAATGTGTTGAACCCAATGAAATCTTAGGATGAGTGATCTATTGGGAAGTTAAGTTGATAGGGTTATGGAGACTTGAGTAATAGTGATTCCCTTAAGATTTCTTTATAGCTAATAATAATCTTATTTAGATGATTTAAAGAATGCTTAAAAGCATAAAGAAGATGATGATGTAAGTATTGATTTTAATTCAGAACATTTTTGTTGCAGTAAGTACTGCCCAGAAAGGTTTATTTGATAAGGTGATGGGAAACTTGAGGCGTAGTAAAAGTTTTGAGGTTTCTCAATACTAAGTGATGATCCTTAGTAACACTGTGTATTAAAGGAATGTAGGTATGATATATAGTGATACATGATGCATGGTGATTATGCTGTATATTGATCCTAGAGGATTTGATCTTATGATACTGAAGGTTAAGGATAGGTTTGAATATGAGCTTGAATCCGATCTAAGCTAAAACATTACTTAGGTCGAAATATGAATCAGAATGCACTATGGTTCTATCCTATGATAGAAGTTTAAACCTTGTGAACCTTGTGGATGATATTCAACCTTCAGTAATGTTTTTAGGATATTATTTGAGTACCGTGAAGGTTAGAATAGGCATTATTGATCTTGATTCTTGATTTTTAATCTGTGTAATGTTGAGGTTCTAGATTTCCTCATGAACATAGAAGTTGGGTAGAGACAGAATACTCACTGTATACCATGCCTACAGTTGTAATGTCCAAGATGTGATTAAGGGATGATGACTTCAAAAGTGAATGTAATTGTTGTTAAACAAACACTTTTGGAGAATACAATGTGGATTATGATATGAATGAGCAGTGATTAGTGCCCAAACCCTGTATTTAAGCTCCATTGTGGTATTAAAACCTAAATTGAATCACAAGAGAAGGGGAGGGCACATAGATGGGGAATGGAATGAGAAAATGTGTTAAATGATGATCCAATAGGTTTTGCCATATTCAGGGGAAAAATGAGAAAAAAAAAGTTACCGGTCAATTAGTCAGCAACCAAAAAGGGAGTCCACTAATAACTTAGAGAGTAAGTAGAGAGACTAATTGCCAAGTGAAATAAGAGAGAGTAATCACATGTTGTAAGCCTATGGAAGGAAGCAACAAGATGGTGACATATGGCATCACATGGACCTTGAGATCAAAGTCAAGCTTTCAACTCATTTTTCTCTTCCCTCTTTAAGGTTGGCTAAAGCATGGTGAGAGAATGAAAAATTTGACTTTATTATCATCTATTCTCTCTCACTTCAGCTCTCATTTTGCTATTGATGGAGGAGGAAAGAGAAAGAAGAAAACAAGGTATGTTCTTGCATTTTGATCTTGTGAATGGCCTTGAATGCTCAAATTCTCTTCATTAATTTTGACCACCTTGATGAAGGCTTCATTCCTATAGTTTTAGATTTGCAAGAAGAGGTGTTTGAGTGCTTGAGGAAAAGTTGAAGTTTGAGAAGTCAAAGAACAAGTTTGAGGAAGTGGAAGAGGAGAGTAAAAGCTACCTTTTGGTATAAATGTTATGACCATTGTTGAAACTTAGAGTTTTTGGAATTCCTGATTTTCATGTGATATTGATTGCATGAATTGCATGGTGTTTTGTAATGAAAATAGTGTTTTGTTGTGTCATTTGAACAATGAAATTGGTTTAGATTCTTGAATGTGGAATTTGTCAATTTTAGGTTTTATGTTGAAATGTTGTCCCTAAACAAAACATGTGAATGAGATGTGAATTTACTTGTTTTGATGTTGCCATTAGATTTCTTGTGAAAAATTGTGTGGGAATGGTGTTGGTTGTGAATTTTGGAACCATTGGACACTTAGGTTGAAAACTTGAAATTTTGGAATTTCTATTAAGTTAAAACGCTATGCAGAGGGGCAACTTTGAATAGGGTTTTGAAATAGCAAATGGTGTCAAAATGTTGTGAAATTTTCCAATCTTGTAGTTCACATTGCAAGCATTCTAATCGTTTAAAATTTGGTTCATTTTTATGTTTATGCAAGAAGTTATAGCAGTTTGAAAGTCAATTAGGAAACAGGCTAGTGGTTGGCCTTGGCCAGGATGGCTTGGTCGCAACACAAAACCTTCTGAATAGTTCTTGGCTAAGGAAAACAGGGTCCTGGCTGTGGACCAAAACTCTCTGACCTGTTTTTGGCCATGACCCAAAAGTTTCTGACATGATTTTGGCCGCGACCAGTGGATCCTGGTTGCAGCCCAAATTTTTCTGACCATCTATGACGCGCGGCCAGTGGATGACTTGACTGTGACCAACCCTTTAAAAACTGCATTTTGAACTTTTCAAAGATGGTCTTTGGTCAAGTCTTTCCCAACCCTTTTATGCATTTGTTTAGGACTTCTTGTAGCTACCTAAAAGTCTTAAATGATAACCAACCCTAAGAGTTATGGAGTTGAGTATTGGAATAGAGAACAACTCTTCATCATTGGATATGGTTTATAGGATTTGATATTTGCCCTGCGTATTATAAATTGGTGCTAGAGCATAAGCGGAAGAAGAAGGTAGTGTTCTTTCTCTTATACTATGTGTAATACATTGTATGTATGTCTTATCATTGAATTGTGTCAATTGCAAATGCTGCGGTGTATTTTGCTATAAATGTTTTGTGTATACAGCCATGAGAGATGTCGTTTGTGATGCAAGTAATGCATCATGTGGATACAGTACAAGTTGTCATTTGTCACACAAGTCACGCATTATGTGGATACAGCGTAAGCTGTCGTTTGTGACGCTAGTCATGCATCGTGTGGATATAGCCGTGAGAGCTGCCGATTGTGATGAAAGTCACGCATCCCTGTGTTTGTTGCTATTGCTTCTGCTTGTGATTTGCTTGCATACCATGTTATTATATATTGTATGAGTGATTTGTTACTACTGGGATTCTTTTGAATCTCATTCTTTCTATTGACTAATCTACAGCCAGGGTAAGCGGTTAGAAGGCAAAGTAGGTGACAAAGGGCGGCTAGAGTTCCTAGCTCGAAGTCTTAGTTTTGGTAGTTGGTTATCAATATTTTAGGAATCTTGTATATGTTGTAAATTTTGAATAGTGTTATGTAATCCATAGTATGGGAACGGTAGTGTGCAATTACGCCCTGTAAACCCTTCATTAGATGAATGAAACATGAATATTGTTAGGAATTTTTGCTATACTCTGATTGTATAAATGGAATCAAACTGCACAGGCTAATTATATTTGAAAGTTGAATAAGAGACCGTATTAAACAAGTTTTGGAAAAGTTTTTTGGAACCTTGTCTTAAAGTAGGTCTTCAATTTAACTTGATGACACATTTTTGACCTATAATTACGACTATTAAAGTAGGGGGTTATATTTTTGGTATCAGAGCTGTAGTTCCTGGCAAGGGTAAGTTTTGCTAGGATAGTTGCCATAGTTCTTTGGCTTAGTGATAGATGATGACCTATGATTGTTTGTTGTATACACATAAATGTTCCTGCTATTTGTTGATATATGAGTTTTAAAGAATATGTGTATGTGTTAGATGTGATATTGACATGATGAATCATTTGTAAAGTAAAAAGAAACAATGGTTCGCCTAAGAGTGCAACATGTAAAACCAAAGGTGCAAGGGAATAACAATAACCCATCTGATCCTATGCAAGTAATGATAGGTATGTTACTAGAGTAGCGGGATGTGATAAACAAGTTAAAGGAAGAGCTCCAGGAGGAGAAAGAAAAGTGTAATGTGGATAGGGTTCAATCGACTCATAAAGAGACCCAAAAGGAAACACATCATGAAGAAACAACATAGGGGCAATTCGAGCTCAATAGTCCCTACCTCATACTGCACCTAACTAAGAGTCACATGGGGTACCAGTTAGAGAGGAGAGAGATCTACAGTATTAGGTCTCCAAATTTTGTAAACATCTACCCCCGGTGTTCAGTGGAAGATTCGACCCCTAAGTAGTAGAAGATTGGTTGAATCATTTAGAGAAGATCTTTGAAGTACTAGATTGCCTAACCGAGGTGAAGGCTCAATTAGCTATTTAAATCTGGAGGGGAATGCCGACCTGAGGTGGCAGAATATGGCCCTGACGTTGCGAAATCATAATGTACTACTAACTTGGAAACTGTTTTAGGAAAAGTTTAATGATAAATGCTTTCCTAAGTCGGGGAGGCTCGAGAAGGAATCTGAGTTCCTATCAATCAAGCAGGGTGATGTAGAGACATTCGATAATTACCGTTCTCACTTCATCAGGATAGCTCGGTACTCCTCCTATCTTCGACGCATGGATGATGAGGAGTGGAGTTATTATATGCTTATTCGAGGCTTGAGGCATAAGCTGAAGAAAAGGTTAGCCACCCACCAATTTACTGAATTCAATAAGGCTATAAAGGAGTGCATAATCATAGAAAATAATTTGAGAGATTTGAACCCAACCAAGGGTGGAGGTCGTGGTGAACCCAGCAAGGGTAGCACTCCTCAGAAGTAGAAGGGTCAAGGATCCTCATCTAAGGGAAGTAGTAAAAAGCCCTATCAATCATAAGACCACGAACCTCAGAAATCCTTGGCGGTATGGATATGTCCTCGTTGTGGTAAGTCACATTATGGCTAAACGTGTTAGGGGTAAGTGATCTGTTATACCTGCAAGCAGCTAGGACATATTGCTAGTAAATGTAAATGGCTGCAGACAGAACAAAGACCAAGGAATTAGGACAGGGTGTTCGCTATGACACACGAAGAAGCCCAGAAATCCCCCAACCTGATTTAAGTTAAAATCCTTCTTAATGGTAGTTTACTACAAGCTTTATTTGATTCGGGTACAAGTAATTCTTTCATTGCTTAAGCTATCATTTGTGACACAAGTCATGTATAATGTGGATATAATGCAAGCTGTCGTTTGTGATGTAAGTTACACATCGTGTGGATACAGCTGTGAGAGCTGCCAATTGTGATGAAAGTCACACGTCGCTGTGTTTATTTCTGCTATTGCTACTTGTGATTTGCTTGCATGCCATGTTATTATATATTATATGAGTGATTTGTTTCTACTGGGATTCTTTTGAATCTCATTCTTTCTATTGACTAACCTATAGCCAGGGCAAGCTGTTCAAAGGAGAAACAGGTGACGAAAGGTTGCTAGAGCTCTTAACTTGGAGTTTTAGTTTTGGTAATTGGTAATGGGAATATTGTATATGTTGTAAATTTTGAATGGTGTTATGTAATCCCCAATATGGGAACGGTAGTAGGCAATTATGCCGTGTAAACCTTTCATTAGATAAATGAAACTTGAGTGTTGTCAAGAATTTTTGTTACACTCTGATATATATAAATGGAAGAGAACTGCACAGGCTAATTATATTCAAAAGTTGAAAGAGAGACCGTATTGAACAAGTTTTGGAAAAGTTTTTGGAACCCTTTCTTAAAGATTGAATTTTTAATAAGTTTCAAATTATCTGTTGGTCTCCAATTTAACTTGATGACACATTTTTGACCTATAATTATAGCTATTAAGGTAGGGGATACAACGGGTACCCTGAAATACCGTGCCTATGGGAACACTAAAATATCAAGCCTACGGGTATACTAAAATACCATGCCTACGGGTATACTGATATACCATGCCTACGAGTATACTGATACATAATACCTATAGGTACACTGATATGCCCAGTCAGAAGACTGAGGTACGGAAAAAGTAGGGATTGTAATAGTGGTTGGCCCTAAATACATTTCTGACTGAACTGAATTAGGTGTTATTATAATATTACATTATTTGGTACTTGGCATATGTATTATCACATTTTTTATGTATGATTATGTGTTACTATAGAGGTTAAGTGGGATTTAACTAAGGAAGTAAGACAAGTATGGGCAAACAGTGTAATCTGACCTATGTTGTATTTGATAATGTGAAACATCATAGTGGGCAACAGAAACATAGTAAATTTATGTATAACTTTTAAGGATATCAAGAGAGGACAACAGTCGTACAGTGTTAATCATCCTAAGTTCTGATTAGATTTGTGTGGTCAATAGCAACATAGCCTGTATGGCATACTAAGAAGGGATCCCCTGAGGATAATCAGTATTATTTGATATCTGAAATTTCGTGGACGAAATTTTATTGACGAGGGGAGAAATGTAACATCCCAAATTTTAGTTACCAAAATTCCTTATATTAAAGGGAATAAAATGATGAAATAAAGAGCACATAAAATGAGAAAATAGTGAAATTAGTGGTCACTCACAATATAATTATGTTTGGAACTCAAATTGTAAAATGAGGATTTGCTGCCAGTGTATTTTTATAGCGTGGTAGTCTAGTTGTGTGATATTTTTAAATTGGTAAGTGATGTCCAATGCTTATGATATGTTTCAAGATGAAAGTAGACTTATCAAGCTTTAATTTTATAGGTCATATAAGTCATTTAGAGCTGTACACAAAGACTTGTGTATTTTTGAAGTTAGCTTAGTGAAATTGGTAAACTTATGTGACAGCATCCAAAAATAGAAATTTGGGAATTATGAGCTTTCAGTTGGCTAAAGGCTATATTTTTCCCTAAAAATAGACTTAATAAGGTCATATAGCCTTTGGAAACATACCAAATGGACATTTGCACAATTAAATATGAATTTTCAAAGTTGGATGAAAATTTTGCCAGATTTTCTGCATGGTGTGCAAATGGAAAAAATGTATGGGTAAAATAGTCATTTGGCTATATTAAAAAACTTAGAAGCCAATATTTTCCCTTCCTCCATGATGTTGGACATCCAAGTAGAGGATCAAGAAGAGGATTAAAATACTTGGTCCAAATTAAAAGAAAGAAGAAGAAACATTGGCCAAGTAAAGTGAGTTGAAAATTCAATTTTCTCATGCTATTGATAATTTAATATTCTTGTTTGGGGAGGTGGGAATTATGATATTTTGAGAGATCATTTATCCCTTCTTTGGCCAACATTTCAGCCAACATAAAAAGGCATAGAGAGTAATTGAAAAGTCAAATAGAAAAAGAAGAAAAAGCAAGTGACATGTGATAAAATTGCCATTAAAATAATGTTTATTAAGGAGGTAGATGATGATATTTTTAAGATCATTTATCCTCCTTCACAAAGCCATATTTCGGCCAGCAACAAGAACCAAAAGAGAGAGAGATTTTTTGAGAAAACAAGAGCAAGTGAAAGCTCAAGTCAATCAAGAGGTAGACAAGGTAAGATTGGTAGGAAAATTTGTGTGTTCTTGCCTTCAAATTCTTGTAAACTCTCTCTAATCTTCATATCCTTCTTGAAATCATGCAAAACAAGAAGAAAATCAAGGGAAAAGGAGAGAGAAGGAGGACAGTTTAGAAATAGAAAGAAGAAGAAATCAATGTAAGCTTGAAAGCTTGTCTTCTCTTGATGATTTATACTTGTTATTGGTGTTGTGGTTGGTTTGTTGGTTTGTTTTGGTTGTTTTTGTAATTTGGTATGACTAAACCCTAAGGGGAGGTGCTGCCCAAATTTGGATTAATCATTTGGGAAGTGTAATTAAGTGGTTAATCATGTGATTAAAAGTGTAAGGAAGATGTTTAATTGCATGAAAAGTGAAAACCACATTTTCCCTAAATTTTATAAATTTTGTCCAGGCACTGTTCACAGAGTGTTTGGACTGGAATTTGGTTGATTTGATGTTCCCATTGTGTTTAGAAGGAAAAATTGTGTAGGAATACATGTATTCATGATTTTTGGATGCTTATGTCTAAATCTGGAAATTATTGAAGTTAAGGGGATGTTATTTGATTATTTTCACTAGAGGTCGTATTGTTGTGAAATGAATTTCGTGGGATAAACCTAGTCCAAATATTATGAAATTTGGTAGGATTAAAGTAGAGATGTAGAGCTTTAATTTGATAGGTGAATCATAATTTTTGGACTAGTATACTAAAAGATATGAATTTTCAAAGCCGTGCCCCATTTTTGGAATGCAATATGGAATAGGGGAAGTTTGGTGAATTTCTTAGAAAAGTGTGATGTCTGTGGTCAGACTTAACTATTTTCATAGAAAAGTAAATTTAAAAATCTTCACATATGCTTTAGAATTAGTCAAATTGGATTTTCCTAGAATTAATTATGAATTTGTAAAGTCAACTGAAAATTTGCGGTTTTCTTCAAAGCAGTGAAACTACATTGTGTAGAATTGTACTATGTAGAAATTGTTGAAACTATGATAGATATCCAACAAAATGAGTTTAAAAGAGTTTAGACTAGTACATGAATGGGTCTTGACTTAATTATTATATATTTGGACTTTCAGGACTTGGTAGTAGCCTGAGCCGGATATAGGATTGAATAGACAAGGGAATAAGCAGAGGATCAGGGAAGGGCGATTAAACTAGTGAACTTGCCTCTTTAACATGTATTTCGTATTTGTGCTGTGTATTGATGCATGTAATTATTTTGCTTAATTATGTGAAACATATATGAATTATTGAAGCTCTATTTCTATGTATGCTATGGCCATAAGTATGTTGTTTGAAACATTGAGCATGCATATATGTCATTATGTTATCATGAGTTTATGTAATGCAAGTATGCTATGCAGTAAGCACTTATCTTGCATGCATATTAGTACTGTTTGCTACTGAGATTCTCTTGAATCTCACCCTCCCAACCAACCATGTAGATAGGTGTAAGTAGAGAAGAGAACTACATGAGTAGAATGCATTGGTGGAATGAAGACGGGAAGATGTTTGCATTTCATTGGAATGAGTCTAGATACCCTGGTAGCCCAGTGTGGCTACATCATTGGTAATTGTTATAGACAATCCTTGTGGGGAATTACTGTAATCAAGAACTTATTATCAATATTTTTTATGCTATTTTTATGTGTCCACTGAACTACACGAAAGTTCTTTGAAAAATATGAAAATAAGATAAGGGTGCTACAGTTACTACTTGGAATTGCCCTATCCTTGCCTATATATCGGTCTATTATCCTTTGTCCGACTCGAGCTACTGATATGTTCTAAAATTCCTAAATGTAAAATAAATGAGTCATTACTCATTCATGTTACATTCTAAGCTCATGTTGTTGGTTATCATGACTTAAAATCACATATTGACCAAAATGCCCTTAGGGACCTCGTTAAGTCCCTTTATACCCAGTCCAATTGTACTTTACCAAAAATTATGACCCGAGATATTCCTCCATAATTTCACATGCAGAATCCATTTTTAACCTCAGATTTTTCAAATTCATGCCCAAATTATGAAAATACCCCTGACAGCCAGTATGTTAGGGTTTTAGGGGTAAAATTGTCATTTCACACTCTAAAGCCTTCACACTTCACATTTTACATGTTCCTTACACAATTTTCATTCTAAACATAATGGAATCATTAAATCACTATTACAAAAAGATGATTCCATGACAACAAACAACGTCCCTTTCCAGAAAACAATAGTAGAAAACCAGGCGTTGACATTATCATAAATAGACCTAAAATTTCAATGACTGCTTTCAAGAAAAACAATCGTTGAAACCTCAAAAATTGCAATGACTAGTTTTAAAGCAGTCATTGAAATATATTCAACGGCTGGTTTTAGAAACTAGTCATTGAAAGTTGAATGTTACAATGATTGATTTTAAAGCCAGTCATTGAAACTAGTTAAATTTTCCCCAAATTCCATTGGCATGCTCAGTTATTGTCATCCTTGAGCCCATTTTACTATCACTTTCTTGTCTCCCTGAGCTCCATTGTGCAAATTTGTTGGCCTCTATTTTTCTCCTATATTATGTCCTTTGTCCCTCTCCGACGATAGAGGTCTAACAGCTTTGCAGTCCCTCTATTCCTTCTTAGTCATAGCTGTTTGCTTTCCCTCTTCTCAGTTCAAGCAAGCAAGGTAAGTAGCTAAATGTAGGCCCTATTTTCTTCCTCTTCTCAGTCTCTATTTTTACTCTTATAGTTTGTACTGGCCTATCCTCATATGGTTTGTGAAGAAGACAATGTGGGCTCTTAGTCTATTAGTGTTTTTGTTTTATTCCAATCTCACCAGTGATTCTTCTATGTAAGTTCTCTTTCTTCTGTTTCTCATTGATTTCTTCGTTTGATGTCAATTTATGCTATTTTGGGACAAATTTTGGCATTTTCAAGACAATGTGGAATATTTAGACTTGTGTACTACATGCTTGAAGTTGATATATCAGTAGAAAAGATGCCATTGGAGATATTATTCAGGATAAATATTGCATTTTAGTCCTTTATATGATGGCTTAGAAGAAATTACTCTAGCAGCTTCTTCTATGGGGCGTCTTTCTTTTTTATACCAGAAATTACAGGCTTTGATGTTGTCTTCATATTTGTAATATTTCTATCATTTCATTATCAAATGGTATTGGGTTTTTGATATCAACACTTGTTATTCTTATTTATAGATGATCATGATGAGTAAATGACCTTTATTTGATTTGTGTTCTTGTCCTTAAATACTTATTTTGTGCTAAATCCTTAATGACATCTGTGTGTCATTTTTGGTGCATGCAGTATTTGCAATTACATGATGACCTTTCTTTAATAGTTTAGAATGTATGTAAATATGATCTATTCAATTGTGTTGTGATAATTTCTATAATTTTATTATCTATTAGTATGTAGCAGCTTTATCCATCTATTTTCAAGGTTCTCTCAATAGTATTGGATTGTTGGGGTAATCTAAGGGAAATATACGTCAAGGTTTTAATTTGTAGCTAGTAATTACTTTGTCATTAGTAGTATTATTGTATTGTATGAAGAATTTGAGAAATTTTCCTAACATAATAGGGAGCTCACACCGCATTATCACTTTGTAGTGTTAGATCATTGTTGCCACTTCCTATATAGCCAAGAAACCTTGAACCACATTGAAAATCATGAAATATGAACAATAATTTTTCATGCATGGATGGTGATGTTATGATCTTTTCCATATATCCATTGTCATTACTTTATCTATGGAATTCAGATTTAGAATATACTTGCAATCTAAGCTAAAATGGTTCCTTCTTTATGTACACTATAGTCTATGAGAAGAGACTCCTTTGAAAGAATTTACTCTTTCAAATTATAGAATTGTTGATACTTGTGGTTATTAGTTTGATGACAAGCAAATAAAGTATTTTTTCAGCAAACCTCTCCATTTAGCACATCTTTTTAGAACTAAAAGCTAAATATTTGTAATATTAAAATAGTCATTGTATCCCATGATAAAAATAATCCTACTCGGGGATGACATACAATGACTGTTTTTCCAAAAACAGTCATTGTATCTCAACATACAATGACTATTTTTGAAAAAACAGTTGTTGTATGTTGAGATGCACAATTGTGTTTGGTAAAACAGTTGTTGAACAATCGTTGTAAATCTCTTACAATGACCATTTTAAAATAGTTGTCTGTTTCAAAACTTTCCACGACATCAAATACACGTCCCCCTGAAATGGTCATCTAAGGGCATAAAAACGGTCATTAAAAGTGCCTTCAGTAGTAGTTTCAGGTCTGGCCAAAAGTTAGAGAAATTTAGGGAAAAATGTGATTTTCAATTTCTATATATTAAACTTCTTTCTTATTCTTCTAATCACTTGTTTAACCATTTAAACACTTCTTAAACATGATTAATCAAAATTTGGGCAGCACCTCCCCTTAGGGTTTGACATTCCCAAATTATAAAATCAACCAAACAAAGCTAATAAACCAACCACAACAACAACAACAACCTTGAATCTAACAAGATAACAAGTTTTATGGCTTTACCTTTGTTTCCCTTCTTTCTCTATCTAAACTGTGGCCTCCCTCCTCCTCTACTATTGATTTTGCTTGCTACATGTGTGTTCAAGGAAGGCATAAGGATTATAGGTAGTTTCCAAGAATTCAAGGACATAAACAAGTGAAATTGCTTGGAAACCTACCTTGTTTTGCTTCTTGAACTCTAGCTTTTTCTCTTGTTCTTGTGTTCTTCAAAGCACCCTCTCTTTCTCTGGCTCTTATGTTTAGACACAAATGAGGCCTCTTGAAAGGGATAATCATCTTTTTAAAATATTGCAATTCCACCTCTTTAAGTAACAATATTTAATTGCTAATTAAGCATGTGAAATTTGACTTTTCCTTAATCTTTTTCCACTTGGCTCAAAATACTTCCAAATGACACCATTTGTGTCCAAGTGAATATTTTTTCTTTCCCTTCTCATATTAGATGAAAATATGAGGCTTTAGAAGAGATAAATAACTCTTCAAATATCTCCTTCCACCTCCTTAAAAATATTAGTATTTAATTGAAAATTAACATATGCTAATTTGACTTTTATGTCATCTTTTTAAACTTGGATAAAAATGCATCCAAATGGCACCATTAATATCCAAATAATTTTTTGCCTCTTGCTTTTTCTGTTTTGGCCGAAAATATCCCAATAAGAAGGGAAAAATAAATGACTTTTAATAGCAAATGACCTTTTGCCCATACATTTTTATAAATTAAATTAGGCTTTCTTCTTTCCCTTTGTGTTTACCCGAAAATGACTATTAATTGAGCCCACAAATTGTGTTCTTCTATTTCTATGATCAAATGATGGTTGGAATAGGTTAATACAAAGCTAAGATGACTTATATGTGAGTTATGACACTTCTAGGGCAGTTTTACTCGAGCACGGATCAAATACTCGAGCACAGGATGAACTCACTCGAGCACGGGGTGAACACTCTGTTCTACTCTGTTTTACATTCAGCCTGAGAGAGGTTCGGTATTTTGGCCATATCTCTCAAACCACATGTCAGATTGACCCGAAACCAGTGGCATATCAACGAAGACTCCCAACAAATAAAATGTGCACCAAGATCACATTGAAAGAAGCTCAAATGAAGGAGATATGATCTGTGGAAGAAGACAAGGAAATCACAGTTACTTTTCAACACTGGTTCGGTATTTTGAGCATTACTCACAAACAACATATCGGATTGAGACGAGACTAGTGCCAAATGAAACTAGACTCAAAGAGCTTTCCATGGATAGGTAATTGGCCTAATTTGAACATATATTCTAGGAGCTATGCCTTCTGGAAGTTGACGCTTGTGCAGTCTAGCGAAATAGACACCCTTTCGATCATAACTTGCAGAATACAATGAGTTTGGAGCTGATTCTTTTTGCATTGGAATGCATATGGCAAGAGCTTTCTTATGATACATCATTAGAATCAAATAAATAAATATTTTCTAAAGTGGCCCCACATCACCCGCGAGTGCAAAAATGCACTCTTGAAAAATATTGTGCGAGTGATGTCCAAAAGCAGCTGAATCGTGAAGAAACTTACAACACTCGAGCACTAGGATCCATACTCGAGCATTAGACTATTTATCACTCGAGCACATGCAAGTTTTGACATGAGAATGTTAACCCGAGAAGAAGCTTGTACGTGAAAAGAAGAAACGCACTCGAGCATGACTGGTTGTGCTCGAGTGATGTCTAGAATTCACTCGAGCAGATGCGAGTGAAGAGCAGTGAGTGTTTGCCCGAGAGGAAGCTAGAACGTGAAAACATCAAATACACTCGAGTGAGCCATACTGCACTCGAGTGAGAACTTGGTAGAATGCAGAAACAAAACAGAGCCTCACAGCAATCACCGCAAACATGGTTAAATGTTATACATTCATTATATTTTCACTTGTTATTGTTCCTAAACGTTAACTAACTTATATTTCAAGTGAGAAACAGGAGATTAAACATTTGGATTGCATCTTCAAAAATGGAGGTCACGTATGGCAAATATCATCACTCAACGAACAATCCGAATATGGTTACATGTTATTGAATCATTGTGTTCTCACTTGTTATTGTTTATGAATGTTAGGTAACATATATTTCAAGTGTAAAATAGGATATTAAACGTTCGGATTGTAGTTTCAAATAAAAGTCAATTACGGTGCAAGCAGTAGAGAACGTTGCTGCTCATAAGACTTATAGGGGTGTAAGTAGGAGAGAACGTTGCTGCTTGTAAGACTTGCATGAGTAAGCAAGAGAGGAAGATCTTCGGGATTGCTCTGCTCGTAAGACTTGCCGTAAGGGGAAGTATTTCAATGAGAGATTTGTAATAGGTTTCGCAAGTACCCGGTTAAACTTGTGGAATTGTAAAGGCTTTTCTTGTGCCTGGATTAAACAAGAAGATAGTGGATTTGAAAATCTTAGGGGGAGCCTGGGGACTGGACGTAGGCCATCACAGATTGGACCGAACCAAGATAAATCACAGTTTGCATATTCTCTTCCATAAGCTCTTATATTTCCAGCATATATTATTGAATCTAACTGTTGATTTATAAACCTTCATACTTACCACTTTCATTAAGATACAAAAAGATTTCTAAAGTTCTTAAGTTTTTATTATACACCCAATTCACCCCCTCTTGGGTGATAGCCGGTTCTAACATTTGGTATCAGAGTTTGGGCTCTTGTTTAAAGGACTTAACCGTCTCAAGAGTTACAATGGCTGATTTTGGGTGTTTTATACTTTCAGAAGGTTTTGATTATACAATCCCACCTCTTTTGAAAGATATTGATTTTTGGTTTTGGAAAGCTAGAATGACTAGTTTTATAAAGGCTTATGATTTTGATATGTGGAATGTTTTTACAAATGCTTTTGATTTCAAACCAAGAAAGGATTGGACAGAAAGTGAAAAGAAAATGTTTTCGTTGAACATTAGAGCAATAAAAATTCTGTATAGTGCTTTAACCGAAAATGATTTTGAGAAAATTAGATTTTGTTTTAATGCTAAACATATCTGGGACACTCTTGATTCTATTTATGCTTCTAACAATTGTGTTGAAGTTGAAAGTGTTGACAGTTCATGTGAAACTACATGCTACGCATCTACTATGCATGAACAAATGGAAGTTGATGATGAAGATGGAAAAATCATTGAACACTTCCATACAGTTAACATAGATAAACAAGAAGAAGAGGATTCCCGAAAAGAGCTTAGTATGGACGAACATGAAAAATCACTCTCCGGAGCTCAAGATGAACTTAAGGTAAAAAGTTCCAATTCTTTGTGTGATTTTCATAAAACTGATTTTCAGAGTCTACAAAAGTTTGTTTCTCAACCAATTGTTGATTCTATTGAGAAAAGCAAAAATGTTTTCAAATTTGCTGGAAAGTTTGTTCGGAAGAAAGAACGTTCAAATCAAATCCATTCGAATTTCTACTCTCATGATCGACATAATACTTGCATGATATCCCATAATGTATATCTTGATACAATTTGCAATTATTGTCGCAAATCCGGTCATATTTCTCACACATGCTATATTAGAAGAAATTCCCATGTGAGAAATAAGTATATTTGGGTACCGAAGAAACATGTAAGGTTTAATACTAACAATTAAGGACCCAAGTATATGTGGGTACCAAAATGTCCATCTAGTACTTTATGTGTGCAGATTGATTATAAGAAGAATGGACATAAGGGTAAGGAGAAGATGAAAAAGAAGCCAAGAGTTTCTCATGCACCTAAATGGAGATTCACATCAATTAGGAGAACTCTCAGATCACCCATTGTTGGAGCTATAGAGTATAACCAGAGAAAGAAGCAATGGATAAAAGGAGTACGTTCCACCTCAAGAATGAAATATCATAATGTACCATTCAACTATCTTGAGAAGAACAAGAAAAGGAGGATCTCTAAAGCATCAAATAAAAGACTCCTGGAGTCTATATATTTTAAGAGAAGGTTGCCAGCACCCAAAGCAAGATATTCAAAGTATCAACATCATAGAAAGATAAAATGGGTAAGCAAAAGTAATCCTCCTATCTAACGCAAAGGTATACATTGATAAAACCTCCTATGCTATTGTCTATAATATTTATTAAGGTTTTATATTTTGGAATCTTAGGAATGGGCATTGCAAATGATTTTGAAATTATGTTTTCGCATCCCTTAAAAATCCATTTGATAGATTTATTTATAAAGGGATTGTAATGCTCAATAGGTTAATCCTTTATGCATGTATAATGATTTGAAAAGAAAATACTTCTCTTATGCATAAAGACATATTTAATTCACTATGCTTAATTGTTTCAAATTAATTATATTCTTAGAGCATGTAAATTATGATTCCTACAAGGTAACAATGAGTGGATCCAAGTAAAATTGGATACCAAAGGAAGAAAAATATCTATAAGGTTTTGTAGGAAGAAGAAAGGAAGAGCTTCATCTCAAGATTATGACTACATAAGATTTCACTCAAATCTTGGTGAAGTTGGACCTTGAGGCTACATCTTAAATGTGTAAACAAAAGAAAGCATTACTTGAGGCAACACTGTAAGTGCCGAGCTAGCAATAAAGGAAGAAAAGGTGCACAGTGAAGCGTCACTCAAGTAACCAATCAAGTGATCATCATCACTGTGTGACAACTAGGAGTAAATGTTCAAGTGATAACACCAACTGGAAGATTGGAAGGTAAAAGTCAAGGAATTATGCACAAATGAACTCCAAAGGATAATTTCTCAAGTAATTACGAGATTACTTGAGCACGTTACTATTTTCTTTATTCTTACATGATATTATGCTTATATAAATTATTTATTTAGGAATGAATAACTTGCTCATTATTGCATACCATTAGCAATCAATCATTTATGGGTTTTAAATTGTTTTTAGATTGCTAAATGGACTGAAAATGAAATTGTGCATAATCTTTCTATGTATTTGAGTTTTGAAATGCATATCTCAAAAATGTACCTAGATTCCAAATTCATCTTGTTTATAAAAATGCATACACATTATTTGAAAATTTGTCATATTTTATTTGCATTCAAATCGGTTTCAAAATTGGAAGTTAATATTTTTTTTTGTAAACTGAAAGTCAGAAATGCTTCAAATTCATTTTCCCATCATTGACACATTGATCTTAAATGTGCTATCCAATACTTGAACTTTCTTTAGTCTTCATTCTCTAACATGCTAAACCTTACGTCTAACAAGTTAACTATCTATATGAGTTCCAAGTGTATTTTCTTAAAAAAAAGAATTCATTTTGTGAAAGCCTTATGCCTGATGCATAAATCTCTGGATGATTATGTTATTCCAAGCGTTATAAATATTCATTAGTGCATTGAATCTTAATGCATTAACCATTATTGTGGAATAACTTACTGGGATAATATTCTAGAACTCTAGTCATTTGGATCAATGAGTATGTGCTTTATCATCCATAAATTCTTATACTTATATTGTTGCTCAAATGCATTACCATTTGTCTTCATCTATTTTTCAAGTAACTAGAGCCTTCTATTCAAATTCTTGAGTTGGATATCCCTATTCTTCAAGACACAACTCTAAGAGTCAAGTTTATCTCTTGGTTAATAGCAAAGTCATTATGTTTATAACATCCTTGAAGCTAAGCCTTTTTGGCTAATTCATTTTCAATATGATTTTTGCTCCTGCGAAAATTCTCCAACATGTTAACTCTGATAATTAACATTTTATCTTAGTTGAACTCCAAAGTGAAGCTTTCTGATACATATTTTATAACTATTAGCTTCCACCATTTTTAACATGAACATTGATTCTAAATAGTTTTTAAAAATGTGTTTTGCATGTATTCAGAATCTCAATTTCATAATGCATTATTATGATTTGAAATTACATATGAGATTTTGAAACATTTGCATATCTCATTATCATTCTTGAAAATTTGGTTTCATTCATGATTTATCATTTCATAAAAGTTGGTCATTATGGATAGATTCTCTACTCTCTTTGATCCAACTTACATGGATTGCACGAAAATCTTATCAATGACATATCTTTTAAAATGTATTTACAAATTGTCATTGATCTTTGAAATCATCATCCCTGGTATCACTTGTTCGTTATACTTTATAATGACTTGATTGGGTAAAGAATTATATTTTGATCTTTGTTGATTTATCATACTCTTTGCTCAAATATCATATGCTTAATTGTATAAGAGCATAAGAGTTGCTATGTCTAATATTAAACGGACCCAAAAGAAGATGGGGACCAGAGAGCATATTTTTATACTTTTACAGGAGTTGATCAAAATGCTTTTATTTTGGATACAAAGGTCAGAGGCTAACAGAAAATGCATGACTGATAGTGTTGCAACTTGAGTTGAAGCAGAATATGTGATATTACTCAAATGACACCCCATCACTAGCAAATAACTAGCTAGTGATACAATTAGAGAAAGAGAAAGAGAAGGAAGATCTCTTAGTAGACCCAGCGGAGATTATTTCAAAGCAGTACAGAGCCAAGAATAAATTTATCCAATATGAATCTTTGTTGCCTACGCACTTTCCTTATCGTTTCAAGGTGATCAGACATTTTCACTATGATATGGAGCCAACAGAGATGTTCAATGGAAGATGCTGAGATGCACAAAATCATCAAGCTTGATGAGCCTATGAGGATTCTTAACTACTATCCTAGCTCTATGTCTAATCTTCACTGAATTATCTGCTACACCTACACTAGAGCTATGGTGAACAAGGCCAATAACTTTACTTACTTCATTGAGAAGAATTACCACATAATGGCCTATATTGTAGGCAAGGAGGAGAGAAATACTGGAAAGATCATGTCCGTCAGAGAACAAGAGGTCTGTATTACTTCTACAAGACTTACTCCAAGTAATATGAAATTACTTCAAGTAATTCGCAATTACTCCAAGTAAATTTGAAACTCACTCCAAGTTAACACAAGTGGCATAGAGGATGAGAGCTGAGACTTCAAGAATAAAAGACAACACTTTGCTAGAGTTGGTCTCCTGGATCCTTCATTCTTTGGTCCATTTGTCTAAGGCTTTCTGAGATAGGAGCTTCAACAATCACACAGAGCTTGCTACAAACATGCTGAGTTCATCACTTCTGTGAATGGCAAGATTAGACAACTCTGTGACTTGATCAACTAGAATCCCAAGGCCTTATTCTGAGCTCATCTTGGTATCCTAAAGTGCTCATAGAAGACTACACTTCAGAATCCCTCAGTACCAGTCACATCATCCAATATTAACTAGGATATGATGCATCAATAGACTACAGAGGATTATAACTTGAGTGATTACGATATTACTCGAGTAAGGTATTGTATTCTTGCTTAATTCAAAATCCTTGAGTTGTATCACTTGAGTATACAATCGAGTAATGATTGAGTAGAATCACTCAAGTAACCACTCTAGGTGATATTAGGTTGTATCTCTTAAAACCTCTGATTAGCATTGCCATTTAATTTCTCTCTAAATCTTTCAAAATCATTTTCTCTATAAAGTTTCCAATGGTTTCTCAAATCCAGGAGAGTTATTAATTGTTTTCCTAATGAAAATGTTTAAAACCATGAAAATTAAGGGGGAGCTTCACATTCACATGTGTTTTATATCTTGAAAGCTTATCTCCTATTGGAAAGAAAATCCTTTTAGTATACTCATCTATATTCACCATGTCTTGATTAGTTTTGATGATGAGTTATTCTTATACTGTTCTTTTCACAATCATAATTTGAACATATCATATGGAAAGGAATCTTTTGTTTCTTGATTGAACTAATAATTCTCTTTGCAAAGAAAGATTTAAATTTATGACAGGAGAATTTGTTTTGTGCAATAGCATTCCTCAACATACTACAAGATGACTCTATCAACCTTGAGGATGTTTTTAACGCTCAGTCAAGGAATATATATTGGCTACAACATTCAAAGCAATATAACTTAGCATTGAACATGCTAAACAGAAGCTCAAATCAATTGGAGAATCCTGGCAACAACATGAATATATATATGAGTTACATAACAAACGTGTGGTGTACATCATCATGAACTAGCATTGCCAAAGGATAAAGCAACGGACTTCATGGAGCGTTTCATCATTTTTCTAAATCTACATGAGCATTTCTAAACCTTCTCTCTTTACATTTCAAGAATACGTTTCATATATTTCATTTATCTTAATTATAAAAGTTTTCTTGAAAAACTCTCCAAAGTTTTTTTAGTTCCCTCTCATTAAAAATGAAAGTACTTTCACATAGGGGGAGTGTAAATTGTTTCTTTGTTCATTCATTTGGATTAAAGTAGTTTATACTTCTTCACAAGCCTTACCTCTTTATATATTTCAAACATTTTGCTGATATCAAATAGGGGGAGAAAAATGTAAGAAAAATATGTATGTTGCATTATATATAATATGTATGTTGCACTTTGTACAATATATATGTATGTTGCACTTCATTCAAACATATTTTTCTTAACAGATTTGTCATCATCAAAAAGGGGGAGAATGTTAGATATGATTAGTTTTGATGACGTCAAATATAGATGTGAAATGATAAGAGCAAAAAGTTTATATAATGTATTTCTTTGACTAACTACTATATTTAATGTTACATATTTTGTAGATTAGTCAAGCAAAGAATGAAGAAGATTGAATTAATGAAAATGAACAAGAGGAAGAAGAAGAAAAGAAATTGAAGATAGTCAAGAAGATGCTTACTCGGATTATGAAGAATGATTATCAAGAGGAAAATCAAAAAGAAAAATATTGAAGAATAAAGAACTTGGAAGATCTATCAAGAAGATCAAGATTCAAGTTGTTAGAAGTGATACTGGAGGTTTTTATGATGATACCGGAGGTTTCTATGATCAAATGATGGTTGGAATAGGTTAATACAAAGCTAAGATGACTTATATGTGAGTTATGACACTTCTAGGGGAGTTTTACTCAAGCACGGATCAAATACTCGAGCACAGGATGAACTCACTCGAGCACGGGGTGAACACTCTGTTCTACTCTGTTTTACATTCAGCCTGAGAGAGGTTCGGTATTTTGGCCATATCTCTCAAACCACATGTCAGATTGACCCGAAACCAGTGGCATATCAACGAAGACTCCCAACACATAAAATGTGCACCAAGATCACATTGAAAGAAGCTCAAATGAAGGAGATATGATCTGTGGAAGAAGACAAGGAAATCACCGTCACTTTTCAACACTGGTTCGGTATTTTGAGCATTACTCACAAACAACACATCGGATTGAGACGAGACCAGTGCCAAATGAAACTAAACTCAAAGAGCTTTCCATAGATAGGTAATTAGCCTAATTTGAACATATATTCTAGGAGCTATGCCTTCTGGAAGTTGACGCTTGTGCAGTCTAGCGAAATAGACACCCTTTCGATCATAACTTGCAGAATACAATGAGTTTGGAGCTGATTCTTTTTGCATTGGAATGCATATGGCAAGAGCTTTCTTATGATACATCATTAGAATCAAATAAATAAATATTTTCTAAAGTGGCCCCACATCACCCGCGAGTGCAAAAACGCACTCTTGAAAAATGTTGTGCGAGTGATGTCCAAAAGCAGCTGAATCGTGAAGAAACTTACAACACTCGAGCACTAGGGTCCATACTCGAGCATTAAACTATTTATCACTCAAGCACATGCAAGTTTTGACATGAGAATGTTAACCCGAGAAGAAGCTTGTACGTGAAAAGCAGAAACGCACTCGAGCATGACTGGTTGTGCTCGAGTGATGTCTAGAATTCACTCGAGCAGATGCGAGTGAAGAGTAGCGAGTGTTTGCCCGAGAGGAAGCTAGAACGTGAAAATATCAAATGCACTCGAGTGAGCCATACTGCACTCGAGTGAGAACTTGGTAGAATGCAGAAACGAAACAGAGCCTCACAGCAATCACCGCAAACATGGTTAAATGTTATACATTCATTATATTTTCACTTGTTATTGTTCCTAAATGTTAACTAACTTATATTTCAAGTGAGAAACAGGAGATTAAACATTTGGATTGCATCTTCAAAAATGGAGGTCACGTATGGCAAATATCATCACTCAACGAACAATCCGAATATGGTTACATGTTATTGAATCATTTTGTTCTCACTTGTTATTGTTTATGAATGTTAGGTAACATATATTCAAGTGTGAAACAGGATATTAAACGTTTGGATTGTATATTCAAATAAAAGTCAATTACGGTGAACTTTATCATTACATACCGAATGGCGGCTACCTACCATGACAAGCAATTGACCCACCATGAGAGATTGTTTGGAAACTCAAACGTATTCATCCTGCTCCACAATGTGATATACAGCTCAAAATGAATCTTCTTGCTGTTCAATGAGATGCTCTGCTTTGCAACGGAAATCTCATGGTAGCTTGTTTTTCAAATGTGCTTAACGGTCAAAATGACTCCAACAGACGAATACTTATAATGGTCATCATCTTCATCAACTATAAATGAAAGAGCATCCAATATCGATGGGAGACAGAGAAAACAGAGCAACGACACCAACATGTGAATAACATGAATCCTCTGCTTCTACCCAAACACTCTCTGTTTTCCAGTTTCTATATTACTTATCGTTGAGAGAGTGATTATTTGTATTGTACTTCAGTGATCATATATATCCACTCTGTGGGAGAGTCTGTAAACAATTTCAACTATATTTCTGAGTTGATCTCAAGGTAGAGGGACCTTGAGAGGTTTGATTTCCTTACGGGAGAAGCTGTAGAGAGAATTGCTAGTAAGACATTCTGCTCGTAAGACTTACAAGGTACAAATAGTAGAGAACGTTGCTGCTCATAAGACTTACAGGGGTGTAAGCAGGAGAGAACGTTGCTGATTGTAAGGCTTGCATGAGTAAGCAGGAGAGGAAGATCTTCGGGATTGCTCTGCTCGTAAGACTTGCCGTAAGGGGAAGTATTTCAGTGAGAGATTTGTAATAGGTTTCGCAAGTACCCAGTTAAACTTGTGGAATTATAAAGGCTTTTCTTGTGCCTGGATTAAACAAGAAGATAGTGGATTTGAAAATCTCAGGAGGAGCCTGGGGACTGGACGTAGGCCATCACAGATTGGACCGAACCAGGATAAATCACAGTTTGCATATTCTCTTCCATAAGCTCTTATATTTCCAGCATATATTATTTAATCTAACTGTTGATTTATAAACCTTCATACTTACCACTTTCATTAAGATACGAAAAGATTTCTAAAGTTCTTAAGTTTTTATTATACACCCAATTCACCCCCTCTTGGGTGATAGTCGGTTCTAACAAGAATCTATGCTCTTCCCTCTGCCAAAGATATGTGGTAGGCACTGGAGATTGCTCATGAATGTACCTCTAGGATTTAGGAAAATAGAGTCAATACTATTATCATTGAGTGTGACTTGTTCTGAATGAAGCCAGGAGAAAGCATTGCTAAATTTGAGCTTATATACATTCATATTGTAAATCAACTTATTGCTCTAGGCAAGACCTATAATCAAAATTCCCAAGTTAGAAAAATTCTCAATATTCTTAATGGAATGGGAAGCCAAGGTCACGACCATAGAGGAAGCTAAAGGAGAATCAATGAGATTGGTAACAGCCTTGTTTGGAATTCTATCAAAATATGAAAGGATGCAAAAATTCAAAAGGGAGTTGGAAGAATTATATGAGAAGAAAAAGAAAGGAGTGGTTCTAAATGCAGTCAAAGAAAAATAACCAAAGGAACCAAAGGAGCCAAAGGAGGAAGAAGAACCTGAAGATGATGAGATAGGAATGATCATGAGAAGATTTAAAATGTTCTACAAAAAGGATTAAGAATTCAAGAAGTTTCACAAAGGAGTTCTTAGTGGCAAAAAAGAAGCAATCGATCAAATTTTTTGCTTTGAATGTGACAATCCTAGGAATATCAAATCTAAATGCCATGCCTATCTAAAAAACAAAGAGAATAAGAAGAATACATACTCCAAAAGGAAGGCATATGTCTCTACAATATAGGGTGATAGTTTTTCTAATAAAGATAGTGATGATGAAAAGGTGGCTAGCATATGCTTGGTAGCTCAAGAAGAAGAATAAGACCTAGATAAGGTAATGGATTCTGAACCTCTCTATGATAAATTGCAATCTGAATCAATGCTTTACATTCTAAGTTTGTAAAAGTAATTAAGGAGTTGGTAAGCTATAAAAATAAAGTTAAACTACTTGAAGAGCAACTCAAGGAATTACCTGCTAGTTCTTGTGAAACATGTCAAGCTCTAGAAGATAAGAAAAATGACTTCACCAAGATACTTGAGAAATTCACTAAGGGAGGTGAAATGCTCAAGGTTATCTTAAAAGCTCAGAGGTTCAGAAATGATAAGTTTGCTATAGGATATAATCTAGATTTATACAAAAATAAGGCAAGAAGAAAAAGGGTAGTAAAACTTACCTCAATTATTTTCAACACACTATGTATGTTTTTAACCCTCTTGCTCACTATAATTTTGCAATAGAAAAGGATATTATACTTCCTCTTGTTATCATAGAAAAGAAGGAATCATAGTCACTTATAAATAGGTTCCAAAAGGATCACATGTGCCAAAAGTGATTCATACTAACAACAAAGGACTCAATAAAGTAAAGGTACCTAAAACTTGATTGTCCCTGACTATAGGTATGTCTCAAGGCATCAAAGACAAGCAAATGGTATGTTGATAGTGGATAATTGAGATATATGACTAGTAACAAGAACAAATTTGCCAAAATGGAACTAAACAATAGAGGTTAAGAAAGCTTTGTAGGAAACCAATATGGAAAGATTGCTAGAATTAGTGAGGTTGAAAAGAAATATGGAGTACAAGTGAAAGATGTCTACTGCATAAAAGGATTATGCAACAACCTACTCAGTGTAAGCCAAAGCACTGACAAGGATAATTGTATCATCTTTGACTTAGAAAAATGTGCCACTGAAAGCAAGAATGATCTCTAAATCAATAAGGATGATCTCAAGGTCAAGATAAAGGCCTCAAGGGATGGTAACTACTATATTCTTGATATTAATACTAATATTGTTGAAAATTGTTTTCTAAGCAATGCTGATGAAAGTTGGTTATAGCCTAAGAGACTAGCTTATATCAATATAAACCAACTAGGTAAATTAGTCAAGAATGATTTAGTTATTAATCTATCTAACCTTCATTTACAAAATGATGTTATCTATGACTCTTGCCAAAAAGGGAAACAAATAAAGTCCTCGTTTAAATCTAAGAAGATAGTCTTAACAGAGAAGCTGGTCCAACTACTTCATATGGATTTAGTTGGACAACTAAGAGTTAAGAGTTTCGATGGAAACCTTTATACTTTGGTAATTGTTGATGACTATTATAGATTCACTTGGACTATATATCTTTCTTCTAAAGATGAAACTTTTGATGAAATTGTTGTGTTTGCCAAAAAAGGTCTAAAATATGAAAGGTAAGCCTATGACTGATCATGGTAGGGAATTTGAGAATCAAACTTTTGGAGAATTCTGTGATGTAAATAAGATTGATTGCAAGTTCTTTGCTCCAAGAACTCCACAGAAAAATGGTGTTGTAGAAAGAAAGAATAGAATCCTCATTGATATGGCAAGAGCAATGTTAAATGAGAAGGAGGTGTCAAAAGTATTTTGGGTAGATGCAATGAGTATGATATGTTACATTTCAAACAGAGCCTACATCAGTGCAATACATGGAAAGACACCGTACGAGCTTTACAAAGGAAGGAAACCAAACCTTGCTCACCTACATATATTTAAATAAAAATGCTTCATCCAAAATTATGGTAAAGATAATATTGGTAAATTTGATCCTAAAGCTGATAAAGGTTTATTTATTTCTTGGCAATTATAATAAAAGTAAAGTATATAGTGTTAGAGCAAGTGTTTCACCCAAGAGGAGGGGGTGAATTGGGTGATACTAAAATTTCGTCGGAAAAGTAAAACTTTGATAGTGAAATTAAAACAGTAAGGAATAAGAAGAAATATCACTAAAGTGTACACCGGAAGTTATACTGGTTCGGTCACAACCACTTTGACCTACGTCCAGTCCTCAGAGCTTCTCTGAGAGTTTCACTATAACTTCCAAGATTCAGTGGGTTCTTGGTACCTCAGTACAAGCAAGTTCCTTCGCCTGGACACTCGCTCCCCCTTACAAGTTGTAATCCAATCCAACTCAAGGTTCCACAACCTTAAGTTATCTCAATAACAAATATTGAGTTTGAATGAAATATCTCTCTTACAGAGTGAATAAGAATCACTGAAGCATAGAAATATAATTACAACGTGAAAACAGAGCAATGAACTTGATGATACGTTTGTGTGTGTTCTTGTTCTTCTTTCTCTGTTTGAATGTTCCCATATATATAGATATGTTGGTGAAGACCGTTGGAACATTTTCCTTTCGTCCGTTGGAGAGTGTGCAGCCACTATTGACTTTTCAGTTTTTGAAAAATATTTGTTGGCGATGGTTGGCATTTGAACGTTTCATTTGACTTCTATTACTTGATATGATTTCTTCATTGTTTATCTGTAAATAAACTAAGAATAGTAATACAATGAAAGATTAATCATATAAGAAACAAATCAATGAACATTTGAATGATTTCTGGATTTCTGGGTTTGCTTACTCAAGTAGCTACTCGAGTATTCCTTGAAGTTTACTCGAGTACTTACTCGAGTATCATCGGGAAATCTTTGATCAACTGCAAGTCAACAGACAAATATAAGATTACTCGGGTAGTTCATGGAATAACCAATTTTCAAACCTTTGGAAATGTATGTTTACTCGGGTACCTACTCGAGTAATACACTCACAACTTTATGGGTTACTCGGGTACCAACTCGAGTAAACCTTCAAATAAACTTTTGGTTACTCGATGCTTTACTCCAGTAATGTTGGCAGGATTTCAAGGCCGAGAGCACATCAAGTTAGATTACCTTGTTACTCGAGTACTTACTCGAGTAAACATACTTTTTGGGCACAATTTACTCGGGTAATGACTTGAACTTTTCTTTCAAAATAACTCTGCATACTCGAGTACATACTCAAGTAATCCACTTAAAATGAAACGTTAAATACATTCATACTAGAGTAATAACTCGAGGAAAATGAAATTACATCAAGTTATTTGGGTACTACCTTCAAGTTTTTGCTTACCATACTGAGTTACTTGAGTAGCTCCTCGAGTAACATTGGCAGTGGTACAAAATGCCGAGAGCACCACATTTTGTAAAACAGAGTAACTCGAGTACCTACTCGAGTAACATTGGCAGGCCGAGAGCAACTCCAAGTTTTTACCTGGTTACTCGAGTACCTACTCGAGTAACATTGGCAGGCCGAGAGCAACTTGAAAATACTTACACTATTACTTGAGTAACGTTGGCAGGTTACTGGAAGGTGCCTCTGGTTACTTCAAGTTTTGTCTCATTACTCGAGTACGTACTCGAGTAATGCCTTAGAGAAATTGCTCCTGCTTAAGTTTCTCAGCATTTTCTCTTAATCTTTCCTCATTACTCTAATGCTTACTTCAAGTGATGCTTATCCCTGTTATTACTTTGTTCAAACTTATTTATTAATCAATTCTTTTTCATACCATACTTTTGTTATCATCAAAACATGAGATCTAACATTCTCCCCCTTTTTGATGATGACAAAACTTGGTGATTTTGAACATGGTTTTTAAATTGAATTTTCAATTTAAATATGTCTTATTAAGTTTAGATTCATAGCATACACCTTGCATACACAACAACTTCATTAGTCCAACAATGTATCATAATTCAAAGCTTAAATGGACTTAAAATGAAATTATAACTTAAACACACTTGCATTAAACTTAAAATTTGCATATTACAAGATAATAAGTTCAAAAGAACTAACAAGTTCCAAAATGGTTCCAAAATGCTCCCTAGAACCCATATACACCCAAATACCCAAAATAAGCACAGACACTTCCACACACTTCCACAAAATCACTCTTAAGCTCTTCTCCCCCTTTTTGTCTTCATCAATCAAGTGGAGGGCTAGGAGGCTGGACCATGGAAATGGGTGTCACTGGAAGAACCATAGAATCATCTGAACCAGAAGTATCAAAGGAGTTAGAGGGGACTGGTTCAGGCAGATTTACTAGAGGGATATGGATGTCATCGCTGGGAGGAATAGGAGAGGGTTGGAAGACAACTATAGTAGTCTCAGCCTCTGGAGGGGTATCAATCACTGGAGTGAGATGTTCAGAGGAGGAAGAGGGAGATATTTCCTTAGTGTGGGTAGGTGATGGATTCGGTTTAGGAGCAATTTCTGGCTGAGGTTTTGGAGGAGAATCATCAATAACGATATGTATGGTCTCATTGGTATCTGGGTTGTCCACTGTATATAGAATGTCTTTGGCTTGAGACTCAGGTGGACTAGATACCAGAGGGGTATATGGTTCATCCTCAGTTATAGGAGTGTCAGAAGGAGGGTTCACTGGAGGTGGTGGTGGTGGTGCAGAAGAAGATGGATCGGCAGAAGGTTCGGGACCTAAAGAGTCCAGTCGTGCCAGAATTAATCTCAGAATCTCACCCTGGGCACATTGCTCAGCTAGCAACTCCTCATGCCTCTTGTCCATTTTCTCCACCAACTCTCCCATCTTGGTATTCATGTGGGTTATCAGTTTAGCATTCGTGTTGGCGATATCCACATGGAAACCTCTCAGCATATTTTCCATAAAGTGCTGGAGAGTGGCATTAAGGAAGGATGGCGATGATGTGGTAGTAGCTGGAGCTGATGACTGAGTGTCATCCATCTTGCTGGTCTCTGCCTCAGTGGTCTTCCTCTTCTTCTTTGACCCAGACTCTAGAGGGCCTTTAAGAGGGATGTCAATGTTCAATTTCCCAATCTGGTTTCTCCCAACCGGAGTCAACCTCTCAATGGGCTCCTTGCTATCCAAATACCATATCTTATTTTCTTTTAGGATCAGTGATACAATTTGAGGATATGGCATTGGTGTTGTAGCCTTTCCATCTACCCTATACCGCTTCATCTCAGAGAAGATATACTCCCCTAAATCCTTCTGTTCCTTCAAGAGAAGTGAACCAAACCACCTAAAGTCCCTATCAGAGAAGTGGGTATAATTGTTGGCTTTGTTTACTAAGGACCTAGAATAGATGTACCATAGGACTCTGTGATGATCACACATATCACTGGGTTTGAAATTTAGAGGGCCAACTAACTCACCAGGTTTCAGGATAGAAAAGATTTGGTTTGGTTCAAGTTGGGAGTAAATATCATCCGGAGGATTTTCTATTCCTAACCACAAGTTAATCCTAGAGGGTGATATAAGAATATTTTGGCCTCTTACTGTGGTAGTCATTTCTTCCTCAGCTGAGGTTCTGTTTGGCTCATCTATAATCTCTAGATTACAGTAAAAGTGTGTGATCACTTTAGTACAGAATGGTAATCTAATGGATAGCCAAGGCATGAAAGGATCTAAATAAGGACTAAGATCATGCTTCACTACCTCTTGAAGTAATCTGAGATCCATATAGTGTGTTTTACACACCTTCCTCTTGGAGAACTGAGACAGATACTTCAGAGATTCCACCAACTTACTGACATTGAATCCCTTTGGTGGGTTGGTGATCTCTTCTTCTGGCACTTTGGACTTCTTGGAAGATTGTCCCTTCTCCATTTGCTCTAAAATTCCAGCCATAGCCTTAGCCACATTTTTGTCATACTTGGGCTTTTTAGAGGGCTTAGGTGTGAAAGAGGGGGTAGAGGAATCAGAGGGAGTAGGTGAGGAAGTTTTGGTACTCTTGCCTTTCCCAGTTGAAGTACTCTTTTTGGATTGAGCCCTTGTAGCAATAGGCTCTTTAATCACAACCCCTTTAGGTTTCGGTTGAGGTTGGATTTTGGCTTTGGATCTTGGAGTAAGTTTCCTTCTCTTTGTGGGAGGAGAAGAAAGAGGATCAGAGAGTTGTTGGGATTCAGAGGAGTCTATGGGAGTAAGGTTTTTAGTTCTCATCTTTCTGAATGATTGAAAATTGAGATTTTCAGAAAAATAGAGACACAGACGCGACTTAGGGCACATAAATTCTGAGCAAAATAGGAGGTTTCTAGGAATGAAATCTGTTGGGTTTTGACGGAAATGAGGCAAGTAATCACTTGTGAAAAGTTTTTATGAGAGAGAATAGTGATTTACTCGAGGAGATTTTATGGAAATGACCGAGTTTGCGACAAATAAAGACCTAGAACCCGATGTTACTCGAGGCCTTACTCGAGTAACTTTCAAGTTTACTCGAGGCCTTCCTCGGGTGTTCATACAGAAAAACTCTAAAATAATTCATTTAAATTGCGTACCTGGCATGAATAATATTGTAATTATCCATGGATGTTCCCTCGATCATTTATAACCAATTTTGAGCAGATTTGAGTTATTTTTCATCAGTTTGAGAATCTGGACTCTGACATTACTCGAGGCCTTACTCGAGTAAGCTTCAAGTTTACTCGAGGCTCGCCTCGGGTAACCTGTCTTTTCAACTTCTGACTTTTCATTTCTTTGTAACTGAACCGTTAGATTTAAATTTCAAGTAACTTGATCCATTACTTACAGTTTTGGGGGCCATTACTCAAGTACATACTCGAGTAAAATGTTACTTTACTTCAAGTTGTTCCTCGGGTATTGCTTCTCCGTTAGTCATTACTTCAAGTTGGTACTCCAGTAATGGTGTCCTCTGATAATCTCTGTTTTTGTTTCTCAAAACAGAGTTTCAAACTCCCTGCAAAACAAGTTTCTATATACTCCGATGCTTAAGTTAGTGATCATCAAAACATTATCAGGTGACTTCATCTAATATTATGAAAGACTGAAATAACTTATAACTCATTGGGATTTACCATTCCCAATTCTCTTCTAATGTACAGAAATTGATCTTTTGCAAGAGGTTTTGTAAAGATATCTGCTAGTTGAAGATTAGTAGGAATGAATATCACTTTCACATCTTTCTTTTGAACATGATCTTTGATGAAGTGATGTCTGACATCGATATGCTTGGTTCTAGAGTGTTGAACTGGATTCTTTGCCAAGCTTATTGTGCTAGTATTGTCACAATAGATTGGTATTTCTTTGAGATAAATACCAAGATCTTGTAGTTGTTGTTTTAACCATATCACTTGTGCACAACAACTTGAGACAGCTACATATTCGGCTTCCGTTGATGAAAGAGACACAGTGTTTTATTTCTTGCTAAACCATGATACAAGAGATCCTCCAAGAAATTCTCCTTGTCCGCTGGTGCTCTTTCTATCTGTCTTGTATCCTCATTGATCTGAATCTGAGTATGCAACAAGATATTCACTTCTTCCTTTGGGATACCATAGACCCAATTCAGGTGTGTCAGCAAGGTATCTAAAGATTCATTTGACCATTTCAGCATGTGATTCCTTCGGTGCCGATTGATATCTTGCACATAGGCCAACACTAAATTGGATGTCTGGTCTACTTGCCGTGAGATAGAGTAATGATCCAATCATTCCTCTATATTTCGTGATGTTGTAGTCTTTCCCTTTGACATCAGCATCAAGTAACGTAGTTGAGCTCATAGGTGTGTCTGTGCCATTTGCTTCATCCATTCCATACTTCTTCAATAGCTCTTTCAAATACTTTGTTTGAGATATAAAGATTCCATTCTTTCTTTGTTTGATTTGTAAACCAAGAAAAAAATTCAATTCTCCCATAATTGACATCTCAAATTCTCCCTGCATTATCTCAGAAAATTCCTTACACAGAGATTCATTAGTAGCACCGAAAACAATATCATCAATATATATTTGAACAATTAAAATATAGTTGTGTTTTCGTTTTATGAAGAGTGTTGTATCAACTTTTTCCCGTACAAAAACTTGATCAATAAGAAATTTACTGAGCCTTTCATACCAGGCTCTAGGAGCTTGTTTTAAACCATATAAAGCCTTTTTGAGTTTGAAAACATGGTCAGGTTTAGTAACATCCTCAATGTTAGATCTCATGTTTTGATGATAACAAAAGAATGGTTTGAAAAGGAAATGTTCAATAATCAAGTTTGAACTAAGTAATGACAGGAATAAGCTTTACTTGAGGTAAGCATGGAAGTAGTGAAGATTGACCAAGAGAAAATGCTGAGGAACTTGATCAGAAGTATAATCTCTAAGGCATTACTCGAGGCGCTACTCGAGTAATGAGCCAAAACTTGAAGTAACCAAGCAAAACTTCCAGTTACCTGCCACCATTACTCGAGGCGCTACTCGAGTAACCAGGTAAAATTTTAAGGTTGCTCTCGGCCTGCTAATGTTACTCGAGGAGCTACTCGAGTAACCATGTGAAAACTTCCAGTTGGTTTCAAGTTTTCCCCATGATACTCGAGGAGCTACTCGAGTATCTGTGTTGCCTAAAATATAGACCTCTCGGCATTTTGTACCACTGCTAATGTTACTCGAGGAGCTACTCGAGTAACCCGGTCAGAAACTTCCAGTTCCCTTCAAGTTTTTCATGATACTCGAGGAGCTACTCGAGTACCTCTGTTTGTGAAAAGATGTAACTCTCGGCACTTTGTACCACTACCAATGTTACTCGAGGAGCTACTCGAGTAACAGACTAAGGTAAGTGAAAACTTGAGGTTGGTACCCGAGTGACTTGATCTTTCTTTATTTCATCTTCCTCGAGTACTTACTGTAATACCCCGAATTTTGAGACTTGAGGCTAGAGAATAAGCCTGAGATTAGTGGACTGCTAAGCCCCGGTTTAGCAAGATCCCAAATTGTGATTAAGAGATAATGACTCCAAAAGCGGAAGTGATTAGTGATAAATAAACCCTTTTGGAGATTATGGTGTGAGTTGGCACCCGATGTGATTCGTGTGTGCTGTGAGCAGCGCCAAAACCCTGTATTTAAGCTCAATTATGGATTAACATCTAAATTGACTTAAAATAGAGGGAAGGCGCATATTGTGGCTAAATGAAAAGATGTGAAGTGTTGGTGGTGATTCTATGAGAATTACCGTAATCAAGGGCAAAACGGTAAAGTTACCGACCGATTGGTCAGTTACCGAAGAGGAAACTCATTGGTAACTTCAAGATCAATGGTTAGGATTGATTTGTGTGATAGATCAAAGGGGTGGAATCCCATGTGCTTGTGTGCATGTGATCTCATAGGAGATGTGGTGAGATGTTGACAAGTGGCAAGATGTGAGCCCTTGGATCTTGGTCAACATTTCAAACTCTTCCCTCTCTCTTTCATAGTCGGCTAACACATGAGAAAAAGGGGAAAAAACTGATCTCACTTCATCATCTTCATCTTCATATCTCTCTCCCTCTTGTTCTCCATTTTCGCCCAAAGTGAAGGAGGAAAGAGAAAGAATCAAGGTGAGATTTAGCTTGTTTCTTGTCCTCTAATGCTCTAATCACCTTCTATAAAGTTGTTCATAGTGATGAGAGCTTCATCTCTATGGTTTTAGATTCTTGATTGAAGGTGTTTGATGGCTTGAGGAAATTTGGAAAGATGAAGAATCAAAGAAGTGGTTTGGGAAAGAGGAAGAGGTGAGTATTTGAAGCCTTTTGATCTAAGTTTTGTGATTTATGGTTGAGTATTGTGAATTTCGAATTTTGCCCTGAATTTTTGTGATTTTTGAAATGCATGAATTGCCTTGTGTTTGAGTGGCAATTGGTGTCTTGATGTGTTATAGAGCCATTGGAATTGGTTTGAGAATTTGGAATGAAAAGAATGACAATGTATGATTATGTTGTGGTTTGAATTGTGATTTGTGTGACATGTTGTGGTAACATGTCAATATGATTTGAATTTGGTTGATTTGGTGTTTCCAATGGATTCCTTGTGCAAATTTGTATGGGAATGGTGTTTGATATGAAAATTGAACCATTGGAAGCCAATTGTACAAATTTGGAATTCTGTCCAGTGGAAAGTCTGTTTGGGCAGTTCTGTTTGTGTTGCCGTTTTGAATGGGCAAATGATGTTAGAAAATTCTGAAACTTTCCAGTCTTGAAGTTCACATCTTAAGCTTCAAAATGGACATATAATATGTGTCATTTCGTTTTGTGAACTGGGAGTTTGAACTGTCCAAAGTTTGGGGACGAAACTGGACCCTGTTTTGGTACAATGTTGGATTTTGTGTAAATCTGGATTTTTGTGGTGATTTCTGGTAATGAGCCATATTTTTCCTATGAAGAGGACTTAAAAATATTTAATTTGGCTTTGGGATCACCTCATTTCGATTTTTGTGGAATTAGTTATGAATTTTTGAAGTGCGCAAAAGTTTCTGTGAGCGTTTTGGCCGCAGCCAGAAATTCTTGGCTGCAGCCAGAAACCTTCTGTGCGTGTTTTGGCTGCAGCCAGAGGGTCTTGGCTGCAGCCAACCCCCATTTTTCAGGATTTTGTGATTTTGAAAGGTGATTTCCAACCTAGTACGTCCCAATCCTTTAAGCTTTCGTTGAGCTTATTTTAGCCACCTAAAGGGTGTGAATGGTAACCAACTTTAAGTGATATAAAAGTAAGGATTTGGAATTGAGATTGATCCTATATCCTTGATTTGGTTTATAGGGTTCAGTATTCGTTTGGATTGCGAGTAAGCGGAGCTGGAGCATACGTGGAAAGAAAAGTGTAGGGAACTTACCTCTCTTGCATGCTTTGATGTTGTGTTTGTGTATTGATGCATGTATTGCTTTGCTTGATTATGTGAAACATGTATGAATGATTGTAGCTCTGTTTCTAGTTATGCTATGGCCATGAGTATGTTGTTGAAACATTGAGCACGCAGATATGTCATTGTGTGAACGTGAGTTATGTATTGCAAGTATGTCATGCATTAAACACATATCATACATGCATATAGGTATCTGTTTCCTACTGAGATTCTCTCGAATCTCACCCTCCCCTACCAACATTTTAGACAGGGTAGGTGGATCGAGGATGGAGGCAAGCAACCAGGGGCGACGAGGCTTCCTTCGGAATATTTGAGTTGGTAGTTGGTTATCATAGTTGGGAGTATTATGTATATTTGGATTTAGATTTGGATATGTACGGATTGGAATATGTTTGGATATGATATTTGTAGATGTATTTGAGAGGATTTGTGTAATCCCCATGTTGAAATTGTAAAGGGCGAATGTGCCCTATGAATTCTATGTAAAGGTATGAACCCGGGGGTTGCCGGGAAGTTATTGTTATACACTCTGATATTTGTTTAAATGTGATATTCCGCGTGATGTAATTGTATTCGAAATTGAATATGAGACCAGGTTAATTAGATTTCGAAAGTGATTTGTGAAAACCCTATCGTGAAGATGGGAATTTAAATAAGTTTTGTTTCTTATGGTCTCTATTTCATTATAATTGCGTATTTCGGATATAATTACGGCAGGGGGTTACACTTACTCTAGTATACAAGTTTTTCATGGTTTACTTTAAGTGGATTCCTCGAGTAAGTACCCCAGTATGCACAACTTTTTCAAAGTAAACTTCAAGTCATTACCAGAGTAAATCATGATTAAAAGTCTTAGTTACTCGAGGAGTTACCCGAGTAACCTATGCAAAAATGAATGCATTACTCGAGTCCCTACTCGAGTAATAAGGTATTTGCTCTCGGCCTTGAAATCCTGCCAACATTATTGGAGTAGAGCATCGAGTAATCAAAAGGTTTTAATGAATTACTCGAGGTGTTACCCGAGTAATCTATGAAGTTGCCAAAGCATTATTGGAGTAGCTACCCGAGTAAATAACTATTCCCAAAGGTATGAAATTTAGTTTACTCCATGCACTACCCGAGTAATCTTATATTTATTCATTGACTTGTAGTTGAACAATGATTTCACGATATTACTCGAGGAGCTACTCGAGTAAACTTCAAGGGTTACTCGAGGAGCTACTCGAGTAAGCTAAACCAGAAAGTTTGAAATCATTCCAACGGTCATTATTCTGTTTCCTATTTGATTAACTTTTCATTATATTAGTGTACTTAGTTTTTCAACAGGAAAACAGTGAAGAGATCTTACCAAATAAGGAAAGTCAAAAGCAATGCTCAAATGTCACCGACCGTCACCTACCGCAACGTATGTTTTTCAAAAACTAGAAAAGTCAATTATGGCTGCGCACGCTCCAACGGTCATGAAGAAATATGTTCCAGCAATCATTACCAACGTTTCTATATATATGGGAACATCTGATACAAGAAAACACAAGAACACACATACGAACGTATCATTAAGTTCATTGCTCTGTTTTCACATTGAAATTGTATTTCTATGCTTCAGTGATTATCATTTACTCTGTAAGAGAGATATTCCATTCAAACTCAATATTTGTTATTGAGAAAACTTAAGGTTGTGGAACCTTGAGTTGGGATTGGATTACAACCTGTAAGGGGGAGCGAGTGTCCAGGTGTAGGAACTTGCTTGTATTGAGGTGCCAAGAACCCACTGAATCTTGGAAGCTATAGTGAAACTCTCAGAGAAGCTCTGAGGACTGGACGTAGGTCAAAGTGGTTGTGACCGAACCAGTATAACTCCCGGTGTACACTTCGGTGATATTTCTCCTTACTCATTACTGTTTTAATTATTTTGTCAAAGTTTTATATTTTCGAAAGAAATTTCAGTATCACCCAATTCACCCCCCCTCTTGGGTGAAATGCTTGATCTAACACTCAAAACCTAGAGGTTGTTCTACATATACTTCTTCCATGATGTAGCCATTTAAAAATGCTCTTTTAACATCCATTTGATAGAGTTTGAATCCTTTGATGCATGCAAAGGCTAAAAGTACACGTATAGCTTCCAATCTAGCCACTGGAGCATACGTTTCTTCATAATCAATTCCTTCTTCCTGATTATAGCCTTTGGCTACCAATCTTGCCTTGTTTCTGACATTAATTACGGATTCATCAAGTTTGTTCTTGAATACCCATTTAGTACCAATGATCGGATGATCCTTGGGTCGGGGTACCAAATCCCAAACTTGATTTCTCTCAAATTGATTTAGTTCTTCTTGCATTGCTATAACCCAATCATTGTCTGATAGGGCTTCATCAATGTTAGAAGGTTCAATCTCAGAAATGAATGTAGAAAAACTTACTTCATTGAAAATTCTATTTCTAGTTTTGATCCCTTCATTCACATCTCCTATGACTTGATCTAAGGGATGACTTTTATTGTATTTCCAAGCTCTAGGTTGTCCTAGGGATTCCCCTTCTTTCTTGGTTTCATCAACTTCTGGAATAAGAGATTTAGAAATAGATTGACCATTCTCTTGATTTAAAACAACTTCCTATTCTTCATCAATGGTTTTGTCAGAGGATTCAAATTCATCAAATACAACATGAATTGATTCTTCAACAACACAAGTTCTTTTATTGAAAACTCTACATGCTTTACTTCGGTTAGAATATCCTAGGAAGATTCCTTCATCTGTTTTAGAATCAAATTTTCCTAAGTTATCTTTACCATTATTATGAATGAAACACTTACAACCGAAGATATGTAGATGAGCAATGTTTGGCTTTCTTCCTTTATACAGTTCGTCTGGTGTCTTTCCAAGTTTTGTTATGATATAGGCTCTATTTGAAATGTAGCATGCTGTACTCATAGCATCAGCCCAAAATACTTGAGACACGTTCTTTTCATTCAACATTGCTCTAGCCATTTCAGTGAGCACTCTATTCTTGCGTTCCATGACTCCATTTTGTTGAGGTGTTCTTGGAGCAGAGAAATTGTGATCAATCCCATTAGTATCACAATATTCTTCAAAGGCTTGATTTTCAAATTCTCCACCATGATCGGTCCTAATTCCTGCAATGGACATACCTTTCTCATTTTGTACCTTCTTGGCAAAAACAATAAATTCTTCAAAGGTCTCATCCTTTGATGATAGAAAAATAACCCATGTAAATCTAGAGAAATCATCAACAATGACCAATGAATATAGGTTGCCACCAAGACTCTTTACTCTTGCTGGACCAACTAAATCCATATGCAATAATTGTAATGGTCTATTTGTTGAAATCTCATTTTTCAATTTGAAAGATGATTTAGTTTGTTTACCCTTTTGACATGCATCACAAATCAAGTCATTTTTGAAATTTACCTTGGGTAATCCAAGCACTAAATCCTTTTTGAGTAGTTTGCCTAGTTGATGCATATTGACATGAGCCAATCTCTTATGCCATAGCCAACTTTCATCGGCATTACTCAGAAAACAATTTTCAGATTCATTTCTACTAATATCTAGAGGATAACAGTTACCTTCCCTTTTTGCTCTAAGCGTAGCCTTGATATTCTTCTTATCAAGCTGTAAGTCATTCTTGTTGATAATTAAGCATTCTTCTGAGTCCAATATTACCCAGTTGTTTTTATCTGCACTTTGACTTACGCTCAGCAAATTGTGACACAAGCCTTCAACATAATATATATCTTTGACTTGTATTCCTTTGTCATTTTTGATTTCACCAATTCCTGCTATCCTTCCGGATTGATTTCCTCCAAATTTTACCTTTCTACCTTCCTTAGGTTGCAATGTGGTAAAACTTTCAAAATCTTCGGTCATATGTCTAGAGCATCCACTATCTATGTACCACTTGCTATTTTTGGATGCTTTAAGACATACCTGTAATCAAATGACTAAGTCTTAGGTACCCACATCTTTTTGGGTCCTTTTGGGTTAGTGCAAATAATTTTCTGAACATATGAGCCTTTAGGTACCCATTTGTAGGTTCCTATTGTTCCTTTCTTCTTATGAATGCATGAAGAAGTATAATGTCCTTTTCTATTACAGTAGTTACAAAATGCAAAAGGATTTGATGTATGCACAGAATGCTGGAAATAATTCAAATAAGACTTACCTCCTGGTTTCTTTCTACCTTTCCTTCTATCTGATCTTTGATCATAACCAATTCCAGATCGATCATTTACAAATCGTTGAGCTTTTAAAATGACATTTAGCATCTCACTTCCTTGAGTAAATTTTTCAAGAGTTTTTGTGAGATCAATATTTTTCTTTTTCAAAGAACAATTTTCACAATCCTTTTCCAAACTTTCTTTAAGTTCAATTTCAAGAGCTTTGTTTTTCTTTTTGAAAACAACCAATTCTTTAACTACTTTGATGAATTCAGAATGTAAAGCATTATATTCGGAAAGTAATTCATCATAGGTAGGTTCAGAATCATTTACCTCTTCTTCTGTTTCTTCTTGAGCAACAAGACATATATTAGCTACTTCTTCCTCATCACTTTCTTCGTCTGAGGAGCTATCACCCCATATAGCAGATACGAAGGCCTTCTTTTTGTTGAAGAATTTTCCTTTTCTCTTTTCCTTGTTCTTTTGATTCAGGTCTGGACATTCTGATTTGATATGTCCTGGTTTTCCACATTCATAGCAAATGATATGATCTTTGTTGCTGTTTCCTCCTTTCTGAAAGTGTGTGAATCCTTGACCTTTCTTGTAGAACTTCCTGAATCATTTTATGATTAGGCCCATTTCATCATCATCAAACTCCTCATCCTCATCCTCATCCTGATTCTCTTCTTTCGCTTTTAGTGCTAGACCTTTCTTTTTCTTGTCACCAATGTCATCTAGAGCTCGTTTAAACTTTAGTTTGCTTTCATATTCAGAAAAACTTCCAAATAGAGAAGCAACTGATCTCATTGATTCTCCTTTTGCTTCTTCTATTGCTAGAATAGCCTATGCCAAAATTTTAGGAAAAGTACAGCCAGACCGGGTACGGCGGGGCCGGGCTGGGTCCTCGGAGGCATTTTAGTAAATTTTCAATATAGCCTCATATAACCCCAAGAAACACTATGGAAGTGTCTAAATAGTACATTTAACATTGTAAGATTGAATATAAAGCCCCGAGCTATTTGCACGTAGATCGAGGCATGCGTTTCAAGGCGTAAAAGGATTAAGGTAGGGAACTTACCTCTCCTGCATGTATTTGATACTTGTGGTTGTGTATTGATGCATGTTATTGCTTTGCTTGATTATGTGAAACATATATGAACTATTGAAGCTCTGTTTCTGTTATGCTATGGTCATAAGTATGTTGTTTGAAGCATTGAGTTTGCAGATATGTCATTATGTGAGCATGAGTTATGTAATGCAAGCATGTCATGCATTAAACACATATCTTACATGCATATTGGTATCTGTTTCCTACTGAGATTCTCTCGAATCTCACCCTCCCCTACTAATAATTTAGACAGGGCAAGTGGCTCGTGGATGAAGCGGCTAAGACTCCTTCGAGATGAGAGTTGGTAGTTGGTTATCTATTTGATTGGGATAACTATATATGCTGTGAATGATTATTTGGTTATTTGGATGTGTATATATTTGGATGAATATTTGGATATGTATTCGAGATGTAATTGTGTAATCCTCAAATGGGCAATTGTATGGGCTAATGTGCTCTATGAACCCTTAGCGAAGGTATGAACCCAGGATTACCAGGAATTATGTGGTGCACTCTGATATTAATATGAATGTGATTTATCCGCAATTAGTAATTGTATTCGAAATGTGAATATGAGACTAGGATAAAGTGATTTTGAAAGGCATTTGTGAAAACCCTATCGAGAATATGGGATTTTAAATGAGTTTTCAATACCGTTGGTCTCTAATTCAATTTTATCACGTATTTCGGATAATAATTATGGAGGGGGTTACAGTCGCAGTACTGTTCTACCATCACACCATATAAATAATGCGGCCAAATCTTCAAAGCAAACACAATGGCCGCAAGCTCTAGATTATGAGTGGGATAGTTCATTTCATGAGGCTTGAGCTGTCGAGAGGCATAGGCCACCACACGTCCCTACTGCATAAGGACACACCCTAATCCCTGCTTACTTGCATCACTATACATAACGTAGCTCAAGCTAGGATCAGGTATAATTAACACAAGTGCTGTAGTCAACCTCTGCTTCAGCTCCATAAAGCAATTTTCACAATATTCATCCCACATAAATGGCTGATCTTTTCGTATGAGCTTGGTTATCGGCAAGGTAATACGTGAGAAATTCTGAATGAATCTCCAGTAGGAACCAGCAAGACCCAGAAAACTGCTTATCTCCCCAACAGTTTCTGGCCTCTTCTAGTCCAGTACTGCTTCCACTTTATTGGGATCCACAGAGACCCCTTCTTGCGAGATAACATAGCCTAGGAATTGTACTTCTGATAGCCAAAACTCGCACTTACTTAGTTTGGCATAAAGCTTCTTCTCACGTAATATATTCAACACGATTCTCAAATGATGCTCATGCTCTTCCATACTCCTAGAGTATATTAGAATATCATCGATGAATAGCACAAAGAATTGATCCAGATATTGTTGAAAGATATGTTTCATATAATCCATGAATACCGTAGGTGCATTGGTTAGCCCAAGTGGCATCACCAGAAACTCATAATGCCCATACCTTATTCTGAAAGTAGTTTTCATAACATCTTCTGCTTTCACTCGTAGCTGGTGATATCCCGACCTTAGATAAATCTTTGAAAACACACATGAACCAGATAGTTGATCTAAGAGGTCATCAATTCTGGGGAGAGGGTACTTGTTCTTGACAGTAATTTTATTCAACTCTTGATAATCAATACACAAATGAAGACTCCTGTCTTTCTTTTTAACAAACAAAACTGGGGCTCTATAAGGCGACACATTGGGTTTAATAAACCCTTTCTCAAGCAAATCATCAATCTGCTTCTTCAATCCCGCCATTTCATTTGGGGCCATACGATATGAGGCTTTAGATATAGAACCAGCTCTAGGCATAATTTCAATTGGAAATTGAACTTCCCTTTTAGGAGGCAACCCACTTAGATCATCCGGAAATACCTCCGATAATTCATCTACTATAGGTATACTGTTCAAAGTTTCACTAGTTTCTCCTTGCACAGAAAAGAAAACCATATATCCCTAACAACCCTTTTTCAAATATTTCTCAGCCTTAGCTATTGAAAAAAAATTTAAGCTGACATTCCCGTCATCAATGCTTTGAGAAATAGGATACACTATCCTCTTGTTCCCACAATCTAATAACACGTTATTGGCTCTCAACCATTTAAAACCTAGAATGACTTCCAATTGGTAGAGCGATAAACAAATCAAATCTACCATAGACTTATGACCCTTAACGATTACAACACAATTTAAGCAGGCTTCTGTAGTCATAGCCTTAACAACCATCGGCATTGACACAATCAGATCAAAAGGCAACTTATACATATTCATACCCAGGCGCTTCACATAATCATAGGCAATAAATGAGTGACTTGCACCCGATTTAAACAATGCTTGTAACACATTAATGTGAAGAAGGACTTTAGCTTGTATCAACTCTAGGGATCTTTGGGCTTTCTCATGAGTTATAGAAAATACTCGACTCTGAGTCCTCGGTCTCTGCTCTTATTATGGCTTTCTATACTCAATGGATGCATGCCCAACTTTCTTACAATTGAAACAGATCACCTGACCATCACAAGTCTTGCCATGATGTGGCTTGTTACAACGATGACATGTCCATACTGTAGGAGCACTCTGCTGATCACGACTCTTGGACTGGTAGGGCTTCTTACTACTTCCCTTATACAAAGATGATCCCAGGCCTTTCTGCTTCTGAGAAGCACCGCCCCTACTAGGCTTACTACAGTCAACAACAGCCTTAGTCGGATACAATTCTCTTAAATTGCTCTCTGTGATCGAACATTCCTTAACCTCCTTGTTGAATTCGGTGAACTGGTGGGTGGCTAATCTTTTCCTCATATCATACCTCAAACCCCGTACTAGCATGTCTGAACTCAACTAATCATCCATCTTCCATAAATAAGAAGAATACCGAGACAAGCGGATGAAGCGGGACAAATAATCATCAAACGACTCCATGTCCCCTTGCTTAATATTCAGAAACTCAATCTCCTTCTCAAGCCTCACTGACTTGGGAAAATATTTTTTGTTAAAATGTTGCTGGAACACTACCCAGGTTAGTGGTATATTTTTTTTCTCCGCAATGACAATGCAATATTTTGCCACCAGTGATCAACATCTCCCTCAAGTTTATACACTACTAGTCAAGCTTTCACTTCTCAGGGACACTGAAGGACCTCAAAAATCTTCTCAAGACGGTTTAGCCAATCTTCAGCAGCCTGAGGATCAAATCTCCCTTTACATATCGGAGGTAGGTGTTTACAGAATTTGGATACCCAAAACTGAAGATCTCTTTCCTCTCTGGCTGGAACTCCAAATGATTCCGGGTCTGGTCTAACACGAGGAGGTGACTCAAGTGGTCGCGCCGACCCTTCTGCAGTTTCTTCTCTATAGGTCCCTTTCTAGGTCTCCTCTTGTGTGGACTGACCCCGGTCTTCTTTATTCTTTGCTATCTCAACTCTGAGCTTTTCTCTTAGCTCAGCAATCATGTCTCTCTGATCCCGAATCAACCCCATCATTTCTTGCAGCGGGTCCGGTGGATTATCATTAGCAATCTCCACCTAGGGATTTACTTGTTGTACTCTGGGGTGACCTTTTGTTATTCTTTTCATTTTACAAATAACTCACGCCATTAATACAACAATTATGGTATACACATAATTCCACAAATCATACATATATCCACATAACAAGAACACATATCTGTATACAATAGCCATTCACAAATGATCTTCTATCACGAAGGCCAAACTATGGGAGTTATCCTAGAAAACTCTATCCTTGCTAGGAAATACAACTCTGTTACCAAAAATGTAACCCCCTTACCGTAATTACATTTGGTTCATGAAATTAAAGTGAAATAGAGACCAATAAGACAATCAACATTTATAATCCCTCACCTTTAAGATGGGATGTTCAGAAAACAGTTCAAAATATATTCGGCCTGGTCCCACATTCACGCTTTGAATATAATTACTTGAGAAATCAAATCACATTGATAAATATCAGAGTGCATAATTAAAATCCTGGCATACCCCAGGTTATATGTATATCTAAAATGGGTGTATAGTTTCCCAAAGCAGGGGATTACATATCCAAAAATAATATTTACAACCCAAAATATATATAGTAATCCCAAATCCAAAATAGATAACCAATGACCAAATAAAAATGTCTCTACCCAATCCTAATGCTCTGGGTTATCGGCTTCACCTTGGAGCCATTGCCCTGTCTGATGGTTAGTCAAAGGAAGGAATGAGATTCAAAAGAATCCCAGTAGTAACAAATTACTCATACGGTATGTAAACACATAGCATGTAAGATCATGTTCACCAGCAACACAATGATTCATGGCTCATGCCACAAATGGTAGCACTCACGGCTGTAATCACAATGCGACAGCTTCTGCTATAATCTCTATGCCCGCTTTCATGGTAAACGCTATGCCTGCTTTTCCTGTAATCACTATGCAGCAACATCATAAGGCACAAAGCATCACAAGGTAGCACAAAGCTTCACAGAGCAGCAACAACAACACAATGCATGATAGACATACTTATAATGATTTATACACAGTATAAGAGAAAGAGTCACTACCTTGTTATTTCCTGATGTTCTTTGGCACAGTGGGCTCACCCATCTGGCAAATGTCAAATCCTATAACCAAATTAGGGACAACCGATCAATCTCTTATCCAAATGCTTGTTTCTATAATACTCTAAGTTGGATATCATTTAAACTATTTAGGATAACCATTAGAGGCCTAAACATATGCTAAAAGGGTTGTAAGAAACTACCCTGAAGACCCCTTTTCAGAAGCATAACACTGATTTTCAGCTGGCTCACTAGAGTGAAGGTGATCTCACTCGAGTGAGGAAGGCTTGCACTCGAGTGAGAGTGGCTCTCACTCGCGAGTGTTTGATAGTGAGCAACAACCATGACCCAAATGTGCTCACAACGCTCGAGCATAGAGTTTTGCACTTGAGTGACTACTCCAAATTCACTCGAGTCCCCAAAAATGCAACACAGAAAGTGCTTGCCTAAGGGCGCTGACAACTTTAGAGGAGGGAGCTCACTCAAGCAAAGCCCTTGTCACTCAGGTGAGAAGACAATACTTGCGAGTGTTAGAAAACACTCTTGACAAATGGCCTTCGAGTGCTTGGCCGAGAGCAACTCTTAACATGGCCTTACACTTGTATTCGAGTGAACCCATCCTCACTCTAGTGATGGCCTGCATCACTCATAAATCAGGAAGTGCACTCGCACTTCTAGCATGAAAGTGCAACAAGAACTGAAAGAACTTGGGAGAAAATATGCACAACACTCGAGTGAGACTCATCCTCACTCAAGTGAGGCTTATCAGATTGCCATATCGTAGCAAAAGATAGAAATTCCCATATTGGCCAAAACTGATCCTAATTGTTGCGAAACTCAAAACAAAGCTCATACCCACTAAAAATCCCATAAGGAACCCATTTGTAACCTCCAAAACACTCAAAACCCATCCTAACAACAATCCATACTCTTGGGTCTCTATAACACACACCATACCCAAATTCATTCAACCCACTTCCAAAATTCAAAGTATATCAAGATGATTTAACTGCTCACCTCTTCACTTTGCTAAAACCAAAACCTTGATTCTCCAACTTTCAAATCTGCTCCAACACTCAAACTACCACCTTTTAAAATTCTGAAATCATCAAGATGAAGCTCTTAACACTATGAACAAGATTAGTGAGGAGTGTTTGAGCATAGGATGACCATTACCTACCCAAAATTCAAGCTTTCCCTTTCTCTTTCCTTGCTTCAAGTAGCCAGAAATGGAGAACAAGGAGAGAGAGACGATGAGATGATAATGATAAAGAAGATTACTTCCCTTCCCTATGCTTACCACCAACTAATTTGAGAGAGAGAAGAGAGAGAAAAGTGACTTTGACATGTTGACTCAAATCTATGGTCTACATTAAGCCACTTGGCATAATCTTGCTCACTTCCTCCATGAGCTCACATAAACTCAAAGCACATGATTCCAACCCATAGCCAATAATTCTCAACCATTGATCTTTAGCCACCAGTGAGTTTCCTTTTTGGTAACTGATCAATTGGTCGGTAAACTTCCAATTTTACCATTTTGCCCCTAATTTTCACTATGCTTGATAAATTATGACGAAGTACATTTATATTAAATTCATATCATATTTCTCCAAAAGTGTTTAATTACACTAATTATAATCAATCTTGAAATCATTAGCCCTTAATCTCAAATTGGGTTATTACACATATACCTCCAGGGATTGTGGGCCTAATATTGGAGTATCCCTTTACAATTGACAGGAAAGATCTCAGGGCGTTCGTTAAGTTAGAGGAAATTGATGCAGGATGGGTTAAATTTGCAATCTTGTAAGTTTTTTACCATTTTTTTGTTCAATTAATGCAGTGGGTTTTTGGTTTCATATATTCACTAATTCATTAATCATTATAATTCTATTATAGCTCCTTCCGTCGCATATGCATCGACATAGAAAGACATGATTTATATGGATTCTTATGTCTTGCAAATATAACAAGGGATGCTAATACTTTGGAAGCAAGGATGAGCTATATGGGTTACGCAATAGTACAAACCAACTTTTGTTGTTATCTAGCACCAATTGTTCAAGGGTAAGTATTTTTAATTTCGTTTATTTAAGATGTGTAATAAATAATTGCTTTGTCATCTAACTTCATTTTAATCTATATATGTTGTTATAGTTAACATTGGAGGTTGCGTTCTCTCTGTCCTTGGTTCAACATAGTTTATTAGTTTGATCCCTTATGTAAAAGGCCAAATATAGAAACAAAATCTTTCTTCAAATGTAAGTTATTTTGTTTGTATTTCGTTCATTCTTGACTTAAATGAATTATTCTAATTTCTGTTGATTTTCATTTTAATGATAGTGTGACTCAGACATATAGAATCCTTGGCGGGTCATGCAAGGGTAAAGTTATTAGAGACCCGAAGTGGTTTTATCCAATGGTAAGTAGTTTCAATTCAAGTTCTTTCATTAACGGTCATTTTAGGTATGCCTGTATTGATTTTAACCATTTGCTTTTGATTTATAGTTCCCTTGAGAATCTAGCAGCACTAAATACGGATACTATGTTTTACTTTATATGTATAACATCATTCAGAGTGGAATAACAACGATTTTGAACACGTAATCCCTTCTTTATTCTCAAATGATAATATATTTGGTGTTGTAATTGAATTGGTAATTAATTCATTCACTTGATTCATTTCATCTAAGCTTATTTTCTAATTTGTAGATTTTTGACAATGAAGAAGCCTACTTATATAAAGACATCAATTTGATCAGAGATCTTTTGGCTGGACATCTTCTTCAACATATAGATCAGTAAAGTTTTTATTTGTATTAGTTAATTAGTAGTTGTGTAATAGATAGTTTTTTGGCACTTTGTGGTGGTTATTGTACATAGAATTAGGTAGTTGGAGTTGTTGTTGTACATAGTATTAGGTTGCTAGAGTTGACAATTTACTTAAATAGTACTGAATATTTCCTTACCATGTAAGGGATATTGTTGGTTTATGAATAATTCTTCAATCTTGTTTATGTTGTTCTAATTTCCTGGGTAGTGAAGAGTATAAAGGGTCATTTTTTAGAAAAAAACTTTTAACGTCTGTAAAGAAAAAGGGACATCTAAAGTAGACACACTTATAATTTAGCATCCCTTTGTAAAATAGGGAAGTCTAAAGTCCAAACTTTAGACTTCCCCATTTTAAAAAGGGACGTCTAAAGTGTCAGTGTAACACTTTAGACGTCCCTTTTTAAAATACAGATGTCTAAAGAGAAGACTTTAGGTGTCCCTTTAGAGGTTTAATGATCACCAACAGAAGTTCTCCCTTTTTAAAATAGGGACGTCTAAAATCCCTATTTTAGATCTGGATCTATTTTTATGGCATTACAATTTGAATAGTAAAATGGAAAGGTAAAATGAAAATAACTGAATGAAAGAAACAAAATGAAAATAGAAGAAGCAGAATACAAGTAAAATCAAAATCAAAATAAAACCAAATAATAACTTATCTCCCTTGCCTTAGTATTATTACCTTTTGGATCCATAGTGGTATAATAATTAAAAATATATCATTTTTTATAGATTAAAATATCTTGCTAAGAAATTAGTAAGATTCCTTAGATCTAACTCTAGCCAAAGCATAGTATATAAAATCTTTATTTATCATATACTACTATATAGGGCACAATGCCCGCCTCAACACACAGGACTTATGGCCTCCGCATCCCACGGATGGACTCATCTATGATAAACAAGAACTATATACATCTTGCTATCAAGTATAGATCTTTAAATCATAGTGATCCCCTAAAAAAAAATTTTAATGTCATAAAAATAGATCTAGATCTTAGTATTACATCCCTATTTCACCTCCTGGCTCTGATACTGAGATAGGGAAGTGCCCTGGAAGGTGGAGGAAGAAAGAAAAGGGAGAAGGGAGTGAAGTAGGAAGAAGACGGACTTCTTAAGGCATAATTAAAAATTCATCATGCATGAGAGAGGGATGCTCTGGAATGGATGAGAAAGCGAATGAATTAAAGGCAGAAGAACCTACCAAGATTAGTTTATTTGATCTACTAATCTAAAAGAATTGAAGAATTTTATTCAAATGAAAGCACTTATAGAAGAAGGAAGGGAGAGAAGAAAGGAGGACAGAACTTCATCTCTCTAACTCAGAGCTTCTTTCTCTAAGTGTAAGCTAAAAACTAAATTTTACCTCACTTCAGAGAGTGGCTTGACTTACATAGACAAATGAGGTTACTGTTTGAACAGTGTTTTGACCTTTAACCTTTTAGTGACTGACACTGTTTGTACAGTTTCGGTGCAACACTATTTATATAGTACTGCCGACACTACAATGACTCTATTTTGACACATGGTGCTTCAGTACTTGTTTGATTGATTATAATGAAAACTTAGAGCAAATTACAATTAATGGTGCTAAGTCTTCGTGCTGGTTTAGTCTTCATCTAAGTCAACTACAAATTCTTCTTCTTCGTCCTCTTGATTGTCTGAGGTTGCTGAAGAAACTGGAGGACTTATTGAAGTTGTTTGGTCTTGTTATTGAAGGATTTAGAGCATTGTGCTGAGTTAGTTGACAAGGTCAGTTTTGTATGTGGTTATTGTAGGATAGATTAGATCCTCGATTTCTAATTCAGAAATTTGCTTTATTCTATCATACAGAGATGTTGAGGATTTTCCTTGAACTATCACACTATTGCTTTTATGTTAATCCTACTTATATCAAATAGAGCCCACCATTTGATAGAAGGGACTCTTTTAATATTGGCAGGAGTGTTGATCCTTTGTTTATTAGAGAAAATCTGTATCGCTAGATAAAAATCTAGGATGCAGATAATTTTGAAAAATAGTGAAGATGAATTGGAAAAGGATCCTCACCTATGTTGAATTTTTGTTTAAATAACTCAAAGGCTAGTAAAACCTTTAGTGGAAGAATTTCCAGTAATGGATCGAAAAATCCCCACCAATGAACAAACGATTGAGGAAATTGGTACTTGGTTTTAGTTTTAAAATAAATAAACCAAGTATGTTTGAAAATTTCATTTTGATCCATATAGACATGAGACTATGCGTTAACATAATCCCAATAATTATATCTTTCAGGATCATATTCTATCCAAAAAAATTTTGGTTTGTGTAATTCTTGTCCCCACTATGAAGGGGTGAGAACTTTCAAGATTTGGAGAGTAGAATAAGTAATCAAGATTTTATCCTTTTTGTCCTTTTTCAATCAATTTTGATAGACTTAAAATGAACCAAAATTAACTCATAATATTCTCGGGTTTTTCTAAAATCTTTAGGTTTAAAATGAAATCCAAGATAGAAACCATTTAAGGCTACTTGTTTTGGATTTTGGTGGAAAAATTTTGGTTCCACCTAGATGATAGTCCTTACTTGATTTTCTTTATGGAAATAAGGTGTGTCCATATTTGCTTGTATTTGGGTTTGATTGGTGATTGCTTTAGCTGAAGAAGCCATATTAGACAGTTGTTTTTAAGTTGAAAGACAGAGGATTTTAGCTAAACCTATGTCCTAGAGGGTGGTCGATTAAGTTGGTCATACTCCTATTTTGACATGGTTCCTTGGGGAATCAGAATAAGGGCTTTCTGATTACCGTTTACCAATATTTGTCCCCAAGTCATTTCTGGAAGTTGCTTTAGGCCATAGGCCTGTGCATAAGACTCTAGAGTTTTTTTTGTCTAAGTTGCATTAGTTTGAGGTTTTTGGATCGATAAACCAGATAGAGTGGATGACAGAAGATTCTATAAGCAAATTCAGTGTTATATACCTTCTGATTATGTGGCTTCAGTTCTTAGGTGTTAAAGCCTTCTGGGAGAACTATTTCCTGATCTTATTCCTCCAGAACCTAAGAGTTAGATGATGCCTCTGATAGAGAACTGGCATGATTGATTTGCCCAATATGGCGAGATGAAGAGGGACCAGCTTAGGAGGCAATCTTGCCAACCAAGGCAAATAACTTCGATTTCTCCATTGCTTCTCGGGGTTGCTAATTGAAGGAATCATCAAAGGAAGACTTTGTGGAACTTCTTTGTCTTCCCCTTTTCTTCTTCTTTTCACCTCCTTCGATTGAGAACGTGTGACAATGGGTTCTTTGAAGATGACTCCCTTTGTTTTCTTTGGGGGTGGTTGAACCCGTTTAGCCACCTTCGGCTTTGCATGTTTCTATTTAGCCTGTGTTGTCCTTTTCTTAGTTGTCTTTGGTTTTGGAGGAGGTATTGGTGTAGAAGACGGTGAAGGTATCAGAGTTGAAGTCGATGTCACCGACTGTTGCCGACTTATTGGAGGCGGAATGAGAAGGTGAAGGAGTGAGAGACTTCTAGGAAACTTGAGGAACCTTTGTTCTAACAATTTTGAATGATTCAAACGTAGATTGAAAATAAAAAAGACTTGTGAAGGCTTGGGAAGAAATTTTCGGTGGTATAGCTCAGTTAGGGAAAGAAACAAAAGATTTAAAAGAAACCTCTGACCTTATGGAGATTATTGAAGAGTTGCAATCGAAAATTGAAGAAATTTGATGCATTTAATTGGTGGGTAATGACTAAAAGTAAAGAGGTGCAACTGACTAGTGAGGAGACACTTTTGAGTGAGAAGAACAAGTACGCTGTTTTGAGCTGTTGAGTAACTGATATAATCCCCAACACTCGAGTGAGAAACCTAAGCACTCGAGTGTTCATACTTATGCACTCGAGTCACCTATATCTGTGCTCTAGTGAGATAGAGAAAAATTCAAGAAAACTTGTAATTGTGTACCTGGTTTGAGTGTATTTTGTTGTGATCTTTATCTTTGTACTCAAGTCTCCAAGATCACTTGAGTAAACTATACTTTGAAGCTGATTTATGAATTTGTACGCTTTGTACTCGAGAGTTCTTACCTTACTTTTAGGTACTTTCTTCCTGCACTCGAGTGAACTATTTTCTCACTCGAGTGAGGCCCAACATACCTATTGAATTTTAACTAAGCTTTTAGTACTTCTACCTCCTATGTTAACCTCTATTTTGCAAGGTAGAATAGAGCATAGACTTGCACTCAAGAGTTCATCCATGACTTAAGTGATAATGTGCGTTGCATTTGAGTAACCTATCCTACACTTGAGTGACAATGCTGTAAAACAAACTTCTACCTACTCTGATGTTTAAGTTAGTATGGTTATCATCAAAACTCATATTAAACATAATAATTAACAAGAAACACTTACAACTTATTAGGATTAACCATTCTCATTTCTCTCCGTATATATAAAATTTGGACTTTAGAAATTGGCTTTGTGAATATATTGGTGATTTGAAGATGAGTATGAATGAATTCTACTTTGACATGTTTCTTCTGTACATGATCTCATATGAAATGGTGTTGGATATCTATGTGTTTGGTTCTTGAATGTTGTATAGGATTTTTAGCCAAGCTAATAGTGTTGGTATTGTCGCAGTAGATAGGTATCTCTTTTAAGTACATTCCCAAGTCCTGAAGTTGTTTCTTCAACCATAGTACTTGAGAACAATAGCTTGCCATAACTATATATTTAGCTTCAATTGAAGATATAGATACTATGTTCTGCTTCTTGCTGTACCATGATACCAGATAACCTCCAAGAAATTGACATTGTCTACTAGTACTTTTTCTATCAATTTTGTATCCTCTGTGATCTGGATCTGAATAGGCCAATAAATATTTGTTTCCTCTTTTTGGATACCATAGGCCAAGTTTTACAGTATCTCCTAGGTATTTGAAAATTCTTTTCATAGTTTCTGCATGTGATACCTTAGAAGCAGATTGATACCTTGAACATATTCCAACACTGAATTGTATATCCGGCTTGCTTGCTGTTAGATAGAGTAATGAACCAATCATTCCTCTATATTTAGTTATGTTGAAATCAAGGCCTTTTATCCAACAGTGTAGTAAAGCTCATTGGAGTGTCAACTCTATTGGCATTTTCCATTCCATACTTCTTTAATAACTCTTTTAAATATTTAGTCTGAGATATAAATATCCTTTTCCATCATTGTTTGATTTGAAGGCCAAGAAAGAAGTTTAATTCTCCCATCATGGACATTTCAAACTCTCCCTGCAAAAGCTTAGAAAAATCTTGATAGAGAGATTCGTTAGTAGCACGGAAGATACTATCATTAACATAAATTTGAACAATTAGAAGATCATTAAGTTTTGATCAAGAAGAAATGTTCTTAGTCTTTCATAACAATATGTGGGTGCTTGTTTCAAACCATATAAAGCTTTCTTAAGTTTGAAAACATGAGCAGGCTTTGTTTCATCTTCAAAATCAAGAGGTTGTTCTATATATACTTCCTCCATAATATAACTATTTAGAAAAGCACTTTTCATATCCATTTGATAGTTTAAAACTTTAATGCAAGCAAAGGCTAAGAGTACTCATATTGCTTCCAATCTTGCCACTAGAGCATATGTTTCCTCATAGTCAATACCTTATTCTTGATTATAGCCTTTTGCAACCAACCCTGCCTTGTTTCTCACAATTATTGCTAATTCATCAAGTTTGTTTTTGAAAACTCATTTGGTTCCTATAACTAGCCTTTAGGTCGAGGTACCAAATCCCAAACTTGATTCTTTTGAAATTGATTTAATTCTTCTTGCATAGCAATCACCCAGTCATTGTCAGAAAGTGCTTCTTCAATATTACAAGGTTCAATCTCAGAAATAAAAGCTGAAAATATAACTTCATTATGAATTCTATTTCTGGTTTTAACACCTTTATGAACACTTCCAATTACCTAATCAATTGGATTATCGTTTATGTGTCTCCATGCTTTTGGTTGAGCATGTTCATCAACACTTTCTACATTTTGAAGATCATCTATTTCAAAATCATTTTCATTTGAAATAGTTTTATTTTTTTTTATCAAATCTATTTCTTCTTCATCCAAAGATTTTGTTTGTGAATCAAGTTCATCAAACATAACATGAATGGATTCTTCAACAGTGCATGTTATTTTATTGAAAATTCTATATGCTTTACTTCTATTAAAATAACCTAGAAATAAACCTTCGTCAGACTTTGAATCAAATTTACCCAAATTTTCTTTATTGTTATTGTGAATGAAGCACTTGCATCCGAATATGTGTAAATGAGCAAGGTTTGTCTTTCTCCCTTTATTGAGTTCATATGGTGTCTTTCCAAGTGACTTGTGAATATATGCTCGATATGAGATATAGTATGCAGTACTCTTTGTATCCGCCCAAAACACTTGTGACATTTCTTTTTCATTAAGCATTGCCCTTACCATTTCTGTGAGGACTCTGTTCTTCCTTTCCACTACTTCATTCTGCTGAGGCATTCTAGGTGCAGAGAAGTTGTGATCTATTCCTTTGTTGTTGTAGAAGTCTTCAAAGAGTTTATTATTAAATTATTCTCCATGATCTATCCTGATAGAGACAATAGAAATACCTTTCTCATTTTAGACCTTCTTAACAAACATAATGAATTCAACGAACGTTTCATCTTTGGAAGTAATAAATATAGTCCATGTAAATCTTGAAAAATCATCAACAATTACTAAAGTATATAGATTTCCTCCAAAACATTTTACTCTTGCTGAACTTACCAAATCCATATGAAGTAATTGTAAAGGTTTGGAAGTTGAAATCTCATACTTTGTTTTGAAAGAAGATTTAGTTTGTTTTCCTTTTTGACAAGCATTGAAAATCATGCCGTCTTTGAATTTAAGTTTAGGAAGACCAACAACTAAATCTTTTCTAATCAGTTTGTCAAGTTGGTTCATATTAACATGAGCCAGACGCTTATGCCATAACCAACTCTCCTATGATTTGCTAAGAAAACAATTTTCAGAAGAATTTGAATTTAAATCAATAATATAACAATTACCGTGCCTTTGAGCTTAGATCCTTGCTTTGATGGATTCTTTGTTAAGCGATAAATCCTTCTTGTTTACTATCAAGCATTAGTCTGAATCAAACATTACCCATTTATCTTTATCAGTGCTTTAACTCACACTTAGGAGATTGTGGCATAATCCTTCAACATAATATACATTATTGACTTGAGCACAATTGGATTTTCCCACTTCACCAATTCCAACAATATGTCTAGATTGGTTTCCTCTAAAAGTTACCTTTCCTCCTTCTCTAGTTTCCAGCATGGTGAACTTATCTCTATCATTAGTCATGTGTCTCGAGATCCACTACCAATATACCACTTGTTTGCCCGTGATGCTTTGAGACATACCTAGAATGATATGATAGGTACCCACACTTTCTTGGGCTCTTTGTGGTTAGTATGAACTACTCTCAGTACATGTGTCCCTTTGGAACCTATTTGTATATGGCAATAATCTTGCCCTTAATAAAATGACATGATGAAGTATAATGGCCTTTCCTATTACGGTAATTACATAAAGCAAATGGATTTGAAGTATGCACTGAATTCTTAAAATATTTGAGGTATGCATTATTGCCTTTCTTCTTCTTACCTTTGTTTCTATTCTAATCCAAATTATATCCAATTCTAGATTTATCATGAGCGATTCTTTATGATTTCAAGATTACTTTAAGAGTTTCACTTCCTTTAGTAAATCTTTCCAATGTTTTTTGTTAAATCACTTATTTTCTTGTCTTTTTCTTCACACAATGCATATGATGAGATGTTAGTACTTTCTAACTCGTTTACTTTCTTCTTATGACTAACCATTTATTTATCTACCTTGATAAATTTAGTACGCAATACATTATATTCAGATAATAACTCTTCATAAGTAGGTTCAAAGTCACTTACCTCAGAGTCTGATTCTTCTTCCTTGGCCACCAAGCATAGATTTATAACTTCATTGTTGTCGCGTTCTTCATCCGATAAGCTATCACCCCATGTGGATTATGTATGCTTTCTTTTTCTGCCTCTTCTTGTATTTGTTTTGAAGCATTCATATTTGATAATTCTGGAAGTTCTTTCGGCCTCTTCTATAGAACTTCTTGAATTTCCTCGCAATCATTTCCATATCATCATTATCAGGGACATCTTTATTTTTTGAAGAATCAGCTTCCTTGATGGCTTTGAGAGCTACTCCTTTCTTTTTTTTATCATCGAATTCTTCTAGTTCTTTCTTGAATTTTAGCTTTCCTTCATACTTAGAAAGACTTCCAAATAAAGTAGCTACATATCTCATTGATTTACCTTTGGCTTCTTCGATAGCTGTCACCTTTACTTCCTATTCTTTCTTAAGAATGTTAAGGATCTTTCTTACCTGGGAATTTTGATCAAATGATTTCCCAATTGCTGATAGCTGATTAATAAGATGAGTATACCTGAGTACAAATTCAGAGATCCTTTCTCCAGGTTTCATCAGAAACAAATCTTACTCTGTGATCAAAGTATTAACTCTGTTATCTTTGATTCCAGATGTATCTTCGTGAGCGATCTCAAGAGCATCCCACATGTCTTTGGTTGTGGGTAGTGTGCAAATTTGGAAGTAACATCCCACATGTTACTAACCTATTGTCGTTGTCATTGAATTCTTCTTTACGGCTCTATCTTTGATTTTCTTATTGGAACATAATCACAGTCCTGTATCACATTCCATAATTCATATTCGTTAGCTATCACGAATACACTAAACTTAGCTTTCCAAAACGAAAAAATGTTCTCCAGTGAAATCAGGAGGTATAGTGATAGAAGCTCTATTTGGAAGAATGTTCTCACCCATTGTTGCCATTTATTGGATCCTTCTCAAGTTTTTAGGCTCTTTAGACAAGACCTTGCTTAATACTAAATGAAAGATATAATCTTCACCTAAGAAGGGGTGAATTGGGTGGTGTGATAAATTTTTCTGTTGATACGGTGTTATGAAAATAACTATAGATATAGTTGTGTTGAGAAGATTAGCATACAGAGAGTTATATTGGTTCACCTCAAAATCCAAGCCTACGTCCAGTCCTCAGAGATCAAGATCTACTGAGATTTTCACTATTCTTCTACAATTTAGTAGGCTCTTGGAATACCACAAGACAACAATCATCCTTGTATGGCTACATGTAGAAATATTCTAATACCTATAGTTTTCTCTCCCCCTTATGACAAGTCTTATATGCATAAACAACAATCCTATAACCTTTCTCTCTTGTTTAAGTATGTAAGTCCTAAGAGTAGCAACATTCTTTCCTGCTTACACCCCTATAAGTCTTACGAGCAATAACGGTCTCTCCTACTTGCACCTTGTAAATCTTACGAGTAAAAAGTTCTCCTAGGAATTCTCTCAACTGGTTCTCTTATAAGGATATCTACCCTCTCAAGGTCCCTGTACCTTAAGATGAAATGGAAATATGATTTGAAATGTATACAGACTCTCTCACAGAGTGGAAATATAAACACTAAAGTACAATATGAATATAGAGAAAATATGAAAATAGAGACTCTCATGAATGTTTACTGAAAGCTTTTGTATGATGTTCTACTTGTTCACTTGTCTCTGATCTTTTGTATTTTATAGCTAGTTGTTTTTGTCTGTTGAATAATAGTCATTATAGAGCGGCATGCATAAGTTTGAAATCTTTAAATAGGATATCATGGTAGGTATATGCTTAGTTGGTCGTAATGATTATATACACTGTTAACTTTCTCTTCGCATTTATGATTCAGACATTCAATCTCCTATTTCACACTTGAGGTATATGTTAAATGATGTTTTATAATAATAATAAGTAAAATCAGAATAAATAGATAACATTAAGCTATGTTCATATTGATCGCTGTAAGTTTGTTGCATTTTGGCTTCTAACAGAGCATCACTTGAGTGCAGTGAGGCCTCACTTGAGTGCAACATCAATTCTTCACATCTTCTCATGCTTTTGTTTAGCACTTCCTAGTGAAATTGCAAAAGTGCATTTTCTCACTTGCTAGTGTTCTAACCTCTCACTCAAGTACATCTTGTCGTACTTAAGTATACTTGTATTTTGCACTATGGACTCACATCTTTGGATAACATTTGCAGCATCTTTTTTAAGAGTGTGATTTTGTGCTTAAGGGTGATATGGGTCCCCACTGGAGTGATGATGTCTCACTCAAGTGCACCAGTGTATTTCAGCTTTAGGCTTCAGTTTTAGACATCACTCATACCAAGTTTTGCAAGAGTGATATTTTGTACTTGTGAGTGTTGTAGGTCTCCACTTGAGTACTAAGATGCTCACTCAAGTGCATCAGTAATTCTTTGTTCTGGACAACCTTTTGCTCAGTAAGTGTTGCTTCATCACTTGAGTACTTAAGACATTGTTTGAGTGCATTTCTCACTTTCGACTCTTCCTTACTCTTAGACTGTAGGGAAAAATATTATTAAACTAAGAAGGAGATTAGGCGTACCTGGACGAATCCATGTTCGGATCCGGGTCAAAGCTCCAATACTCCATACTTGTGCCCACACAATTATTAGACTACTAGAGCCTAATTGTGATTTGCACAGCAGATCACCAGAACCAGAAAGATGGTAGGAGAGAAGGGAATTGCCAGAAAACTCAATGGCGGGGCGAGTTGCAATTGAGGAGGCACACCCTATTTATAGTGGTTTATGGAGGCCACTAATTAGGAAACGTGTGCACTCCTTCTTGCCCTCCAAGACAGGAATTAATTGTCTCTCAATTAATTATGGTGATTTGTTCCTCTTTTAACAAATCCATAATTATTGCTAAATATTCCTAAATCTGCATCTTATGCTGATTTTATTCTTATTTGATTAGGCTACTTATTTCCTAATCAAATAGTCCAGCCCATCAAGGGCGGACTTGGACCTAAAGTCCAACATCTCCCACTCGCACTTGATGGGCCTCCCATCGTGCGTGCGTTATTCTTTCTTGTTTCATACTTGGCGTCTGCCGTGACTGCGTGGGCAAAAACGTCTTTTAGATTTGGTGCTTGTGATACTAGAAATCCTTTATATCGGACCAGCTTCCAAGGACACCCTTTATATATAACCGTAAGTTATATGTTCATTGCCTCATATGCCCCAGATTCTCCCATACATATTACTCATGGCATATCTAATCCCTCTCGAGTTAATATGTTGATTAACTCAGATTGCCTTCCACGTATATAGTATCCGCACTTACTAGCTACACACAGAGCTAGTAAGGGGTCGACCACAGATACTAGTACATCTTATGTATCTAGGAGTAAATCTTCCTTTTTGACTAAACATCAGTCCATCTTGACTTGGTCGCTTTCCTAGTTTTCACTCGTCTGACCTAATCGAGTGTGATCATGGAGCTTCAGCTAAAGTAGCTGTCACCAAAACAAGCTTTCATGATGCCGCCTAAGTCTTAAGGGCATCATGGAAGTATTTTCCTTCCTGGGACTCACACTGTGGTGAACTAGGGATCTTTCACCCACATCCCGTGTTGCAGTTTAACTCTCAAGCACATGCAGTATGAATTGCATGCTACGGTGAATGGTTTGAGGTGTACGTCGATTTCTTTATCTTTCACCGTACAGACATTAGTTCCAAAATGTACTCAACATTTGAACCAGAACTTCCTTTTTCACAATATCTCTTATTTGTGAACAAAAAAGGGTTCTTTGCCTGGCTACAGGTCTATATTCATGCTTCGATCCATTTTCTGTGTATATGCACACATGTAGATCTCATCTCAGTCTAACTGAGGTGACTCAAACGTAAAGATTCTTCTCAACCATTTCATGGTGATCATTTGCTCGTCTTACCTTCCTATGCCCCTGCAAAAACATGGGAAGACGGTTGTTCGTGTGAGTGAATCAACCTTTTTTGACCTGTACGACATACAAAACTGTATACCTTTATGTATTTACTCATAACATACATACCATTTCTTTTATCTTTATATAAAAGAAGTTCATGACCTTATATTTTATTTGCGCCCCTAGATTTTCACTAACTCAATGAAAATCAAGCTATGGGCTCAATAAGGGGATCTACCAACATTCTGTCAGTAGAAGGTCATTGAACTATCGCTTTCCCTCTTTGAAAGCATATCTCTCATAGAGATGTATCAAAAAGGTATGTTTCGCCTTGCTGTGATACTTAGGATCCTTATCATACGATGTTATCGTTTGGATCCTTCTATCCACCATTCATTCCCAATCTCTCAAAGGAATTACTTTAGCCATATGGCACTTTGAATGATGGCAGAACACGCCCTGCGTTCTATTTTCATGGATAAAAGGAAAAAATACTATGTATATTTCCTTACTCCATCACCATTTGCTTAGGTCTTGCATTGGAGTATCCTTTCAAAAAAGGAAAGTTGTTGTCTTGACAACTTAATCCATGGTTATTCTCATAACCCATTTCACAGCAGGACCAAAAAGCAACTTCTAAGTCTGACAAAAAACATTTGGTCTTATGTACACCAATGTGTACATTCATATTACCAACTATAGTCTCACATGGGACTCTATTCACCTTTCTTATGTTGGATTCCTCATAGGACATGTAACCTCTTTAGGTTTATGCCCTTGACTTCAGGGGTGTCCATGGGTTTGTAGTTTGACATCCTAATATGTCTAAGGATTACACTTGTACATGTCTTAGGTGGAAAAGACTATTTCTTTCTTGTGCAACTCCGTTTATCTTGTCAATCAAGATATTTGTTCAACCCATGACTTTCTCAACTCAGAATTTAAGGATTCTCTTATCCTTTATTCCTTTGACTCCCATGACACTTGTTTCATTTGTTACTTGACAAAGGATGACTTCACAAAGAATCATCACTAGACCATTTGGAACTTATGTAGTGTTCTTCGATTATTTCAAAGTTGGTGAGGCTTTCACCTCGTAAAAACCTCATATACTACTATTTAGGTGATTGTTTCTACGAAGCCCTTCAGCTGCTTCATGTAGAGTTTATCATCCAATTTCCAAAATTCCAAATTGGAAGGTGGTCTTTACATCATCTTGATGCAATTTTCAAGACTAAGCTTGTTGTCACAGCCAAAGTTCAGAGTTAAAACGCACAATGGACAACTTTCCATTGTATTACCCCTTAGCCACTAAATGTTTTAGGTTTTATATGCCCTCAACAGATTTGAGAATCTACTTGTTCCCAATCGCCTCTAAGTTAGGCTATAAATTGCCTAAAACATATACTTGGCTCAATGAGAATCCAAATCCTCCTGCATGACACTTTGCAATTCATCTTAGCAGGTCCTTCTAGTGTCCTTTAGACACTTATAGGTACTTATCATCACTTTCTAAATGATGAAGAGAGCATTCAATCCATTAGGGAATCTATCCCTTATAGTCATTCACTAGATGACAATTTGCTCCAAGGTGGATTTCATAGGATTCTCTTCCTATGTATGAGTGAGGTAATTGTCTCGTAACTTACCTTTTACCTCTTTCATTGTGAAAATGGTCTCAATCTTCCCACTCAGATCAGTGAACTTAGGAATACTTGGTTATTCCTTGTCACTTGAGAACCTCTTGAAGAGATTTATTGTGATTAATGCTCATTTCCTGCTAGGAAATCTGGGTTTTATGAACATTGTATCCCATGATTTTCTCTCAGTCACTAAACCGCCATCATTTTCACTAATGAAGACGTGTCATGTCAAATTCTCATGTCATCTCACAAAGAGATACTTTGCTTACCTTGACCCCAATCTTCCTTACTCGTAGGAAGAATTGTGAATATAAAGTTGATGACCCTTATGGTCTTAACGAGCTTGGCCCTGATTTAAGGCCCATCCACGATTCATAGGGTAAGGTCGTGACTAACATAGAGGGCATTTGGTTAAGTGTGAATATAATAGCTGTGAGTCTACCTACCAACATATGGCTGATAGCCTCATTGATGTCATTATGTTCACAACCAAATCAAAGGAGAGGTCTATCTCTCCATTTCAACAACTCTATTATGTTGAAGGGTTGTAGGTATTGATAGTTGCCTAACAATGCCTTTCTTGTACACAAAACAGCTTGAACTAATCATGTAGGTGTCTCTAACCCTTGTTAGTGCAAAAAAGGTCTTATCCTTTCAGTTTCACTGATTCCTGACTAGATCAGCCATTATCTAATAGCTTTACACTTGCCAAAAATCAAGTAAACATTCGAGTAAACGTCCACAATGTCTACGAAACACCAAGCTGTTTGTGTTTTGCCCTTACGTTCATTGGTTTACTAACGTCATAATTTGCCAACTACAGTGGATATTCTCAACAATGTTTCTTTGTCTTTCTTGCCAGATAGAATGAGTTCTCAACTTATTCATAAGGGTATTAAACCTTTAGCACACGTTGTTTAGCAAATACTCTTTTGCTAGTTTGATCATTCCCTTTGACCAAGGTGTACATGTGGCAAGAAATGGAATCTTTTATCCCTAGAAAAGAAACATCAAAATCCAACAAAGGATTTGAGAATCATAGTCCCATCGATCCTTAACTAAAGAGATAGCAAAGATGTGATTCTGTCAGTTGCAATTGCATGGAGTGAATCAGGGTAGTTTATTTATGCAGAGTTAACGTGCAAGTTCTAATCCCTTGATTCTATCTCTTTATTGCTTTGCTTTTGACATGAAGCCATATGCTTCTCTGAAATATCCACAACTCATGTGGATCGCTACTTTTATAACCCTTAAGGATTATGAATGTAGCTTTTCATCTTTGTAGAAACCATTTGACCTTCTCTAGATCAAGTTTACCTCATAAGTTTCTTGCCCTTTGGCTTAGAGGATGAATCCTCCCACTCTTTAGCTAAGTTCGTCTGACTGATGGATCTTGGATCCTTCAGTCTCTCACACTTAAGTTCAATGTGGTGAATCACATTGCTAAAGGTTACAATATGCATATCAGGGGCAATATATACTATTGTATATGCCCACTCACTGGAAGACATGGCTCACTCCCACTCACTGGGAGACATAGCTTCCTCCCACTTACTGGGAGATGTCTTATCACAACATACACTTGTTATTTGTTAGAAAGAACTTGGCATTTAGTTTGTCTCAACTTCTTGTTTGACATCTGCCTCAAGTGTTGCCTAAACAACATGTTAGGACTTAGTACACTATGTTAAAACTTGACTTAGTTTTAACTTTATGGAAGAAGATCACTTATTTCACTATCTTCCAACACTATCCACACGGCTTGGATAAGGTTTCATTGCTCAAACCAACATAAGTTTAAGCAATGTTGTTCTTTCTATACTTGATAGCATAAACGTCTTGTATCCTTCAGTTGCTTCAGCCTCTAAATGCTGAAGACTAGTTGGTAGGATGTCCCTGACATCTCATTCTTCTTGAATGAAAGAGATTTGAGAGTTTCTAACTCCACAGATATCTCTATTAAGCTTGTCTTCATAAGCTCAGTCACATAGACTTGGTCATAATTGGTCACTCAGACGATTATGGTATACAAATCTTAGTTGTTCAAATAAGACAAAGGATAATTAGATAATAAGTTCACTAGTTTCATGTTCAGGAGACAACTATGTTGACTCCCATCCCAATCATACTAGTTAGCTCATCACCCTTTTAACCACAGTCTTCATTTGAACACTTTCCCCTTTGGTTTTCTAGACGCATTCCAGAAAAACTCCCACTCAATCAAAGAGCAGTTATATTAACAAGATAATAACACAATATCATCTAACTAGCATGAATGTTCAAGAAAACAAGAAGAGAATATACCGAATTCAATTCTAAAAACAAACAGAGAATTTAATCTTAAATTCAATGGAAAAACAAGAACATTCAAAAGTTTAAGCCTCATATCATTGTCTCTTAACTAGGTTCTCCTTCTCATAGGCCCTTCTAGCCATATCAACTCATGTAGCATCTAGCTACAATGTCAAGCTCCTCTTTGCCATGTTTACATCCACTTATTTGGATGTATTTGCAGCATACCTCCCACTTGATGAGATGATTCTGACATCTCTATCTCTCTTGTCTTTTGTCACAACATATGTTATAAAAGGTTGACTTTTAGAAGTCATTGCTTCAATCCAAGTGGATCAATGTGGTTAGAAGCATGAGAAGACTTATTTTTATTCAATAATCATTGAATAATTTTAAGTTGCTACAAGTTTTCAGGTTTTTTATCTCTAACAGTTTGAGTCAAGGTTGGATAGGATTTTACATTCAAAAACTCATTTGAATAATCCCTTACTTTTAAAGAATCTTTCAGCATTTAACCCTTATGTTGCAGCTGAAAATACTCTTAAAAATAAGCCAACCTATCCCAAAAAAATAATAGAACCAACATTGATTCAATTCCAATGTTTTTTGGGACCCTCTAAGTGCAAATAACCACATTTTTGACTCAAATCATATCCAAACGTGCTTCAAATATATGCAAATTATATATCAAATTGAAGCTCTCGAATTTAGGGATTTTTAGGAACCAACCACGTCTCAATCGGAGGTCCCACGCGCTCTCACACGCCCCTAGAAGGCGTCTGGATGGGAAAATCCTGAAAAATTTAAAAATTCCAACGTTGGCCACTCTCGGTGGAGGCGCGTGACTCATACGCGCCGCCTTGCGGCTGTCTGCCGGCGACACGGGCCGGCTCCCAAGAATCCACGTGCCGTCCTCTCTCCCACGGTGCTTGCCACGTGTCAAACGGAGACCCCAGTGGGCCCCACGCGCCATGTCATCTTTTTTTTTTTGGTCAACAGTCAACGGATGACTGTTTGACCGTTGACTGGTCAGCCGTGACACGTCACCGCTGACGTGTCAGTGACGTGGCGCTAACGTGTCTCGGCCAATGTGGCTGGTTAACGGATGACGTGGCACGTTGACCGATGTTGTCGTGGCATTCGGTGCTGCCGTGGGGACCACTCATTGGCGCCACGTGTCATCGATTGACCGATGACGTGGCGTTGACTTCCACGTCATCGTCTTCAACCTCCAGCCGGGTCAACCCGATCCGGTTGGAGCTACGACGGGTCATCGCGACCCGCCAACTTCGGGAGGTCATATTTCCCTCGTTTTAGCTCCGTTTTTCGCGTTCTTGGTGTCGTTGGAATCGTAGTTCAGCGAACTACAAATCCATGGCATTTATTTGATCTTAAAACCTCTGTTTCATTAATCAAATCACGAGTAAAGTTGTGGCGGCGACTAACGACCCCCGAACTTCATTCCTTTGTTTCTCCCTCATCCGGACTCCGTTTGACGCGTTCTAAGCATCGTTGGAATCGTCTCTTCGAGATCTACACATCCATGTCCTTACTTTAGGAAAAAACACCGAGTTTCAAACACCCAATTTTTCTCGACGTTGTCGGCGCGACGTAAAACGGATCGGATGTGTGTCTCTATGTATCTCAGAAGCTTTCCTAACCTTTGAGAGTTAAAAGTCTCTTGTTTTTGGTTCCACATAGGTTCCAAAAACGCAACTTTAAGAAATCGAAGAAGAGAGGAGAAGGTGAAGGAATTTTGTGCCATAATACATATGCATATGTATATAGTAGTTAGAGGAGCAGAGAACGTATTCATAAACACACAGCAACGAATATATATATATATCATGTCTGGAGCTTTAAAATATGCAGAAGCAATATGTATATATTTTCACGTTTCCGGTAGCATACAGACAGACACGCATATATATATATGGAGGCAGAGACATACGCATAGAACATGAGTGAAACGAGACTTAAAAATTCTTACAGAGCCAAACGTTGTATACATACAATGCCAGACATATATTATTTTATCATATAATCTCATATATATATGATTGCACAGCGGAAATAAAAAATTATGATGGAGATATAAACAAATTATATCAATTAATTATTTATAAAGAATAAATCACAGCCTCAAGGATCAAATGGCTCTGATGCCAATGTAGGGAAAAATATTATTAAACTAAGAAGGAGATTAGGCGTACCTGGACGAATCCATGTTCGGATCCGGGTCAAAGCTCCAATACTCCATACTTATGCCCACACAATTATTAGACTACTAGAGCCTAATTGTGATTTGCACAGCAGATCACCAGAACCAGAAAGATGGTAGGAGAGAAGGGAATTGCCAGAAAACTCAATGGCGGGGCGAGTTGCAATTGAGGAGGCACACCCTATTTATAGTGGTTTATGGAGGCCACTAATTAGGAAACGTGTGCACTCCTTCTTGCCCTCCAAGACAGGAATTAATTGTCTCTCAATTAATTATGGTGATTTGTTCCTCTTTTAACAAATCCATAATTATTGCTAAATATTCCCAAATCTGCATCTTATGCTGATTTTATTCTTATTTGATTAGGCTACTTATTTCCTAATCAAATAGTCCGGCCCATCAAGGGCGGACTTGGACCCAAAGTCCAACACAGACAAACACATCCTGTACCACACTTATAGGACTTGAGTAAGCTTGAGGCTCTTACTCAAGTATTGAGTATGTGCTCAAGTGCAACATCCATATTCTATCTCTAACTTTTTTGTCTGTCAACAAAATTCCAAGAGTGTGCCTTCATGCCTGAGTGTAAATCTGGTCATCACTCGAGCATTACTGAAAATTCTCTGAACTCAATAGCTCTCTATAAAACACTTTCAGGCTAACATTTCATGTACTCGAGTTCAAAACTATTTCTTACTCAAGTGCGAGCTTCAACACTTGAGTGCATCAATTAAAAATACAGCTTTCTTCTAACTTTGTGAAATGCATTTGGTGATAATTGAATAAATGTTTATGCCTTCAAAACATAAGTTTCCTACCAAAACACATAATCACTTCTTGTTATCATCAAGACTTGGAATCTAATAGCCTTTTCCATTGTCTAATCACCAGATAAGTCAACATCCTTCCACATAATTGTTTTTGGAATTGTCAAATTTGCATTGGCATGGTCTGTTAGAAAGACTATTGTTTGGCCATCATCAGGAGGAATTTATACCATTGACATGGAAGAGTTTAAGATCTTATACTGTATCCTATATATTAGGGTAACAAGTATAGATCCTAGTTTCATGTTTAAAACTTTTAATTTGACTTTAATTTTAAGGGCTTCAAGGACATGTTCATCCTTTAAATCTACCATTCTATCTAGATAGCAGTTAAAGTAAAATGATATATTATCAAGTCCAAACTCTACTACTGCAAGCAGAGAGTTAACAAAGGCATAGTGTCTAGTATCTATAAGACATACTAGACCAGATACATTTAATCCTTTATGAATAAGAGGTTTAAGCGCAACTTGAACACATCCGATGTGTAAAAAGTTATAAGCCTTTTTATGGTGCATGAGGTAGAGGAAGAAAGAGGAGGGAGAAGGGAGTGAAGTAGGAAGAAGATGAACTTCTTAAGGCATAATTAAAAATTCATGATAAATGAGAATGGGATGCTCTGGAATGGATAAGAAAGCGAAAGAATTAAAGGCGGTAGAACCTGGCAAGATTAATTCATTAGATCTGCTAATCTCAGACTATCAGAGGAGGGAAGGATATGATGCCAGTAAAATAAAATAACTGAAGAATTTTATTCAAATGAAAGCACTTATAAAAGAAGGAAGGGAGAGAAGAAAGGAGGATGGAACTTCATCTCTCTAACTTAAAGCTTCTCTCTCTAAGTCTAAGCTGAAAACTAAATTTTGCCTCACTTTAGAGAGTGGCTTGACTTACATAGACAGATAAGGTTACTGTTTAAACAGTGTTTTGACCTTTAACCTGTTAGTGACTGGTACTGTTTGAATAGTTTTGATGCAATACTATTTATATAGTACCACCGACACTATAATGACTCTATTTTGACACATGGCGCTACAGTACTTGTTTGATTGATTACAACGGAAACTTAGAGCAAATTAAAATTAATGGTGCTAATTCTTCATGCTGGTTTAGTCTTCATCTAAGTCAACTACAAATTCTTCTCTTCATCCTCTTGATTGTTTGAGGTTGCTGAAGAAACCGGTGGAGTTATTGAAGCTGTTGGATCTTGTTGTTGAAGGATTTAGAGCATTAAGCTGAGTTAGTTGATAAGGTCAGTTTTGTATGTGGTTATTGTAGGATAGACTGGATCCTTGATTTCTGATTCAGAAATTTGCTTTGTTCCATCATACAAAGATGTTGAGGATTTTCCTTGAACCATCACACTACTACTTTTAAGTTAATCCTACTGATGTCAAATTGAGCACACCATTTGACAGAAGGGACTCTTTTAATATTGGTAAGAGTGTTGATCCTTCGTTTATAGTAGAAAATCTGTATCGCCAGACAAAAATCAAGGATGCAGATAATTTTGAAAAATAGTGAAGATGAATTGGAAAAGGATCCTCACCTATGTTGAATTTTTGTTTAAGTAACTCAAAGGCTTGTAAAACCTTTAGTAGAAGAATTTCCAGTAATAGACCGAAAAATCCCCACTAATGAACAAGCCATTGAGGAAATTGGTACTTGGTTTTAGTTTTAAAATAAATAAACCAAGTATGTTTGAAAAGTTCATTTTGATCCCAAAAGACATGAGACCATATGTCAACATAATCACAATAATTATATCCTTCAGTATCATATTCTATCCCAAATATTTTGGTTTGTGTAAATCTTGTCCCTATTGGGAAAGGGTGAGAACTTTCAAAATTTGGAGAGTAGAATGAGTAATTAAGGTTTTATCATTTTTGTCTTATTTCCAATCAATTTTGATAGACTTAGAATCAACCAAAATTAACTAATAATATTCTTAGGGTTTTCTAAAATCTATAGGATTGAAATGAAATCTAGGAGGGAAAACATTTAAGGCTACTTTATTTCGATTTTGGTGGAAAAATTCTGATTCCACCGGACAATACTCCTTACTTGATTTTCTTTATGGAAATATGGTATGTCTATTTTTACTTGTGTTTAGGTTTGACTGGTGATTGCTTTGGAGGAGTAAAGGATTTCGGCTAAACTTATGTTTTGGAGGGGTGGTTGGTTAAGCCAGTCATAGTCCTATTTTGAAATGGTTCCCTGTGGAATTAGAACAAGGGCTTTCTGATTACCTTTTCCTAATATTTGTCCCCAAGTCATTTCTTGAAGTTGCTTTTAGGATAAGTCTGTGCATAAGACTATAAAGTGTTTTTTTGTCGAAGCTACTTTAGTTTGAGGTTTCTAGATTAATAAACCAGATAGAATGGATGAATCTATTTAAGATTTCTTCTGTATCTGGGATCCTTGAGTTTGGGTCCTGAATTGTCACAAAAGTTGTTGCAAGACTACCTCCAGTTATATACTAGAGACTGTTTAGCTTTGGGCATCTTGCATGACACCCTTTTGTTTATCATCCTATTTTTTATAGGATCTTTCTTTTCTCTAGGCATTTTGAGGGTTTGGTGCTCTCAGATTTTCATACCCTGTAAAAACTCTTGGGGTGAGAAAGTCAGGTAAAGAGTTTGAAGTACCTTTGATAAATTCAATATCAAAATAAAAAACACTTAAGGTTTCATACTATCTGGCAAAAATTAGTTTTGATGCAATGTTCTTGACATCTTTTTATATAACGTCTTTTGCCGATTTACAATCAATACATACTAAAAACCTTTGGTTTAAAAGATCAAATTGAAATTTGGAAATGCATAAAACAATTGCCAAAATGTCCTTTTTAATTGTAGAATAATTCTGTTGTGCAGTATTCCAATGTTTAGATGTAAAAGATACAATTTTTTTTCCATCTATACGTTGTTTAAGAATGCAACTATAACCAATGTCAGAGGCATCAATTTCAACAATTTTGTAAGTAGAGGGATCAGGAAGGCTAAGATAGGGAAGCTCCTTAACCTGAAGTTTGATCTGCTTAATAATGTTTGAATAAACAACCATCCATAGAGGAGGATTCGTTTTAAGAAGCGGTTTAATAAAATTGCTAAGATGAGGAATAAGCTTAGCAACGTAATTTAAACATCCTAAAAATCATTGAAGTTGTGTTCTATCAAAGATTTGATCGGGAAATTTGTTAGCAAATTGAATTGCTCATTCAATTGTTGTTATGAATCCTTGGTAAATCCAATGACCAATAAACCTAACTTTATTTTGAAAAACTATAATTTTAGGTTTAGAAACTACTAAAACATTTGTTTCTACAATTTTGATAAATTGATAAACATGTTTAAAATGTTGAACTATCGAATGAGAATAAATCAATACATCATTGATATAAACAATGATGAACTGACTATAGTCATTAAAGATCTCTCTTTTGATCCTCTAGAATTCAGAAGGAGCATTTTTTAAACCAAAAGGCATAACATTCCACTCATACTGACCCAAAGGCACAGTTAAACCAATTTTGATACCTATCATTTTCAGAAATTTGAATCTGCCAAAATCTAGATTTCATGTCGAATTTTTAAAAGAGTTTTGCAAAACACAGTCATTTTAGTATATCAGATTTATTTGGTATTAGGTATCGGATCTATTATAATGCTTTGTTTAATGGGTTATAATTGATTACAAGTCTTGGAGCTCCACATTCTATTTCTACATTTTTATTTACATAAAAAGTAGCACAAGACCATGGGCTACAAGATTTGCATATCAATTTTTTGTTTAGAAGTTCTTGAATTTCCTTTTTATAGGTTTCAAGAAGCTCTGTAGTCATTTGAATAGGTCGTGCCTTAGTTGGTATTTGTTTTTTGAGAAAAACTTACTTCATAAGGCAAATCAACGTGTTTTTTGTGATTCTAGAACGTGTTTGGTACATCCGAACAAATATTTTTATGGATTTTTTCAAGGCATGTTTGAATTCTTTGTTTACTTTACATTTGGCACAACTACGTTTCTATATGTTTACAAGAAATATCTTCCTTCAAGAAATTAATTTGTTGTTGCATTGAAGAAAGAAGATTTAATTCTTTAACTCTGGGATTTTGAGTAAAAGGAAACAAAATTGTTTTACCCAGATGTTATTTTGAAATTCCATTTTCATCAGTCATAAAAGGGAATAACAACCCTGCAAATGGTGCCCCAAGAATGATTTGGGCTCCTATGTCCTTGACTAATACAAATGGAGTTTTAATCTTTAAACCTTCGTTTTCAATAACAACATTTGAAACTTTATATTTGATGTCTAGATGTGAGCCATTAACGCCATTAAACTTTTGGCTATTCTTTGAAAATATTTTGTAGGAATGATTCCTTCTCTGAAGTAGTTAGAATCAACTCGTGTGTCAAATAGAATAGTTTGTTTTAAGATAAAATCATCATTTATAATGATCTTAGCCTAAACATAAAAATTTTGAATTGATATTTTTGAAATCAAGTTTAAAAATGGTTTAGAAAGATGTTCATTTTCTTGATCAGATGGAGTTTGTTGTTGCCCTTCAGTTTAATTGTTGAAACCAAGTTGTATATCCTGTATTTGGGATATAGCAGTTGCATGGGTGTCTTGTTAGAGTTTAATAAGATGAATTTCATTTTTAAGGTGATTTACCTCATATTGAAGGTATTGGATGGTTGTTTGTTTGATAGAATGTTTGAATTTGTTTAGAATTTTTGTTAAATCATACTTGTTGAAAAGAACAGAAGGTCTGGAGTTTGAAGAACTTGGAGTTTGATTGAGAATTTCTCTTAGTTTGAACAAATATTCTCCTTTATCAGAATATGGAAGTTTATTAATGATATCAAGAAGTAAATCTTGTTCCTTCGAGATAACATTAATTTTTGAAGAACTATGTTTAGATTTAGACTCAAAAGTTTCAATCAAAAGATTATTTATTTGCTCAAGAAGAGGTTCTTCAATACTCTTAATTTTCTCTCATTTTTGAGTCAAATGACAATATTTAGAAATATGACCCAGTTTGCCACATTTAAAACAAGTAAATTTTGTTTGTTTAGGAAAATCAACTTTTGGTTTAGACTAAAATTCCTGTTTAAGCCTAGAAGGAGGTGTATTGGTTTTGTGCTTTTAGTAAAATTGTTTTTTCTTTTTATGGTAAGGTTTGCGATGTGGTTTGGATTTTTTGTAAGAAGGAAATCCGAATAGTTCACAAATAGTTCCCAATTCTTTCCTACTTGTAGCCCCTTGTTTGGCTAATTGGTTTTGGAATTTGTCATCCTGACAAATTTTTAGAGCAGTTTTTTGGATATAAGAGATCAATTGACCATATGTCAAGTTGGGGTATAACACTTTTGAGGTCTAAGGATCACCAACAGAAGTTCTCCCTTTTTTAAATAAGGACTTCTAAAGTGCAGACTTTAGGCATCCCCTTATTTACGGATGTTATTGCCATTTTTTACTATGTTGCTCATATAGATGTCCCCCTATTTCCAGATGTTCAAAGGCCTAAAAAAGGGACATTAAAAATATTTTTTGTAGTAATGTGAAACAGTAAAGAGAATATTCAAATACTTGGCTGATACAACTGAACTAGGAATATAGTATCCCAAAGGAGGCAATGAGAAACTAATAGCATACTCTGATTCTGATCATGTTAGACACAAAATTGATAAAAAGAGTACCAGTGGTCAATGACAATTTCTTGGTGGCTCTATAGTATCATGGTTTAGTAAGAAATAAAACATCGTGTCCCTATCATCCACAGAAGCTAAATATATAGCTACAACAAATTGTTGTGCTCAAGTGCTCTAGTTCAAACAATAATTTCAAGATCTAGACATCTATCTAAAGGAGATACCAATTTATTCTGATAACACAAGCACAATTACCCTAGCTAAAAATCCAGTTCAATATTCAAGAAGCAAATACATTGACATTAGATATCACTTTATCAGAGATCATGTACAAAAGAAGGATGTCAATGTGGTTTTTATACCAGCACACCTCCAAGTAGTTGATATTTTTACAAAACCACATTTAAAAGATCAATTTTTATACATATGAAGAATTGTGAATGATAAACCCCAATGAGTTGTGAGTTAATCCCTTCAATCTTTGTATTTTATTTATTTAATATGTTTGTTTTGATGACTAGAATACTACTTTAAGCATCGGAGTATACAGAAAGTTACTTTGTAGGATCTTGGAAATTGCTTTGTTCAATGGTATAAGAAATAAGGGCAAATAGAGAAGAAATCACTAAAATATCACCCAAGTAATTCCTGCCAGTGATGAAGAACATCACTCGAGTGATCACTTGGGTAATAAAAGCAAAAGGGTTTGATGAAGGTGATAACTTGAATGGTTAAAATTGGTGCAAGGAAGCTGAACTATCAAGGGAACAGAAAAGGCATGGATTTCTCAAGTGATCATCCATGGATCACTCTAGTGATCCCTCAATTGATCATCAGTTTAGAAGCTCAACTATGGTGATCGATAGTACAATAAGCAAAAAAAGTTAGGCATGAATTAACCACTATAAATAGAGCATATTCTTGAGTAAAGATTACTTAGGTCAGGTATCACATTTTTGTTCTATTTAATTTTTTGGGCAACATCACTTGAGTGATATCATGGCTTAGTCACTATTTTTATGGAAATGGTGTCATTTTCACCAAAATTAGTCCAAGTGCCACTGCCAGTGCTCTAATCAATCCTTCCATAAAAGTTTAAGCACCTTTTTCTGATCAAAACCCATCCCAATTCACTCCAAAATTCCTCAGAAATATCCTTAAATTCATAGCCCTAGAGTTCCGACAGTGACAAGCTTTAAACTTTAAATTCTAAAACTTTTGAGATTCTAGGCTCTGAAACAATATGGCAAGAACCAAGACTACATTACAAGAAGAGCAAGAAGACTCTAGATCACCATCACCTCTTCCGGCGAAGAAATCAAAGAGTACTCCAAATGTAAGCCGAAGAAACATCCTTTACTAAAGGTGATTGATACATCTCCTCCAGAACCACAGTCCAAGATGAAAGGTATTGTAATTCAAGAGCCTAGACAGACTCATTCCATGACTAAGACCACTTCTCCATAAGGAAAAGGAAAATCGACAGCACTACCAAGTCCTCCAACTACTAACTTTGATTCATACACGTCTTCTTGGAATGAGTAGGATAGACAAGAAACAAAATATGTTGCTAGAATTAAGAAGATCATAGCTAATATACTCGATAAGGTAATTAGTTCAAAGATACCTACTAGACCAAGAAGAGGTCATAGAGTACATGAAGGTCCATCATTTGTACATATTTAACCTACAACACCATATGAAGTAAAGAGTGGGAAATAAGGAGAAAACATTACAGAAGAAGAAGATGCATTAGTTGCACCTCCTGGATACTCTACAAAAAAACAAGAAGATTTAAAGAAATTCCTATAACATTTTATTCAAAAGATGTGTAAGATGTTCTATATGAATCTTCAAGCTTTGTATGATGCTACTAAGTTGGAATTATCATCCTATCTTGATCATTACATGCCTTGATTGTCTGTCAGCTTACCTTACTACCCCAAGATCGTGAGGCATTGTATAATGTTGTATCTCACTATCTCTTGTGATACTACTACATATATACATATATATAATTGCATAATTATTTTATTATTACCTAGTCTTACTCAACACCTCATAAGTCGTGTAGGTGAGTGAGGTAGGTCAAGATTTGTGCTACTAAGATTATGTTTCACTCAATTACTTTTATAATTTTCAAGTAAGAGCTCTAGAGGAGGCATAGTAGGGTAGGATATGATGTCATAAGGCTACTCAAGCTAGTAGCTCTCCTTCACTAGTTTTATTGAATTTTTGTCATTTGTAATATTGGAGTTTAATCTTGTTGTTCATTTCTGATTTCATGATTTATGAACTTCAATATTTGAGTAATGGTAGTTGGCATAAGACAATTAGAAAGTATGTGTTTATTTACCTTTGTGGATCCACAGTTCAATAATTTAATTTTCATTACATGATAGTGTTAGAATCGACTAACCACCCAAAAAGGGTGTAACACCCTAGTTTTTAAAGCGTATGGACAGCTCATATGTAGTAATATCTTTTAAAAGGAGACTAGTAATCTTTTGCAAATAGCAGGAGTCCCAACTTCAAGCAGAGTGTGGAGCTACACTTGAGTGGGTTTTTAAAAATCATTTTTTGATTTGGTCTCATATTATTTTACGATTTATTTTAAGCCATCCGTTTTAGGTTCATTACTTTATATTAGAGTTTTTACCAATAAGTTCCCTTCTAGAACCCAAACTACTATAATTAATTAACAACCCTAGATGCCGATATGTGTTTGCTTATATACAAGCGCTTATTTTCATGTCTACGGACTTGCCAGTATGGGACTGACTTCACTTAAATACAAATTTAGTACAATCTCCAAAATAGATAACCAACGAACAATTAAATTCTAAGTGCTTCACTTCATTTGCCCCATGTTTACCTTATTGCCAGAGGAACTACTTGCCCGTGCTGAAAATCTATTTGGAAAAATAAGGTCAAATTCAATGAATCTTAGTAGTAACAGATATCACTCATACAAGATGCATACATATAACATGCCATGCCAACCAAATTTTCAATATAAACAACATATTCAACATTCAGAGATTAAATCATGATATGCAAAAAGCATAAAGTTACCAATTCAAGGACAACCATCTCTTGCCACAACACTGGAAAATTCTAGTGTGCCTTAGTCAATCTCTTATGTTGATTATTATTGGGGTCACTACATTAGGCCCAATATGTAGCTAATAAGCCTAAGCTAACCCCAAATGCTAAACTTAGCCCTTTAAGGTTCAATTCTATTCTAAAAACCCTTTACTTTAAATTTTCACATAATGACCACAAGCTGGCAGATTTTTCACTAAACTTTGAAAAATCATAACTAATTCTAGAAAACTCTGATTGAGGTGATTCAAAATTCTTTGTGACCCTTATTAAGTATATTTTAAGAGAACAATACATCCAGTAGCCACCTGACCACGTACACTTCCCAGTTTTTCTTTTTCCCCCTACTGCAAGAAAATCTAACGAGTTTTAATTGTCTACTTTAAACACTCATAACTCCAAGTATACATATCTAAATCCTTCATAATACCTATCAAATTAAATGGATTTAAGTGTAATTTAATTTTGGAAAATCTAATCATAATCAGATGAAGTTGGTACAGTGAAATGTTCGCCACAACAAAACTACCAGACAAAAACACATACTGGCAACTTAGTAAACTAAGTTTCCAGTATCTGAGCTTTTTAACTAGTCTTCCAAAAATTATAACTAGAGCCTATTTCTACAAAATATTTCATGTAAAATTCAATAAAAACCTTAAAAATACCAAAATCAAATTTTTTCTCTCAGTTTTGCACCTAACCAAAATCTGCCTCCCAAAACAACAAAAATTCCAGTTTGTGTTTTTAACAACCAACAAGTCCAAAACATCTACAAGTATCATGTATCACCTTATATATGATTAGAGAGATATTTATTCTTCAAAAACAACCCTTGAATGAAATACATGGGTGGTTCAGGAGCTAAGAAATACTTAATGAAAACAAGAAGTAATTGGTTCAAAATGAAGCCGAGGCTTACCTCTCGTGTTTCTACAAGTGGTTTGGTATTTTGGTGGTACTTTAGTTGACTAACTAACACAAAATACATCAAATTAGAAATTTGAGTCAATAGAATTGAAGCCTATAGTGAGTAGAGGAAGTTTCCTGAAGGACTTACCATATGATAACGGTGTTTTGGGGTCGAAATCAGCTCCAATGTTCAGGAAATGTTACTATTCCTCCTCCTTCTCTCTTCTTTCTCTTTTCTTTGATTTTGTTCTCTCCTTTTTGTTTCCTTTCATGGCTGCACAAAGTTTTGGCCTTTTTTATGCATGAATAGTTGTGATTTAATCTCATAAAATGATCTCATATTAGCTTGCCTAGTGTCACAAATTTAAGTCTTAAGAGTGCTATGTGTCATGCAACCATTGGTCTTCCATTTTCTCTTTCTTAGGTGGGACATAAATGGTCAAATTAAGGGAGAGGCCTGACAATTTCCATGGACTCTTGGGTTCGGTGCTTGAATTGTAAAGTACATGACCCGACCGAGACCGATGGATTTCTCAAACGCAGCTGCTAGGTTGCGCACTCCAGAGATGACAACATAAAGGGCTTAATGTGGTGTAATGATGTCTAATGATGAGGGACACATGTCACCTCCTCATTTGGCCAACACAAAAGCAACCTTTTACTTTGTAATGATTTCAGGACACTTGTCATTTCCTTATTTGACCAACACGAAAGGTGTGCCACCATGAGTCATCGTGAGCCTTATTACATACTTTATTGAAGTTATTTTAATAAAGTTCCTCCATTGATGCATTACTCATAATTCTACATGAGACCATGGTGTTCATATCGAGGCATGCTACGCAATGCCTAAATTTCCTTAATCTCAAATATGGCGCCTCTGAGCCCTGTAGTCACCAACGAATTTCCTCTGACTAACTATACTCATATTTACAATCCTAACTTCTCGATTTCCACGAATGACAAAATGGGTATCTGAGAGTTCTGAGAGTGACTCTACCTTTATTTGTAAATATCAGCATTTTTTTATTCCATTATTTCCATATTTACACTAGGTTTTGGGATTCTTAGCCCTTACATGAATTTTGGGATATTACAGGTGTAAATTTGGTGTAAGATTAAAAATTTTATATTCTTTTTTCATCTTAGTGAAAGTAATAAGTATAAATTAGTGAACCATAAATGGATGCTGAAATATGTAAATCACTTACGCTGGAATTATGAATGATAAGAGAAGAGAGGATGCAAACTATGATTTATCCTTGTTCGGTCCAGACCTTGATGACCTACCTCCAATCCCTAGGCTCTACCTAAGATTTCAATCTACTATCTCCCTCAAGTTTAAACTGAGTACTTGAGAACCACTACCATCTCACAGGTTTGATCCAAACAATTGAGAAGCCACCTATATTCCTCAGACTAATCAAGTATGTCACCCCGAACCAAGCACTAGCCTTTACATACTATAAGGAAACAACCTATCTTGGTTATAAAATATTACAATCAATCTTCTCTCTTAGAAATGAATTAAGATGAACATTGAGGCACAACACAAGTAATCTCTCTTTAAAGTAAATTGTATAAGCTCTAATAAACAAAGAGTATATGAATTGGGGAGATTCAACATTTTGACAGTGAAGGGGTAAGTTCTCTCTTACACTTTATTTATAATTGATGAAGGCACTTGACCGTTGAGCTTTTCTTCCTATTGAGTTTGTTGAGTATGACCGTTGGCACTAGCCATTGAATCTTCTAACTCAAAAGTTGCTTTATTGCAATTTGGCCGTTGAAGATTAATCTATGCTTAATCACCTGCAACCTTAATATAAACTTGATTAGTAATGATTATGAACAATATAATAAATGTCTATATGAATTTAAATGAGTATAAAAAACTTCAAGATGGTGATTAAAACTGTGAAGTGTCATCACTCTAGTGCTTACTTGAGTGATCTCTTAGAATTTTCAAAGCAACAGTGAATCACTAAAAGTGGCACTGGAATTGATGTATATCACTCTTAGGTTTACTTAAGTAATATAGAAGTGATGATCAAAGATAAGATCACTCGAGTAATATGGCTGACAAAAAGGTGATCACTTCCTGAATCATTTGAACATAGTGAAAGTGATCTTAATTTCATTGGTCACTCGAGTACTTAGTTTGACAATGCTTTTGAGAAATTTTGATCACTTCCAAATTCACTTGAGTGTTTTGAAATGATGTCAACTAGATTCATCACTTGAGTGATCAGACTTAAATTTATTTCAAGAAAATCATATCACGGATAGAATCACTTGAGTGCTGTGAAAGCGTTGACACTTTGAAAGGTTAATCGAATGTTTACTCAAGTGATATGTGTTAGAATCTATATTTTGATGATAACAAAATGTGATTAAGTATTTTGACATAAAACTCATGTTTTGAAAATATGTACATTAATCCAAATTGGTTATCAAATACAATTCACAAGTTAAGAGAAAATTGCTAATAAATTTATTGATGCACTCAAGTGTTGGAGCATCACTCGAGTGAAAAATGATTTTGCACTTGAGTCTAGGAAGTGTAGTCCAGAAAGTGTTTTACAGAAGCTGCTGAAATGTGAAATAATTTAGCAACACTCAAGTATTGAATAGCATACTCGAGTGAAGATTAGATTTGCACTCGAGTGAAGCAATGAGACACTGAAAGTGTTGTCCTGAGAGGAACAGAAGGTCAAAAAGTAAAAAGTACACTCAAGTGAGAGGTAAGACACTCGAGTGAGGTGTTGCACTTCTAGTGAATTCTTGACACTCTCCACCAGAAAGCAAGTGAAGGATTTATAAGAAGACTAGGCACTCAAGTGAGACTTTCTACACTTGAGTGAAGTGCCACAACACTCAAAAGTGTAAGGTGCACTCTTGGAAATACTGAAGGAATTGTTGAGTAGAAAGAACACCAAAAGATGGTACAATCAGATGCACTCGAGTGAGGTCACAATACTTGTAAGTGAGAAAGCTCACTCTCTCAAATACATTGGGAAAAATCATGCATGCACTCGAGTGAGGTACAAAACACTCGAGTGAGGACCTGTCAAAAGCAAAACTCACTAGACTCACAACGAACAATCCGAATATGGTTAAAAGTCATTGATTCATTTTGTTTACACTTGTTATTTTACCTAAGCTTCAACTAACATATATTTTATGTGTGAAACAGGTTATTTAACGTTCGAATTACAAATGCATGTGGAATGGTCAATTGCTATGAACATAATCATTACACCAAATTTGTGCCAGCTCACATTTTGTGCAAATGACCTACCATGAAGACTATATGAGAAATCAAACTAATACATCCCGCGCCTTAAACAGAACACTACACTCAACAATGGAAATTTCTATAACAAAAAACTCAAACTTGCTATAAATACAGAGCAACGAAGACAGATGCAAGAAGAGAACACATAACACGAAAGCATACATAAAAAAACTTACAAAAGTCTCTATTTTCATATTTCTCTCTGCATTTATATTGTTCTTCACACTACAAAAAAATGACATTTCATAGTGGTGAATTTGTAGAGGTTCATTTTAACTGCTGTAAATGTTATTATTTGTAGCGGTTTATATATAAATTGCTTCAAATTTTTTGCAGTAAGCTTTGTGCCAAATGGCACGACGGTAACCCAACATTATTTCTAGCAGTTTCTAAACTATAACCTTTACAAAATTGGCACCATTTTCACGCCACACTTTGCAACATTTACATCATCTAAGCCGCTACAAATTTGGCATGAACTAGTCGTGGCAATTATGGCGGTTGTTTTGTAGCAATTTGATTGATATAAACTGCTGCATAATGCAAATGGTCACCTTGTTGTAGTGGTTTTGTAATCGCTGCACTTAAAAGGCCATAATAGTATTTGAACACGCATCATAAATTAATTAAGAGATCGAGAATAAATAAAAGCTTTTTCCAAAACATATATGATACAATCTCCATTCACTTTTAAAAACCATTTGATTTGTTTAGTTCTATTACATACATATATATCAGAGTGCTTAGTAAAAATTCCCGACATTTACCTAGAATATATTCATTAACAAAAAGGGTTCTACAGGGTTTCATTGCTTATCTCAGTTTCCCTTGTCGAGGATTACAATAAAACACTATTTTGTGATAAAAATATATACATTTATCCAAAATTAATAACAAAAAACCAAAAGCTAAAGACTACCATTGGCCATCCTAGTCGCCCTTATATACTCACTTGTCCCTTGAACCACTTGCCTTGGCTTTTAATTTGGTTAATGGAAAGAGTAAGATTCAAAAGAATCTTAGTAGTAACATTTCACGTATATGATGCATAATATAAAAAAGTATGTAAGAAAATATCACAATACAACAATACAGCAACATGTCTTTTAGCATAGCACTTGTAGCAACATTCAATCATAACTATGATCACAATTGTGATAAGCATAACAATCACTAACAACAACAGTCAATCATTACCATAATCACTTATGTGATAGGCATGACAATCACTAATAGCAGCATTTCATATTCAAAGCTGGGACAATCGCCATGACTCAATCGTTCATTCAAAGCTGGGACACACGCCATGACTCAATCGTTTATTTAATGATAAGTACGAACATACAATGCATTAAACATGATATAGGAGAAAGTGTCACTACCTTGTTCTTTCCGTTATTGTTCAGGCACAGGCCTCTTACGTTCGGGGCAAATATCAAATCCTATCATCATAGTTAAGGATGACAAGTTATCACTTATTCCAATTCTCAAATGACTATAAATCATTTAGGTTTGGTTATCATTAAAGTCCCTGAGGTAGCTAGAATAAGCTCAAATGAAAGCCTAAAAGGTTTGGGAAGGACTATATCAAAAACTACCTTCAAAACTACCATTGCATGTTATAATAACTACTTGGGTGATTTTTTACACATTCTTTTTGTGCCTAATTGAAATGACCTTTTCTAAAACGCCAAATATGACAACTGCATAGCCTTGTTTAACAACTGGTTATGCTTGTGTTTACAACATGTTTAGTATTTTTTACAATATATTTTTTAGGTCACAATAAAACTATCTTTTTAATAATTGTTCACCATTGCAAATTGCTTTGTTTACAACTCGTTAAGCGTATTTTCATAATATGTTGAATTATTTTAACAACTTCTTGCTCATGTCTGAATAAAACTACTTTTTTACACATCTCCAAATTCAACACTTAAAATTCCTCAGTTTACAATTGGTTAAGTGTGTTTTTATAACATATTAAGTTATTTTTACAACTATTTCTCTTGTGTGAATTAAATTAACTTTGTTCACATCTACAAGTTTAACACTGCAAATTGCTTAGTTTACAACTTCTAACGCGTGTTTTTACAACATATTGAGTCATTTTTACAACTTATTTCTTGTGTGTAAATGAAATTTCCTTTGTTCACATCTCCAAGTTTAAAACTACAAGTTGCTCAGTTTACAACTTTTAACGTGTGTTTTTACAACATCTTGAGGCATTTGTACAATTGCTTTTTCATGCATGACTAAAATGACAAGTTTCAAAACTCCAACTTTCACAACTACAAATTGCTTTTTAGCAACTGGTGATGCTTGATTTTACAATATCATGAGTCATTTTTACAACCGTTTCATGCTTGATTGAAATGACAAGTGCACAACTCCAAATTTCACAACTGCATGAGCTATTCCCGTAGGGTCTGTCATAACAGCTGAATTGGTTTTTAACAACTTCTTCTGCCTTGTTTTACAAGTGTATAAGTCATATTTATAACAGTATGAGTCACATTATATTTTATCTTCTTCACCATTTAAAAACTTACCCCCGCATGAAAGAAATAGAATAGATGCTCCCTGAACTAGTTCCCATCTTTCATGACAATCTGCAATATGAACTTGGTATTAACAACTGCCACAATAATATTAACAACTACAAATGCACATATTAACATCAATTTAATAACACTTTTTTTAATATCATATCAGTATTTTGTAATCATAGAAACCACAATCACATTCAATTATTCCTCCTTAAAACAAAGCCATCCCTCTGTTACCTTGCCCAAAAACAAAGCATTCCTTCTATTATATTAACCAAAAATAGAGTACAGGTTCTGTATTAACAACTACAACTGCACTAATTAACAACACTTTTTTTCTTCATATCAACATTTTCACAGCAAACAATCACCATACATTCAACTATTCCTACTCAAAATCAAAACACTACACTCCTCCTGTAACCTTCTCCAAAAACAGAGTACTATAACATTCACACAACCTAACCATAGTAAAACCCCAACTTTAATGATCAAGATCATATTTTTAGTAAAATCTTAGCATTACTTATCTATCTCCTATCACTTAGTTCACTATTGAACCCAAGCTCCAACCTTTGACTAACCTTCAATTTTAATCCAGCCAACGTACATACAAAAAAAGGGAAAATGAACATAGGTCCCAAGGACCAAACAAAACAACAAGAAAAGTCAAAGATCAGAAAAGTCCCTAGAGACTTTTCTGTGATTATTTCTCAAATTCAAATGACAAAGATGCCCCCAAGATTTTAAAACACTATATTAGTCTATTATTTCTCTGTCTCTCCATTGTTCTACTCTTCTGTGCCTTCCTTCCTCTAAGTCTCAGTATTGGTGCATCGTCCGTCACTCCTCTGAGTCCTAGCATTGGTGTGTTCATCTGTCACTCGTTCGCTTCCTCCATTATGATGTGGTAGAGGTAGAACAATGAACTGATTTTTTTCCTTCCACATCATAATGGAGGCTTGGGCAGCGGAGGAACGACGAACGAACACACCAACACTGAGACTCGGAGGAAGGAAGACACATTAGAGTAGAATAATGGAGAGAGAAATAATAGATTAATAGAGTATTTTAAATTCTTGGCTGCATTTTTGTCATTTGACTTTGGGAAATAATCACAAAGAAGTCCCTAGGGACTTTTCTGATCTTTGACTTTTCAAAGAGACTTTTTTATTGTTTTGTTTGGTCCTTGGGACCTATGTGTCATTTTCCCTTTAAATTATTATACGTAAAATTGAAAGTTTCACCAGCTGTAGAAATCATAAACTACAGCAACAAGATCTCATCAAATAGCCAGAAAGTTGGTGACGAGGAGGCTGATGAGTCCCGAGCGACAAAGCTCATGAACACAAAGGAGGCTCATTGTCTTAGACAACCAAGAAGGAGAAAGATGAGGTGCGATGATAGTAATTGGTGTAAGTTCTGAGTGAAATTCTCTTTGCCTCTTCTTTTTGAGTGATAATCATCAAATGCTAGTATACTTGTAGGAGTGAATTTAAATAGAAATTGGAAGAATTGGGAGGGGAAATGCCCACTGGGGAAATGGAAAAGGTACAGAAGAAATTTTCAATACTGAATTATCTAAAAGCTAATGGCCCTACTCAGTCACTCCCTTTGTTGGGATGGAGCTTGTTGGAGTGGCTCTTCTTCCAACTATTAGGGGATAAGTCACCCTTCTCTTAGCAAAACTTATAAGGGGATGTTCTGGTTCTTGTTGATGAGACTGCTTGCATTCAGTGTTTGGCTGAGATTGCTAAGTTTTTGGGTATCACGACTACCATAGATATAGAAGCTATTCAAGTTAGTCATTTTCTTATATAGTATTGTTAAATTACTTTATACAGCCTCCTGCAAAGCTTGCAGTTTATGGTGGTTTTGGAGGCATTCCTATAATTATCTCTCTCTCTCTCTCTTTCTATTTTTTTGATGATGAATTTGTATAACTCTTTTTAATGCTTATGAAATAGTTAACATAGCAAATTCTATTTTCAAGTTTAATGCTTCGTCTTATTGTTGATCTAGTTGAGGCTAGCATTTATGCTAATGCTCCTGAATGGAGGTTATCCGATGTCTTATCTCTTATGGTTGCTGATTAATGCTGCTTGCTTTTTCTACTATTTGGCCATGTGAAATTGAGATAATGTTTCTTTGTACTCTAATTTTGTAGTGTGGATGTCCAAGTAGCAAAGGACATTCAATTGATAGATTGTATTGTAGAAAAGCAAGCTCAAAGTTTTTATGAAGAATGAGAATTATTTCCTGCTGATGTTCATATTCAATCCATTGTAAAGATTTTTATTTAGTTTGCTTCCTTCCTATTGATTCTGCCTTTGTATTATGTGATTCTATCTGACAGGCCAACTATATTCATATGTTTAGATTGTACCAAACATTCGATGTAGTGTCCAAAATGTTTAGCACACCAGTAAATCCTACTTCCTTGTTGATAAACTAAATTAGGTGATCTGTGATGCATAAATAATTATTGCTATACAGAAAACCACACAAAGTATTAGATAATACAGTTGTATACCATGGCATAACCAAATTCGATGTGCTATAAGCATGTTCATTGTATGGAAACATAAATTGATGAATATCATTGCACATTTACATTACGGTGTACTTAGAATTAGTGCATGTTCAACCGCACTATGGCATCATTTTTATATTAATTGTATCATATAAGATGTATAAAGTATCATGACATGTTCTTTACATATTTTCCTTTGTTTAAAGCATACATCTTAAGTTCCTATAATGTTACAAGTACTGCTAAAACAATTTATTGATATGTTGCAATTATAAACAAGCTAGCTTTGTTTTGTTGAATTCTGTTGTGAGGTGTTCTCAATTTAGGACTAACTGCTAATAAAAGAGTCACTCTTTTTGGGGGGTTTTAAGATCTTAGGAAATTTTGGTAGGTTGATGAAATAGTTGGCTATAGTTCATCCAGAGAAAGGTTATAAGCATTGTTAGTGTAAATAGAGGTTTAGAGCCTTTTTATGTGAGTAGTCTTGAGTTCATAGATATCATCACTAAGATTTTCAGTTAATATATTTTGGTTAAGTCCCTTTTGTTCCTCCCCAACTTTAAAACTCTATTTTCTTAACAAATTTAAGGGGATAAGTCTGAGCTATGTAGCCATTGGTAGATTCCATTCATCATCATCAAAGTTTTTCTGAGTCTGGGAGGATGGTCAAATCTTACCATAAATGATGTTTTGTGTAGTACTTAAATTGTACTTTGATATGTCCCTCAAAAAACCTCCATCTAGCGATGTTGGTATAATACTTTTAATGACAGAAATCATATTGGTATAAACAGTTAGCTAGTAGATCATCTATTAAAATTCCATAAAACCATTTGTTGGACTTTGTGTCCAAGTCCACCCTTGATGGGTTGGACTATTTGATTAGGATATAAGTAGCCTAATTAAATAAGAATAAAAGCACCATTAATTACAGATTGGGGAATAATTCAGTAATAATTATGGGATTGTTAATTGAGGAATAGTCACCATAATTAGGAAATTAATTGAGAATCAATTAATTTAATTACTCTCTTAGAGGGAAAGAAGGAGTGTACATGTTTCCTAATTAGTGGCCACCTTAAACCACATAAATAGGAGGTGCCTCCTTCAGTTATTCCTCACCCCTACTATTGAGTTTTCTAGCAATCTCTTCTCTCTTACCATCTTTCTTATTCTGGTGATCTACTGTACAAATCACAATTAAGCTCTAGTAGTCTAATAATTGTGTGAGCACTATTATGAAGCGTTGGAGCTTGAACCCGAATCGGAACACGAATTTGCCTTGGTACGCTAGTTCTCTCTCCCATTATATTTTTCCTACATTGGCATCAGAGCATGTTGATCCTGTAGCTGTGATTATCTATATGAATAATTATGTGATATATTTTTGTTTATATCTCCATCATATTTTTTTGCTGTGCTACTTTATGTATATATTTCTTTATATAACTCATCGCATATTTTCTTCTCCTTTATGGTTCATATGTGTGTTAAGTTTTGAAGCATGATTCGTTTTTGAGACATGTGTCAACTAAATTTGTTAAGGAACATGCAAATATCATTTTAGTTTGTATTAACACATGTTTCTTAGATGCTTCTGTCTCTTCCTCCATATGAATATAAAACTATGCTATGAATATATATTGAATGATATATGAGTCTGTGTGCATTCGAATTCTTCTTCCTGATTTGCTATTTGACTTGAGCTTAGCATGCACACATATAATGCTAGGTTCTTGATTATTTCCTCATCTGGTTATATATATATATATATAATAAGTGTATATATATAACTCATGGTTTAATTCCTTCGTCTTCTCCTCATATCTTTGATTTCTTAATGGTTGACATTTTTAGAACCTATGTGGAACCAAAAACAAGAGACTTTAACCCTAAAAAGCTAGGAAAGCTTTTGAAAAATAGAGGACACACATCCAGGTCATGTTACGTGGCGTCGTCGACGTAGAGAAAAAATTAGGTGTTCAAAACTGAGTGTTTTTGCCCAAGGTAAGGCCATGGATGTATAAAGCTTAAAGAGACAATTCCAACGACGCTTAGAATGTGTCAAACGGAGTTTGAATGAGGGAGAAATAAAGGTAAGAAGTTCACAGGTTACTTGTCACTGCTGCCACTTGAACTTAAGTGTGAAAGACTGAAGGATCCAAGATCCATCAGTCTGACGAACTTAGCTAAAGAGTGGGAGGATTCATCCTTTAAGCCTCTGGGCAAGAAACCTATGAGGAAAACTTGATCTAGAGGAGGTTAATGGTTTCTATAAAGATGAAAGGCTGCATTGCCAATCCTTTAAGGGTTGTAAAAGTAGCAATCCACATGAGTAGTGGATGTTTCAAATAAGCATATAGCTTCATGCCAGATGTAAAGCAAGAAAGAGAAAGAATCAAGGGATTGGGACTTACATGTTAACTTTATATAGATAAACCACCCTGATTTACGCCATGGAATTGCAACTAATAAAATTACATCTTTGTAATCTCTTCAGTTAAGGATCGATAGGACTATGACTCTCGAATCCTTTGTTGGATTTTGATGTTTCTTTTTAGGGATAAAAGATTCCATTTCTTGCCACATATACACATTGATAAAAAGAAATGATCAAATTAGCAAAAGAGTATTTGCTAAATAACGTGTGTGAAAGGATTAATTCCCTTATGAATAAGTTGAGAACTTAAGGCCATGGATGTGTAAAGCTTAAAGAGACGATTCCAATGACGCTTAGAATATGTCAAATGGAGTTCGGATGATGGAGAAATGAAGGAAAGAAGTTCCCGGGATGTTTGTCACCGCCGCCACTTGAGCCACGATTTCATCAATCAAAAGGAAGTTTTCAGATCAAATAAAAGCCATAGTTTTGTAGTTTTCTTAACTACAATTCCAATGTTACCAAGAACACACAAAATAGAGCTAAAACAAGGTAGATAAGGCCTTCTGAAGTTGGCGGGTTGCGATGACCTGCCGGAGCTCCAATCGGGTCGAGTTGACCCGGCTGGAGGTTGAAGATGATGATGTGGTAGTCAACTGCCACATCATGGTCAACCAAAGCCACGTAACGCCAATGAGAGGGTGCCACATCAAAGTTCAGAGCCACGTCAGCATCGGTCAACATCGGTGTAATACCCCGAATTTTGAGACTTGAGGTTAGAGAATAAGCTTGGGATAAGTGGACTGCTAAGCCCCAGTTTAGCAAAATCCCAAATTGTGATTAAGGGTTAATGACTCCAAAAGTGGATCTCATTAATGATAAATGAACCCTTTTGGAGAATATGATGTGAACCGTGATTCGTATGCGTTTTGAGCAACGCTGAAACCCTGTATTTGAGTTCGATTGTGGATTAACATCTAAATTGACTTAGAATAGAGGGAAGGCATGTTTTGGTGATAAATGAAACGATATGAAGTGTTTGATGGTGATTCCAAGGGAATTTCTAGAAATATGGGCAAAACGGTAAAGTTACCGACCAATTGATCGGTTACCGAAGAGGAAACTCATTGGTAACTTCAAGATCAATGGTTAGGATTAATTTGTGTTGAGATCAAAGGATGGAATCCCATGTGGTGTGCCTATGTGAACTCATGGTTGATGGAACAAGAGAGTGATACTTGGCAAGTTTTGGACCCTTGATCTTGGGTCAAAGATTCAACACTCTTCCTCTCTTCTCTCTCCCTTATTTGGATATTTTTGGGGGGCCTAATTGCCTAAAAACTGATTACTCTATTCATCTTCATCATCCACTCATCTCTCTCTCAAGACTCCATGGCGTCCCAAAGCTAGGAAGAAAGAGAAAAGAATAAGGTGAGATTTGTCTTGTTTCTTGTCCTCTTTAGCTCTAATCACCTTCTATAAAGTTGTTCATAGTGATGAGAGCTTCATCTCTATGGTTTTAGATTCTTGATTGGAGGTGTTTGATGGCTTGAGGAAATTTGGAAAGATAAAGAATCAAGGAATTGGTTTGGGAAAGAGGAAGAGGTGAGTATTTGAAGCCTTTTGATCTAAGTTTTGTGAATTGTGGATGAGTTTAGTGAATTTTGAATTTTGCCCTGATTTTCTTATGATTTTGGATTGGATGAATTGGGTTGTGTTTTATGTTGAAAATGGTGCCATGTTGTGGTATTTGGTCATTGGAATTGATTTGGGAACTTGAATTGGAAGAGTTGTGATGTTGTGGTTTGAATTGTGATTTGTGTGACATGTTGTGGTAACATGTGTAACCCCCTTCCATAATTATATCCGAAATACGCGAATAAATTGAAATAGAGACCAATAAGAACAAAACTACATTTTACAAACCCATATACCAGACAGGGTTTTCATAAATGCCTTTCGAAATCTAATTAACCTGGTCTCATATTCAATTTCGAATACAATTACATCACGCGGAATAACACATTTATACAAATATCAGAGTGTACAAAAATATCTTCCCAGCAACTTTCGAGTTCATATCTTTACTAAATATACACAGGGCACAATTGCCCATTACAATTTCAACATGGGGATTACACAAATCCTCATCTCTATACATAATCAAATATACATTCGAAACATGTACAATATCCAAATCCAAATATGAATATCCAAATATACATCTCAACTATGATAACCAACTACCAAAATCTATAACCCGAAGTAGTCCTCGTCGCCTTTGCCTGTTTGCTCCAACCTCGATCCACCTACCCTGTCTAAAATGTTGGTAGGGGAGGGTGAGATTCGAGAGAATCTCAGTAGGAAACAGATACCTATATGCATGTATGATATGTGTTTAATGCATGACATGCTTGCAATACATAATTCATCCTCACACAATGACATATCTGCGTGCTCAATGTTTCAACAACATACTCATGGCCATAGCATAACTAGAAACAGAGCTACAATCATTCATACATGTTTCACATAATCAAGCAAAGCAATACATGCATCAAAACACAAACACAAACATCAAAGCATGCAAAAGAGGTAAGTTCCCTACACTTTTCTTTCCACGTATGCTCCAGCTCCGCTTACTCGTTATCCAAACGAATACTGAACCCTATAAACCAAATCATGGATATAGGGTCAATCTCAATTCCAAATCCTTACTTTTATATCACTTAAAGTTGGTTACCATTCACACCCTTTAGGTGGCTAAAATAAGCTCAACGAAAGCCTAAAGGATTGGGACGTACTAGGTTGGAAATCACCTTTCAAAATCACAAATTGCTGAAAATGGGAGTTGGCTGCAGCCAAGACCCTCTGGCTGCAGCCAGAACACGCACAGAAGGTTTCTGGCTGCAGCCAAAACGTGCACAGAAACTTTTGCGCTGCAGCCAGGATTTTCTGCTGCAGCCAAGGCAACTTCAAAAATTCATAACTAATTCCACAAAAATCAAACTGAGGTGATCCAAAATCCAAATGAAATCTATTCAGGTCCTCTACATAGGAAAAATATGGCTCATTACTGGAAATCACCACACAAATCCAGATTTACACAAAATCCAACATTGCTACAAAACAGAATCTAGTTTCGACCTCAAACTTTAGGCAAACATAAATCCAAGTTCACAAAACGAAATGACACAATTTATATGTCCATTTTGAACCTTGGGATGTGAAATTCAAGACTGGAAAGTTTCAGAATTTTCCAACATCATTTGCCCATTCAAAACGGCAACACAACAGACTGCCCAGAACAGAAATTCAATGGACAGATTTCCAAATTTGCACAATTGGCTTCCAATGGTCCAATTTTCATATCAAACATCATTCTCACACAAAATTTCACAAGGAATCCATTGAAAATACCAAATCAACCAAATTCATATCACTTTGACATGTTTCCACAACATGTCACACAAATCACAATACCAACTCTACATTATAATTTCTTTCCATTTCAAATTCAAAACCAATTTCAATAATGCCAAAACATAATATGACACCATTTTCATCATAAAACACAACCCAATTCATCCAATCCAAAATCACAAGAAAATCAGGGAAAAATTTGAAATTCACTAAAATCATCCACAATTCACAAAACTTAGATCAAAAGGCTTCAAATACTCACCTCTTCCTCTTTCCTAAACCAATTCTTTTATTCTCCATCTTTCCAAATTTCCTCAAGCCATCAAACACCACCAATCAAGAATCTAAAACCATAGAGATGAAGCTCTCATCACTATGAACAACATTATAGAAGGGTGTTTTAGCAATAGAGGACCACAAACCAACCAAAACTCACCTTGTTTCTTTCTCTTTCCTCCTCCTTGCTAGGCGAAAATGGAAGACAAGAGAGAGAGAGGAGAGGATGAAGAAGGATCAGTTTTTTGCCTCAATTAGAGCACTTGGCCGACTAAGAAAAAGAGAGGAAAGAGAGATATGAGTATTTGAAATATTGACCAAGATCAAGGGCTCATATTGTGACACTTGTCACAATCTTATCACACCAACCATGAGCTCACATAGGCACTAGCACACATGATTCCACCCTTTGATCTCTACACAAATCAATCTCAACCATTGATCTTGAAGTTACCAATGAGTTCCCTCTTCGATAACTAACCAATTGGCTGGTAACTTTATCGTTTTGCCCCTGATTACGGCAATTCCTCTTGAATCACCACCAAACACACCATATCATTCATTTTCTTCTACAATGCGCCCTCCCCTATATTTTAAGTCAATTTGGAGGTTAATCCATAATTGAACTTAAATATAGGGTTTCGGTGTTGCTCACAACACATACGAATCACATCGGGTGCCAAATCACACCATAATCTCCAAAAGGGTTTATTTATCACTAACCACATCCACTTTTGGAGTCATTATCTCTTAATCACAATTTGGGAACTTGCTAAACCGGGGCTTAGCAATCCACTTATTTCAGGCTTATTCTCTAGCTCGAGTCTCAAAATTTGGGGTATTACATTTCTCCCCCCGTTCAATAAATTTCATCCTCGAAATTTGTCGAACCACTTAATCCACAAACTACGGATGCTTCTTCACAACAGCTTCCGTTTCACAATTCATTTCATATTGGAATAGTCCCCTCTAGACCACCCAGACAACTGGTGCACCATAATTCAGATTCTCGAAAGAATCTTACACAATATATTCAACCCAGTTGCCACAAACTGCAATCGGCCCATTTCACGATTGCCGCACAAACACAATCACCACACTATTTCCAAACAAGAGCAATCGCCTCCACACACGATTGCCACAAAACTCTATGATAACATAACCACAATACCCGGAGGCTCTAAATCATGAGCCATATCATAAGATCTCGACAGTTGGGCAGCATAGGCCACCACTCTGCTCAACTCAATCTAGTTACCCCTTCCGGGAGTAACCCCAAAACACCACAACCTCAATACATTAAACAACAGCCTTAGCTGTATACACAAACTCTTTCGCTGTATTCGCATTCAGAACCTTACCCTCACCCGTACACCCACCAGTAACTCCACTAGTGGTAACCAGGACTTTTGGGTATCAACACAATATTACTTCTGTATCAGCTTTCATGGTATCGCCCTCACCCGTACACCCACCAGTGACTCCGCTAGTGGTAACCGGGACTTTTGGGTATCAACACAATATTACTTCTATATCAACTTTCATGTTGTCACCCTCACCCATACACCCACCAGTGACTCCGCTAGTGGTAACCAGGACTTTTAGGTATCAACACAATATCACATCATCTGGTCACTCCGGAATCTCAATTTCTTCTATCCAAAGTACCCGACCGTAATGGCCCACCTAGAGTCTCAGTCTCTTCTATCCAGGCACCTTTTATTGTCACACCCCCTTAATGGGTGCCCACGCTTCCGCTGCGTGGCTGGCTCCCACATCACACCCATCTGATGGATGCCCGTGGGTTACCGGACTCACAATTTTATTGTCACACCCCTTCAGAGTGCCCACCCCCTGGTCAACTACGTACCAGGGCTACGATGGCCGTCCCCTGACCTGGACTGGCAGGTAGCTGGGTTACTCACCTTTCACCCAGGACTCACAAGAAAATCCACTTCCTTATCAAACGTATATTGCAGACTCTAATTTTACGCACCGCCTTTCGGCCTTAGGTCAACACCAGCGCAACCAACGTGGTGGCTAGCCAGGCTGGCCATGCTGGGGTAATTGCCTTTACAAACAAGAATCCCCGATCATGTAGTCGAATTCGCCATCAGCTAAACTAGCTCTGCTCTACTACGCCACACCTCAATCCCAGCTTGTTCACAACTATCACAGATTCACAATCACACTCCACCCTCATCCCCTTTTACTGCCAGGAAGACACATATTTTGATTTAATTATTGCTTACAATGTGTTTATCATGCTGACAATCCAGATGAGGAGTATACAGAAGTGGAAACCAAACTGTGGGAACATTTGGAATCTTCCCTGGAAACTGCAAGAACTTTCAATATGATTTACACAAAGGTTTGATCAGCCATTCTAATAGTTGTACTATAGACATTTTTTTCATCTTATTTATTTGGAACCTAGCCAAATGATTCTTACTTCCTCTGTCCGTATTTATAAGGTTGTAGCATGTTCGGTAGTAGAAAATAGTCTGATATCTTATTCATTTGACGTTGATATGTTTTAATAGAGTACAGGAGGGAATCGGGTATAACGATTCAATGATATTCTCATCTAAGATCCGATTATCTCTCCCTAATATCTCTCCCTTACATCTGCCTCTATTTACAGAACTAATCTATCTGCATAAATAATTTATTTATTTACATATTTAGCACACCTCCTCTGGCTAGATCATAGTTATTCATTATGTCCAACTTGTGTACAAAACCTTCAAAAACATATTCTGAAAATCCTTTTGTGAGTATATCTGCAAGCTGCAACTTTGTAGGGACATGAGAGAGGCATATAATGCCATTTTCAACTTTTTCTCTAATGAAATGTCTATCAAACTCAACATGTTTGATTTTGCTATCTTGTTATGGAATTTAAGGCCATGCTTGGAGCTACCTTGTTGTCATAATAGAGTGTGATGGAGACTTGGGCCAAATTTTTGTATTTCATTTAGAATAGCTAAGATAGAAATATCATATTGTACCAATTAGTCCAATACGAATATTTAAAGCAAATTAAAATTACAAATTCATCAAAATTCCTCAGTCCCAACATTGTTAAGATTGCTCTTAATAAAAGAAGCAACTTCATGAAATTCAATTCAATGATAATAAAAATAATAATAAAATTGCCTCCAAAAAGCAAGATTCTAGCTCTAAGGAAAATTAGCATTACCGTAATACAGGTTTAGCTTTTAGGATTTTGGGGATTTTTTTAAAAATTATATATATATATATATATATATATATATGTGTATATATGATATGGACCAAATAGGAACCTTTCTTAGAGAAAACCCATAAATTAGAGAAAGGTTAAATACGGAAGTGGATTAATAAAGAATAAAGAGAAAACAAAAATGATCTAGAAACTAAGAACACCCAAAGGAAACACGGCCCAAGAACTCCAAGAATAAGTGTCACACCCTTATCTCATTTTGACTTGCAGCGAAATATTAATACGTGGTTCAGTGGGCAATACAAGAATAACATAAATATACAGAAAATATATGCATGATTACAAAAATTCCTCATAGGGGTTTCTACATAATCATTATAGACCTTGTAGCTGCATAGGGCTCTAGGGTATCTAAACTCATCCTAATGAAACAGAGACATCTTCCCGTCTTCGTTCCATTACTGCAATCCCCTCATACAGTTCTCTTTTTTGTTCTCAGCATCTCTTCTGTCTCCTCCTGTCTAAATTGTTGGTAGGGGAGGGTAAGATTCAAGAGAATCTCAGTAGGAAAATAGTACCAATATGCACGCAAGATAAGTGCTTAATGCATGACATGCTTGCATTACATAACTCATGTTCGCATAATCACATATCTGCATGCTCAATGTTTCAAACAACATATTGATGGCCATAGCATAAATTGAAATAGAGCTTTAATCATTCATATATGTTTCACATAATCAAGCAAAACAATAACATGTATCAATACACTAGCACAAATATCAAATACATGTAGGAGAGGTAAGTTTCCTACACTACTACAAAAAGGTGGAAAGGTGGCGCACATATTGTGGCACTTCCTTAATGAAGTGCCACAGCTGCTCATTTATTATTTTTTTAAAGTTTTATTTTTTTTTTCTACCAATTGTGGCGCCTGAAAGGGTAGGCGCCACAGCTGGTATGGTCAGGTGTGGCGCCTGCCTGGTCAGGCGCCACCCCTAATGATTTTTAAAAAATAAAAAAAAAAATTTGTTCAGGGGTGGCGCCTATCTGGTCAGGCGCCACCCCTGATCTTTCAAAATAAAAAAAAAAAAAAATGTTGTCACGGGTGCCTTCCTTTTTTAACAAAAAAAAAAAAAATTGTTCAGGGGTGGCGCCTATCTGGTCAGGCGCCACCCCTGAGCTTTAAAAAAAAAAAAAAAAATGGTTCTCACGGGTGCCTCCCTTTTTTAACAAAAAAAAAACAATTTGTTCAGGGGTGGCGCCTGTCTGGTCAGGCGCCACCCCTGATGCTTTTTAAAAAAAAAAAAAAAAAAATTGTTCAGGGGTGGCGCCTATCTGGTCAGGCGCCACCCCTGAGCTTTAAAAAAAAAAAAAAATGGTTCTCACGGGTGCCTCCCTTTTTTAACAAAAAAAAAAACAATTTGTTCAGGGGTGGCGCCTGTCTGGTCAGGCGCCACCCCTGATGCTTTTTAAAAAAAAAAAAAAAAAAAATTGTTCAGGGGTGGCGCCTATCTGGTCAGGCGCCACCCCTGAGCTTTCAAAAAAAAAAAAAAAAATTTGTGTTCACGGGTGGTGACCTTTTTTTAGCAAAAAAAAACAAAAATTTGTTCAGGGGTGGCGCCTGTCTGGTCAGGCGCCACCCCTGACCTGTTTTTAAAAAAAAAAAAATAAAATTTATGATTCTCTATCCCCTCCCAACCAATTAGAACCCACCCCGCCCCACCCCCTTATCCTTTATGTTTCCCGCCTCTCTCCTCCCATTCCCTTTTCATTTCCCGCGTACCGACACCACCTCCCTCTCTTTACCTTTTTCTCATCATATCTTTATTAATCATTCACTCTCTCATTCTCACTTTCAGTATCTGCGTGCTCTCCCCTTCCTTCCATTTTCTTATCTTCACTTCTTAAAACGACATTCACACGAGCACACGTCTTTGTTTTATCCCAACTGCCAACCCCACTCCTGTCCCTTTTATTCCCTTTTCTTTGTATTGTCTACAAGTTTTTGGTCCCCACTTCATTTGGTAGCTCAAATTTCTTCCTTCCGTCACTGAAGATTGCGTCACCAACGGCCATTACGTGGTCCCCCACTCCACTGTACTGATCAACCTGTAAGTTCAACTTGCATTTTGTTTTTATTAATTTTTTTTTCAAGTGAAACTGTGAAAGTTAATATAATTTTCATGATTCCTCTAGCGTTAGACTTATTATGATGGAGATATATTAATAAAGTCATCGTAGAGTTATAAAAATGATTAGTACCATAACTTATTTGTTTTTAATGAGCTGCGCTGAACCTAAAATTGTATGAATTAATGTTGATAATATTTTATTTTAAAAAAAAAAGTATAGTTCACCTCCATAGTAATTGCACTATGTGAGCTTTTAAATTTTACCCTTAAATAGTTAAATTTACTTTTGCACCGTATAAGAAATGTTGCTTTTGGTAAAGGATAAGTCATTTGTTGGCATATGCAAGAGAATAATTTTGCTTCTAAATTGTAGACAATAATTGAAAAGGTGATTTGCAATACGTATAGGAAATGTTGCTTGTAAATTGGTTCAACTTTATGCAAGAGAATAACAACAAAATGTCACTTTCAACTTTAGCAATTATTGTCATAAAAAAAAAAGGAAGAATGGAAAAAGATGCAAATGATTTCATTTAACACCTATATATATATATAATGTACAAATGTGCGTGTGTGTTGTTTGTAGGCGTGTGTGTATTGTAGGCGTGTGTGTACATATATATTTCCATTACTAGAGACTTATCCGATCCCTATTGTAGGCGTGTGTACTGTGTTTTAGCTCTCACTAGTTCTAAAGAATTAATACAACAAGTTACAAGCTCACTAGTTCTAAGAAATTAATGCAACAAGTTACAAGAATAATGAAAGAATTGAATTAAATGTTATATATAACCATAAATTTGAACGACAATAATTAATATACAAGTGATTTGAAATTAGATAATCAAATTAACTTTTAATAATACTGTTATTTCTTTTAAAACTGCTTCAAATTATTTGTTTTCCAAAAATCAAAATCATTTATTTAAGATAGGTGGCATTTCGGAAGCGCAGCTCATATAAGCCAGGCGCCACAGGAAGTTATTTTTCATAAAAAAAAAAATAAATAATCTGTGGCGCTTCCAAGCGCCACAGCTTTCTTTAGTAGCGTTAAGATAGGTGGCATTTCGGAAGCGCCACAGCTAATGTAATTATAAGCGCCACAGATTTGGTTTTTTGTAGTAGTGCTACCTTAATCGCCCTTTCCTGATCCTTAAAAAGGCTCCTCGATATGCATGCCAACAACTCGGGTTCTCAAATCGGTCATTAAATGTCAAATGTACAATTTTAGGCACTTCCAATATGCTTTTAGTAGTTATATGAGTTTATTGTGAAAATTTACCAAAATGCCCCCGAGACCCCATCTGGCCCCCGAGACCCCGTCTGGCCCATCGTACCCTATCCGACCATACTTTTTCCAAAATTTTGACTAGGGCTATTCTGAGTTATTTTTGCCCAAGGAATCTATTTCCGGACTCAAAATTACCAAATTCACTTCCAAAAGATAAAATTGCCTTTGGTAGCCTCATTTCAAGAGTTTTAGGTCTATTTTTGTAATTTCACATTCGGGGCTTTTCTTACAAAGTGATCAACATCAACCCTACACAATTTTTCATTCTAAACATAATGGAATTATCAATTTAATGAAATTACAACTCTTTCTAGACTAAATTAACCCTGGCTGAAATTTGGAAAAATTAAGGGAAATTAATGTTTCTTGCTTCCAATCAACTCAATACCTTATTTACACCCCTAATCATCTGTTTAACCTCTTAATTACCTATTGAACATTATTAGTGTGAATTTGTGCAGCACCTCCCCTTACGGTTTAGTCTACCCAAATTCAAAAACCAGCAAAAAACAACAATATACAACCTTGAATCAACAAGATAACAAGGTTTTGTGTAATTACCTCTTGATTTCCCTTTCTCACTCTAAAAATCGTGAGCCTCCTCTCTCTTCCTTTTGAGTTTGAGCTTGCTATATGAGTATTTTAAGAAGGTATAGAGGTTAAAGAAGGTCTTACACAAGCTAGAAAACAAGAACACTTGAATCTTGCAACCCACTTACCTTATCTTGCTCTTGAACTCTCTTGGGCTTTCTTTCTCTTCCATATTCATTCAGCCTCTGTCTCTCTCTCTTGTTCATGTGTGTTTGGCTGACAGTATGCCAAGAGAAGAAGACATGAACTCTTTAAAACTATCCTCTTCCACCTGATCAAAATATTGCATTTTATTGCTTTAATCAACATGTGCTACTTTATTTTATTTTATCATCTTTTTGTTTTCATCTCTTTTCTTTTTCCTTGGCCAATAATTGACCAAAAATGCATATTATGAGGGGGTAATATTTGCTTCTCATATAACACAATTATCCTCCTCCACACATTTGACTTGAGTTGCAAACTTTGACCCTTTTGACATCTTTTTGTTTCTCTTTTGACTTTGCCCAAAAATCATTATAAATCCCTAATAAATTATTTTTTCCCTCATATTCGTCTTTTCTGGATAAGAATGGGTGAGAAATTAGAAGAAAATATTTTCCTTTTGCTTAATATAGTAAATTACCATTTTGCCCATACCTTTATGATTTTCACCCAAAACTAACAGCATTTTTATCTAAATTTGTAGAAATTGAATTGGAGTGATTCTAAAGGCTATAAGACCCTTATTAAATCTAGTTTTAAGAAAAAAAAATATCCTTTAGCCAATTGGAAGCACATCATTCCCAGATTTTTAGTTTTTGGAAGTTATTCCAGAAACTTTCCAGATTTTCTAGGCTAAATTCAAAAATTCATAACCTTTTGTATATAAGTCTAATTGAGTCATATAATCTATCAAATTAAAGCTTAGGATGTCTACTTTTATCCTGTAACTTTCATAATTTTTTAACATCATTTGATTAAAAAAATGCATTGCGCAACAACACTGCTTTACTGGAAGCAATGAAATGGCATGCACTTGCAACTCCAACAAATTCCATTTTTGTATACAAATTTCCCATACTCTTTAATTCACCATTTTATGCTCTTTAATACTTCAAAGAAATAAAAAAAATTAGGGAATAGGTTTGAGACACCTACTAAACCGCGATTTAGCATCTGCTTAATTTAGGCTTATTTCCAAGCTTCCAATCTTAAAATTCAGGATATTACAATAAGCACAAGAGTCGATCAAGCTCTTCTGCCATTCAGTATTCTATTAAGAATACATAACTAACAGGTATGAATACTTATTAAAAGAAATTATTTTTCATAACTCCATAACTGAACTTCTTACAAAACAACATACATAAAAGGAATCTTTATAACCCAATAAACTATTCAAACTAGAACTCTTAACTCACTAGGACTTTTCTAAGAATAATGTTTTAATCTAAACAGCCTAAAAGGGTAATGAAAGATAATGATGGATATGATTAAGGAAAAATAAATATATTGGAGATATTTCAATTTGATTATTTAAATAATCTAATTGGGTGAATAGGTTTAACAAATAATGGATTATTTAATGAAGAATATTGGGAATATTATATATGAAATGATATTAGATTATTTAAAATAATCTAATTTATAAATGGATTTGGATCGCTGGATGAAAAAGATATTTTATAGTGGGTAAATTAGATCATGTATGACAATATGATTATAGGAATACAGAATCAGACCATAAAAGACAATATGATTTATGGAGATGATATGATAGGCTTTTTAATAAAAATAATAATAAAATAATAATAATAAATCCTAATATGCCATTAATAATTAAATGGCACCTAAAACATTAATTAATGACTCTTGGCTCATGGCCTTATTAAAAAAAATGAATATTTCAAAATAAATAGAAAAAAATAATGACTTAAACAGAATCTAGCTGAATTGATCTTTTAGTAATAGCTTCTTGACTAAACAACTACAGTACCGTATGTATGAATAGTGATTTGCTACAGTGACTGTATATGAACAGTATTTTTCGTATGAACAGTAATGTCTTATTTTAGAGATCGTGTTGACTGGAGGAGCAAGTTGGTTTGGATATGAGTCAATGGACATCCACATAATTAATATTCGTAACACTCCCCCTTGAATGTCCATTATGAATGTGCCTCATTAAAAACTTTAATTAGGAAAAACCCAGTGGGGTAAAAACCTAGCCAAAGAAAAGAGTACATCATTCCACTACTACAAAATAGAGATTTAGCGGCGCTGATCTTATGGCACTTCTTTAAACAAGTGCCGAAGGAGACTTCTATTTTTAAAAAAAGAAAATACATGTACCAACTATAGCACTTTTTATGGCAAGAGTTGCAGCTGCTAAGTACCTTCTATGGCATTTGCCTAGGGAAGCGCCATACAAGGAGTTATTTTTTTAGAAAAAGTAGGCACCTTTTATGGCGCTTACGTGGACAAGCGTCGTAGCTAGGTATATACCTTTAATGGCACCTTGTCTAAAAAGCGTCATTAAAGGTATATATGATATGACGTAAGTATATATGCCTTTAACACATGTGTCCTATTAATTTGTAAGCGTACAAATATAATTTTATTAGTTATTACTTATTTAATTAGTTCAATGTCTTTTATATTTAATTTATTACGTAAAATTATTTTTAAAAAAATATTTTCCATGGGAAGTGGCTTTAAAAGCCATACAAAGTGAGCTAATTTTTAAAAAAATAAAAGTCAAAACTTATAAATAAATATTCCCTGTTAAAAGACACCTTGCACCAAGCACTTTGGATGGCGCTTGGTGCACCAAGCGCCATCCAAGGTGCCACCAGGTGGCTTGAATGGCACAACATGGTGCCTTGAATATTCAAGGCACCATGTGGTGCCATTCAAGCCACCTGATGCCTTAAATATTTAAGGCACCTGAGTTTTGAATTTGTAAGGTTTGGGGCATTTTTTTTAAAAAAAATTAAATTTCTTTAAGATTAGGAAACTGTAAAAGATACGTGCTATATTATTTCATTTTTCTATAGATTGTATTATAAATTGTTGTGAATTTTGGATTGTTAATAGAGGTTTCTAACAGTAAAATAAAATAATTAAAAAAATTATTATGGCAGCGTAGTACATTTTTTAAAAAAAATAAATCCCTTGAGTAAAAGGCTTTTATATTTTTAAAAATGAATCTCTTATGCATACAAGTGCTGGACAATACTTCTATTTAAAAAAAATGTGACACCTATAGCTGTCAAATATCTTGTATGGTACTTGCCTGAGAAAGCACCATACAAGATATCAAAAAGATAAATAACCCCTATTAAAAAAGTTAATAAAAAAACCCACCTTGGATGGCACTTGATGGCCAAGCGCCATCCAAAACCTACTTCAATATATATTTAAGAGCCTTGGACGGCGCTTGGTAGGGAAAGCACCGTCCAAGGTGCCTTATATTCAAGGCACAGTGCCTGTGCCCTGAATTCAAGGCACCAACATGGTGCCTTGACTATTCAAGGCACCGGTGCCTTGAATATTTAAGGTATTGGGGTCTTGAATTTGTAAGGTCGGGGGTTTTTTAAAAAAGAAATTTAAATTTTTTTAAGATTAGAAAATTATAAAAGATATGTGCTATGTTATTTTATTTTACGATGGATTGTATTGTAAATTGCTGTGGATTTTGGATTATAAATAGAGGTTTCTAACAGGAAAATAAAATAATTATCAAAAATTATTATTGCAGCATGGTGCAATTTTTTTAAAAAAATAAATCCCTTAAGTAAAAGGTTTTTATTTTTTAAAAAACAAATCTTTTGTTCATACAAGTGCCAAAGGATACTTCTATTTTTTTCAAAAAAATGTGGCACCTATATATGTCTAATATCTTGTATGGCACTTGCCTAAGAAAGCGCCATACAAGAAGAGGTCAAAAAGATATATCACCCCTATTAAAAAACATTTTAATAAAAGGCCTACCTTGGATGGCGCTTGGCCTATCAAGCGTCATCCAAGGCACTAGCTTAAATATATATTTAAGGGCCTTGGACAACGCTTGGTAGGGAAAGTGCCATCTAAGGCGCCTTATGTTCAAGGCACTGGTGCCTTGAATATTCAAGGCACCACGTGTGCCTTGAATATATTTAAGGCACCACAGGGTGCCTTGAATATATTCAAGGCACAGTTATGTCTAGTATTTTAGATATAGTCTTTTTTTTAAAGATTGGGAAGCTATGACACTTTGACGAAAAGTGCCACAGCCTCTCCCACCTTGTATAGGGTGCTATTTAATTTTCACAACCCGCCGTTCTTATTTTCATTTTAATCTTCCCGCATTTCCTCTAGCTTCATCATCTCCCATGTGTTTTTTTTCTTTTCTCGACCTCCTTCAGAAGCTCCATAGCATGTAAGTATTTTTTTCAACATTTAGTTCATGTTTCTTTTTAGATAAAATCTGTCATTGATCTTATATGTGTGCTCATAATTTTTTTTAGGTGTTTATTTGAAGTGTCAACTCTGTCTTCTTGAACTTTCTACACATTGTAAGTTTTTTTTATTTTTGAGGAGCTTACAAATATAATAATACTTAGTTTAATCCTCCGTAGAAGTAACACGTATGGCTCAAGTTTAAATAACTTAAATGCTAGAGTTCTTTTATGCTTGATACATTAACACACAATATTGTAAAAGATACGTGCTATGTTATTTCATTTTACTGTGAATTATATTATAAATTGCTGTGGATTTTGAATTGTAAATGGATATTTCTATCAGGAATATAAAATAATTACAAAAAATTATTTTTTAAAAAAACTTCCTACTGTGCTTCTCCAAGGAAGTGGCATTGGAAGTCAAGTGACTTCTAATGGCACTTCCTTGAACAAGCGCCGTAGGAAGTGCGTCCTTCCTATGGTGCTTCCCTAAGAAAGTGCCGTAGCTTTATATTAAAAATATATATTAAATAATCAAGCTATAGTGCTTTCATATATTTTAGAAGCGCCATAGCTTGTTTTAATGGCACTGGAAGTTATGGCGCTTTCCAAGCATCATAGTGTTCTTTAAATTAAGCATCGCAGCTTGTGTTTTTTGTAGTAATGTTCATTGATACACTATTGAGTGCTACCTCATTAAAAACCTTTCTAAGAAAACCCAGTAGTACAAAACCTATATAAGGGAAAAGAGTACAACATGTATCGACTCCCCCTCTTGACAACATCAGTTGATATCTCTAAGTCTCTGAAGACCAATGTCATGGACAAGCTTTTCAAAGATTGTACCTAGAAGTGACTTGGTGAATAAATCTACTAGATTTTCACTTGAACGGATTTGCTAGATGTCATACCCCACCGGCCCACACACACGACTCCACCGTGGCCCTCACCGATGGCGGCGGACTCACAAGAGTCCCTCGCTGCTCAAGTGGTAGTGGGGATGCATTAAGGCACTACTTACCCCCAGGTAGTGGCTTTGATGCCCACGGAGGCTAAAAGCCTCGCTTGGGGAGCGAGGGACTCTTGTGAGTCCGCCTCCATCGGTGAGGGCCACGGTGGAGCCGTGTGTATGGGCCGGTGGGGTGTGACAATAAAAAGGCAAAAATGTAACCCCCTTCCGTAATTATATCCGAAATACGGGATTAAAATGAAATAGAGACCACTAATGATCAAATAACAATTTCAAACCCATCTACCAGACGGGATTTTCACAAATAACTTTCGAAATCTAGTTATCCTAGTCTCATATTCACATTTCGAATACAATCACTTCAAGTGGATAATCACATTCAATATATAAATCAGAGTGCACAATATAATAATCCCGGCAATCCCGGGTTCACATCCTTACAAAAGGGTTTACAAAGGGCAATACGCCAATATACAAGTTCTCATATAGGGATTACACAAATCTCACCTCAAATACACATAATTAAATCCTCATCCACATATACAAATATCCAATACACAATACTCCCAACTATGATAACCAACTATCAGAATGACAACCTGAAGGAGTCCTCATTGCCCTTGGCTGCTTGCTCCATCCTCGATCCACTACCATCTGAAAGGTTAGTAGGGGAGGGTGAGATTCTAGAGAATCTCAGTAGGATAACAATATCAATATGCACGTACGATAAATGTTTAATGCATGACATGCTTGCATCACACTACTCATGATAACACAATGACAATTTGCAAGCTCAATGCTTCGAACAATATACCTATGGCCATAGCATATATTGAAACATAGCTTCAAATCACACATAATTATGCAAAGCAAAGACATGCACCAACACACACTAAAACAGATATAAAATACATGCAGGAGAGATATGTTCCCTACTCTCTTTCCACGTAAGCTCCAGCTCCGGCTGCTCACAATCAGGGCGAATATCCAACCCTATAACCAAATCAAGGACATAGGGTCAATCTAAATTCCAAATCTTACTTCCATATTACTTAAGGTTGGTTATCATTCACACCCTTTAGGTGGCTATAATAAGCTCAACGAAAGCCTAAAAGATTGGGACGTACTAGATTGGAAATCACCTTTCAAAATCACAAACTATTGAAAATAGGGGTTGGCTGCAGCCAAGAATCCTCTGGCTGCAGCCAAAACGTGCACAGAAGGTTTCTAGCTGTAGCCAAGAATTTCTGGCTGCGGCCAAAACGTGCACAGAAACTTTTGCACTGCAGCCAGGATTTTCTGCTGCAGCCAAGGCAACTTAGGAAATTCATAACTAATTCCAAAAAAATCGAAATGAGGTGATTCTAAAGCCAAATGAAAGCTGTTTATGTCCTCTTCATAGGAAAAATATGAGCCATTACTGGAAATCACCACAAAAATACAGAATTCCCTAAAATCCACTACTGCTCCAGAATCAAACCCAGTTTCGACCTCAAACGTTGGGCAAACATAAATCCCAGTTCACAAAACGAAATGGCACAAATTATATGTCCATTTTAAAGCTTGGGATGTAAACTTCAAGACTGGAAAGTTTCAGAATTTTCTAACATTATTTACCCATTCAAAACGGCAACACAAGCAGACTGTCCAGAACTGAGTTTCAAAAGACAAAATTCCAGTTTTTGCAATTTGGCTTCCAGTGGTTCCATTTTCATACCAAACATCATTCCCACACAAATTTTCACAAGGAATCCATTGGAAACACCAAAACAACCAAATTCACATTATATTGACATGTTTTACCAACAATCACAACATGTTATCACAAATCACAACACAAACACCACATTGCCATTCTTTTCATTCCAAGTTCTCAAACCAATTCCAATGACACCAAAACACACTATGGCATCAATTTAAACACAATTCACCATTTTCAACACAAAACACATGATAATTCATGCATTTCACAATTCTACCAAAATCAGGGCAAAATTCACAATTCACAAAACTCATCCACAAATCACAAAACTTAGATCAAAAGGTTTCAAATACTCACCTCTTCCTCTTTCCCAAACCAATTCTTTGATTCTTCATCTTTCCAAATTTCCTCAAGCCATCAAACACCTCCAATCAAGAATCTAAAACCATAGAGATGAAGCTCTCATCACTATGAACAACATTAAAGAAGAGAATTTAGGCATTAGAGACCATTTAACAAGCCAAATCTCAACTTTTACCTTTCTCTTTCCTCCCCCACTTGAACGTCCATGGAGAAGTAGAGAGAGAGAGTGGAGATGAAGATGAAGGCAGCAGTTTTTGGAGAAAAGAAGACATTGGCCGAAGTAAAAGGGAAGAGAACAGAGAGAAAATGAGTTGAAATCTTTGACCAAATCCAAGGGCTCAAATTGTGACACTTGTCACACCCTTATTCCATCTCTATGAGTTCACATGAACCCACACACATGGGATCCCACCCACTTAATCTCTACATAAATCAATCTCAACCATTGATCTTGAAGTTACCAATGAGTTCCTTCTTCAGTAACTGACCAATTGGTGGTAACATTACCGTTTTGCCCCTGATTATGGCAATTCCTCTTGAATCACCACCAAACACACCATATCATTCCTTTTCTGCCACAATGCGCCCTCCCTTCTATTTTAAGTCAATTTAGATGTTAATCCATAATTGAGCTTAAATACAGGGTTTTGGCGCTGCTCACAACACATACGAATCACATATTCTCCAAAAGGGTTATTTATCAGTAACCACATCCACTTTTGGAGTCATTAACCCTTAATCACAATTTGGGATCTTGATAAACTGAGGCTTAGCAATCCACTTATCTCAGGCTTATTCTCTAGCCTCAAGTCTCAAAATTCGGGGTATTACAGTAACCCCTTGCTTATAAACACGTAATTATAATTCGATATCACTTAATTAAGTTGGTTTAGAGACCGTCGAATAGTTCAAAACTCGTTTAAAACTCCCTTTTATGGTAGGGATTTTACAAAATTTTCAAAACTTCTTTCCTACTCCGGTCTCAAATTAATTATCGAATATAATCACCTGTGCAGTTAATTTACATTCATTCATATCAGAATATCTAATAGCAATCCCGGCAACCCCCGGGTTCCATTCATTCACTAGAAGGTTTAAAATTCCCATATAGGGGGTTACACAACTGTAATCTGTTACTAAATACAATCCAAAAATAATTTACAAGATTCCTGTCCAACAGGTTTAACCAACACATCCAAAAGTAAATGTCCCTATAGGGTTCTAACCGCTCTAGGTTGTACGCTTCTCCTTAGAGCCACTCGCCCTATCTGAAAGGTTAGTTAAAGGAAAGAATGAGATTCAAGAGAATCCCAGTAGTAACAAAACATTTATACCACATATAAGTACACAGCATGTAAGCAAATCATCATACAGCAGCACAAATCACACTCCACCCTCCTCCCCTTTCTCCGCCGGGAAGGCACACTGTCCTAACCCGAACCGTTGTTAGCTACTCAGGGACTATTGGCGTGGCAGTGCATACACATAGCCTTATAGCTCATATAGCTATCTGGCTTTCACCAATGGCCCGTCGGCCTTCACAAATAGCCTTTCGGCCCACATAATCACATATATCACACCTTATCCTCATCCCCTTTCTCCGCCGGGAAGGCATACAACCCTTGCCCGATCTGTTGTTAGCTACTCAGGGACTATTGGTATGACGGTGTTTACACATATTCACAATGTCGTAGCATACAGTTTATCACAAATCAATGATAATACACACATACAATGCATCACATATGGTACGAAAGAAAGTTACTACCTCGTTCCTTCCTAACATTTGCTGGCTCAGTGGGCTCACGAGGACGGCAAATGTCGAATCCTATAAACCAAATTAGGGACAATAAATCAATCTCTTTTCCAAGTTCTTAATTCCATAGTACTTAAGTTGGTTATCATTTAGACTCTTTAGGTGGCTATTAGAGGCCTAAACATATACCCAAAGGGTTGAGAAAGGCTATACCGAAAACCACCTTTGAAAAGTGCAAAACACAGATTTTTGGGGTTGGGCCGCGGCCCAAAATCCATGGGCTGCGGCCCAAAACTGCCCAGAAACATTTGGGCTGTGGCCCAAAACTGTCCATAGACGCTCAGAAACATTTGGGCTGCGGCCCAGAATCCACGGGCGGCGGCCCAAGAAAATCCAGTTTCTGGCTGAACTTCCAAAAATCATAACTAATTCAGGAAAAATCTAAATAAGGTGATTCCAAAGCTAAATGAAAGCTATTTAAGTCCTCTTTCAAGGAAAAATATTGGCCATAACTAGAAATCACCAAAGAAGTCCAGATTTACCAAAAACCTAACATTGTACCAAAACAGGGTCCTGCTTTGATGCCAAACTTTGGACAGTTCAAACTCGCAGCTCAAAAAGCGAAATGACACAAAATTTATGTCCATTTTGAAGCTTGAGATGTGAACTTTAAGACTGGAAAGTTTCATAATTTTTCAACATCATTTGCCCAGTCAAAACGTCCACACCATCTGACTGTCCAGAACAGACTCACATTAGACAGATTTTCCAGATTTTGCCAATTGGTTTCCAATGGTCCCTAATTTCAAATCACATACTATTTTCACACAATTTGACTCAAGGAACACATTGGAGCCATCAAAATGACCATATTCAACTCCCATTGACACATTGCTCAACAACTACAACATGTCTCACAATGTCACAACAAAGTTCACACATTGCCAAACTTTCCAATCCAAGTTCCCAAATCAATTCCAATGGCCAAAATGTTCAACTAAAGATCAAATTCTACACAACACATAAGCCAATTCATTCCATTCAAAAATTGCACAAAATCAGGGCAAATTCATAAATTCTCAATACTCAACCAATGATTACAACAACTATATCAAAATGCTTCTAATTCTTACCTCTTCTTCTTCCTAAAGCCAATTCCTCACTTCTCCAACTTCCAAATTTCCACAAGGTCTCAAACTTCACCAACCAAAATTTTGAAACCATAGAAATATAGCCCTCAACCTCATGAACAACATTAATGAAAGACACTTGAGCATTTGAAGGCATTAACTTACCAAAACTCAAGCTTTTCTCCTTCTCTTTCCTTAGCTTGTTCAGCGAAAAAAAAATGGAGGAGGATGAGAGAGAAATGAGATATTGAAGATGATGATTCATTTCCATTCTTTCTATGTACTTAACCGACTTGGGAGGAAGAGAGAATGAGTTTGAAAACTTTGACCTCATCAATGGTCCATATCTTGACACTTGGCACCATCTTACTCTCCCTTCTATGATTCCACAAACATTTGCATACACAAGATTCCACCTCTTGGTCTTTCAATCTTAGCCATTAATCTTGATTACTAAGGAGTGTTCTCAATGGTATCTAACCAGTTGGTCTGTAAATTTACCATTTTGCCCCTGATTATCACAATGCACAATATATGTTTCAAAATGCTCAATTAATATTAATTACATTACTTTGAAGTTGCTAATCCTTGGTCACAATCCAGGATATTACAATTACACTGGATATCTATTTCACCATTCTTTAGAAGGTCATGAGTGAAGAAGAATTTTGGTGAAATATGCTTCGTTTTATCGCCATTGATGTAGCCCTCTTTAAGTTGGGCAATACATGCAATATTGTCTTCATATAGAACTGTTGGAATCATTTTACCTGAAGATAAATGACAATTTGTTCATATGTGATGTATCACTGACCTCAACCACACACATTCTTGACTTGCTTCCTGTATTGCTAGAATTTCTACATGGTTAGATGATATGGTTGATATAGTCTATTTCATAGATCACCATGAAATAGCTACACCTCCACATGTAAATAGATAGCTTGTTTATGATTTGCCATCGTGTGGATTTGACAAGAATCCAACATCTGCATAACCAACCAGTTCATGCTTTGATAGGTTTAAATAGTATAACCCCATATCCATATTGCCTCTAAGGTAACGAAGAATGTGTTTCACACCATTCTAATGCCTTCGTGTTAGTGAAGAACTATATCTTGCTAACAAATTAATAGCAAATGATATAACAAGACATGTGTGATTAGTATACATTAGTGCTATAATAGTACTAAGATATGGTACTTCTAGACCAAGTAGTTCTTCATTACCTTCTTCAATAATTACTCGAGGTCTGAATGGGTCTTTATCTACCTGTAAAGATCTTACAATCATTGGGATACATAATAGATGAGATTTATCCATATGAAATCGCTCTAGGATCTTTCTTGTATAAGTTTCTTGATATACAAAGATCTCATTCTTCAGATGCTCAATCTGTAATCCAAGACAGAATTTTGTTCTTCCCATATCCTTCATTTTGAATTCTATCTTCAAACAATTAATTGCCTTAAGCTTTCCAGGAGTTCCAATAATGTTGATATCATCAATATAAATAGCAATTATAGCAACTCACTTTTAGATCTTTTTTATAAAGATGCATAGGCATATGGATCATTTTTGTATCTTCTTTCAACAGATATTCATTAAGACGATTATACCACATACGCCCTGATTACTTCAGGCCATACAGGGGCTTATGTAACTTAATTGAGTATTATTCTCGTGAACTTGAATTGGATGCTTCTGGCACCTTAAGTCCTTCAGGGACTTTCATATAAATATCATTTTTCAAGTTAGCCGTATAAATAGGCAGTCATAACATCCATTAGATATAAATCAAGTCCTACATTTACTGCTATACTAATTAAATAACGAAAAGAAGTCGCATCCACTACTAGTGAATACGTTTCTTCAAAATCAATGCCACATCTTTATGTAAAGCCTTGAGCCATAAGAATTGGCTTATATCTTGTTATTTCTCCCTTTTCATTTCTCTTGCATACAAAAACTTATTTACATCCAACTAGCTTTACATATTTAGGTGTAAGGACTACAAGTCCAAATACTTTTTATTTTGCCAATGATTTTAGTTATGCATTAATGGCATCTTTCTATAGGGAACAATCGTTTCTTTGTTGGCACTCGCTAATGGGTTTTGGCTTATGATCCTCATTACCATTCATTACATCATATGCTATATGATAAGCAAAGATGTCATTAATGTTGACTTTTTTTATCCCATCGGATTCCATTCATAACATAATTTATTAAGATCTCATTATTTTCTCATATGTCAGGTACTTGGGTCTCTTCTGGGACTACAACATTCTTTGCTAGAGATATTTCTACTGAAGATAACTCTTCAGGAGATAGCTTTTCTGGAGCTACTAACCTTTTTTGATTATCCTCGACTTGACCATCTATATTATTTACTCCTTTTCTTTTTTGAGGATTTTTTTCTTTGGAACTGATGGGCCTGCCATGCTTTAGGCGTGCCTTAAATTCATTCATAGTAGGTTGTTCTTCAGGAACATCAATTTTAATAGGAGTATTAGCAGCTGGAACATGTTACTTTGTCACTTTCTTTAGATCAGTAAATGCTTCTGGCATTTAATTAGCTAACTTCTGTAAATGAATTATCTTTTGAACTTTTAGTTCACATTGTTTTGTACGAGGATCAAAATGAGGCAATGATAATTCATTCTATCTAATTTCTTTACCTAACTTCTTGTTTTCCCCCTAATGTTGCGAAAAGCGATTAATTAGTAGTCAAAGAGTTTGGATTCATTCAAAACATCGATGACCCTTGTGTTTACAAGAAGGTTAGTGGGAACATAGTTGTATTTCTAGTGCTTTATGTAGATGACATCCTACTCATTAGGAATGATATTCCTACCTTGCAGAGTGTCAAGTCTTGGTTAGGAAAGTCCTTTTCAATGAAAGACTTAGGTGAAGCCACCTATATCCTAGGGATTAGGATCTAAAGGGATAGATCCAAAAGACTAATAGGCCTAAGTCAGAGCACATACATAGACAAGATACTGCATAGGTTCAGTATGCATGATTTAAAAATGGGTTACATGCCCATGTCTCATGCATCCATCTTAGTAAGGATCTATGTCCTAGTACACCTGATCAACAAGATCGCATGAGTAAGGTTCCATATGCCTCGACCATTGGATCCATCATGTATTCCATGTTATGTACTCGACCGGATGTCTCATTTTCCTTAAGTATGACTAGCAGATACCAATAAGATCCTGGTGAGGGTCATTGGACTGCCGTCAAGAATATCCTAAAGTACTTAAGAAGGACTAAGGACTTATTTTTTGTCTATGTTGGATTGGATGATGAGCTTTGCGTAACCGGTTACACATATGCAAGTTTCCAAACTGACTAAGATGACCTTAAATCGCAATCTGGATATGTATTCCTCCTGAATGGTGGAGCAGTAAGCTGGAAGAGCTCCAAGCAGAGCACTATAGCAGATTCTACAACAGAAGCTGAGTATATAGCAGCATCAAATGCAGCTAAAGAAGCCATTTGGATCAAAAAGTTCATTACTGAACTAGGGGTGGTGCCTACTATCTCAAATCCAATAGATTTGTTCTGTGACAATAGCGGTGCTATTGCACAGGCTAAGGAGCCTAGGTCACATCAAAGGACCAAGCATATACTCAGGCGATTTCATCTTATTAGAGAAATCAATGATAGAGGTGATATAAAGATATGCAAAGTAGCAGGAGAAGATAATGTTGCTGATCCTCTTACTAAGCCACTTGCACAGGCAAAGCATGAGCGTCATGTTAGGGCAATGTGAATTAGGCAAATTAATGATTGTAGCTAGGGCAAGTGGGAAGATGTTGGAAATTGTGCCCTAAGGGCCTATCATTATACTTTGAACATTATTATTTTAATGAAATTTCTCCATTCTGTTATCATATTATTTGCATGTTAACTGTGATAATTGTATCCTTGGATAATTCATAAAGATTGTCCTAAAATGTTCCTGGTCGGTCATCTATGCGGGAGCAGAGATGAAACAAGATCAGTATGACTTTGATAAGATATGGAGATACGAATCAAAGTCTTAGGCACTTGTAAGAGTACAAGGTGCTGGACCGACCCACTATGATAAAGCTACATGGATCAAGTCATCAGCTGTTCTCATGTATAACCACGTCACAATGCCCTTAGACCTGAGGTCATCATGGATTCCTACATGAGAAATGCTAAGCTTTGAACTAGTTAAAAGTCACTTTTTACCGGGTGATGATAAAGGCTACGATCGGGCTTGGTGGTTTTTCATGCAGAGGAATATGAATGATCAAGATGGAATTTGTCCCTCACATTAGTAGAGAGATATTATTAGGCCCCTCGATGAGTGCGTCTGAGAAATGTATGGCCATACTATGATGAAATGAGTTTCTTTCTCTGTTATCAGGCTACTCAGGAATCGAGAAAGTAATGGTCAGGAACAAGAGGATGACATTATCCATGCCTTATCCTTGATCGATATATCGTGTGACAAAAGGGACGTGACATGATTGTATGACAGGTTGCATCTTGATAACGATCCTCATATGAATTGGGTAGTCGTAATGTCTTGCTAGAGGCTGCTTGCGACTTTTGGGTTAATATAGTTATTGGCCCACTGCCAACTTCATATGGGCCTGCAGGATCGCACACAAGAATGGCCCAATACGAAATAATGTTTAATTTAATGTGGACGAATTTTATATTTATATATATATATATATAATATAAAATTCATTAATAATATTATATAGATATATATATTTTCTAAATATATATCTTATATATATATATGAATATATATATATATATATATATTTTATGATATTATTATATTGTGTTAGTTTTAAATTTAATTTATTAAGATATATTAAATTTAATAACTAACATGATAGAGATATAGTATCTCAGATTTAATTTATGAAGATAAATTAAATCTAATAGCTCTTTATTTGGATTAAATAAATCGGTTAAATTAAAACTATTGGACAGATTTAATTTAAACTGAATTTATTTAATTAGTTCATCAAGTTAATTAATTGTTAATTAATTTTGAAATTAATGATGATTAATTTTGAAATTTGAAAATAGCCCTCATAGGTTATAAATTTGATAAAGCAGATATATTCATACACACATGAGAATTGAGGGCTGCAAGTGAAACCCTAGGAGACATTAGAGGCGCTAGCACGCAGTCTAGGTTGGAGAGCATTCGTGTGGATACCGGTAGAGGGAGCGGTGGACGAATTTTATATTTATATATATATATAATATAAAATTCATTAATAATATTATATAAATATATATATTTTCAAAATATATATCTTATATATATATGTATATATATTATATGATATTATTATATTGTGTTAGTTTTAAATTTAATTTATTAAGATATATTAAATTTAATAACTAACATGATAGAGATATAATATCTCAGATTTAATTTATGAAGATAAATTAAATCTAATGACTCTTTATTTGGATTAAATAAATAGGTTAAATTAAAACTATTGGACAGATTTAATTTAAACTGAATTTGTTTAATTAGCTTATCAAGATAATTAATTGTTAATTAATTTTGAAATTAATGATGATTAATTTTGAAATTTGAAAATAGCCCTCATAGGTTATAAACTTGATAGAGCAGATATATTCATACACACATGAGAATCGAGAGCCGCAAGTGAAACCCTAGAAGACATTAGAGGCGCTAGCACGCTGTCTTGGTTGGAGAGCATTCGTGTGGATACCGATAGAGGGAGAAGCGGAACTGACGTGTTGGCTCCTAGAGATCGTGAAAACTCTGAATCATCAAAAGGTATGGATCCTTCCAATTTGTTTTAAACCCCATTGATAGATCCTCGATTAGAATCGATGAAAATTTTTAAAATTCTTCTGCTGTGCCTACCGATTCTAATAATGAATGCTGAGGTGGTGTTGTCTCTAAAAGTTCGCTAACCTTCTTTGTCTTCTTAGATGTTTTCTTTGCTGTTCCTGACATATAATGTAAAGCATTGCAAAGACAAAGAGACAAAGATCGAAAACCTAAAAAACAAATAGAAAAAGAAAGGAAAAAATGCTTAAGCTTAAAATAATAAAGGTCCTCTAATACTAAAATTAATTGCCAAGATTCCCCGGGAACGGCGCCAAAAACTTGATGCGCTCTGTAACTATACGGGTCGTGCCAAGTAATAAAGTGATAAGTAGAGTATCGTCCCACGAGGAATCAGATAATTATTTTCTAGGTATTAAAATCTCAATTTCTTTTAAGTCAAACAAATCTAGTTATAAGTAAATTCAAAGGAAATTAATTAAAGAAAACTATCAATGTCAAACACAACCTAGAGTCGCTAATCCCTCACTAGGACCCCAAATCTTAAATCCATTTAATTATTTAATCCCAAATGTTAATTTTGTTAATCTCGAGTATAAATAGTGAGTGTCTGTCAATCCACTCACAACCCTCTCCTAAGTATAACTGTTATGTCTAACCTAATTACTCAAGAGGCAAGTTAACTCAAATACATTCTTCAACAATTATATGGGGCTATTAGGTATTTGTCTATCCTAATCACAAATTAAATAGTAATTTAATCCCATGTTACTTAATCTCAAAGCCTAATTAAGATTCCCTTCATCAAGGTAAATTGTAATGCTTAAATTCACGTCTAATGGTGACCAATCATCAACCAGACATAATAAAGCAAGATTAAGTAACCAAAATTAACATAAATTATAACTCATAAATCATGGAAATAAAATCTAGTTCATTAGTGTGTTCATAGTTTCCCAAAGTCTAAAAGAAAATTAGCCACTCATGGCTAAAAAATATCCAAAATAAAATAAAGAAATTCAGATTTAAAGAATAAAAAAAAAGAAAAGAAAATCAAATCTGATAAAATCTCTGCAATAAAGATCGCCTAAGGAGGAGATCTTCACTGCTGCCTTTTAGCTTCGTCGACTTTCTTTGTTTCTCTCCGTTCGATCTTCGCTGCTCTCCATTGCTCTAACTGTTCGGCTCCCCAAAAAATGTCGCTGCTCCTCTTATTTATAATCTTCGGTATTTTGTTTCCTCCTGCCACGTATATCTTCCACCAGTTATTGAATCCTTTTTAATTCTTTAATCGCGGGTCCACAATCTGATATCTATCTCTTTATTTCTGATCTACCTTTTTTTTTTGCTTTAATATATATATATATATATATATATATATATATATTGAATTGAAAAGGACGGTGGTCCTATGCAAATTAAAAGAGGATAACTTGAGACAAGTATATCAAGTAGGGTTGTCATCAATTATATATATATATATATATATATATATATATAATTGGATAAATTGTTTCTTTTTAATTGATGTTTTCTCTTCTACTAGATCACATGATATCTCCTACAAAATAAAATAGGATATAAATAGATTTTATATCAAAATTTCTTTCTATCCTGAACTTAATTAAAAGATAGAAAATATATAAAAGATAATTAAATAGATTCAAAATATCAATAAATTTAATCAATTGTATCCTAAAATATGTACCTATTTAATTATAAAATATATATATTTATAAAAAATACAACAACTCATTTCATTTTAATCCCACATGGCTGATGAGTCAAATGAAGAAATTCAAATTTTAATGATTTTGAAAAATAACAACTCAATGGAGGGAATTGAGTTTTTTGTTTTTCTAAATTATGAAGTTTATGTTTTTAAAAATCAAAACATTTGAATTTCTCTAGGATACATTTTAATCAGCCATGTGTGATTAAAATAAGATGATTTATTATATTTTAATTTGTCAGAGCATAGATGAAGTTGTGCTCCTAGAGTATGTAAGTATTTCTCTTATTTTTCACACACTATAAATTCTTGTATCAACCTGGTTCGTCACGTTATTTATAATCTAACCAATTAAAATACAACAATTTATGAGCTGATGTAGCACCTCCTAAATATTAGTTGGTATATTAATAAAATTAAATATTTCACAATATTTATTTTTTTCTTTATTTTTGAAATCTTAATTAAACGATTTGATTTTTTTAAGAAAAAGAAAAATGTAAATCACATGAGCAGTCAACTAGAATTAATATGAGTTGAGTTGTTAAACTTTAACTGATTAGACCACACTTGACGTGGTAAACCAGGTTCACACAAGACTACACATATGAGCTCCACCTTTGATTTAGCTATATAGCAATCTCGATATGCTCAGAAAAACACAAAATGAAGTGAATGAAACACCTGGAGGTTATCTGATGCATATATAAATAAAGTGAATCAACTACCAATCTTTTTAAGTTGAAATGACTTCTATGCTTAAAGGTTCCTTTGGCTAGCAAGTGTGGCACATATACTTCATAATTACCGGGTTGTTTTCTCAAAGTACAATTAAGGGTAAGATGGTAAAAATACAAAAACAAAATTCATCAGTCACTGACTTTATTATTTGCTTTGGCCTATTGACTACCACTCTGATCCCATTTATTAGTCTCAGTTAACAAATCAAATGAGTATTTAACATTGAACTAATTTCAAAACTTAATATTATTACATTAATGATAACAAAATAATTATTTATAAGGTTATTAATTGTACATAAGGACAACATAAAAAATTATATTTTCTAAATTTTAGACTAGATTTATATTTTCAAATAGCTAGGCCAAGTTGTAATATTGAGCTTTTTTTTTATACAATTGCAAGATTGAACTTATACTGTAAATTCACTCAGTATTTAATTGCACATTCATATAATATATACAGTAGTAATTATTTACTTGTTTTTATGTATTGTTTGAAATCGTAGAATGCATCATTGCAATCTGTCACAAATTTAATATTATATAAATAAAATCCTATGCTCACTTTGCTCAGTTAAGCTTCTAGTCTTCATTTTTGAGTGAATTCAGTGAGAGACAATGAGAAAATTAGTGATTCAAAGATATGAAGAAGCTGACTCCAGATTCTGGTGAAACTCTAATCACTATGCTCAGTTAAGCTTCTAGTCTTCATTTTTGAAGTTTGATTCCCATGGAGCTGTTAGTGATATGACCAAATCATGATCAGGAAGTTTCTTAGCTCTATACTCAATTCTCTACTACAATTCTATAGCATTTGAGCTTAGGTGCTAGATTATATGAGTTTTTCTGGCAAACTATGATTGTAGCTTTGACCCTGGATAACTCTAGATTTGTGATTAATAATCTGAGCATATGTATAGTATGGATCCATGTAGCAAGTATATTTCATCAAGATTAGATTAAATATGATGCTATGTACTTTGGAACTATCTTTCATGAATGATTGTTCATGTACAGACTATGTGTTCAATTCATGCAATCACTATTCCATTAGCTAATTTTGCTATGAGATTTGGATAATTGAGGTTAAGAAAATCAAGTTACTGAACTGATTAGGCTAAGGTGCAACAATGATAAGTGGCAGATTTCTCCTACAATGAAGGTTAATTGGGCATTGAGAAGGAAATTGTCCAAGTGTTTCAATTAGTGGTTATTAGAGTATGCATTGTAGGCACTGGGAATGGAACAAACTAAATCGAGAATGACTAATTTGTGATGTTTCAAGTATCTAGATCAATGCATGATTGAAACCAATGTGGAAATGACTTAGGTGAACCCGTTGCCTGCTATATGTGTAATTCTAGTGAATCTTGAGAGAGCTAATGACAAGCTTTATCATTCACAAACAACAATTATCCATAATGGCATGATAAAACTTGATTAACTAGTAATAATTGGAGAACATTTCCTTAAAGAAAACACATCAGGGTCCAAGGCACAAATCCCACCCACAAACCCACTACAAAGAATTAATACATGATAGGATTGTAGATCCTCCAAAATATCAGAGTATGCAAAATAAGGCCTCGGCCCAAATAAGAAGCAAACAATTATCCAAAATAATGTCATAGTATTTCAAAAACATATATAATGGCCATAGGATGGCAATATATAAAACAATGCAACCCCCCAAATTACGAGGCCTACAAGGCTACCTATGCCTTTGCCTTTGGCTACTTCCCTTAGCCTCTATCAGGATTAGAGGTCTTTCCTAAAAACTATAAACAAAGACGAGGTAAGACATAAAGTCCCGGTAACCAAAATCAATTTATAAAATATACAATAAATGATTGCAAGTCAGAGAAGTAGGTTTATCGATCATAGTAATAATTGATAAGTAAAATATTTGCATATTCATTTTACCTTATATGATGATTTTGTGGATGATATTTGGGCTTGATTTAATGAATTTGGGTGTAACTGATAAATAACTAAAGATTTTGGCATAAAATAGAAGTTATCAAAAAAATGCTAAATTTTAGCCTTATTTCTGTTTTCAAGAAATATCTGGAGCTCTAGATATTTGATTAGGGTGTTCTTTATATGGATAAAGAGTTAAGAAAAATCCCTACAACTTTTATGTTGAGGCCAAAACCTAATTCTGTTTTCAAGAGTTTCAAATTTTGCTTAGAAGTTGAAAATGTGAATTTGTCCAAGTCTAATCTTTACCTACTAATTTGACCATAACTTGAGCTGCAAATGTTGAAATGATGAGCTCTCACATGCGTTTTAAAGCTAAGATCCAGATCTACAACTTCATGAAGACAAAAAAAAAAAGAAAAGATGAGAATCCACTATTTTGACTATCAAAATTTGGCTACAATTGAGAAGCATGGTCGCCACAAGGTCAACATTGGTGGTTTAAAGTCAAGATTCATATCTAACAAGTGGAAATATTTGCACATCTTTCATATATAAATAAAGGAGTGGGAAACATAAGGAGATACACAATGTTAGAGTTTAATTTCATACATTGTATTGTTTCTTGCATATCTCATTCTTGGAAGGCTTAGGTAGACCTCCTTCATAGATGGCACCTACATGAAAGGTTTTACCTCCTATAACGAAGGTTGGATTTTCCATTTTCATGAATTTAGTAGTTGTATCTTTATATTTTATAATTCAATAATTAATTTTTATCCAATGTTTATGAAGTTTTCAATTTATTTTGGTTTTTTAAATTTTATTATGATCTAAATTTTCATTTTTCTAGGGTGATGGTATAGCTTACTAATGACGGATTGAATCTTAACTTATTAAATCTAGTTTTAATTTTTACTTCATGATTGAGTTTTGACTATTCTTCATAATGCTTTCAATTGATTGGACATCTTTTGAATCATTTCAATATGTATGTTGAGACCGGAAAGAGATGTATGTGTGTAGATCCTATAAGTAAAACCATAACTTTTATATGAAATAGGAATATATTCATATGGGTTGTGTGGTCTCAATGAGTTCTATAAATCTTAATTTATGACTAATTGCTTTAATTCATATAAGGATATATTGGATTAATAATTAATTATAGATTTGCTTGACCTTGAAATAGGCTAGTAATTAAATTAGGGAAACTTGACGATTAATAATGTGGAATAAATTGGACTAGACTAGATAGGAGATTCAATTCGAAATTCGCTAAGTGAAATATGATATCTAGGGCTTTTTCTCATAATTGTTTTCATATCAATTACATTCATATTTAATCATTTTTAATTTTGTAATCTCAATCACCAACTAATCAATCAACTAAAGAGAATTAAGATTACCAATTTTGGTACTTAGTGATCAATCCTCGTGGGAACGATACTCTACTCACCTCTGTATTTCATGTTTATGATAATGTACACTTGCACTTTTTAATAACTCATTTACACTCGTAACAATAATATTTTCATTTATAACAATTTAATAACTCATTATAACTATCCCTACTCATCTATCTTGCTCCTCCTTATATCTTCTAGACGTGGTACAACCTATCAGTGCTAGTATATCCTGCCAAAGGTTAGCTAATCACTTCAAGAATACTACCTCCTTCCATGCCACCACCAATTTACCGTAATAAGGAGGTGTCTTCCCAAAACACTCAACTCCAATATGGGCTAGTAAGCAAAAAGGCGATGGGCACAATTTCACCATATCTCTTCCATACAACCCAATATATCCCATTACAAAAAAACAATATATCAAAATAATTTTTTAAAAAAATTTTAAAATATTATCATTCCATATACATCATTTTGTAACAATCATCATAACTATTACCACAATTACAATCTCAATCATAAGTGTAAATCATACATACGAGTTGGAAAATACACCGCTTCACTAAACTAGCTTCATATTCAAACATACACATAATTTTTTTCAAAACACATATAAGTAATATAGAAGAAAGTAAAGTTTAGAAAATACCTTACAGTCTAAAGCATGCATAAAGAATAAATTAACCTTAGTTACCTCCACTCCAAGCTCAACCTTAACTTAAGGAGCAAAGCACAAGCAATCACCTATCACAAGAAAGCTCCACTTTGTTAATATAGGTACCAATCAACCACAAGCAATAATAAAATAAATAAGTTATATAATTCAACTCCCAAAAACCTAATTTCCTCTACAACCATTATCATCAACATCCTAAGTTCCTTAACAATCCTTATCTCAACAACAATCCAAGGTCATATATTACTTCTCATGAGCCCAAATCACTAATTAAAATCCTTAGATAACCTTTACACCACCTTCTCACCTCAACAACTCAATTTTATAAGTTAAAGTTGTTGGGATTAGTAGGCACAACGGAATATTAAATTCAAAATTTTTCAATCCCTATTGTGGATCTATATGTTAAATACTATGTTTTGATGATAACAAATGGTGTTACAAATGATTTAGTTAAACAAAGGTTTTTGAACAAAGAAACAGGGCTTTTTGAAGCATACAAAGACATCACTCGAGTGACAACTCAAGTGATGAAGAAGAAAGAAAAGAATATGTGAAAAATCTTTGTCTCTGGCAGATTTTGGAAGGGATCACTCGAGTGACCACTCAAGTGATGGAGATGAAAAATGTTCAGAGAACTCACTGCCAAATTTTAAAAGTTATCGCTTGAGTGATCACTTAAGTGATGAGGTAAGAAATGAAGCCTGTGACTCTCTACCAAGATTTGTAAGGGATCACTCGACTGATCACTCAAGTGATGAAGTTAGATTTGTCTCTGCCAAGTTCTGGAAGGGATCACTCGAGTGATAACCCTAGATCACTCGAGTGATGAAGTCCAGATTGCATGATAATCATCTATTATTTATTGATTTGTTATCTCTATGATTAACCCTTTATTGTATTAGTATTCTAAGTATATTTTCAAGGAAACAATGAAGAGATCATGCCAGAGAGACAAAAGTCACTTTACGAAGAACGCAACATTTGTAATGCTCACCTACCATAACGGCTATTTTTTAAATATGAAGAATGGTCAAAAGAAGCTGCGTAACTCTAACAGACATGTTGAAATGCTAACAATAGTTATCAAACTCAACTATAGATATGGAAGCATTCAACAAAGACAATTAAGACACTAACAACACATAAACATACATCAATCAATACATTCATAGTGCTCTGTTTCTCATATTCATTCTTTATACTTTAATGATTCTATATTTACTCTGAGAGAGATTTTTATTACAAACTTAATATTTGTTATTGAGACAACTTAAGATTATGGAACCTTGGGTTAGGGATTGGTTTACATTGTGTAAGGGGGAGCAAGTGTCCAATGAAGGAACTTGTTGTGTATTGAGATGGCAAGAACCCACTGAATCTTAGAAGATATAGTGAAACTCTCAAAGGAACTCTAAGGACTGGATGTAGGTCAAAGTAGTAGTGGCCAAACCAGTATAACTCTTGGTGTATACTTCGGTGATATCTCTTCTAGCTCTTAACTATGCTTTAAATTCTATGAAGTTTTTATTTACGGTTTGATTATTCTGTGATCACCCAATTCACCCCCTCTTAGCTAAAATGCTTGTACTAACATTTGGTATCAGATCATAGGTCTTCTTGTTCAGGTATAACGCCTAAGAAGGATCCAATGACAAGCATGGGTGAAAGAATACTTCCAGACAGAGCTTTTATCACTAGACCACCAAGTTTCAAAGGCGAACACTTTTCCTTCTGGAAAGCAAAGTTTAGAGTATTTGTGATGGCAACAGAATATAGATTATAGAAGGTGATTGAGAATGGGAACTACATACTTATGAAGATTGAAGATTCATAAAAGTTCCCAAGTCACTTGTAGAAAATAGTGACAACGATAAAAAGATGGTCACTCTCAACAGCAAGGTAATCCTGATGATTCAAAGTGCCTTAAGTCAAAAAGAGTATTTCAGGATTTGCACATTTCCAATAGCTAAGGAAATATGGCAATCTCTTGAAATAGCTCATGAAGGAACTTCAGGAATAAAAGAAACCTAGTTCAACACCCTTGTCATCAAGTTTGATATGCTTCGAATAAAAACAAGTGAGTCAATAACTGAATTTCAACTCAAATACACTCATCTTGTGAATCAACTTGTAGCACTTGGGAATTCTATGATCAGAATACCTAAGTAAGAAAGATATTGAACATACTCTCTAAAGAATAGGAGGTAAAAGTTATTGCAATCGAGGAGGTAAAAAGGCTAATCAATGCGATCCTAGCTTCTCAGTTTGGAAGCCTCTCATAGTATGAAAGCAAGCTAAAGTTCAAATGGGAACTAGAAGAAGTTGATGACAAGAAAAAGAAAAGCCTCACGCAAATGTAAAGGGGGAGACCTAAGAAGATGATGAAGATTTCGATGATGACGAAATAGGCCTGATAATAAAATGATTCAAGAAGTTTAACAAGAAAGGCTAGGGATTTAGAAATCTTTAAAAGGGAGGAACTAGCAGCAGAAGAGAGAACAAGGAACACATTATCTACTACGAATATGGAAAGCCAGGACACATCAAGTCATAATGTCCATAACTGCTTTATAAGAACAAAGAAAAGAGAAAAGGCAAATTCTTCAATAAAAAGAAAGTATTTGTATCTGCTATATGGGGAGATAACTCCTCTAATGAAGATAGCAATGAAGAAGAAGTTGTCAATATTTGTCTAGTTGCTCAAAAAGACATAAAAGAAGAAGAAGTAACTGATTCTGATCCTACTTGTGATGAAATACTTTCTGAATATAATGCTTTACATTCTAAATTCATCTAAGTAGTTAAAGAACTAGTTGCTTTCAAAAAGAAGAATAAAATTCTTGAAGAAAAATTCAAAGAGTTACCTAAAAAAGATTGCAAAAATTGTTTTTCATTGAAAAAAAAAATACTGGTCTCACTAAAACACTTGAAAAATTCACCAACGAAAGTGAGATGTTAAATGTCATTTTAAAAGCCCAACATTTTGTAAATGATCAACCTGGTATAAGATATGATCCAAAATCAGATAAAAGGAAAGGACGAAAGAAAATAGGAGGTAAAACATACTTGAATTATTTTCAACATTTTGTATATATATCGAATCCTTTTGCACATTGTAATTTCTGTAATAGGAAAGGTCACTACACTTCCTCTTGCCTTCATAAAAAGAAAGGAAAAATACGAACCTATAAATGGGTGCCTAAAGGTTCTTCTGTTCAAAAAATAATTTGTATTAACCCAAAAGAACCCAAAACGATATGGGTACCGAAACTTAATTGTATTTAATTGCAAATATGTCTCAAAGCATCCAGAGGCAACAAATGGTATATATATAGTGGATGCTCTTGACATATGACCGGTGATTCCAAAAGTTTTATCACGTTGCAACTTAAGGAAGGCGGAAAGGTAGAATTTAGAGGAAATCAATCTGGAAAGATAGCAGGAATCGGTGAAATCAAAAGTGATAAAGGTATACAAGTCAAAGATGTATATTATATTGAAGGCTTGTATCACATTCTACTGAGCGTGAGTCAAAGTACAGATAAAGACAATTGGGTGATGTTTGACTCAAAGGAATGTTTGATTGTAAGCAAGAAGGATATGTAAATAGAAAAGAAAAAAACTTAAAGCTAAACTCAAAGTAAAAAGGGAAGGTAATTGTTATACTCTTGATATAAGTAAAACTGTTTTTGAAAATTGCTTTCTGACTAATACCGATGAAAGTTGGTTATGGCATAAAAGACTAGCTCATGTCAATATGCACCAACTAGGTAAGTTACTCAAAAAGGATTTAGTAATTGGTTTACCCAAACTAAATGTCAAAAATGATTTGATTTATTATGCATGTTAGAAGGGTAAACAAATAAAGAGGGTGTTTGGATTCACTTAAAAAAAGCCATTTTGGACCCAAACCATGGTTTTCTAAAAAAACATCCAAACACCCTCTCATCTCAAATAATCCATTTTAACCCCCAAACCATGGTTTTGGTGTCCAAAACCATGGTTTGAGCATAATCCATTTTTTCTTACTTTTTCAACTTTGTGGGCCCCACCATCTCATTCTCATTGGTTCTTTTTCTGTTTGTGGGCCCCACGTCACACACTCTCTCTCATCTTTTTTATTTTTTTGAATTTCAACGTTTTTTCTCTATTTTTTTTTTAAAATTTTAAAATTTTAATACTTCCTCTTATCCTATTTAAGACTTATTTATATAATTTAATTATATTAAAAAAATTAGTTAAATTAATTAACATTACATATAGACAAAATTATTTTATTTTTGGTATTAATTATGAAATTTAATGTTAAATAATGGGTTAAGATGTATCATTTTTAATACCGTTAGATGTTTTCTTTTCTTATAATTTAACTCCATTAGTTCAAATTTAACGGTTTTGTTAAATTTACATCCTTGTTAATTGTTCATTGTTATTTTCCATCTTCCAAAATTTATTTGTACCAGACGTTCTTAAGGAAAAAATTGGCTGTTAAATTTGACATTAACCCTTAAATAATACATAAAATATAATCTTATTCTCTATATGTAATTATCACAAAAGTTAATGTCCTTTTTAGTAATTTGACCATGAAAAAAGCTATTCTGATCAAAACATCCAAACACTCTCATTTTATCAAAATCACTTTTTTCTCATAATCTATTCTTCTTATAATCTATTCTCCAAAAGCTATTCTCCATTTTTTCTCCAGAAGCTATTAAAAAAAGCTAATCCAAACACACTCAAAGTCATCTTTTAAATTGAAAAATGAAATCATGACAAACAGACTGCTTCAACTACTTCATATGGATTTAGTTAGACCAACAAGAGTTAAAAGTCTTGGTGGCAATTTATATTCATTGGTCATTATTGATGATTTTTCTAGATTTACATGGACTATTTGCTTATCATTGAAGGATGAAACCTTCAGTCAATTTATTGTTTTTGCCACGAAAGTGCAAAATGAGAAAGGTATGTCCATTGAAGGTATTAGGACATATCACGATAGAGAATTTGAAAATCATGCCTTTGAAGAATACTATGACACCAACGGCATTGATCACAATTTCTCTGCACCATGAACACCTCAACAAAATGGAGTTGTAGAGAGAAAGAATAGAGTGCTCACTAAAATGGCTAGAGCTATGCTAACGAAAAGAATGTTTCACAAGTTTTCTAGGCCACTGCAATAAGCATAGCATGTTACATTTCTAACAGGGTCTACATCAGAACAAAGCTAGGAAAGACACCATACGAACTATACAAAGGAAGGAAGCTGAACCTTGCTCATCTACACATCTTCCATAGTAAGTGTTTCATTTATAATAATGGTAAAGATAACCTAGGAAGGTTTGATTCTAAAACTAATGAAGGAATATTTCTAGGCTATTCTAACTGAAGCAAAGCTTACAGAGTTTTCAATAAATGCAAATGTGATGTTGAAGAATCAATTCATGTTGTATTTGATGAATTTTAATCCTCTAACAAAATCATTGACTATGAGCAGGAAATAATATTAAATCAAAATAATAGGCAACCTATTCCTAAACCTTCCAATCCTAAGGTTGACCAAACTGATAAGAAGAACAACCACAACCTAGAGCCTGGAAATATAACAAGAGTCATCCCATAGAACAAGTTATAGGAGATGTAAATGAGGGAGTTAAAACTAGAAACAAAATCTTTAATGAAGTTAGTTTTTTTGCATTCATTTCTAAGATTAAACCTTCTAACATTGGCGAAGCCCTATCAAATAATGATTGGATAATAGCAATGCAAGAAGAACTCAATTAATTTGAAAGAAATTAAGTTTGGAATTTGGTACCCTGGTGTAAAGATCATCAAGTCATTGGCACTAAGTAGGTATTCAAGAACAAACTTGATAAATTTCGTAATCATTGTTAGAAACAAGGCAAGATTGGTGGCCAAAGGCTATAATCAAGAAGAAAGTATTAATTATGAGGAAATGTAGCTCTAGTAGCTAGATTGGAAGCTATACAAGTACTTTTAGGCTTTGCGTGAATCAAGGGATTCAAACTATATCAAATGGATGTAAAGAGTACATTTTTAAATGGCTCTATCATGAAATAAGTATATGTAGAACTGTTAGAGTCAAAACCTATATTAAATGGATGTAAAGAGTGCATTTTTAAATACCTATATCATGGAAGAAGAATATGTAAAATTATTAGAATCCATGTTTTGATGATAACAAAGTGTTAATACATTGTTTTGTAAAGGAATTAATTATTTGAAGTTGTAAACATAAGCCAATTCGATTATCAAATGCATTTTACAAGTTCACAGAAAGTTGCAGCTAAAAATGACTGATGTACTATAATTCTAATAAAGCACTCAAGTTCTGAGAGCTGAAACACTCAAGTTTGTACTTACACTCTAATAAGTGTGACACAGAAGCTATTGCAAAAACTGAAATCTTATTGATGCACTCAAGTTCCATCAATGCACTCGAGTTCTATCTACCTTAGCACTGAGTTCAAAAAGTATGATCATGCAAGTGTTTTATCGAGAGTCAAGCAGTAGCAAAAACTGTCTGATGCACTCGAGTCCTACTTTAACACTTAAGTTTTGAGGTCATCTACACTCGAGTCTTACAAGTGTAAGCATGAAAGTGTTTTACAAAAAGTAAAGCAAAAATAAGAAATAACAGATGCACTAAAGTTTTGGAGACATGCTCACTCGAGTCTAGAAAGTGAAGCCCTAAAAGTGTTTACTCGAGAGGCAATAAGAACCTGAAACCATGAAGTGCACTTAAGTGTCTATATATGCACTTCAGTGAGGGACCAAGACTTGTGTCCTGCAGCAACACTTTCAAGTGAACCATTACATATTTGAATACTGAAGCAAAATCAGAAAACTTATCAAATTGACATGTGATGGTGCACTCGAGTGAGGGGTAAGACACTCGAGTATTGACTTGCACTTCTAATGCAAACTTTACACTTTCTATAGGAACCAAGTGAAGAGGTGGTGAACAGCCTATGCACTCGAGTGTGGCATGAACACTCTTGTAAGTGCAAAGATCACTCCTATAAGTGCTTGGCAAAGACAACCTAAAAATGTGACAACAGTCAAGTGCACTCGAGTGTGGCTTAAGAACTCAAGTGTAGGCACCAACACTTGAAAGTAATCTCATGCACTTGAAAGTGTGATCAAGTTTATGCTATATAGGCATGCAAATTTGAAAGAGAACTCGAGTGTGAAAGGTGATACTCTAGTGTGAACTCTATGTACACTAGAGTGTGAATAAAGAACTCAAGTCCAACTGGCTCAAAAGTAGAATGCAATACAAAGTCACATCGAACAATTTGAATATCGTTAAATGATATTTATTCATTATGTTTTCACTTGTTTTTATACCTAAATGTCGCCTAACATATATCTCAAGGGTGAAATAAGAAATGAACATTCAGATTATAGATTTAAATGAGAGAGTCAATTGTGGCAAACATCATCATTACTCACCATTTTAATCTACCAAGTCAGCATCCAGTCATCATTTCTGGTCAACACATTTCTATTTAACCGTTGAATGTTATCCTTTTAACTAAGAATGTGACTTTTGCACCATTTATGTAACCATATTGTTACTTTTGCACCTAAAAAAAGCTTTTGTTGTTGGGCGCACTTTGTGACAAATCACATGTGTATTTTTTCCCTTTTACCTAAAATATACCATTGTTTAAAAGGCTACCCCTATGGTTAATAAATTTAAAGGCATATCTTTACTCAAAAAAAAATAAAGGCATGGGTGAATGTGTTCACAAGATTCGATGCATTGGTGAATGTGTGTGGCAATGAAAATACAGTGAAAAAATATTTATATTGAAAAAGGAGAATAGGTGAGGCAATAGGAGTAATAAAACTGACATATCATCGGAAAAAAAAAAACTAACATATGAAAGTAACTTTTTATATTATTGCATCTTCTTTTTTCCTTCTCTGGGTTTATTTCCGGTGACGTTAGTTTTTCTTTGTTTTCTTAGCTTTGGGTCCTTTCTAGTGAGTGATTCAGGTTTTTCTTTTGATTTTGTGGCTATTTTCCTCATTATTTTAGGTGTTATTAAAGGAAAAATCATAAAGGTCAGCCCTAGAATTTTTTTTAGTTCTCTCTTTTTCCCCCTCCTTCTTTCTTCATCTTCTATAGTGTAACTTGACTTTATCTTGTAAGCCGTCCAGTTTTTTAAAACTCACCCCAGCTCTCGATTTTATAATGGTTACCGGCACAAATGCCGGATCTTGCCAGCTGAACACAGCTCTTCCTCTAAAATAGTTCTTAGACGAAAACGAGTCGTTCATATCTCCAGTTGATGGTTCGACCAGTCCGATCCTGTTTTGAAATTATTGAAATTTTAGATAAAGAGACAAGGGTATATTTGTCTATTTATAATTAACTCCCCTCACTTACCCATCTAAACCAAACAAAAAATAAAACCTCCCCTCCCCTCTTCTTGAACCAAACAAAGCTCAAAATCTCCCCTAATCTAACTTTAATGAATCTCACCTAACCTAACCTATGTTGAACAAACATATCCTTAAGTTTGTTAAGATTTTAGTCTTTTTCATTGGGCTGCTTTATTCATTTCTCTAATAATAGTGGGTTTGGCTCAGGAAGGAAGGGGAAGGTAGATATAAAGGGGAGGAAAGAGAAGGGGAGGTAAAGGAGGGATTTTAATAATCCTTAGCTATGTTTGGAATAGGGTTTTTTTGGAGAATAAGTACTTATTACGTAAGTTAAGATAAAACTCCTCTTATATACTTACCTTGTATACCGTAAATCACGATTTATAAGCACTTATAAGTCAAAAATAAGTTATCCTAAATGAACACTTTGTTTGGATTGATTTTAGAGGAGGGGAGGGGAAGAATTTTGATAGCACCTTATTTGACTTGAGGAGAAAGGACGGGAGCTAATAAGAAATCAACTATATTATACTTATAAAATGGAAGCGGACTTTTCTCTCTTTTCTTGTTTATCAGTATATAAATATGTTTGATACAATTTATCAACTTTCACATGCTATAGTAAAAATTATATTTGATATCTTGTTAAAAAATATTGTACAAAATACAAACTTGATGCCAATTTGTGCTTTCTAGCACGTTTTTAGAATTTTGATATATAAAAAAGAGCAAGCGTACAAATTTACTGAACAAACCCCATGAGTAGAAGAAAATACAAAAGCTTCTCATAATTCATTTTCTAATTGGAATGAAATATGTTTTACGTCATAATATTACGATGAAAGAGGCGCGGAAGTAAAGTAACTTTAGATTTAAATTGCTACTCCAATAAAGTTACTTTATCTTCTTTTTGGTTGGAATTCTAACCATTTTCACAGTTATTGCTATCTTCTTGTGAATCCAACTGTGAGTATTAGAAGCAAACTTGTTTTTGATAAAGCTGAGAAAGATTCTTAAAACTCTAATGTGTGCGAATGATAAAAAAAATATAAATAATTTTATAAAGCTAATTATATAATAAAATATTTTCTCTCTCATATCCCACAACCCCGCATTTTTTTTGGGCCAGGGGAGGTTGGTAGGGGAAAAGAGAGGCGATGAGCCCCTCCCCTCTTTAAAAATTGTGTTATCCAAAGAAAAAAAGGGGAGCAACACCTCTTTCCCCCTTGAAAAATTTTCAAGCAAAATGAAGGAAGGAGAGTAACTGTAATAAAACATATGTAAGATTAGGGGATTTAAATATGGCTCATGATAATTTTAAAAAATATTTTTAGAAAACATCAAAACCGAACTGATAAAAAATCCCAAAAATTTTAATCTAAAGGTTAAAATAAATAGTGGAAGAAAATGAGGGGAATTTGATGGTGGGAGAGGGATGCCTCCACTAACTCTTCTCTCTTCTTCTTCTCCACCTAATATCTCGACTAAGGGAAAAGAATGTCTTCATTGATTCTCTCTCTATTTCCTCTCCATTGAATGTCACTATCATTGGATCAAGTTTTAATGGTTGAAATGTAATGTTATATTTAATGTTATATTAATATTTTTATTTATCATTAGATCCTAACCATTAAAACTTGATCCAATGGTAAAGACATTCAATGGAGAGGAAATGGAGAGAGGAATCAATGAAGACATCCTCTCCACTCATGGATTCGATAATCTTTTAATAGGTGAGATTTAATGCTATGTATTAAATAGTATTATAATTTTCTGAAAATTTATTGTACATACCACACAGTGACCCTTTCTCAAAGAGTGAGCAATTAGAACATGATTTCATCATATTAGTCAAAGATGTAGTGCTATCATTTTGATATGTTTGCATAAATGATTTTTTTGTTTTGATGCAGGTGTATAGATTTCAGGATATGATAAAGAGCATGCTGCATTGTAAGAGATTGAAGCATTATTGCAGCAAAATGGGAAGAGTCTTATTGACTTCCATCCCCTCCTTGTTCCTGTAGAGAGTCCCATGATTGATATTGCTAATCTGCTTATATTGCAGGAATTAAGCTATGATCATGTAGGCTTAGAGGGGGAGGCCAATAATCTGTTGAAGTTATTAAATCCAGATCAAAAGGGTATATTTGAGGCTATCATGTCTTTATTGAACTTAGAGACTGGGGCTTTCTTTTTTGTTTATGGCTATGAGGGCACTAGGAAGACTTTTCTATGGAATGCATTAACATCAAAGCTTTGTGCAAAAGGTCACATTGTGCCCACAGTTGCTTCAAGTGGGATTGCTGCAACCCTATTACCTTTAGGCAGAACAACACATTCAAGGTTTTCCGTTCCTATTCAAATTAATGAAGATTATGTTTGTAGTATTAATCAAAATTCTCTACTGGCTAATTTAATCAAAGAAACGAAGTTAATCATGTGAGATGAAGCTCCAATGGTCTAGCTTTATTGCATTGAAGCATTTGATAGGTCATTAAAGGATGTTATGCACTGTAGTTATCCATTTGGAGGCAAATGCATTGTCATGGGAGGTGATTTTTGCCAAATACTTCCAGTCATTCCTAAAGGTAGTCATGCAAACATTGTAAATGCATGTTTAAATTCATCATACCTCTGGGATTATTACAAGGTTTACCAACTAAAAGAAAATATATGGTTGGCTTCATCTTTGTCTAACAATAACCGTAAGGAGTTGGCAAAGTTTTCCCAATGGCTTTTAGATGTTGGTGATGGTATTTTGGGCCAGCCACATAATGGTATAGCAGAGATTGAAATCCCATCTAAATTGTTGATAACTGAATATAGGGATGTTATGAGTGCTATTGTGGCAGCAACATATCCTAAAAATTTGAAGAGTTTGTCAAGTGCAAGTTACTTCAATAATAGGGCAATTCTTTCTCCAACAATTGAGACGGTTAATCAAGTAAATGAGTATATGTGCTCCCTTTTAGATTGTGAATCAGTGGATTATTTCAGCTGTGACACTATATGTAAATCAGTGGAGAACAATGATTGCACTGATGGTTTGCATACAATGGAGTTATTCAATACAATCAACTATTTAGGGTTACCTTTACACAAGCTTACATTGAAAGTTGATGCACTAATAATGCTTCTAAGGAATATGTAGATCAAGCTTCTGGGTTATGCAATGGCACCCAACTATGTATCACACAACTTAGGAGGAATGTCATTGAGGATGTAACATTGAATAGGTCAAAGCCTAATTAGAGAGTGTTAATTCATCGTATGGACATGAATCACTCCAGTAGTAGCTTGCCTTTTCGTATGAAAAGAAGGCAGTTTTAAAAAGCGCTATCATTTGCAATGACAATCAACAAAAGTCAGGGGCAATCATTACGTCATGTGGGGTTGTATCTATCAAAGCTAATGTTTACTCATGGTCTGGAAGGACTAAAGATTGTATTGCATGACAGTGGCTACAGTCAAAGGGTGACAACTACAAATATTGTCTAGAGGGAGGCCTTTTGAAATTTACAGGCATCAAGCTCATTTTAGGGGGTTGATTCAAGATGTGCGTTGATTTTGGTGATACTATTTTGGCCCAAAAATTGTTTTTTATTTCTTTTTGGCCTCGGTAATTTTTTTTTTAAAATAGCTGTAGTTGACATTATTTTGAATTTCTTTGCAGAGGCAAGTTAAGGTCACAATGAGCATGTTTAGTCTCTCTTTTGCATACAACGATGGTGTAATTTTTTTAAATTTTTTTTGGATGATATGGGAATGATCTAAAGAGCTGGAAGTGTTTTTGCTGTTTAAATAGGTTGTAGTACTTACTAAAGAGTTGGAAGCAATGAGCTGGGTGGATTCATCAGTTTTAGATTTAAAGCTATTGTTATGATCCTTTTGTGGGTGTGTGGTGGAGGATTTCTACATTCAGTTGGATATTATGATCTTTGCTGGACATTTGTAAAGTGTGCCACAGTAGCTAAAGTAGGTCTAATATTTGTGTCCACAACTACAACTATTGTTAATTAATGAGGCATGCTATTATATATAGCATGGTATATTGAGTGTAGACCTTGAAGTTTGTATTTTTTTTATGAATCATGTCTAAATGCATATTATTGTAACCAATGTCTGGAAAATCATTTTTTGCAAATGATCCCTAACCTGCGGAATGTGAGTGGCTTTTTGTAGTGGTGGATATTGTTCGTTATATGCTCACTCTTTTAGTAGTTTATTAGGTGCCAGTGTGTGTGTAGGTATTAAGTAATGATTTGGAAGATACTTTAAGGTTGGAGGCCAGTGGTTTTATGGGCTGTGGTGGTTATTGTCTGGCTCAAATTATTTGATGAAGTTCATTGCACCATGGTCTTCAACTTTCCCTTCCATGAGGAGATGTGAATCTCCTTGATTTTGCCCTGAAACTATTGAAATGCTGATTTTCTAACAACGTGTAAAGCTAAGAAAGGGGGTAAGTAGTGTTCATTGTCATGTTTATAATTGCTAACTTTTTTTATAGTTTGGTTGATACCACGTACTTTCTAAACATGCATTATGATAATATGTACGTGTCATTTGTTTTTCAATTTCATTTGATGGCAAATACAGTTGAGTTATTTAAACTTGAATAAGTTTTTTCCAAGCATATTATCATTTAAGTACATTCTTCCCGCGCAATTGCGTAGGGAAGTGAATGCTTGTTTAGGAAATGAGAAAAAATTGGGGTGTAGCACCGGTCGTCATAGGGGTCCCTCCCATTTAGGTGAGCACTAAGCACAAAGAATTCTATTCGTCTGTAAGGGCATTTTTGTCCATTTATTTTTATTTGTATTAATTAAATGTGAATAATAAATTTAATTTTATCATCCTTGACTTCTTCTTGTACCCGGAATTTCACTATCTGGCCCATGCGTTGGACTCGGGCGCGGCTATTCTTTGGGTGTGTTTGGTTTGAGGGAAGGGGAGGGTGGAGAAGTTACAATTTTGGATGAAAAAAACCTAAAATTTATCCTCTAATTTTTTTAAATTTTGAGTTCCCGCCTAAAATTTACTTTTTAATTTTTTTTTTAAATTTTGGATTCTCACCCAAAATTTAAATTCCTTCAATAAAATGATAATTTACCCATTCTCCTGTTTCCTCTCCTCACGCCCCTCCGCTCCCCCTCAAACCAACCACACCCGTTCTAGTCTTCGTTCTCCTCAACCTCAAATCTTTAAAAAAAATCGGAGAGACATTATACAGCCGGCGGGTGGAGACTCCGATTCATTTCACGTCGGAGTGATCGACGACGCTTCGCAGCAACGCTCCACACGCCTCCGCAGCAATCTGTGTTTTCCTGACTTTCCTCGTCAACGTCGCTGACTGTGCCGATCAATCCTGGGTAAGTCTTCCATCCCACACAGATTTGCCAGAAAATGCTACTTAACCGCTCAATTTCTCTTTCTCTCTTTGATTTTTCTGGATTATATATTCCCAATTTTCTCCAGTTTCATCGACATTTCTTGTCCCAGTCTCCTTCATCGCTCCGGCAATTATCGCTTTCTATTCTTTCTATTATTATTATTATTATTAAAAAATTTTCGCTTATTTTGGATTACAGAGCTAATGCGGCAGAACATGTATTGCACAGCAGTGCGATAGTAAGACACATCTTCCGCTCTAATTACTGCTTGTTCTTGCTGTGTTACTCCATTGATTGGACGTAAATCTCATTATGTTTTGTAACTTAGATATTGGAATCAAATAGGGGAAATATAGTGGATTGGGTCATATGGGTTGCCCTGGCGAGAAACCATGCGATGACGTCGATGTTTGTATGAAGCATGATGACTGCATTGGAAAATATGGTATTTCTCATTGCCATCCTCATTCTTTTATTATTTCTTGGAGCCATTTTATCATTATGAAACTATATTTAAGAGTAATAGATGCTTTCCGTAGTTTTGATGTTGAAGAGCTTTTCTAGCCATACAGATCATATCTACCAACACATTTTTTTGAGTGAAAACTGTAGATATTCAACTAATATATACAAATGTTACAAAACACTACCATATAAGCGTTAGTGACCTACAGTTGAAGGAGATCACTAGCCTTGGTGTGGTTTACAAGTGTGCAAACTGACATGAGAACAGCATCGGAGGACAAAGACTCATTCATGGAAATACATTCATTCCTGCATATCTACCAACACATTATGTATGTGGGAAGACTAATTTCTTCTTTACCGAATGGACGGAGATCTAAGAGTAGTTGATTAAGATGATTTTGGTCTTGAACGTTTGGTATGTGATGGATTCTTTGAGATTTTCTTGAGTAAAACTTTTAACTTTCTGTGTTTGCAATCTGCATTAACAGACACCGGAGGTGCAGTGAAACTAAATTTCAATCTATAATCATGTAATAATGATAAATAGATATTTGTGTGTCGGATGCTTGAAAACTTTTTGGTGCTTTCTGCTATCAGAAATGTGTTCTTTGACTGAATGCATTATTAGGCATTTTTTTTGGGTACTGCAGTTTCATTGATATTTTTATCTAGTTTTCTCATTTATTGTTGCTTTGATTGTGCTTTGTTGTACTCTATAAGATGGATATTGAAACAAATATACCCACAATATCCATAACAGAGAATTTCTTTGAAAAGAAAGATAAACCACAAAAAGTTGTTCCATTAAAAATATCCGCAACCTTGTCATGAAAATTTAGAGTAAACCCATAATCCAAGAGGCAGGAAATAAAAAAATGTTCTGTCAGATGTCCCCTGCATGCAATACATCATGGAGAATTAATAGATATTTGTTTGTGCATGGGATGCTTGAAAGATTATTGGTGCATTTTGCCATCAGAAATGTGCTCTTTTGCTGTCTTCATCATTAGGCCTTTGTGGGGGAGAAGGGTGCTATTTACGGCCTATGTATTTTTTTGGTGTATTATTTTATCTAGTTTAATCATTTATTGGTGCTCTGCTTTGTTTTGCAACAACAACAATAACAACAACAGGGCCTTATTCTCACTAGGAGGGGTCGGCTACATGAATCAAACGATGTCATTGTGGTCTGTCAAAAAACAAATTTCAAGATAAATTGTTAACTAAGAGATCTCTTCTTTGTTTTACTCTATAAGATGGATGCTTTCTTACTGCCAAATGGGTACAAACAGATGTCAGCCAATGCTGTTTACCAGGATATCTCTGATCTTGCATCTAGATTTATTTTCAAGCAAGTTTATTTCTGATTTGTTATTGGTGGCAGGAATATTAGTTTCTTCTAGAAGTGCCACACTTTTTCGGATGAAATTTAATGCATTTTTCTGATGTACTCATTTTTCATTTACATGCATTTGTCTTTCATTCGAAAACATCTATAAGATGGACCCTGAAACAAATATGCTTCCTTGAGATGAGGTAGAAGAACCATTAGCTAGTTCATATGTATACTAAGATGCCACTAGCATAACTATTTCCCCTCATCATCCTCTATGACTTTTCTGGATTATTAGGTGTATAGTTTGAGAAATGCATGGCATGGAAAATTAGTTTGATGTGCCTCGTCACAAAATTGCGGACTAATAAGACGTGGTTTTATAGGTATGACACATGTGAAGTGCCATGAGAAATTTAAGAATTGTCTGAGAGAAGTACTGAAATCTGGGAAAGCTGGATTCTCCAAGGAGTGTCCCTATAGTATAGCTGCGCCTACTATGATAAGTGGCATGGATGTGGAAAGCACCATTGATTTGTAACGGAACTTGAATAACTCATGTATGCTCCACTTGCAACTTCACTTTATCCTGAGAAGACATTTAATTATTGATCCTCTTGAAATTCATTATTTATCACTTGGTATAACAAATCCTAGGTGCATTTCTTTTCATTTTGGGATTTTTTTTTTTAAATTTTAAATATAAAGATACCTCTTGCATGAGCTTCGTTCTGGCTAGCTGAAAGTGGATATTGTTTTCTTCTTTTCCTTTTTGTGTAATATATTGAGATATGATGGACACTGAGGAACGAAGCATTTGGGACAGAATTTTTTTCATACTTGATCTCTTATTTACGGAAGTTGATATTTCTCTGCCTCTTGACTCTGTGAGCTTATATGATTGAGATAGAGCAATAGTAATAGTATTATGCAGATGTTTCGATGTTGACCTGCTGCACTGCTCACTTGTGGGACAAGTATGCTCATTTTAAACCTACTTCAATCCGACGGGCTGGTCACTTGCGGGACAAGTAGACTTAATGGGAGGTGATTCATTGGTGCTAATCTATCGTTAATTATTTCCTAGTGACAAGAAGCCGGAAACAACCAATGCAATTCGTTTTTTAAAAACATTACTGGTAGTTGAATTTGCAGGTATATTTTAAGAAGCCGGAAACAACCGATGCAAATTAGAACTCTCTCCTGTGCTGAAACTTAGTCTATGCGGGTATATTTGTTTTAAATATAGAAATTTAATTTACTCTGTCTCCTCCATTAATTTTTTTTCATATTATCCTTTGTGTAGTTTTTCTCACTCTTTCATTGGTATCATTTAATAATCTTTGTCTGAGTGGAATAATTAGACAATGGGGTATATTTTTTACATGGCTATCTAACGAGATCAGATTCAAATATTATTGGACCCAATTGAAGATAATTCTCTTGAAGAGGCTTTCAACGTTTACACGTATCTGAACTTGAAACTTGTATTTTAACTCACTAAGCCCAGAATCTATTGATACAATAGAATATTTTAGGTAAAATCATGCATTTTTTAATAATTATTTTAAGGAACAAACATAACCAACTTTATCAACGTCTATGAATTTGTTACAAGTATCGTATACTTAGGATTGAAATGAGTAATTTATAAGTGAGAAATTAATCCAAAAATGATTTAAAAAAACATGAGAATCTCAGGATTCATATTTCAGACCAAACAAATAATTTGGTATCAGTAAACTATGGAAAATATATCCTATAGAATAGGACCTGTTTGGGAAGGTGGTGGCGGATTGAAAAATCACAGTTGGAAGAGAAAAAGTATGGTGGGAGTGAAATAAGGTGTGGGTTGGCATTTTTTCAAATGGGTTTTTAAGGCTAAAAAGCTACTTTTAAGATAAAGCCATTAAGACCCGCTTTTCACAGTGTAGATGTATTTTTATTACTGTTAATTTAAACATAAATCATATTTACAATTTGACTTTTATCCTAAATTTATAAAAATTAGATTAAAAAAAAAGTCACTTTTACTGCTGTTAATCCAAACGACCTCAGGTTGAGCGTTAAACCCTCTTTGAAAGGAGGCCAAACAAATGCTCTTTGATTTCCCAGCTTTGAACTGATTGCATGTTCCCAAAATATTGATTGCGGCCTATTTTTTTATTTCCTTTTTTTCCTTGTTTTGAAAACCATTTTTATTTTAAAAATAAAAAGATAAAAAAAACTTGTTTGATGATTAATTTTTAATTAAATATTTTGTAATTAAAATAAAAAATAAAAAGCTCAACAATTTTTACATGATTTCAAGTTTTGTTATTTCTCCCAATTCCTCCTTTCACTCGTGGCCTTTGTCTCTCAGTGATCCAACTCTCCGTTCTTCACTGCTTCGACTTCTTTCAGATCTCCAAGTTGATTTTCAAAACAATTGTTCCAAACAAATTTAATGTTCTTTTGATTTCAAATATAATTTCTTAAAACAATCATCCAAATAGATTTTTTTGCCTTTTTTTCCCCAAAATTTGTTTTAAAACACAAGTTTATAAAATTATATTAAAAATAGGGAGAATTGTGAAAAAATACCCCATTGGTAAATTAATTGTCAAATGCTACCTTGGCGTGCACACGATTTTCTAGGTGTGCACATGATCTTCCTCTGTATACAGATGATCTTCCCTATATACAATATTCTTCCTTATGCATGTGCAAAACATCTTTGCTTGTGTGCACAAAATCTTCCCCTGTGTGCATATGATCCTCCATAATAACATTTGACAATTAACTTATCAATGAGGTAATTTTTTTCACAACCCTCTCTTAAAATTATAAAAACAGAATCAAGCAAGGCCAGTCTATTCCTCTTTTCTAAATACATGGATTAGTGGCCGGCAGAGGGCTCGTTGTCGATTGACAGTATAGCATGCTTCATTCCCGTAGATATCCAATATATATATATATATATATATATATATAACGACCAAAAAAAGCAAGTAAACTTGTTATGAGAATATACATATATATCAAGGTTCATGAATCCGGAGCGGGCATTGAACAGATAGGGATGTTGGGTTAAGGGTCAGTGGGTCAGATTAGGGTCAAACCAAAGCTAAACCGGGATCAAATCGGTGAGAAATTGAAGATTTTAGGCTTATTAATATGAAATTCTAAAAAAAAAAATTTTTTAAAAAATAGTGACCTGGACCGGATACCGAACAGAACCAGTTTATCGGCTGGAATGCCGGTTTTCGGGCTGGACCGGCCTATCCGGTCTGGGTGTAACCCCCTGCTGTAATTAATATTCGGATTACGCAATAAAGTGAAATAGAGACCAATAAGAACAAAAATTAATATTATAAACCCATCTACCAGACGAGTTTTCACAAACATCTTTCAAAATCATTTATAACTTGGTCTCGCATTCACATTTCCGAATACAATTACTACACGAAGATAAATCACATTTAATATATCAGAGTACGCAATGTAATAATTCCGGCACTTCTGGATTCTATTTATTAACTCAAGCTTTACAGGGCACAATCGCCCATGCAAGCCCTCATATGGGGATTACACAAACCTTTCTCATAGACATAACAAATCCTCATCCACATACATGTAAACACATCACTACTATAATGATAACCAGCTACCGAATCTTTAACTCGAAGGGAGTCTTCATCGCCCTTGTTTGCTTACCCCATCATCGATCTACTACCCTATCTGAAAGGTTAGTAGGGGAGGGTGAGATTCTAGAGAATCTCAGTAGTGAAACATTATCAATATGCAGGCAAGATAAGTGTTTAATGCATGACATGCTTGCATCACATAACTCATGCACACATACAATGACAAATCTATAAGCTCAATGATTCGACGATACACATATGGCCATAGCATATATTGAAAGATAGCTTTAAATCATACATACATGTTCCACATAATCAAGCAAAGCAATAACATGCATCAACACATTAATACAGTTATCAGAGCATGCAGGAGAGATAAGTTCCCCACCTCCAGTCTTTTTTCCTCGATTTGCGTGCCAGCAACTCGGTGCTTCACATTCGATCCTACAATGTCAAATGCACTATTTAGACACTTCCATAGTGTTTTTTGGGGGTTCTATGAGGCTATATTGAAAAGTTACTAAAACACCCCCGGGGAACCGGCCCAGCCCCGCCTTACCCGGTCCGGCTGTACTTTTCTTGAAATTTTGACATGGGCTATTCTGACATATTTTCGCCCAAGGAATCCATTTCCAGACTCGGAATTATCAAATTCAATATCAATTTACAAATTTACCCTTGGCAGCCCCACTTTAAGGGTTTCAAGGGCGTTTTCGTAATTATGATTTTTCGGCCTTTTCCGAAAAAGTGCCCAACTGTAACCCCACCTAATTTTCACTCCTGAACTTAATGGAATCATCAAATCATTGAAAATCCAACTCTAAGACCCATTTCTAGAGCAGGCCAAAATTCTCAAGTATTCTGAGGAAAATTAGGGTTTTTCGATTTCAGATCCGTAAACGCGTTCCTTTCTACTCCTAACCACTTTATTGACTATTCCATTAGGTTACAACTACCATTTAGTACCAATTTGGGCAACATAACAGCCCCACACACCTATTTTCCATTTTTGAAACTAATGACAATCCGGCGAAATTTCACCGATTAAATTGTCCACAGCAGCCAGAATAGTCAATACACAAGAGTTTGGAAGTTACCTCAAGCTTCCACTAGCTTTTCTCAAGAGAGGCTGAAACCCTAGCCCTTGAACACCCAATTTTCTTCTCAAACACCTTAAATAACATAGAAGAGAAGCTTAGGAACAAGGTTATACGCGTTAGGAGCTAGATCGTCGGCGAAATGGGCTTACCTTACGGGATTTCTTCCTCTTTCTCTCTCTAAAGATCCCATATGCTCTCTCTCTATTTCAGCTGTTCTCAGCGTCAAAAATGAGGAGGAAGAAGGAAAAAAACCGTTTAATAACATATCCCATGCTTATGTCATCAATGTATCATGATGATTTTATAATTCTCAATTTTCGGATTTTTGGCAGATTTCTGCCCAAATTTTGCAAAATCATAACTAATTCTAGAAAAATCGAAATGAGGTGATTCTAAAGTCAAATGAAAGGTATTTAAGTCCTCTTTATAGGAAAAATATTTACCAATACTAGAAATCACCACACAATTCCAGAATTACACAAATTTCATCACTGCCCCAAAACAGAGTCCATTTTCGACCTCAAACTTTGGACAGTCATATCTCCCAGTTCCCAACATGAAATGGCACAAATTATATGTTCATTTTGAAGATTGGGATGTGAAATTTAAGACTGGAAATTTTCATAATTTTCTGACATCATTTGCATAATAAAACCGTCCACACGAGAAGACTGCCCAGACAAAATTCACACTGGACAGCATTTCCAGTTTTGCAACCAATGTGTCCAATCCAATTTAAATCAATTCCAATGATTAAATACCACAACATGACACCATTTCCATCACAATGTCCCATTCAATTCTTCCCTCTATTCTAAGTCAAATGGATGTTAATCCACAATTGAACTCAAATACAGGGTTTTGGCGTTGCTCATAACACAAGCGACTACAATCCACTTTATATTCTCTAAAAGGGTTCATTAATCACTAACCACGTCTACTTTTATAGTCATTAACCCTTAATCACAATTTGGGATCTTGCTAAATTGGGGCTTAGAAATCCACTAATCTCAAGCTTATTCTCTAAGCTCAAGTTTCAAAATTCGAGGTATTACACTGGGTTTATGAACACTGATATATACAAATGAAATAGGGAGTGATCATGATCATGACCATGACCATGGCAAAGATCAGTTCAAAGCATTCACTCCCCCAAAAAGTCAACAAGTAGGAAAAAAACAGAGCTATATTCAAAGCATACGGATGTTTAGATATCATTCTGACATCCTGAAGCACTATTTCATGGTTGAAACAACAATACATATAGAAGAGAAGAATGCTATTTGTGAACAATCATCTAGTTTCTTCCAACGTCGTCCGCTCTGCTTTGCCAATCCATTTGCTGAAAACTCTTCAACAAACTTACTCAAAATGTGTCCATGTCCAAAATCGTCTATGGCCACATAGAGTTGCAATAAATCTTTTGTCTTTCCCTTGTACAAATCTACACACCTAACTAGTTGGCATCAGAGACCCATGCATCCTTAATTCCTTCTTTCCATATACCTAATCTCCATCTAACTCTAGAACAATAGTTTCTGCACCTGGACATGAGATTGCTAGCAACCAGAGGATCAACATCATGGTGAATAAGCAGAGAAACATTTGATAACTTTGTACAATTGTCCACGACAGCGAAAATAAATGCAAGAGTAGACTCAATTTCTTGGACCATTATATGTGCAACAAGTTCTTTCAACATGTTCACCTCAATCCTGTATTTCAAACCTCCCATACGGAAAGAAGTTTCCATGTCATGCCCAGCTCCAGGGCCTAAATCTAGATAGCTTAACAATGGGAAAGACTCAAATAATGTTTCAAAGCCAAAGGTTGTCGTCACTTTATTGTGTTCAGATCTTCTCGCTGAATCCACCTTGAGCCTCTTAACTGTTTTGCAGCTTCGAAACAAGCTGGAGAGACAAGTGAGATTAGGAGATTCAAACTGAAGGTATTCTATACTGTGACAATTTATCAACTTGAACTCATCTGTATCCTCAATAGAGAGATCAAAAGCGGAAAGTGATGATGCTTCAAGGACAATTAACCTTGGTTTGATGCATTTAAGCTTAAAATTGGTAAGTTTTGGTGCATATATTGCCAATGAAAGAGGAGCATTTGATACTGACCATTGACAAGTGATAAGGTGCAAGAGGTTAATTGTTGGCTCCCTTAGTCCTCCAACTCCTATCAGATTCAGTTCTATCAAATTTGGGAAACAAGAATTGATCTTACTTAGGTCTTCATCATCTAATCTCACAAATTCTAATGTCAGACTTGTGAGCATTTGCATAGGAATCAGACCATCCACTGATAACCAGGCGCTCCTCACCAGTAATTTGACAAGACCACGGCCTGCATACCCAGTAATAATTTATGACAAAAAATATGATTTAACCTAGTACAGTTCTACAAGATTGAGAAAATTTCATCAGCCACTATGAAAATAGGACAAAACAAATCAAATCAAATCATGGAAATTCTGAATGGGGAAGAAACTCACAGCTCAAAGAGATCAATGACAAGGCGTCTGATCGCCTCCAACAAGATTGAACCCAAAAATCTGAGATGGACAGAGATTTCAAATCCGGAGCAATTCTGGGCAAGCAAGAATTCACGAAGCTGGTGTCTGTGAGATATAGATCATCAGAATCATCGTCAACATCGTCCAACGTTATTCCTCCAAGGGACTTATCAACGCCGAGCGAGACAGAATCGAGGCGTCCAGAACGGTGAACGAGGTCCTTGAAAACGGCTTTGAAGGGCGTGACAAGCAGATTAGCCTCAGGAGAACGAGAATTGAGGTAGCGAGACATGGAACAGGTAAGGTTGATGGAGCGAACATCATGAGAGACAGAATTGAAGGTCTTAGAGACAACTCTACAACGCGCAAGATCAGTGGAATCGGTGAGTCGACTCAGAATTTCGACTACGAGGGGTGGGGGAAGGTTGTCCATCGACAATGGTCATTTGGACTTTGGAGATGAAACAGAGAGAGAATGGGGAATGAATGCGTGTGATGTGGCTGAAGGGAGTTCATATACATGAAGGGTCAAAAGCCACGTGTCTAGCATGTAAGCGAGCCCCTCCTTAGAAATAAATTTACCAAAATACTTTAAAATAAAAATTATTTATATATTTTTTTATTATTATCCGATATCCCGCTCGGGTTGTAGTTGCCACTTCAAATACATGTCTCATTTGAAACTTAAACTCAAAATTAAAAGGAATGTAGCAAGGTCTTATACCTCTAGACTAACTTTATATTAGTAAAAGCATTTATCATGGTATAACTAAGGAAGAAATAATTTTGAAGTTACGGTGTTCTCGCCAAACTTGATGGTATTGGCCACAAGTTTAAAATTTTTTATTTTTTAAATTTTAATTTTAATTTATTTAAGCCGAACTCTTTCTCCAGTCTAGGAGTGAGCATGATGTCAGTTGGCCAATATACCCATGAGAGCTAGTAATATGGGCTGGACTATCGGGTTTAGGCTAACCCATCACGGGTTTAGACCATATGGGTTTGAGACAAAAAAAACAGCATCAATATAGGTCGACATTTAGCCAACACAACTCAAAACCTTTGAGTTGGCAGGTTAACCTATCCAACCCATATTATTTTCCTTTTTTGAAATTTTTTTATATTGTGTTTTTCAAACTCTTTTTTTAAACAATATATTGAAAAAAAAATTTCTACAAACCTAAACCATTAAAAAATTAAAAAATATGTTACAAAATCATTAAGTGATAATAAAATATTAAATTCAAAGTTTCAAACGATAAAAATTAAGCATTTATCACAAGTCCACACATTACAAAATAAACATAAATTCAAAAGCTATCATTAACATTCAATACAATCAATAATTAGTTGATATTAATGGTGTTAGGTTACACAATCCCCTTCACAATTTGTTTTAAAAAAATAAAAACTGTCCTACCCGCTGCGAGTTGGGCCCATATGAGTTTGGGCAAAAAAGAACCAGATAAAAATAGTCCTACTTTAATAGAACCTAGACCACCCATTTTTTCTAGTTTGGTAGGTTCAACCTCCAGTTAAAACCCATATTACCAGCTCTATGTCCATCCAAGCTTGATAAAAAATTATCTAACCAGGCCAAAATAAATAGGCTTCTTGTGTTTTTTCCCCTTAACTCATACCCCACTTAGCCAGTTAGCCTCCATACTTGAATAAGCTTTTAATGTGTAATCGTTTTGTTTTTTAAATGAAGTTCAATCGTTTATTAAAAAAATTGTAAAATTAGAACTTTTCAATAGTGGAATTATTATGTGTAATCCCCTTATAATAATAAATCTGTATGACATCTAAGCCAGCCAAGCCATGTGATTCTTTGGCTTCTCTCACATTTCATTGTTTATATGAATGGTGACAACTTGCCTTTGGCTATGCGTTGGAGCTACAGGTCATCATGTGGCTTAGAGTTTGCTTTAGTTATATAGGGTGGAGTGCACGCCGTATATATTTTCCCGCGATAACAAAAAAAACGTGCGATGGCTATAGATGAAGTACATGCCATAAAATTTCAAAATTTGAAATCCCCTCCTTTTTTTCTTTTTGCATTCTGAAATCCCCTCCTACCAGCTTATATTTTTCCTTTTTCTAATTTGTTTTTAACTGCTCCTTATCTCGAGGCATCTTTCCCTTCATTGTTTGCAATAACAATGCTCATTCTCTCTTCATTTCTTCTCTCCCTTTCAATTTTATGCCACCATCTACCTCAACCTTCCACTACAGGTGAGATCCACCAGTGAGCTTGTGTAAATAAATCCAATGGTGACGGTGGTGGAGAGCAGCAACCTGGTGGCGGCCTTCTTCTTTGATGGTGAGGGCAAAGATCTTCAACCACAAAAATTTTGTCTTTTTCATTTTGACCATGCAACCATGATAGAAGGGTAGAGATCATCTTTGATGGTGAGTACAGTTTAGAAATGGGAGCGATCGACATGAAAATAGATTCTTCAGTTATTTCTTCTTCCTGTCATAGTAGTCATATTTGGGTTTTTCAACTTGAAGATTTTTTTGTGGACTATGTATGATTATTTCTGGGTTTGATTTCTTTCTTGGTGATGCTAATTGTAACCTCCGATAGGGGTGGACAGTGATATTGCTAGGGGCGGAGAAAGATTTTTTGATGAATGTTTGTGGGGAAGAGAATGGGTTTTTCCACAAAAAGAGATTTGTTGTTGTTCCTCTTAAAAATTTTGATCAATCAAATCTTTTTTTTTCTAATTCATAGTACCTTCATCATGGTGGTAGAGCATTTATCAGTTCCTTGTCCAAAGCTATTGTGGCTGCAAGATTGCTATTGACACTAGCATGAGCATTTACCAGTTCCTTCTCCGTACTCTCCAGTCTTAACTCTGCTCCCCTCTTATCACGATTGCTGATGTCTATAAAATTCGGAAGGGCTTTGTTTATCAAGATTGCACAGTCTCATCTTAACTTTACTTAGTAAGCATTTTCTATCAGTAATATTAACGATGTTAATTTTTAAGGACTAAAAGTGTATTTTATAAACTTAATGGACTAAAACAATAGCTCATACAAAATTTAAAAAACTAAAAGTATACTTTAGCAAAAAAAAAAAGAATAAATTATCTAACAATTCAACACATAGCAATAAAAATTGCTTGAAAGGACTGAACTCAACCATGTCCACAACTTACATATGTATATATATACAGGAATTTAAGATTAATACTGTAAAGGATATCTATAGGGAGAATGATGTTGCGAGATTAATACTATTAATAATATAAATCACAAATGAAATTAATAACGCTTATATTTACAACAACAATCTTATATAATCAAATTAAGAATCAGGTAATCACAGTGTAATTACACACAATTCACATGTATAAGGAAAATTTTAAGAATTACTTGATACTTTTTAATTTACAATTAATTACTAAAGAGTTAATTCAAAACTCTCAATAAGAGTCCCGTGGTTCTAAGGCGAGATGTGGTGGCCAAGAGTGTGTGTGAGTGAAGAAAAGGACATCTATAAGGAAAATGATGCACGGCTTTTCACTAGTGCATTATTAAAAAAATTTATATTTTATTTATATTTTAGTTATTTTTATAAAAACTAGCATGAACTCCTCGCGTCGTGATACACAGGGAGCATTTATTTATAGCATAATAAACTGTATCTAGAAATAAAAATTTACCACTAAATAAACTTAGCAAACACATTCAAATTCACAAAAGATGAGCTAAAACAGCAACAATACTGCAATTTTAAATTTCAATACAGATGAAACTGCATAAAGTCCTTAAAGAGCTAAGCAGCAACACATTACACAAAACAACTTACAACCAAGTCAATCATAAAATCATAACTTAAAAACAAAGCCAACAAAATAATGCAACAAGTTTACACTAAAAAAGCACAACCTTTGACAACATTACTTCAACTTGCAACATGATTTCGCTATTGGGTACATTGCACCAACAGGATTTGCATTTTTCCAGATCACTTAATCAATAATCAATACATGCTACAAATTCCTGAAAACTCTTTTGTAGACAACATTTGCTTGTAACCCTTGATAGTGCAATATGCATTAGTAGGCACATACAATTTCAACCCATCCATGCTTCTAACCCTTGATAGTGCAATTTATAATTGACTATGTGTGAACATAGGCTTGGAAAGATATACCCCAACATGACAAAGAGCTTGCCCTTGACTTTTGTTGATAGTCATTGCAAAGGTCAGATTCATTGAATGGTTCTAATCCAAATCAGAAGGTTTTTAATACATAGGATGGACGTGAACCCTTCAAAAAGTATATGGACATTTCATATGCAAAGGAGGTAGTCACTTTAATGAAATTCTTGCCAAACTTAGATATATGCAGTTGAGTACCACTATACAATCTAGATGCTTGGTCTGCATTCCTTAATAGCAAAATAGGAGTTCCAACTTTCATTGTAAGCTTATGGTGGCAAACCAAAGCTGGTAATGGTGTTCAAAAATTTTGTTGTATATAGATTGTCAAAGTTGTCACTGTCATCTATAGATTTACATACAAAATCACAACTTAGAAATTCATAAGCATCACCAGGCAATAAAGAATACAAATACTCATTAATTTTATTGATTGCCTTTATGGTGGGAGCTAGAATTGCTTTGTCATTGAAATATGCATTGTTGGAAAGGTTTTCTATCATATTGTTGTATATAGAAGACACAATCAACTTTATTGGATTTTCTGATTATGGCAGCAAGAATTCATCTGAAATCTCAATATGAGACACACCATCATATGATTCACCTATCTTCCCATCACCCACATCTAGAAGCTATTTACTAAACCATTCCAACTTCTTGATGTTGGTATTAGAAAATCCAGTAGGCAACCTCATGTTATTTGTGAGATGGAATATGGTGCAATAGTCCAAGAGAGCTGAAGAGTTAATACATGCATTAACAATTATAGACTTTGTACCTTTTGGTATTACAAGAAGTATTTGATGGAAGTTACTATCCATAAGAATGCATTGCCCACCAAATAGTAAATCAAAATGTATAATATCCTTTAAAGTACGATAAAAGGCTTCAATGCAATACCATTATACCATGGGTGCTTCATCCCATATGATTAGCTTTGTGGCAACCACTAAATTTGCAAGTGATGAGTTCTACCTAATTGAACACATTGAATACTCAGTAATTTGTATTGGAATTGCAAAGCGTGAATGAGTTGTCCTACCATAAGGAAATAAAGTTATTGCAATGCCACTTGATGCAACTGTCAATGCAATCTCTCCTTTAGCACGCAACATTGAAGTTAGTGCATTCCACCTTGTGCCATCATAACCATGAATGAAGAAGAAACCAGAAGAATGTGATTCTAATGAGGTCATGACCTTATTGAATATCATTTTCTGCTCATCAGTTAGAGAATTTTTCAACCATATAGCTTCAAATTGTAATGATGTCCGGTCATAGCTCAATGCTTGCAAAATGAGATTATTTGTGACATCAAGGCTTTCTGATTTTGAAGGGATTAGGAGGCTAGGATAGTCAATAAGGCTCTTCCTATTATCCCTAACCAATAAGTCAATTGCTTTTGATGTAGCCTATTCTTTATCATAATCTAAGACAGAACAACCTAAAAAATAAAATCATTGGTGAATGGATGATAAACATACCTAACAGATGCAATCATAAAGTATATAAAATACATGAATGAATTTCATTATTTACTTGAATAATTAAGATTATTATGCGGTATGTATAATAAATCCTCAGATAGGAGTTTGGAGCATTGTTTCCACATAGACTCTGGATGTTGCAAGCAACTACAAAGAAGCATTGTTACAAAAAGTTTCAGCAAAGAAGTGACACTTGCTCATAAGATGCTTCTTTGATAGCATTGATATATTCTGTATCATCATCCAAGAGACCTAAGGCATCACATGCAACTTTGAATGTGTCATATGTCACTCCCTCAGTAGTCTTGATATCATCAAATGATTTAGGCTCTCTTACTTTTGTAAGCAAATCCACAAGTAATACAATTCTCCTGAGCTTGGAGTTGCATTTGCAATCCTACCTACAACAAAACCTTTTTTCCTATGCTTCCATTTCTGCTCACTCCTTTGATACACATAATGTTGCCGGAACTCAGCGTATGTAAGCCAGTAGCAAAATCATCTACATCATTAATTTTCATTCAAGACAAAAACTGTGATTTACATACCATTGGATTGTCCAATAACTCTAAAACATCATTAGTATTCTTGTAAATTACATATTGCTGATTTGGAAGGTGGAAGCTTAATCTTTCCACCGAAGGAAATATGTGGTGTATGTAAAACCCAAATATGTGCCATGTAACTTCACAAGTAGATATGTAATGAAAGTTGTAATATTGCTTAATCTCATCAACTAAATTATCATCATTTGTATTGTTTGTCACTATTGTCAAATATCCCAACAACAACTCTATCATTAAATTTATTTATGTACTTGAATAAGTACTTTATGATAGTAGACTAATTGTATTTTACAAGATTGATATGGGTTTGGAACATTTCAAGTAGCAAAGGATTGTATGGCACAACAAAACGGTTGTCTAGTAGTATACCTTTCACTTCAATGATCCTACCATCATCTCTTCTTCTGTATGTAGGATAGTCATTATCATCAATAGTTGTAGTATCATTGAACTTTTTTAGAAAATGCTTGCTGCACATACTGTCCTTCATGTATGGTGACTTAGGATTGTTTTTACCACAAGGACCATGAACTATAATTTCTTGACTAATTCATATGGTGAAGTTGATGTTTCCTTGTCAAGAATCGTTGCAGTTATCACTTTGTCTAGGGATTCAAACATTGTGATTTTGTCATTTTTCTTTAGAAAGAGAAGTGTATAAGCATGTGGTAAGCCACGCTCCTGGAATTCAATGGCATAGACTTCTGTAATAACAAAAATGGAAACAGTCATACATGTCAATTAAATAACATGGCAATAACTTTATGACAAAACTTAATAACTGAAAATATATTTGCATAAAGAATAAGCATACCTGCATGTATAGATCCAAATATTTTCTTCTCTTTTATAACCTTCATTAGTGATTGCTACTTCAGCTTGAAAATTCAGGAAAGAATCTCAAGCCTGTCTAGAGAATTAATTGAATGCTCTTTACAATACCTTGTAATTTCAGGCCATGCTGGATTACATGTGAGAGTCAAGAAGATATATGGATAGCCAGCCCAAGGACATATAGCCATAGCATCTTGATAATTCTAAAGCATGTATCTGGCTCCTCCAGTAAATGAAGATGGTAAAATGATCATTTTTCCAGTTGAGGTAGCATATATTTCGCCTCTGAGTACAGCCTCATAAAGACCTTGGTACAGATCATCCCTAAGTTCTTTCTAGTGGTTTCGAATCCAAATTAAATGTTGGGCTTCCAACATTGCGTATCTGTCTACTATGAATTGTTGAAGCTACCTAGAGGTATGAAACAATGTAGAAACTTCATTCTTTCTATACATTAAACTGTATGAAAAGAATTCTCTCATGCTTAGTCTCTTCTTTTCCTTGGTGGCTCTAAGAGTCTCTTCTCTATATTCAATGTCATCCCTGTAACCGTCTTCACTATCCATAAGGGAATAAAATGGGATATTGGAGTGGTAAATAAGACGCATATCTGAAGAGCATGCAACTCATGGATGTGTTGTGGGAATCCTAATACATCTTTGACTATTATGTCTCTTAGTTGAAGGACATGTCTATGTCTATAAGTATCTGGGCAACAACTTCTGAAGCGGAAGGAACATTGTAAGTCCAACCATCATGTTGTCTAGAACTAATCAAACACAACTTCGTATCAGTAGCTCTAATGTTTTTTAACTGCTCAGATGCAAAACGATACTGTTTCACAAAAGGATTTACTTCATCCAACATATCATTGCTAAAAAAAGTTCGAACATAATATCTAGCATATGAAACTCTCATGTTTTGACATGAACTATTGCATGGCATTTATGAAGCTTTTCAGACTAAGAAAGCAAATCAGTTAAATATCTGAGAAGCTGAATTCTGGTTTATGCCCAGCCCAAGAATATAGTGTTATTTTTGGGTCTTGCATACTCATCTGTTTGAGTTGCTTGGGAGGCCATACTTTTATTTGTTATCTTTGAGCTGCAGATTTTATTTTCTGGTACTTTTCCTGTGTGTAACCTTTCCCACTCTCGGCCTATTAAGGATTTGATCTAGCTAATCTATTCCCTTAAGTGACATTTTGTTCCTTTGACTGCCATTTTTAACTTCCTCCCTTGTATTATTCTTGTTGACATGTCAAGGTAATTCTTTTGTTTCACTTGCATGTTTCTTGTGGAATATAATATTGCTGTATAGTTTAAAGCAAAGAGGAATTTAGCACTCCAAAGAACTTTGTCACTGACCCGGTGGACTTGGATAGCCTTTTTGATGATGATGAGAAGATCTATGGTTATGAAGATTTGAAGGTAATGATCATTATAGACAAAAGATTGAAATATATGTACACATAATCATTATTGAATAGTTTTAGTGCCATATTTTTTTGTTAAAAAAAACTCCATCTGTTTTGTTCTTACATATTACTATCTGGGTTAGCAGTGTGAGTTTTCATGCCTATGCTAACATTTTCTTTTTCTCCTCGTGCTTAATGTTTTTGAGATCTTCTTTTAAATGTGCTGTTTTAATTGTTGAAGAGAGGCAAAGGAATCACAAATTTGAAAGCTGCTCTTCAGATATGCTTCAACTTCCAATTTGGCATCATTATTTTAAAACCTTATACCTCTATTTAGAGTAGTTATTTGTTTTACCATCAATAATGTTGTTATGTCTAACAGAGAATTCTTGCTGAGACTCTTGTTGTAAACAGAGATGAATTTCAGCAAACATTTTCGGCGGATAAAGATTTTATTAGGTGTTTGGTGCTTCTCAGTTTTTCACCTTTCAATTTTTTCATTTATATATTATTTAATAATTAGTCTGTTTTTGTTTTCCTAAGTTGTACATTCCCTGGATTTATGTTGTTTTGCAGGACAACCATATCAAATGCGGAGGTTTTAAAGAACAAGGCTTTGAAGGGGCATGTTAGTCATTCTAATAGTCATCCTGAAGCAGCTGCTTTAGATTCTGAGGTGGTAGTTTATATTTTGGCTCAATGCGTTGTATGTTAACTGGCAAATATTCGATTGCTTGCATGCCAAACTGTAACTTACGAAAAATCTACATTAATATCTCAATACTAGTATCTTCCGAGCTATGTTGTAATTGAATTAGTGGGGAAATTGGAAACAGAGTAACAACATAACTCTTTTATATGCTTTGCTTCTATGTTTTAGCTCGAGCCAACAGTTAATTAGTTGTTCGGTGTGCATTCTGCATATGTGTTTGTGTTTAGATGTTGTTGCTATCCCTTAACACTGCTATGCTTCTAAAAACCCTGCTTATCATGGGAATTTTATGAGGCCAAATGCCACAATCCTTTTGGCATGCCTAGATTAGGCCCATGAAATAGTAACTCTTTTCTAAGTATGTGCCGTAAAAATTCCTAGGGAACATGTTTTCTATTTGTTTCTTTAGCTTCATTGTCATTAAATATCTTATATATGCACATCCATATACAAGGGTATATTCTGAATTTTTCTTTTGGATTTTTTTGGGCCAGGTTGTCTGTATGATTTCAGGCAACATGGCTACTGGGCACCTTTACAGTCGCCTAATACCCCTTGCTTTCCTTGTTGATGGTATTGATTTTCTATTTTGGTGTTCAAAGAATCAAAGCTTTGCTTTTTGCTAATTTATGCTACGATAAATTGCTATTGTAGCTACGCCCAGAATCCTTTTCAATATTCCTCTCACAGGTAGTAGTCCCACTGACGTCACGGATCCAAGGTGGGAATTGTATCTCCTAATCCAGAAGAAAAGTGATCAGCAAGGAGAGACCCAATGTAGGCTTATTGGTTTTTCTGTTGTTTATCGATTTTTCCACTATCCTGATGGTTCTCGATTGCGTCTAAGTTAGGTTTGATACATCCTCTCTATTACCAGTTACATGACTGCCTCTCTCAAAATTTTAGGGATTTGGCTAGCGTCCGCTGCCCTCAGCATCCGTTGCCATCCTTTTCTTCAAAACTACACCGTTTTGGTGTAGTTTTGAGATAAAATGTTGGGGTTGATCTTTTTTTTCTCTAAATAGTATCTAGTATTTTTCTAGACATATCTAGTATCTTAAAATATTTTTTAAGTAACGTCCAGTATCCTAAAATAATTTTTAGTGCTTTTAATCCCTTAAAATATTTTTTTAGTTATACCTAGTCTGTAACAGACTGATTGTAATTTTACCTTTAATGTACTTTTTCAATTCCAAAAATTATTTTAAAATATTTTAGAGTGGATTTTAAAGTTGTTGGGATTGAAAAATAATTTTTGGAATTGAAAAAGTACATTAAAGGTAAAATTACAATCAATCTGCTAACAGACTGGGTATAACTAAAAAAATATTTTAAGGGATTAAAAGCACTAAAAATTATTTTAGGATACTGGATGTTACTTAAAAAATATTTTAAGATACTAGATACGTCCAGAAAAATACTAGATACTATTTTTTTAAAAAAAAAAAGATCAGCCCCAACATTTTATCCCAAAACTACACCAAAACGGTGTAGTTTTGAGGAAAAGGATGGCAGCGGACGTTGGGGGCAACGGACGCTAGCCAAATCCAAATTTTAGAGTGCATGTGTTGAGCAGCTGTAGTAAAAGTGACTTTTTTGTAATATGACTTTTGCAAACTTAAGATTTGATAAAAGTTAAGTTATGTAATGTGATTTATATTTGGATTAGTGGTAGTATAAGTGGCTTTTCTGAAAGTGAAACTTATTTGGATGATATTTTTTGAAAAGCAAATTTAGATGGAAAATAATTTATTTAGCTTTCTCAATCTGTCCAAATACATACTCTCTCCTATCATAAATAGAAGATAGAGTTGACTTTTTTGAGAAATTAAGAAAGTTAAATAAGTTAATTAATTATATCATATGTAGTGTATTATTGGATTATATATCAGTTTATAAGTTGGGAAAAATAGTTTGGAAAAAAATGATAAATATAAATATTTTAAAGTAATTTAATTAGTTTTCTTAATATATCTAAAAAGTCAACTCTGTCTTATATTTAGGATGGAAGGGAGTATAAATTAGTTATACATTGGGATGAGCAAAAACCCGGTGGTCCGGTCCAGTCTGGTCTGACCCGAGCTGGTTCGGTCTGATCTAGTCTAGTCCAAATAAGAAATATAATGAAATCGGACTAGACTGGTCGGGTTGGAACGGGTTCTAGACCAGGGGACCAAACTACCTAGACTGGTCCGGTCTGATCCAGGTCAATTTCTTAAAATATATTTTTATAATTTAGATGTTATTTTTTTTATTTTTTATTTAATGTTGTTCGAGTTTTTTTAAGGATTTATAATCAAGTTTTATTTTTTATGATGATTTTTATACGATTATAGGTATTTTTATTATCTTAATTATATTTATCATGTTTAAATCTTTTTTCTCAACATATTTTTTTTATTATTGTTGGATATTCTTATAGATTTATCATGTTTTAATTTTTGGTGACATATTTTATATTATTATAGGTATTTTTGTGGTCCTAATTATATTTAACAGGTTCAAATGTTGCCTTCTAAAGAGGAAAAAATAAAAATAAAATAATATTAAATTTAGGTCTTGGACTACCTGGACCATCCAGGTAGTCCACCAGACCCAGTCTAGTCCAGCCCAACCTTGGGTTGGTGTTGGACCAGACTAGACTATAGACTGCTTTGTGCAACTTGAAATCTTCTCAAGACCAGACCTTAGGTTGATGTCAAACTTGGTCCAATCCAGTCTATGCTCATCCCTAGTTATACTTATGAATATTTTTCCTCTCTCTCTTTCTCTCTCTCCCTCCCAAATATCACGTGCCCCCTTCCTATATCTCTCTTTCTCAAGGTATTAAAACTCAGACCGAGTATTAAACCGGTCGGGGTATTAGGTTAAGGGTCAATGGGTCAGACCGGGGCCAAACCAGAGTTCAACCCGGGCCAAACCGGTGAGAAATTGAAAATTTTAAACTTATTAGTATGCAATTCTAAAGGAAAAATTAAAAAATTTGATTTTAAAAAAATAAAAAATAAAAAACCTGGATCGGACCGGGTCATCGATCGAACCGGTCTGATGCCCGGTTCGGCGGTTCCTGACCCGAACCGGCCGGTCCGGTCCGGGTCTGGGAACATTGCTCTTTCTTTTTCCTGGGTAAAAGTTGAAGCCTCTTACTTATCCGCCGTGATAAGCAATAAATTGTGGCTTATGGGAAAAAATCACTTTTCCCTTAAAAGCCCAATCGGTTCTAAGTTATCCCAAACATATGCAAAAGCAAAAATCTTCCAAAATTAGTCCTCTCATAAGCACGGTTGGAAGATTCAAAAGCCATCCCAAACATGCTCTCAGTACTCTCAAATTGTTCTTCTCTGTCTTCTTATAAGACCTTTTGATTGCAGATACTTGTATTGCCTCCTTACCAACACAAGGGTTATGGTCAGTACCTTCTAGAGGTGCTAAATAATGTTGCCATATCTGAAGACGTTTTTTACTTAACTGTAGAAGAGCCATTAGATCACTTCTAACATGTTCACACTTTTGTAGACACACTTCGCCTACTTCATTTTGACCCAATCCACCATAACTTTTCTTCCGCTATTTCATATCTTAAGCAAAGAAAATTATCAAAGAAAGTGCACTATCTTCGACTCTTACCACCCCCAAGTGCCATTGAAGATGTCAGGAAAAACCTGAAGATTAACGGGGAGCAATTTCTCTCGTGTTGGGAGGTTTTAATCTATCTGGGCCTTCATCCTGTTGAGAAACACAAGGAAGACTTCTCCAGCATTATTTCAAGCAGTGTCAAGTATGATATACTGAGGAAAGATTATGGGACTTCTGGGAGGCAACTTATTGAAGTACCAAGCAAATATGATCCGGAGATGTCTTTTGTTGTGTTCAGATCAGAATCAAACGAACCTAGTGCTATGCAAATGGATGACAATTAGAAAAATCAGGAGGACCAACTCTAGAAGTAAGTACAAGGGAGGCTGGGTGAGATCAAGTTGATTGATGAGAAGGTAACTCTGCATCGTGTGAAGTGTAAGGTTTCCTAAACATGCAGATAATTTAATGACGTATTCTTAGGTAGGGGAGCTGTAATTTTCATGGTTAAATGAGTTGCACTTTGTTATATCGTTTGTGTAATTTGGTAAAAGGGGTACAAATGGGAAGAGGGGTGTCTCCAATGATTTCCCTCTCCCGAATGAGTTTCCCTGCTCATCCTTTGGATGAGCAGGGAGATCTGGACCGCCCAAATGGGATTTGGACAGTCCAGATCTTTTTTTTTTCTTAAAAAAATTATTTTAAAGGGTACATACTTTAAAATAAAGATAATCTCTTAACTTACATTTTTTTAAAAATAATTTTTTATTCAAAAATCACCCATTTAAAAAGAAATGAAATCTGGACCGTCCAAATCCATATTTGAACAGTCTAGATCTGGACAAGCTCTTGGATAGGCACTGAAACGGGTTCCTTCCCTCTCCATTTACTCTCCATTGAGGGTATATATCATTAGGTCAACTTTCAATGGTTGAGATTTAATAATATGTAAATAACATCATTATAATAACAATCTACCATGGTAAATCTCAACCATTGAAAGTTGATCTAATGATAGATACACTCAATGGAGAGTCAATGGAGAGGGAAATCAATGGAGACAGCCCTCTCCTACAAATTGAGTTCCTATTTGCAACATACGATATTATGCATTTAGTATTAGACAATTGGTATCCCGGTATCAGTACTACATTTTGATCCTTTAATATGACAGATTATACCAGTGTACGATGTTTCATTGCCAAATGTTATGGTATCAAATATTCTAGTAAATTTAGTTATTAGTTATAGCCAAGCAGGATGTTCTTAAGCAATGAAGACATGGTTGGACAATTAAGATGCATTAATTTAGTTTAGAAATTAAAGAGAAAAGAAAGACTCTATTGCTATTGAAAAATATTACCAGCCTTTATTGGTTGAAGGATGTTTAGAAATTGAACAATCAACCAACGGTTTGTGTAATATCCAAATTTTGATTAAGGGATTATGACTCCATAAATGAATGTGATTATTGTTAAATCAACACTTTTGGAGAATACGTTATGAGCTGTGATTCGAATGTGTTATAATCAGTGCCTAAACCTTGCATTTAAGCTTAATTGTGTGTCAAAGCTTAAAATGCATTGAGGGAGAAGGGTTGAGTGCATGATTGGTGAAAGGAAATGAGAAAATGTGTTTGGTGGTGATTCAAGAGGAATTGCTATAATTAGGGGCAAAATGGGAAAGTTACCTACCAATTGGTCAGTTATTGAAGAGGAAACTCATTGGTAACTTAAAGATCAATGGTTAGGATTGATTTTGTAAGAGATCAAGAGAGTGGAATCATGTGCGTATGTAAAACCTTCTCACCCGAGTACTGGGGGTATGCTCAAGTGAGCTTGTCCCTCTGATGTTGCATGTGCTCTCGGGTTGTCACTCTTTATGTTGCACTTTCGGGGACTCGAGTGGATTTAGAGTCATCACCCGAGTGTAAAGCCTTCTGCTTGAGTAATGTGAGCACTTTTTGGCTGAAGTAGCTGCTCACTGTCAAACCCTCATGAGTGAGAGCCGTTCTCACTCGAGTGAGCCAGCCAAAAATCACTGTTTTACCTTTCAAAAAAAGGGGTCTTCAAGGTAGTTTCTTCTAACCCTTTAGGCATATGTTTAGGCCTCTATTAGCCACCTAAAGAGTCCTAAATGATAACCAACTTAGAGTATTATGGAAATATGCATTAGGAAAATAGATTAATCAATTGTCCCTAAATTGGTATAAAATTTGATATCTGTCATACGCGTGAGCCCAATGTGCCAAAGAACGTCAGGAAAGATACAGGTAGTAACTCATCTCTTATACTTTGTGTAAATGTATTGTGTGTTTGCCTATCATGCATTGTGTGTTGCTGCTGCTGCTTTGAGATGCATTGAGATATATTGTGGAGCTCTGTGCATTGTGGAGTGTTGTGCCTTATGGAGCTTTGTGCATTGTGGAGCATTGTGCCTTGTGATATGTTGTGCTTTAAGATACCTTGTGCTTTATGCTGCTGCTGCATAGTGATTACAGCGAAAGCTGGCATTGTGATTACAGCGAAAGCGGGCATAGTGTTTGCAGCGAAAGCTGCCATTGTGATTATCGCGAAAGCAGGCATAGTGCATTGTGATACAACCTTGAGTACTGTCGTCTGTGCCGTGAGCCATGGATAATTGTTTTGCTGATGAAATTGGTGAACATGATACATTACATGCCTTGTGTTTATATATTGTATGAGTGATTTGTTACTACTGGGATTCTTTAAAATCTCACTATTTCCAAATGACTAACATTTTCAAACAAGGCAAGTGGCTCGAAATGGAAGCGGCCAACCAAGAGTGGTTAGGGCTTTAGGGACATTTTGTATTTTGGATGTTGGTTATCTAGTTGGCTTTTGGGATTACTGTATGTATATGAGATGTATATAGCAATTTTGGTTATGTAATCCCCATTTTGGGAAACCTTTAAACCAATTCTATATATATATAAGTAACCCAGGGTTGCTGGTATTTTGGTTACGCACTCTGATATTTATTATGTGATATAACTGCACAGGTAATTATATTTGAAAGTGAATGTGAGACCAGATGAAACCTGTTTTTAAACGTTTTGTTTGGACACCCCATCTCTTGGAGATAAGTGATTATATATGTGATTTTGTCTTATTGGTCTCTATTTCACTTAAATTTCATAATCCGGATATAATTACCGTGAGGGGGGTTACATTTTTTGTATCAGAGCTGCAGTTCCTAGCAAGGGTAGAGTTTGCTAGGATAGCTCGCATAGTGTGGTCTTAGTAATAGGAAATCATCTATGAATAACCGTCGTATACATATATCTGTTTTGGTTATGTGAATATATGTGCTTTGTGGAATTATATGTATACCATAATTGTTGGATTAATAGGGTGAGTTCTTTGTAGAATGAAAAGAACAACAAAAGGTTGCCCCAGAGTACCACAAGTAAATCCCGAGGTGGAGGTTGTTAATGAGAATCCACCAGACCCATTACAAGAAATGATAGAGTTGATTCGGGATTAGCGGGATATGATTGATGAGCTTAAAGAAGAGCTCAGAGCTGAGAAAGCAAAGAATAATGAGGGCCGAGGTCAGTTTACTCGGGAGGAAACCCAAGAGTAGACTCAAGAAGGGACACATAGAGAAGAAATGGCTGAAGGGTCGGCACGGCCACTTGAATCACCTCCTCATGCTAGACCAAATCCTGAATCATATGGAGTCCTAGCTAGAGAGGAAAGAGATCTTTAGGTTTTGGGTCTCTAGATTCTGTAAGCACCTACCTCCGGCATTCAAGGGGAAATTTGATCCTCAGGTTGTTGAAGATTGGCTAAACCGTCTTGAGAAGATTTTTGAGGTCTTAGAGTATTCCTCAGAGGTGAAAGCCCGGCTAGCAGTGTACAAGCTTGAGGGAGATGAAGACCGTTGGTGGAAGAATATTGCTCTGTCTTTGAGGAGTAAAAGCATACCATTGACCTGGGAAGTGTTCCATCAATATTTCAACGAGAAATATTTTCCCAAGTCAGAGAGGCTTGAGAAGGAGACCAAGTCTTGAACATCAAGCAAGGGGACACGGAGTCGTTTGATGAGTACTTGTCCCATTTTATTCGCTTATCTCGGTATTCATCCTATTTGCGAAAGATGGATGACGAGGAGTTGAGCTCGGACTTGCTCATACGAGGTTTGAGGTGTGATATGAGGAAGAGAATAACCACCCATCAGTTTTTCGAGTTCAACAAGGCAGTTGAGGAATGTCGGATTACAGATAGTAGTATGAGAGAGTTGTATCTGGCTAAGGCTGCTGGTGGCCATAGTGAGCCCAGTAAGGGCAGTGTTTCTCAGAAGCGGAAGGGCTCAGGATCATTCTCATATAGAGGCAGTGGTAAGAAGCCTTATCAGTTCAAGAGTCGTGATCAGCAGAGAGCTCCTATGATATAGACATGTCCTCATTGTAACAAGCCACATCATGGCAAGACTTGTGAAGGTCGGGTGATCTGTTTTAAATGCAAGCAAGTAAGGCATACATCTATTGAGTGTGGACAGCCATGACTAGAGCAGAGACCGAGGACTCAGGGCTGAGTACTTGCTATGACTCATGAGGAAGCCTAAAAATCTCCAGAGCTGATACAAGGTACATTTCTTCTTAATGGATATGTATTACAAACATTGTTTGACTCGAGTGCAAGTCACTCCTTTATTGCATATGATTGTGTGAAGAACCTGGGTATGAATGTGTATAAGTTACCATTCGATTTGATTGTGTCAACATCGATGGGTATGAATGCTATAACTACTGAAGCCTATTTAAATTGTGTTGTAACCATTGAGGGTCATGAGTCTATAGTAGATTTCATTTGTTTACCACTCTACCAGTTGGAAGTCATTTTGGGTTTTGATTGGTTGAGAGCGAATAATGTGTTATTAGAATGTGGGAACAAGAGGATAGTGTATCCTATTTCTCATAGCATTGAGGATAAGAATGTCGAACTAAATTTCCTTTCAACAGCTAAGGCTGAGAAATATTTGCAAGAAGGTTGTCAGGGGTATATGGTTTTCTTTTCTGTACAAGGAGAAACCAGTAAGTCTTTGAGTAGTATACCCATAGTGAATGAATTCCTTGAGGTTTTTCCGGATGACTTAAGTGGATTGCCTCCTGAGAAGGAAGTTCAATTTCCGATTGAAATTGTGCCTGGAGCTGGTTCTATATCCAAAGCCCCAATAGTATGGCCCCAAATGAAATGGAAGAACTGAAGAAACAGATTGAAGATTTGCTTAAGAAAGGGTTCATTAGACCCAGTGTGTCACCTTAGGGAGCTCCAGTTTTGTTTGTGAAAAAGAAAGATGGGAGTCTTCGTTTGTATGTCGACTATAGAGAGTTGAATAAGATTACCGTCAAGAACAAGTACCCTTTTCTTAGAATTGATGACCTATTAGATCAATTGTCTAGTTCGAGTTTCGAAGATTGATCTAAGGTCGGGGTATCATCAGCTACGAGTGAAAGCAGAAGATATTCTGAAGACTGCTTTCCAGACTAGGTATGGTCATTATGAATTCTTAATGATGCCATTTGGGCTAACCAATGTGCCTGTGGTTTTCTTGGATTATATGAACCATGTTTTCCGACAATACCTAGATCAGTTCGTTGTGGTATTCATAGATGATATTTTGATATACTCTAAGAGTAGAGAAGAGCATGAGCATCATTTGAGAATTGTGTTGAATACATTGCGTGAGAAGCAGCTCTATGCCAAATTGAGTAAGTACGAGTTTTGGCTATCAGAAGTGAAATTCTTAGGCCATGTTATCTCACAAGAAGGGGTCTCTGTGGATCTCAGTAAAGTGGAAGTAGTACTAGACTGGAAAAGGCCAGAAACTGTTACAGAGGTACGTAGTTTTCTGGGTCTTGCTGGCTATTATCGGAGATTCATTTAGAATTTCTCACGTATTGCTTTGCCGATGACCAAGCTCATGAGAAAAGATCATCCATTTGTGTGGGATGAACATTGTGAAAATTGCTTTATGGAGTTGAAACAGAGGTTGACTACGGCACCTGTATTGATTTTACTTGATCCCAGTTTAACATATGTTGTGTATAGTGATGCCAGAGGGCAGGGATTAGGGTGTGTCCTTATACAGCAGAGACATGTGGTGGCCTACGCCTCTCGACAGCTCAAACCTCATGAATTGAACTATCCCACTCATGATCTAGAGCTTTCGGCCATTGTGTTTGCATTGAAGATTTGGTGTCATTACCTGTACGGTGTGACTGTGGAATTATACTCCGACCACAAGAGTCTCAAGTATCTGTATGATAAAAAAGAATTGAATATGAGACAACGGTGCTGGATGGAGTTGCTTAAGGACTACAACTTAGAAATCAAATATCATCCGGGTAAGGCAAATGTAGTAGTTGATGCTCTTAGTCGAAAGACTGTGCTTATGGCAGCTATGATGATACAAGAAGGGAAGTTGATTGCTGACTTTTGAGATATGAATCTGTCAAACCAGATCATCTGTGCCAACTATATTATTTCCCAAGGGGAAAGTAATTTGAGAGCTGAGATTGAATAGGCTCAGAGGCAAGATGGTTGGATATAGTGTAATCTAGCTAGAATTGAGTGGGGAGAAGCTCAGGGCTATGATTTGTCGCTTAGTGGACTTATTCACTACCAGAAAAGAATTTTGTTCCATGTAAGGCAGAATTGAGACAGAATATCTTAGATGAGGCATATAAGAGCTGGTATCCTCTTCATCCTGGTATAACCAAGATGTGCCATAATTTGAAATCTGTGTATTGGTGGCCGGGAATGAAGAATGATATGACGAAATATGTGGCGAGGTGTCTCACATGCCAGAAGGTAAAGATCAAGCACCAAAGACCGCTTGGTTTGTTGCAAAGTCCTGAAATTCCGGAATGGAAATAGGAAAGTGTGACCATGGATCTTGTTGTGGGATTGCCCAAGATCAGGAATTATGATGTGATATGGGTCATTATGGACCGGTTAATGAAGTCGGCGTGCTTTCTTACCGATCAATGCTAGTTACTCTCCGGACAAGCTAGCAAAGATTTATATTTGTGAAATTGTGAAGCTATATGGCATACCGAAGAATATCATCTCCGATCGTGATCCCCGTTTAACTTCGAGATTCTGGAGGGCATTGTATGAGGCACTGGGTACTCAGTTGAGATTCAGTATAGCCTATTATTCTCAGACAGACGAACAGTCAGAGAGGACTTTTCAGACCCTAAAGGATATATTGCGGGCATGTGTTCTGACTTTAAAGGGAGTTGGGATCGTTTTCTTCCTCTTATGGAGTTTGCCTACAACAATAGCTATCATGCGAGCATTCAGATGGAATGCCAATCGCCGTTGTGTTGGAATGAATTATCTGAGAGGAAATTGTATAGGCTGGATCTTATTGATCAAACTGCAGCCCCAGATTCGAATCATTTGTAAGGGACTTCTTACAACTCAGAGTTGACATAAAAGTTACGCTGACAAGAGGAGAAGGCCTCTAGAGTTTGAGGTTGGTGACTATGTGTTTCTGAGAATATTTCCTGTCACCGGTATTGGGCGAGCTATCAAGAGGAAGAAGATGAGCCCAAGGTATATAAGTCCTTTTGAGATACTTGGAAGGATTGGGCCTGTTGCATATTGAGTAGCCCTACCCCCAAACTTGAGCAGACTTCATGATGTACTCCATGCTTCCCAATTGAAGAAGTACCAACCGGATCCGTCTCACATCATTGAGTATGAGGAAGTGGAGTTGCAAGATAACTTCACGTGTGCTGTGGAGCCAGAATAGATCATTGATTGAGAGGAACGATGGCTCAGACACCGAAGTATTCCTTATGTGAAAGTGATCTGGAAAGGAATGTCACATAGAGAAGCAACCTAGGAAGTGGAAGAGGATACGTGAAGGTGATATCCGGAGTTCATGGCTCAAGTAATTTGACAAATTTTGAGGGCAAAATTTATTTGACGGGGGGAGAATTGTAATGACCCAATTTGGGATTAAGGGCTAATGACTATTATGTTGATTGTAATTAGTGTAATTGAACACTTTTGGGAGGAATATGATGTAAATTTGATATAAGTGTATCTGGTTATTAGTAATCAATGGTTGAGATTTATTGACCATGGGTCAGAATCCTATGCTTTGCGTCTAGGTGAGCTCATGGTGGAAGGAAGAAGATGTTGACATGTGGCATAATGTGAACCATTGGATGTGGCATAAGGGACAAAATTTCACTTTTCTCTCTCTTCTCTCTCATTTTCGGTGGAAGCATGGGCAAGGGAAGATAAACATCATCATCATCATCATCATCATCATTTTCATCACCTCACCATTTCTCTCTCCTTTTCTCCCATTTCTGGCAATCTTGAAGGTGGAAAGAGGAAGAGAAAGCTTGAATTTTGAGTAGGTAATGATCTTCTTATGCTCAAATCCTCTTCTCTAATGTTGTGCACCTCATTAAGAGCTTCATTTTGGTAATTTCAGAATCTTGAATAGTGGTGATTTGAGTGTTGGACAGAATTGAAAGTTGGGGAATCAAGATTCTGTATTTGTCAAAGTGAAGAGGTAAGCATTTGATGCTTTTTGATATATATGTTATGAGTTTTGAATAAGTTTGAGAAATTCTGGAAATTTTCCCTGGTTTATGGTCATTTTGGAATGTGTGAATTTCATAGTGATTGATGTTGGAATTAGTGCATTGTGAAGTTCTTTGAGTATTTGATATAGTTTTGAAGTTTGGAAGTGATTTGAATGAATTTGGGAGTTGTGTGTGTCATAAAGACCCAAGGGCATAAATTATGGTTAAAATGGTATTTGGGTGTTTTAGAGGTTACCAATGGGTTCCCTAAGTCATTTTGAGTAGTAACAAGCTTTATGTGGAGTTTGGGAACCATTGGGTTAAGTTTGGTAAATCTGGGAACTTTCTGTCAGTTGTTGCGATCTGGCAATCTAATAGCCTCACTTGAGTGAGGGAGGAACTCACTCGAGTGCTGTGTGTATTTTCCCTTTTTGCATAGTGTTTTTCCTGGGTTCTCATAATGAGGGCTCTAGTGTACTTCCTTCACCGTGAGTGATGCTGGTGATCACTTGAGTGAGCATGAGATTGCTCGAGTGATGGCATGGGTTCAAAAGTTAGGGTTGCTCTCGGGTTGTCACTCGCTGGTTGATGTCCAAGAGTATGTTCCGACACTCGCAAGTGAAACCTTCTCACCCGAGCACTGGGGGGTATGCTCGAGTGAGCTTGTCCCCCTAATGTTGCATGTGCTCTCGGGTTGTCACTCTTTGTGTTACACTTTCGGGGACTCGAGTGGATTTAGAATCATCACTCAAGTGCAAAGCCTTCTGCTCGAGTGATGTGAGCACTTTTTGGCCGAAGTAGCTGCTCACTGTCAAACACTCACGAGTGAGAGCCATTCTTACTTGGGCACGAGTTTTGCATCACTCGAGTGAGGTCATCTTCACTCAAGTGAGCCAGCCAAAAATCACTATTTTGCCTTTCAAAAAAGGGGTCTTCAGGGTAGTCTCTCCTAACCCTTTAGGCATATGTTCAGGCCTCTATTAGCCACCTAAAGAGTCCTAAATGATAACCAACTTAAAGTACTATGGAAATATGCATTTGGAAAAGAGATTAATCAATTGTCCCTAAATTGGCATAGGATTTGATATCTGTCAGATACGTGAGCCCACTGTGCCAAAGAACGTTAGGAAAGATACAGGTAGTGACTCCTCTCTTATACTTTGTGTAAATGTATTGTACGTTTGCCTATCATGCATTGTGTGTTGCTACTGCTGCTTTGAGATGCATTGCGATACATTGTACAGCTTTGTGCATTGTGGAGTGTTGTGCCTTGTGGAGCTTTGTGCATTGTGGAGCATTGTGCCTTGTGATACGTTGTGCTTTGAGATACCTTATGGTTTGTAATGCTGCTGCATAGTGATTACAGCGAAAGCTGGCATAGTGATTACCGCAAAAGCGAGCATAGTGTTTGCAGCAAAAGCTGCTATTATGATTACCGTGAAAGCTGGCATAGTGCATTGTGATACAGCCTTGAGTGCTGTCGTCTGTGGCACGAGTCATGGATCATTGTGTTGCTGATGATGCTAGTGAACATGATACATTACATGCCTTGTGTTTATATATTGTATGAGTGATTTGTTACTACTGGGATTCTTTAAAATCTCACTATTTCCAAATGACTAATATTTTCAAACAGGGCAAGTGGCTCGAAAGGGAAGCGGCCAACCAGGAGTGGTTAGGGCTTTAGGGACATTTTGTATTTTGGATGTTGGTTATCTAGTTGGTTTTTGGGATTACTGTATGTATATGAGATGTATATAGCAATTTTGGTTATGTAATCCCCATTTTGAGAAACCTTTAAACCCATTCTATATATATATATAAGTAACCCGGGGTTGCCGAGATTTTGGCTACGCACTCTGATATTTATTATGTGATATAACTGCACGAGTAATTATATTCGAAAGTGAATGTGAGATCAGATGAAACCTGTTTTTAAACGTTTTGTTTGGACACCCCGTCTCTTGAAGATGAGTGATTATAAATGTGATTTTGTCTTTTTGGTCTCTATTTCACTTAAATTTCATAATCCGGATATAATTACCGTGAGGGGGGTTACACATGTTACCTTTTTGAATTGCCTTATTGAATCTATGTCACTCTGTCCTCATATTGTACCTTTACATGTCATCTTAAATACTGATTTTACCTTTACATGTGTTTATATTACCAAATTCCTCAAAATTTCGATAAAATAACTAAGTACTCTAATACCCCTTCATACTACTATCATTAGTATAGGATCTATTAGGCTTATAACCAGTCATATAGGGTATTTAGTCATACACACTGTATGTTAAAAATATTTACAAACAATCATCAAAATAATTCTTTCACTTTATCTGCAATCCTCACTCATCAGCGCTTGTCTCTTTGTCCTTCGTGCCATTTGTCTTTGTTGTGTAATGAATTTCGGAAAGGGTAAGATTTGAAAGAATCTCAGTAGTAACAGACATTCAATCCTACAAGACATGTCACATAAACCATCATAATACAATGAGCATATTAAGAGCATTTAAACTCATTATGCAATTCAGCATATTATGCAACTTGGCATACATACAACTCATACCACAGCGCTTGGTCACAACTATAGGAGTTCACCTGCTATATGCTCTAATGTCACGGTCGTCTACCCCGCAAACTCACATGCTCAAACACAATCACATGGATAGTAAAACATACATGCAAGGCATTACATAGTATATGAGAGAAAGAGTTACTACCTGTATGCCTTTTTTATCACTTGTCCTAGTTTATCAATCTCTTGGTTGGCTCAGGCAAATATCGAATCCTATAAGTTAGAATCCAAGATGAATGTGTTATTACTTGGTTAAGCATCTTTTAAGTCTCGTATATTATATCAAATGGCAATAAATGGGATCTACACTAGTTTCTAGTACATGCTCTTATCCTTTGGAACCAAACTTAACTCAATTGACCTTAGACACCTCAAATCCGTAGGTCATCCCAACTTGGCAAATTTGACACCCAACTTTGAAAATTCATAACTTAATCTAGAAAAATCCAAATCGAGTGGTCTAAGTTTTATAGAAAGCTCTTTAAGTCCTCTTTCAAAGAAAAATACCACTTAGGGCTAATTACAAAGTCAAAACCCCAAGAACCCACGACCAACATTACTGTTTCAGAATATATTCTAGGGTTTAAGTCACAACTTCAACAAGGCGTATCTCCTAATATACAGGGCCAAATGACAAATATGATATATCATTGGAAAGCCTATGGTGTCTACTACAACTCTATAAAATGTCATAGCAATTGGACAAGTTTTGCACATTCAAAAATAGTTCATAAACAGACTACCAAGAATCTGGCAGATACAACAACAATACTTTGAATTCCAAAATTAGAGTTTTCTAACTAATCATCAAAAAATAATGGTTACATGCTATCCTTACACAAGTTTAGCCATAGAATCCGTTTCTAACCCTAAGAGCTAAGGCAGACTGAATATGAACCCTAATTACCATAAATTGTGTTCTTGTAATTTTAACCTTGAAACATGTGATTAATCATCATAAACCCTTAATTAACATTGTAACCCCCTGCCTTAAATAGCGTAATTATAATTCGATATTACGTAATTAAATTGGTTTAGAGACCGTCGAATAGTTCAAAACTCATTTAGAACTCCCTGTGAAGTAGGGACTTTATAAAATTTTCAAAACTTCTTTCCTATTCCGGTCTCAAGTTCAATTATCGAATATAATCACCTGTGCAGTTAATTCACATTCATTCATATCAGAATATCTAATAGCAATCCCGGCAACCCCCGGGTTCCATTCATACACAAAAAGGGTTTACAACCTCCATATAGGGGACTACACAACTACGTTCAACTATTCTTTACAACCAACATAATATACAGATACCCTGTCCAACAGGTCTAACCAACATAACCAAAATAGATGTCCCTACAGGATTCTAACCGCTCCGGGTCGTACGCTTCTCCTTAGAGCCACTCGCCCTGTCTGAAAGGTTAGTTAAAGGAAAGAATGAGATTCAAGAGAATCCCAGTAGTAACAAAACATTTATACCACACATAAGCACACAGCATGTAAGCAAATCATCATACAGCAGCAGCACCACAAATCACACTCCACCCTCATCCCCTTTCTCCGCCGGGAAGGCACACCGCCTAACCCGAACCGTTGTTAGCTACTCAGGGACTATTGGCGTGGCAGTGCATACATATAGCCTTATAGCCCGTACAGCTATTCGGCTTTCACAAATGGCCCGTCGGCCTCCACAAATAGCCTTTCGGCTCACATAATCACATATATCACACCTCATCCTCATCCCCTTTCTCCGCCGGGAAGGCACACCGCCCTAACCCGAACCGTTGTTAGCTACTCAGGGACTATTGGAATGACAGTGCTAACACAAATCCACAGATGTCGCAGCATACGAATTCATTACAAATCAACGATATAACACACATACAATGCATCATATATGGTACAAAAGAAAAGTCACTACCTCGTTCCTTTCTGACGTTCGCTGGCGTAGTTGGCTCACGAGGGCGGCAAATATCGAATCCTACAATTCCAAATGCACTATTTAGACACTTCCATAGTGTTACTTAGGGTTATATGAGTCTATAATGAAAATTTACAAAAATACCCCCGGGGACCCGGCCTGGGCCCGCCATACCCGGACCGGTTGCACTTTCTCGAAATTCTAATATAGGCTATCCTAACATATTTCCGCCCAAGGAATCCATTTCCGTACTCAGAATTATCAAATTCAATATCAAATTACAAAATTGCCCTTGGCAGCCCTACTTTTAGGGTTTTAGGGGTGTTTCCGTAATTATGCTTTCTCGGCCTTTTTTGAAAAAGTGCCCAACTGTAACCCCACCTAATTTTCGCCCCTGAACTCAATGGAACCATCAAATCATTGAAAATCCAACTCTAAGACCCATTTCTAGGGCTGGCCGAAATAATGGTCTTCTCCAGGGAAAATCGGGGTTTTACGATTTCGGCTCCGTAAACGCGTTCCTTTCTACTCCTAACCACTTTATTAACCATTACATTAGGTTACAACTAACATTAAGACCCAATTTGGGCAGCATAACCCCTAGGAAACTCAATTTCCAAACTTTAAAACCAATGGCAATCCGGCGAAATTTCACCGATTAAATTGCCCACAGCAGCCAGAATAAGCAATATACGAAAGTTTGGAAGTTACCTCAAGCTCCCTCTGGCTTTTCCCAAATTTGGCTGAACCCTAGCCTCTTTGAAACACCAAATTTTGAGCTTCACAACCTTAAAGAATAAAAAGGAGTAGCTTAGGATCGGAGTTACACGCGTTAGAAGCTAAATCGTCGGAGAAATCGGCTTACCTTGCGAGATTTCTCCTCTTTCTCTCTCTAAGAGCTCTCAACTTTCTCTCACTATCTTCAGCTGGAAATGGCGTGAAATGGCTGAAGAAGATGAGCAATTTGATTAATAATCCATGCTGACATCATCTTTTAATGAGATGATGTCATAATTCCCATTTTCGGATTTTCTGGCAGATTTTCTGCCCAAACTTTGAAAAATCATAACTAATTCTAGAAAAATCGAAATGAGGTGATTCCAAAGCCAAATGAAAGATATTTAAGTCCTCTTCATAGGAAAAATATTGGACATTAATAAAAATAACCACACAATTCCAGAATTACATAAAACTCATCACTGCCCCAAAGCAGAGTTCAGTTTCCATCCCAAACTTTGGACAGTTATATCTCCTGGTTCACAAAACGAAATGGAACAAATTATATGTCCATTTTGAAGCTTGAGATGTGAAATATAAGACTGGAAAATTTCATAATTTTTAGATACCATTTGTTCATTAAAAACGTTCACACAAACGGACTGCCCAGAATAGAATTTCACTGGACAGAATTTTAGATTTTGCATCTTTGCTTCCATTGGTTCCATTTTCATACCAAACATCATTCTCACATAAATTTTCACAAGGAATCCATTGGAATCATTAAAATATCCAAATTCCCATCACACATTCTTCAAAAGTGTTTATTCAACAATAATTACATCCACTTTTGAAATCATTAGCCCTTAATCACTTTTTGGGATATTACAAACATCATGCTCATCATCAACCACCTATTAAAGCTCAAAATCCTTCTCTTGACTGAAACCCTAAAGGTCTTATAACTTCAAAAATACTCATCAAAACATAAAGACATTATACTTAAATTGAAGCTTACAATTACCTCTGTTTGATTCTATGATCAGTTCAGGATTTCAGCAGTACTTCCACAAAGTGGACAGCACCAAACTCCTCGGAGTAGAAATCCAAAACCATAGAAATATTGCTCTCGATGAGTAGAAGAAGATTTGTGAAGGCTTAAGAGGCTGGAAATGCGATTTCGAGCTTCAAATCGACTGTAGAACTCAAGAACTTGAAAACCTCTCTCCTTTTTCTTTTTCTCTTGAATTTTTTTCTGATTTTTCATCTTACTTTTGGTAGCTGCACAAAATTCATAAGGCTTAGAAGTGTTGGAAGATGCTTAAATGACATGTATCAAGTGTACAAAAATTTACGGTGTTGGATGCTCTTTTTGGAAATTATCGGGTAACCGGCGATTCAGTGTACTGGATACTCTTTCTTAACACTGCAAGGTACACGATGCATCTCTTAAAATTCGTCTTCCCTTGCTCTATCTCATGTTGGGAGAATTCATTGGTCAAGGGAAAGGAAGTAAGATAGATTCATCCAGTTTCCGGTACAATGTTCGGGAAAGTCAAGCATATAGCTGGAACAGAGATAAGTGAGTTGCATTCGCGTTTTCACCTATATCAGATGTCCCATGACAAGTGTTGGCATATGACTAGCTAATCATGGGAGAAAGTAAAAAAGCTACTTTAATAAAGATGTTTTAATAAAGCTACTTTTTGATACGAGGCAACTCGGTTTAGCGACATGGTTCACCCTTTCCCCTGATTGCTGCCACATGTCTTAAAGATTTCTTGAAGGGTGCCATATGTCTCTGGAGGCCATGAGATAGAGACACCTACCCTTGAGTGTTCCAGATATCTAACACCAAGCCGGTGTCTCTTAAAAAACGCCAGGTACAGGCACCTACCCTAAAAATGCCATGTGTGCACCGCACCGACATATTTTATCTGACTAATTAGCCCTATATGTCTATGTCTTCAAAATATGCCACATATGTACTTGCATGGCATAAGATGGCATCACATACCTCAAAAATTGCCACATGTGAGCCTGTGCATCCTATGGCACACGAGTGTACATAGACACCAATAACTTTCATTTGACTATCTATACATAAGGTAACTTCTCATTGTGCCACTTTAAAAGCTACTTTATGGATGTGGGATCCAGATGACATCACATATGCCTCTGGGTGCCACCAAATGGCACCAAGTATGCCTAAGTTCCCATACACCGGCATCTTATATCCAACTACTTATACGCATTAAGCCTTATGGAATCAAGATACTCAGTCTCAACTTGGTGAGAACCCACAAGGGAAGATCCCACGAACCCACAACCAATCGAAGATATACACACCCAACAAAGTTAAACACAAATTGATGATCCACTTAAACCCTTGAATAAGAAAAAACAAGGACCTGAAGTCTTGGAAGACGCCACAAGGTTGATCAAGCCTTGATAAGTCTGTTAGTTCTTAGAAGAATCTTAGAGAGAATCCACTCTTGAAAAACAAAGTGCAGAAATGCAACTTTCATTAAACAATCAAGTCTCAAGTGTGTTTACAAATGAAGAAACACCAAGTATTAAAAAAAATATGACCTACTTGCAATAATTGCAACTTAGAAAATAGCAACTAAAAGTCTGATACAATGTGCTAGGGAATTCAAAAGTCTAAGACAATGTGCTAGGGAATTCAAAAGTTTAATACAATATGCTAGGGAACCTAAAAGTCAAATAAGCCAACTACTTAATAATTTTCGTACAAATAAAAGCAATAAAATGTAATCATCATTTAAAGCTCAAAATGTGCTTAGTTAGGCCCAAATGAGTCATTCCATGTGTAGTACTAAGTCCAAGCAATTTGTTTTGAAGTCTCCAAGCCCAAAACTTGATCAAGAACTCCATTTTTAGCACAAATGAACTTAGTGACGATTTCAGCATCTTTATGCAAAATTGTTGATCCAATTGCCATTTGCTTTGCAAAAGTATCTTGAAATAGCCCAATCAATGCTTTCTTACATATTTTAGCTTGTGCTCTTATGATTGGTCTAGCTGGAATTTGAAAATGGTCATTTGAAGTTGAAGAGTAGTTACTTGAATTTGAAGAGACAATTTGCTGATTCTGGGTAGCATCATAACTCAAAGGGTTGAATCATATAGTCCCATGAAACTCATTTTATCTTTGGGACTCTTGCAAAACTGGGCTTTACAGTCTTCTTAACTTAGGCTTATTCTCAAGCCTCTAGGGCCAAAATTCAGGATATTACATTTCTCCCCCCGTTCAATAAATTTCATCCTCGAAATTTTGAATATTGTATAGATTTAACTACACCTCGGGGAATTTACTTCTTATCACTCAATCGATCTCTTTCCTATACAAGCTCACGAAGCGTGCAACATAAATCATCATATCATCAACAAAGATTCCAATAGCATTCAGAAACTATTAGAACACATTCTTTAGACTCACTAGTCTAATACCATAATGCTAGGTACACATGTCTTATTGCCCAGGGAATCATCCCTATGCTACAAGCACTCTGGGATTTACTGCCTCGAGTCACTGCCCCATGCAAACTTGCACACCGGGTCTTATAGTCAAGGTCATTGCCCTATGCAAATGTGCATTTGGGTTACACCCTATGCAGATTTGTGCACCGGTCTTTCTGTCTCATTGTCATGCAAATGTGCATCCGGGTTACACCCCATGCATATTTGCACACCGTTCTCAATGTTACACAAGCATCCACCCGTCTTATTCTAAACCAAAGTGCTTGGTCACATAGTTTCATTGTCTCACGAGCATCTTCCAGTTATATTCTGAATGCTCATGCTAGACTAAAGACACACTAGCCTACTAGGTCTTAGGGCATCTCACAACAAGTTTATATATTCATAAAACAAATACACATGATGGTAAACACATACATGTAGAACCATTACATAAGTTACAAGAGCAAGAGTTACTTGACTTTCTCTATCTCATAGAGCCTGTTTTGCCTTAATTTCTTTATCCGTCTTTCTTTCGACCAATAGCATTGGAGTACCCTATGGTGATATACTAGGTCATACAAACCCCTTTTTTGAGGAAACCCACTCGATATAGAACTCGTTACAATGCATCGCTCTTCAAAGTCAACGTTCTAGTGGCTCTACTCTACAGCCCTGTTTGGTACAAGGTACTCAATATTGATGGATTGGGATTGAAACTGGGATGGGACTGGGATTGAAACTAGGATTGGTGCTTTAAAAATATGTTTGGTATAAAGGAATAATTGGGGGGGAATGATTTCACTAAACTTATTTAATAAACTATACTAATTATAAAAAGACACAAAAATACCCCCTTGCCCTAGATCCCAAATGTAATCAATCGATCCTAGGAAATCATTGTTGAACTCATTAACGTCATCATCATCAAACTCTTCGTAGTTGTCGGTATGGTTTCACGATGATGATGTCTGCACCGACAAGAAGTTCTGGTTTATTATCTTCTGCTTACTCGGGATGGTATGAACTATGCTCTTTCTTTCTTTATTTATTTGTTTTCGATAGATTTATTATGTTGATGATTGAACAAGAGTGTTTTGTTTGTTTGTGTGTGGGGTGTATGATTTTGCTAAACTTGGATGCATGGGAGAGAACCTAACGAACAATTGCAGTAAAACTGAGCAACATGTATGGCAATTGCTGAACGTGGGGTGAATGATTTTGCAGCTTCAACAATTTTTCTAATTTTAGTCTTTGATTGCTGCAGTAGCGTTTGATTAGATTTAGTTTGATAGGTTTCAATTGCAGTACATATTGCTCAGTTTGACTCTACTTGTACCATCATTTTTATATCAACTAGTTTGCTCATCTGTCATCACTTGATGAATTGAATTTGTCTTGGGTTCTTTCTCCACCTTTCTTGGGGTTCTCAAAAATCTCAGGGATTGCATAAAACTGCTTGAATCCATAAACATATTAGCTTATTTTTAGTAAGCACATACTCATTTTCATTACAAATCTTGGCTGATTGCAAGTAAGCTATGTCAGCTCTGTCCCTATTGCAAATCCCCCCTAGTTACTGAACCATTTAAACATTCAACATATGTCAGAAATTTATGAGCATGAAATTGCAATAGCAGGTTAAAAGTTTGATTCTATGACATACTTGTTTGATCAAGTTTTAAATTTTTAATTCATACTTGTTATTTTGTTATTTCCTTTTACCTCACAGTGTATAAATGGTATTATTTATCATATTTAGATGTGTTAATCTCCCAAGTTGTAACCAGAATGGGTCATTTTTTGTATGTCAAAATTTCAGGAATTTACTTGCACTTTAGCTATTTATTTACGAAGAATAGATGTTTGGTAATTCCTATTCGAATCTGTTAGCTTTCAAAAGAATATAAAAGTATTATCCAATTCTATTATTAGTCCTTCACTCACTTGAATTTCTTACAACAGATCTGCTACATACTGTGTCAACTATTTCCAGACACTTCAATTTCATTGAGCACACTAGTGACATTGGCTGGAAGGAGTATGTACACAAGAGATGAGGTATCTACTCCTGAGATATATAGATTTTATGGCATTCATTTTTTATTCAAAGAATTTCCTAGCAGTCTAATCAAACTTCAAACATTGATCATCAAACGTGGTATATAAGGCACATAAATCACTGGCACTTGCCAAGTATTGAAAATGGGGAGTGAGGTTTTAAATCTTCTGCATTTTCAATTATTTGTTCCCACCACCAAAACATTTCTAAAGTATGTATTACAAAGCTAATTTTTACTTCTGCAAAATGTCATTCAATTAAACTGAGCTACTGTAAAATTTCAGGAGATACATCCAAGTAGCACAATATTCCTACAAGGTACTTGAGTTTTTTGCCCGTGCCATTACACTAACCACAAAATAAATAAAACCAATAAGCTAATGCTTATCTGTTCGTTTTGTACATTTCCCGTGTTGAAATGGAATTCCTGGCAAATTTTTTAGCAGAGCTTACATTTGTTTGTTTTGCTTACTCTACACCTTAGGTTTTTTTTGGCGTGTGAACTATTCTAAGAGGATTTCCACTACACGTACTATTGATAACTCTCTATATTTTATACATTTAAAGAATATTTTAAAGATGATTGGAGAGTTATCAATACTAAATTAAAAGGATTTATTAGAGATTTTAATAAAATATCAATTTAGTGCATTATTGGGGGATTTTGTGGTTAATATCATATTTTTATAACTAAAATATAAATATACAAAAATATATAGTAGTAAAATGAATAAAAGAAGTTTATGAGGATTATGAAAAAGAGAAAGTTTGGGTTTTATTTTATTTATTATAATGATTAATAATAATTGTGTCTTCTTACATTTAAGGATGTGACATAGGGAAGAGCAGCTGAATTTGGAAGACCCTAGGAATTACAAAGAGATGTTACCGTTTTAGGCTAGGAAATGAGAATCATCGGACTAAAGGAATTGCAAGCCTAGATGACAGCATTTTGTCAAAAGGGGAGCTGAAATGTTGACCTAGGAGCTAAAAGATGAAAAAGCTACGGGTTGAAGGAAGGATACAGGGGGCAGCCGCAATTAGGAAAAGATATTCATCATCTTCCTAAAAAAACAAGAGAGGAGGCAGCTGGACAGAGGAGGCGTTGTTTTTCATTGCAGTCATCTTCAACATCTATCGCGAACCAGAGCAAAATCAGAGTGAACTAAGGAGAGGAGCTGCAATTTTCCACTGTTCATCGTCTTCATTCTTGATTCCAGACGAGAACCAGAGCTTGCCAGAATAGAGTTCGTCGGAGGTTTCTTTTGGACTAAAGGAGACACCGATGTTGATGAAATTTGAACTAAATCAGAGAGAGAAAGCTGGAGCAAAATAGACCGAAGGAAGAGAAGTGATTGGCAATCACTGTTAACCATCTTCTTGCTCTTGAACTTGACAGTGAAGAAGGGAAGGACATCTGCACAGTGATATGTTAGAATCTCTTGCCACTAAAATCTGATCGGTTCTTCTCTGTTTCCTTTATGGCTTTGACTTCTGAAATTGTTGCTGAGTTGACTGGAATTAAAGCCATGCGTGGCTAGACTCTCTTTGACCCTAAAGTAGTTATGAACTAATTTGAGAATTTGAACATGTATGAACTAATTAATTGTGTTTAGTGTTATTTTTGTTTATTTAATCTTGAATTATTTTGTTTACTTAGTGCTTGATCTGCATTGAATTTGGAGAATTTAGATTAATCTTGAAAGAGGGATCTTAATTGGACCATAAGATTAAGTAATGTGGGATTAGAATTTATTTTAATTTGCCAATAGGATATGAATATACCTACTGGACCCATATAATCATATTAGAGTAAATTTGGACATTTATTGCCTCTAGAGTAAATTAGTTAGGAATAACAATTTTAACTTGAGAGAGGAGTATAAATGATTGGAAGATACTTATATTCATGTAAACTCTAGATTAACAATTTAACATTAAGCGTTTTTAATTGGATAAATACATACTCTAAAACTTAAAGAAGGGATTAGCTACTCTAGGTTGTTTTTATCAATTGAAATCATTAAATCATTAAATATGTTTCTTTTACATTTATTTAAATTTTCTTTCAATCTCTTTCTTTGATTTGCTCAACTTAAATGAAAATAGGAATTTTAATGCCTAATTATCTATTACCTTGAATTTCTGTAGAATGACCTTGATTCACTATTATACTATTTCTACTGCCCGTACACTTGCGGTGCTTATTTAAAATTTAGTAACATCAACTATTTACACTCTGTAGAACCCAACTCTAGAGCATTACACAAGTTACAAAAGCCCCACAACTTAAAGCTAGTGTTCTTGCCCTGGAAGATTTAAAGCTGGCAGTCAGTTTGATCTTTACTGGGGGAGCATCCATGGTTGTAGAACCAGAACAGTACATTATACGTACTGATTTCATTGTAAGTGTCTTGTTTTCATCTTTCTTTATGTATAAGACATTATTCTCAAATGTAGTCGTTGGATTTATACCCTGATGTACCATTTAATTTTAACAGGATGGTGTTCCAGAGTGGTGTACTGGTTTCCAAAACGTGCAGGAAGGAGTTTCAATTATAGGAGGTCAGAACTTGAACAAGATTGTTTAAACAGAATAAAGTCCCCAGAGACTGGCAAGAATAAGTGCTTTCTCTCAAAAAAACAAGCGATTAATTGGAATGCATATTATGATAAAAGTTGGTTTATTATGTGTTTGAAAAACCCAAGTGCTGATCATAAATTGCCTTTCCATGTTCATATTTCCCAGTTATGCATTGTTTGTATTGAATCTGCAAGTGACGCTCCTTTATTTCAAAGAATTGAGTTGATCAACGCTCTTGTTTTTAAATTTCCAGATCTTGTCCTCAAAGATAAGATATTTGTCTATGACTTGGCCCATCAACAAATTGGATGGGCTAACTATAATTGTAAGTCACAACAGGACTCTTGCTTTCCTGTGGGGAATATATATATGACCCCTTACTAAGTGGTGACTTGAAATTTTTGCCTAGGTTCTCTGTCTGTGAATGTCTATGTGACCACAAGCAACAATGCCATCTAATGATGTGGTTTTGAAATTTAGCTGCTTTGGTTTTGTATTTATTCTGGGGAATCTTATATCTATCTTGTCAAAATTAGGATCTCACTGTAAAGGGGCTATGCTGAGAACTGCTAGAATTGCATATTATCTTTTAATCGCTGGATTCTTATTTATTTTGGTGATATATAAACTATATAGTTTTGATTCTTATTTTGATTATAAATTATTCTGGGGCCAAGATAAATGTGCTTTAATGGCATTCAAATTTTGATATTCCTTCAAATACTTTTAGTGAAAATTGAAAGGGAAAATTTGAATGCAAATCTGAGCTTGCCTACTTGTTAAGTAAACCAGCTAGCACATTCCTATTCATAGAGAATCAAGGACACGAGAACATATGTAAAGCTTATAATGGTATGCGATAACACATTCCTATATAGTTTTGATTCTTATTTATGTAAATCTCTATTCTTAAAATGAATGCGTTGAATCCTAAACATAGAAATATTGCAAGCAAACAATATTTAATTTTATTCAGTTCATATTCAACCACCAACTTGTGTTTATTTTTATGTTTTTTTGCCATGAATTCAACAACCAATAGAAATTTCATCAAACTCATCCGTACTCAAATGATAGTGTCACGTTTGTTTGCAATAATAATATCATGGAGCAAGAATACATGTGTAGTTGTACTCCATTTTCTAGCCGCCCACCTAGTGTTCAACTATAATTAGTCCAATTTGGTATTTTATATTGACTATTACATGTTAATAACTACTTTAAAAACTTTAAAAAAAATTGTCCTATTCTTTACGATCACTCAGGAAGGCATGATGCCCTTTTAACAGCAATAGTGGATTCCCCACTTGGTTTTTGACAGAACATGCTCATCATGCTAGAGGTTCCTCATGCACATGTCTCAATCTCATTCCACAAAAGAAATAAGAATAGATGATTGAAGACTTTAAGCAAACTAGCAAAGTGACTCTTTGATGTAGAGGAAGGACAAAAGCTATTACTTCTCTTGACATGAAAACCAAGTATAAAAATTTTCCCCTGAAAGTTTTGGATTGTCCAAATCTACAGTTCTTGTTGAACCAAATCAATGGAGAATAATCAATGAAAAAATATCAAATATGAAATAATAAATACCTACTTTGTAATCAATGAAAAACATCTACCATGACGTTAAAAAAATAATAAATCTTAGAAATTAGAGTATCTAGGCTATCATCTGGCGAAGTACACTAGCTTTTCCCTCTTGAGGCGTAGCATAGAATGCAGTCAACAATTTCTCATCAGACATCAACTTGATATAAGCGGAATCTTGTTGTTGGTCTAAAAGTCCTTTAACTTGTATAATATTAGTATAAAGAGATTCCTTCATGTCATCCAAACGCTTCTCATGTTCTTCCATAGGCTTGTCACGTTCATCTTTGTTTATATACATGGCTAATCTCTCTCTTGCCTCTTTGAAGCCTTCAGCCAACGTATAAGCAATTTTCTCCATGCCTTGTAGTAGAAAGTCTTCACAATCAGAACTATTTCTCTTTTGCTTTTTTGACCCTGCACTTGCAACAGATGGAGTTTGCTCATAAGGAGTCTGCTCAAATGATGGGTGCTCATCTAGAGTCTGCTCAGGTTGTAAATTGTTTTCATGGGATATATGTATGTCCCCATCATTGAGTTCATCCAAACCCGATTGATTATTTATCTCTTCAATGACATCATCATATTGTTCAGACTCCTTGCCTTGTGCATGATCCTTATTAAATATAAGGCTGAACTCCTCATAATAAGGGAAAGACATATGCCTGAACTTTGTAGCTTTCTTGTGAGCCTATAAGGACATTACAAAAAATTGACATCAGGACTAATTAAATTTGATTAACAATAAATGCTATATATATAAATATAATTAATCATATTTACCTTTATATATTCATCCCAACCTGTCTTAGGAGCTGTCACACATTTTGTTTCAGAGTTCCAACCAAATCCAATTAAGTTGAGAAGGTCAGTCACCACACTACAGTGAGCCTTTAAAATTTTATATCTGGATTGGATATGAGGATGTGCCTGAATTTGACATCCAGGTATAGTCTCATGAAATTTGTCCTTCAATGTGTTCAAGACACCAGGCCTAAAACCATTTTCACTAATAAGATCACCCTTCTCATGCAATTCTAGCATGAAACAGATTAACAACTCGTCATCCATACTTGTCCATTTGTGAATATCCAACTTTCCATATTTTTCTGACATATTGGTCAACTGTAAGACATGTTAGAACCTAACTAAGTTATGCATAAAAGAATAACATATATAGCTTAAATAAAAAAAGGAGCAATTATAGCACAAATAAAAATTATACAAAATACACATCTCTTTCAACTCATTATTCTATTAGAAGTAAAAGCAGTAAACATTTCATTAGCAAGATTGTTCCAAAAAGTAGCCCAGTGATTAGAGCTGTCCATGTTTTGGATTGGAGGGTTGTACATCCTATCCACACCACCCAGGTGATCTACTTCATTTTCAAGTTGATCTATGTCATCTTAACGAATTAAGTTGTGCAAGAGGCAGCAAGCAATTATGATTCAGTTGTATGTCTTAATGGGATAAAATGATAGGCTCCTTAGAATAGCCCCCCGTAACTTAAAAATGCCAAAACACCTCTCAATGACATTTCGTGCCGATGAATGTCTCATATTGAAGCACTCTTGGGCATTTATAGGATATCGCCCTTCTCTCCATTCATGTAAGTGGTATCTTTGTCCTTGATATGGTGCAAGAAATTCCTCACAATTGGCATACCCAGCATCAACCAAGTAATATTGACCTTGTGGAACTCTTAAGTCATTCGTCCTACTAATGGCATCACGAAGAACGCTTCCATTTGCTACAAACCCTTCCCAACCAAGTAACACATATATGAAGTAGCCATCTTGTGAACAAACACCCAGTACATTTGTGGTTATGTCTCCTTTCCTATTTCGGTATCTTGCCTTGTCCAAAGCAAAAACTCTCACCTTAATATGAGTTCTATCCAATGCTCCTAAACAATGCTATCAAAAAGTCAAAAAATATATTTCAAATTATCTATATTTTTATACAAAATTTAATGAGTATATAACATATATACCTACCTTGAACCATTTCCACCTATCATCATTGGAATCTTTTGCCACATGCTTTCCTTTTTTGAATAAAATATGTCCAACCCTCATCATACTATGTAGAATGGAATTGAAATACCTACTAATGGTTTCTCCATATCTATTAAAGTTATATTGTATTATTCTATTCTTCATATGATGTGCTAGTATGTGAAGACATTATCTGGAGTTTATGACTCAAGTGGTGTAACAAATTTCGAGGACAAAATTTATTTTTTGGGGAAATAATTGTAATATCCTAAATTGTAATTAAGGACTAATGACCTTAAAAGTGGTGTAATTAATGTAGTTAAACACTTTTGAAGTATATGAGGTAAATTACGACTTAAAATGTGTTCGATGATGGTTTAATGCATATTGTGATAATCAGGGGCAAAATGATAAATTATCGATCAATTTGTCAGTTACCGAAGAGGGAACTCATAGGTAACTTGAAATCAATGGTTAAGATTTATTGTCAAGAGATCAAATAGGGTGGAATCTTGTGTAAATGGGCTTATATGAGTTTATGGTAGAGGGAATAAGATTATACCAAGTGTTAAATTGTGGACCATTGGATTGGTCAAAAGGTCCAAACTCTCTTCCCTCTCTCCTCTCTCCCTCAAGGTCGGTTGTGTGTGTGTGAGGGGCAAGAAAATCTGTTTCTTCATCATTTTGATCTCTCTCGCCTGCCTCCATTTCCGTCTCAACTCAAGAAAGAAAGAGAAAGTGAAAGGTAACATCTTGACTTGCTAAATGGCTTCTAATGCTCAAGTGTTCTTCATTAATCATGTTCCTAGTGTCAAGAGCTTCATTCCTATGTTTTCAGATTTTTAATTTGAGGAGTTTGAGAACTTATGGAAATTTGAAAGTGGGAAAATTAAAGAAGTAGCTTTGGAGACAAGTTGAGGTGAGCATTTGTGATATTTTGGTCTATTTGTTATGATTTTTGGTTAAGCTTTGTAAATTCTAGAATTTTGTCCTGATTTTATAAGGATTGGATAAGGGAGGAGTTTAAAATGGCATGGTGTAGAAAATGATGCTAGGATGTGTTATAATGTCAATTGTTTTGGTTTGGAATTGAATGAGAAAGTTTGGTAATTTGTGGTTTGTGTGGCTTTGTGAGAAAGAGTTGGAAATGTGTTGATGGAAGGGGAATTCGGGTGTTTTGAGGTTACCAATAAGTTCCTTATGGAATTTGAGTGAGAACGAGCTTTGGTATAAGTCTTGGAGCCATTGAGATTAGTTTTAGTAAATCTGAAAAACTCTGTCAAATTCTGCGTTTCTGGTTTCTGATGAACTACACTTGAGTGGGGGAGGGTCTCACTCGAGTGTATTGATATAATTCCCTTTTCCTTCTACATTTCACCTAAGCTTTCTAATCCATGAGTGATAGAGGTCATTACTCGAGTAAGCATGAGTTCACTCGAGTGCAGATGTATGTTCATACTAAGGGTTGCTCTCAGTCAAGAACTCGCAGGCTAAATTCCAAGAGTGTGATCTGACACTCACAAGTGTTATGTTCTCACTCAAGTGGCAGGGATAGTACTCGAGTGATCTTTCTTTTCTAAGTTGGGTGTGCTCTCGGGCAAACACTTTAGGTGTTTCACTTTTGGGAACTCGAGTGAGTTTGAGGTCATCACTCTAGTGCAGGCCGTTACACTCAAGTATTGTGAGCACTTTCAAGTCGTTGGTGGTGCTCTCTGTCATACACTGGCAAGTAAGAGCCACCTTCACCCGAGTGCAAGTCCCTCATCACTCGAGTGAGGCCATCTTCACTCGAGTAAGTCAGCCAGAAATCAATGATTTTGCTTCCAAAGAAGGATCTTTAGGATAGTTTCTTCTAACCCTTTAGGCGTGTATCTAAGCATCTTATAGCCACCTAAAGAGTTTGAATGATAACCAACTCAAACTTTATGAAATCAAAGAGTTTGGAAAAGAGATTGATCGGTTGTCCTTAATTTTGGTTATCGGATTTGACATTTGCCCTGGGCGGAACGAATTGTGCCGAAGCCAGTCAGGAAGGAACAAGGTAGTGACTCTTTCTCTTATACCATATGTGATACATTGTATGTGTGTTATATCATTAATGTGTGACGGATTCAAATGCTATAACAATTGTGAAATTATGTTTTCATCGCCATGCCAATAGTCCCTAAGTCGCTAACAACAGTTCGAGTAAGGTCAGTGAGCCTTCCCAGTGGTAAAAAAGGGATGAGGATGGGCTGTGATATTTGTGAATATGTAGAAGCCGAAAGGCTATTTGTGGGCCGAAAGGCTGTATGTGAGCCGTAAGGCTACGTGTATACACTGCCACGCCAATAGTCCCTGAGTCGCTAACAACAGTTCGGGTTCTGATGGTATGCCTTCTCGATGATAAAAGGGGATGAGAGTGGAGTGTGATTTGTACTGCTGTTACTATGTGGTGATTTGCCTACATGCTGTGTGATTATGTGTGGTATGAACAATTTGTTACTACTAGGGTTCTTTTGAATCTCATTCTTCCCAATGACTAACATTTCAGATAGGGCAAATGGCTCAAGAGAGAAGCGGACAACCCGGAGCGGTTAGGGTCTCTTAGAGATATTTGTGTAGAGTTGTTGGTTATCTGTTTTGGAATTTGGAACTACTGTATATGAAGATTATTTTGTATACAGTGGTGTAATCCCCTTTAAGGAAGATTTGAACCCTTTAATGTATATAACCCGGGGATTTGTCGGGATTTTTTTCTACACTCTGATATGTATTATGTGATATAACTGTACAAGTAATTATATTCAAGATTTAAACTCAAGATCGGGATAAGAGAAAAATTTCAAAAATTTTGTGAAAACCCTACCGTAAGGAGAAAGACCAAAGTGAGTTTTAAATTATCCGATGGTCCCTAATTCTTTTAAATATGCGTTATCGAACTATAATTACGTTTAATTAAGGCAGGGGGTTACACATTCTAAGTAAGTTGTAACATGCTACATCACTACTACACACTAATCTCTTTTGATAAGATCTCTTTGCAAAAAACAAGTCCATTTTGTAAGGTATATGAATGATCCGTCGCCTCTTTAACATGATCATCATACTCACACACAGATAAAACCAATGTATTGCCTCAGCCATGCTTTTCCACCAACTAGAGTAACAAGCACATCAAGGCTCTCTCTTTTTCAGATATTGTCATAACTGTGTAAACAACCATATAAGAGTTAATAAGGAAATATGTCACTGATTGGTTTTTTCACTTTATGTAATTTGTCCAATTGGTTCTATAAGTTGGAGATAAAAAAATCTTCATATAAGATAGGTATCTGTTTTCTTTTTAGTTCTTAACAAAATATGAAACTCTCCTGAAATCAATAATTAGTTGAATTGGGGCTAAGAAATAATTGAAGCAGAAAATTTAGGCTGACAGTTAAAACAAATGGTTTCCTTATTGCCTTTCATGTATTTTCAATTTATGATATTAACCAAACTTCAAAACTAAAGGAAACAAAGAAAGAGAAGTTGCTACACATACACACACAATAACATGATTAGAAATTTATGTTTTATATTAACAATAAGTCTTAGGGCAATAGGTGCCCCTATTTTAATGAAACCCTCTAATACCTATATATATGGCTAAGTATCTCTTTTGTAATTCATATTTGCATTACTAATAACATTTCACACTATTCAGATTAGCTCTATTCTCTACTCTTCTTCTCAACCCCTAATCTTCTTTCTCATATACTCTAATTTCCAATTCTATTACATTCATATTACAATTAGATATCAACATGCAAATTTGTTCTGCTTCTCTGCAACTACCTTATTTTCGATTAAAACACATATATTTCATTAGTACTCAGAATCTCCACATCATCCTCAAGAAAACTACCATCAATGGTAAGGTTCAAATCCCATAGGGAAGAGGGCGTCGGTAGTAATAACTACTACTACTACTGAATAAGTAAATCAAGCTAAAATATTCAGCAAGGAAAAACTACCAACTCTGTATATACCTCAAGCTTAAAGCATCAGAAACTTAGAAAGAGGGCTTCAAGTGCAACTCAAGTCTCAACACCAAAATGATGAACAATATCCAGGTGTTGCTACTAAAGAGGAGAAAAAAATGGCTTGAGTCAAGTGAGGAGAAGTGAACTAGGAATTTGATTATGGGTCATACTTAAATGAAAAGGAGAAAAAAATGTGGCTTGAGTCACACTATTTATAAGTTATAAATAATATGATTTTCCTATATAATTTATATTAAATTGAATATAGATCAAAGCTCTTGGTATTTGTAAAAGGTAAATCAAGAAAACTGTCAGATTAGTGTAAGATAGATAAATGAAGGGAAACAGTAATTTGTGGCATGAAAGTTTCACTAATAGTCATACGTCAAAATACCCCAACTCCCCAAGGACCAATCATATATTCAATACAGGAAAAAAGCAACTTGGAAATGTTATAAATATATATATAAAAGCAAAGCAAGTTGCAAAGGGAGTTCAGTTCAATGTAGAGGAAAAGGGAGCTCGGTTTAATGCAGAGAAAAAACAAGTTCACCCTTATCAGAATATATATGAACGGGCAACCTAGCTTACATTTTACAATTCAAAATCTTATGCCCAAATAATTCCAAAGAAAGGCTATCACATACTCTATATAGTACTTGTATGTTGAAATTCATGAACTCCTCTGTTTCATGAAAAAGAATCCGAAAATCTTGAGGAGAATACATGAAGGTGGAAAGCCATTAATATATCATATTGACATCACAGAGAAGGTTGGTGGCCGAAAAGAAAATAAATTGGAATTGGGGGCAGTTTAACGGAACTGCCAAGTTATGAGTAGAGATTTCTGAAGCAATGAAGGAAGCACCTCTCAATGTGATTTGTTGGTTTATGAAACTCAAAACCAACTAGTTGCTTTGAAACTAGCAATATGAATAAGTATTGAGGAAATAGGACCTTATAGCACTCGCGCAATTACAGAAATTATCCAAAGAAAATCATGAGCAAGCACACATACCTGGTATATCACCGGACATTCGTATTATGCAACCGGGTCCAACGACGACAGTAGTAGCTGCGACAGCTATTCTCCACCAGTGGTGATTCTAACGGCCAGTGAAGAACAACTGTGGGAGAGATGATGAAAGTTGAAATAAAGTTAAGAGTTATAATTTAGGGCAAAATTAATGGAAGGTATTTTTGTCAAGAGAATATTATAAATAGGGATATTTTTGTCTCTAAAATTTGCAATCCCGGAATTGAAAAAGCAATACCAGAGGGAGATGGCTTACAGCAATCCCACTTTCATGGTACTCCCAATCCCTAGGCCTCCGTAGTCCCTCAAACCAAACAATGTATTCTGGCTTAATCCCTGATCTAATCCCAGTCCCTACCCCCAAATACCTCATACCTAACAGGGCCTATAGTTTGACGTCCCAGTGGCTCTACTCTACAGTTCGACCTCCTGGTTGAAACCCTCAGTAGGTAGCCCTCTCTGGTTAACCGTCTTTCAATGCCAGTGCCATTATAATGGGAGCACGGCTTTCTCTAGCAGTTCTACAATCTACTTCTTTAATTTTGCCATCTCATATGGGGTCATTCTGTATGGACTTTCGATATTGGTCCAGCTCCAAGCATAATCACAAATTCTACTTCCCTAATCAAGGTAGTCTACTCACATCTTTCAAGGAATTAGTAAGCCACTAATGTATTTTCTATTATTTGTATTGATCATTATACCATAATTTATAGCTACTGTGGTTCTATCTACCACTTTGTTCCATCAGGGAACTAACTCTTGATCAATCTTATTAAGAGAATATTCTATGATCAAGATCTTTCCTTATGTTAGATTAGCAACTAGCAACCTTTAGAAACCTCACATTATCTTTAACATATTATAGTACCTCGTGTAATGCCCCAACTTGTGATTAAGGGCTAATTATGATCTTAATGATGTAATTATTGTTAATATTATTGTAAATATGTTATAAGCAATGTTTAAGCTTATATTGGAGTTTAATGATGATTTGGCAAAGGTTATGATAATCAGGGGCGAAATTGGGAATTTGCTTACCAATTGGTCGGTTATCGAAGAGGAAACTTATTAGTAACTTGAAGATCAACGGTTGAGATTAAAAGTCAAAGGAATCCATGGCTAGGATTTAACCATGGGGTGGAATCCTATGTAAATGAAATCATGTGAAATCAAGGGGAAGGAACAAGATTGTGCCAAGTGTCATTATGAGGACCCTTAGATCAAAGTCAAATTTTCAAAAGCATTTCTCTTCCCTCTCTCCTTCAAAGTCGGTTCTTAGGGCTTGGGAAGGAAAGAAAAATCTGCTCTCTCATTTGCTCTCTCCAACTTCCATTTTCGTTGAGCATCAAGCAAGAAAGAGAAAGAGAAAAGCTTAATTTTGAGTAAGTGATTACTTTCATTTACTCAAGTGTTCTTCATTAATGTTGTTCATGAGGTTGAGAACTTCTTTGCTATGTTTTCAGAATTTTGAGGAGTGGTGTTTTGGTGCTTGAGCACATTTGAAAGTTGGACAAATAGAGATTTGGTTGTGGCAAGTGAAAGAGGTAATGATTTGATGCATTTTGATGGTTATGTTTTGAATGTTGGCTAAGTTTTGTAAATTCTAGAATTTTGCCCTAAATTTGGTGTTAAATGAAAGTAGGAATTGGAGAGAGTGTCACTGTTGAATTGGTAGCTTATGGTATTTTGAGTTGATTGGGATTGATTTAAAAGTATGAAATGAAAGTGTTGATGATTGAGTTATTGAGTGGAATGTGGAGATCTAAGGACAAACTGTATTTGGGGTGTGATGTTGGGTATTTTGAGGTTATCAATAGGTTCCTTATGGAATTTTAGGTGAGGTAAGCTTTGGTACAAGTTTAGGACCTATTGGGATTAGTTTTGGTCACTTTGGAAAACCTTATCAGTTACTGCGATTTTGGCTTCTGATGCACATTACTCGAGTGCAGGATGAAATCACTCGAGTACTGCAGTAAATTTCTGTTTTCCATGGTTTTCTCAGTGGTGTTTTCAAGTGGAAATGCAAGAGTGCACTTCCTGACTTGCGAGGAGATATGATCCCACTCGAGTGAGCATGGACATGCTCGAGTGAAGTTTTCCCTTAGAAGTGGTATGTGCTCTCGGGCAAACACTCTTGGTATTGCACTTCCTGGTGCTTGAGTGCAACGAGCACTTCTTAGTCGAAGATGTTGCTCTCGGCCAAACACTCGCGAGTGAGGATGCTTCTCACTCGGGCACGAGTGCCCCATCACTCGAGTGAGGCCATCTTCACTCGAGTGAAGCGACCAAAATTCAACATTTTTCTTCCAAAGGGGGGACTTTAGGGTAGTGTCATCCAACGTTTTAGGTATATGTTAGGTTTCTAATAAGCACCTAAAGAAGTTTAAATGATAACCAACATCAAGTAAGATGAAATTAAGAACTTGGAAAAGGAATTAATTCAATGTCCTTACTCTTGGTTTTAGGCTTTGATATTGGCCATACCCATAAGCCGACGGTGCCAGAAGACGTCAGGAAAGTACAAGGTAGTAACTTTTTCTTTATACCATATGTGATGCATTGTATGTGTGTTATATCATTGATTTGTGATAGAATTTGTATGCTGTAACATTTGTGGATATGCATAAGCACCATCATACCAATAGTCCCTGAGTAGCTAACAACGGATCGGGTAATGGTTATGTGCCTTCCCAGTGGAGAAAGGGGATGAGGATAAGGTGTGACTTTGTGATAAGGTGAAAGCCTAATTGTGAAGGCCGACGGGCCAATTGTGAAAGCCGGGTAGCTATATGAGCTATAAGGTTATGTGTATGCACTGCCACGCCAACAGTCCCTGAGTAGCTAACAACGATCGGGTAGGGCAGTGTGCCTTCCCGGCGGAGAAAGGGGATGAAGGTGGAGTGTGATCTGTGTTGCTGATGTATGATGATTTGCTTACATGTTATGTGTTTATGTATGGTATAAATGATTTGTTACTACTATGATTCTCTTGAATCTCACTCTTTTCTATGATTAACCTTTCAGACAGAGCAAGTGGCTCTAGGGGGAAGCGGATAACCAAGAGCAGATAGGACTTCTTAGACATATTTGATCAAGACCATTGGTTATCTATTTTTGGAACAGGATTACTATATATATATGGGGTTGTAAATATTGTTTTGATTTTGTAATCCCCATTTTTGTGAAATATTACACCCTATATATATATATGTAACCCGGGAGTTGTCAGGATTTCTATTTCTTCACCCTGATACGTATGAATGTGATTGAACTGCTCAGGTAATTTTATTCCAATATGACTGAGAGACCAAGTTACCTGTGTTTTTAACTATTTTTGTAAACACCCTATCTCCAGGATAGGTGATTCTAAATGATAATCGGTAATTATTGGTCTCTATTTCACTTTCATTTCATATTTCGGATGTAATTACAGTGAGGGGGTTACACCTCGAGCTCAAACCATTTCAAATTCCTAAAGAATTAATTCAACTATTGAGTTTTATTTTTACGTCACAACTCACTCGATTGCATCAAATATTGGCTCTACTAAATCTAGAACCTCAACATCACCTGAGTCAAGAAATAGTCTTTCCTCAATGACACCTAACATACATACGTACTAAGAATCATCATGATCACAATATTCAATATCATAAAATCATATACAAAAATCATCATATAGCACTGTATTTCACAACTAACTAAGATAATCACTTAGCATGGAAAAGCCTCAAAACAACCACTAGGCCTCAAGTTTCCATAACCCCATCAAATAAACTTTTCTAGGTAGCACTCACTACAATAAAAATATTTCGAATTAAAGATCAATACTTACATCATCATGTCCATACTTCTAAGCATTCTTTAAATCATCAAAGAATAACACCTCAACTCAATACAACCTTCTTACACTTTAACCTTTAGTTAAAGGGTTTAACATGAGAACTTCCCAGGGGGTCACCCAGCCTAGAACTACTTTCATCCAAGCATGCTTAACTGCGGAGTTCTGATGGGTTCCAATGCATTAGGGTAGTCTGGATCCATATACCTCTAAGCATCTCACTGGGCATCAGTATCTTATATATATTTCAATCCTAGTATATCATATTATCCTCTCCAAAAAATACTAAATATTATCCCTATAAGGGAACATAAACAGTACCAGTTGCTTGGTATAACTCTTTTATGTATTTTTGTAACATAATGTGGGGATCTAAATCATACTCTAATTCAATATCAGGAGCCCTAAAGTTATCAACAGAATCTAAATCCTATGCTACCTCATCTATCTCTAGAGCCTCAATCTCACTGGCGGAAGAATCCATACTAGGACTAAACACCGCCAACTTTACTATCACCAGAGCTCGTACCCTTTTTCCTTTTGGGGTATACATCATTATTGCTCTACTTCTTCCTCTATACACAGCTCTGCCTTTTCTTTGATAAACTGTTTAATAGATTAGGGAGATCTATCTTTTGAGCTCATCTTCACCCATAGCCCTTAATCACAAAACCACTAAGAAGGTATCAATATTCAATATACATCAGTAAAGAATACTAGCCTAATGCCATAATCTTTGCTCTGATACCAAAAATGTCAAAACCTACTTTCTTTTATTGCAAACTTATGAGTTATTATAAAATTCATTTGAATATGTGAAAAATAAGTCACTATGGACACCAGTATCTTGGTAGTATCTTCTTATACCACCACTCTCTGATAATTCTGATACCAAATTCAGGTAATGATACCCTTATCTTAAATACTGATCTTACCTTTACATGTGTTTATATTACCAAATTCCTCAGAACTTTGATAAAATAACTAAGTACTCTGATATCGCTTCATACTATTATTACTACTATTATCATCAATATATAATCTATTAGGCTTATAGCCAGTCATACAGGGTAACTAGTTGTACACACTGTTGGAAATTGTGCCCTAAGGGCCAATCATTGTACTTTGAACATTATTATTTTAATAAAATTTCTCTATTCTGTTATCATATTATTTGCATGTTAACTGTGAAAATTGTATCCTTGGATAATTCATAAAGATTGTCCTAAAAAGTCCCTGGTCGGTCATCTATGCGGGAGCAGAGATGAAACAAGATCAGTATGACTTTGATAAGATATGGAGATACGAATCAAAGTCTTAGGCACTTGTAAGAGTACAAGGTGCTGGATCGACCCACTATGAGAAAGCTACATGGATCAAGTCATAAGATTTTCTCATGTATAACCACGTCACAATGCACTTAGACCTGAGGTCATATAGATTCCTACATGAGAGTTGCTAAGCTTTAAACTAGTCAAAAGTCACTTTTGACCGGGTGATGATAAAGGCTACGATCGGGCTTGGTGGTTTTTCATGCAGAGGAATATGAATGATCAAGATGGAAGTTGTCCCTCACATTAGTAGAGAGATATTACTGGGCCCCTCGATGAGTGAGTCTGAGAAATGTATGGCCATACTATAATGAAAGAGGTTTCTGTCTCTGTTATCAGGCTAGTCAGGAATCAAGAAAGTAATGGTTAGGAACAAGAGGATGACATTATCCATGCCTTATCCTTGATCGATATATCGTGTGACAAAAGGAACGTGACATGGTTGTATGACAGGTTGCATCGTGATAACGATCCTCATATAAATTGGGTAGTCGTAATGTCTTGCTAGAGGCCGCTTGTGACTTTTGGGTTAGTATAGTTATTGGCCCACTGCTAACTTCATATGGGCCTACAGGGTCGCACATAAGAATGGCCCAACACGAGATAATATTTAATTTAGGGTGGACGAATATTATATTTATATATATATAATATAAAATTCATTAATAATATTATATAGATATATATATTTTCGAAATATATATCTTATATATATATGTATATATATATTATATTATATTATAATATTATATTGTGTTAGTCTTAAATTTAATTTATTAAGATATATTAAATTTAATAACTAACATGATAGAGATATAGTATCTCAGATTTAATTTATGAAGATAAATTAAATCTAATGGCTCTTTATTTGGATTAAATAAATAGGTTAAATTAAAACTGTTGGACAGATTTAATTTAAACTGAATTTATTTAATTAGCTCATCAAGATAATTAATTGTTAATTAATTTTGAAATTAATGATGATTAATTTTGAAATTTGAAAATAGCCCTCATAGGTTATAAACTTGATAGAGCATATATATTCATATGCACATGAGAATTGAGAGCCGCAGGTGAAACCCTAGGAGACATTAGAGGCACTAGCACACAGTCTCGGTTGGAGAGCATTCGTGTGGATACCGGTAGAGGGAGCGGACCTGACGTGTTGGCTCCTAGAGATCGTGAAAACTCTGAATCATCAAAAGGTATGAATCCTTCCAACTTAGTTTAAACGCCGTTGATAGATCCTCGATTAGGATCGGTGAAAATTTTAAAATTCTTCCGTTGTGCCTACAGATCCTAACACATACTATAGATTAAAAATATTTATAGACAATTATCAAAATAATTCTATCACTTTATCTGCAATCCTCACTCATCGGTGCTTACCTCTTTGTCCTTCGTGCTGCTAGTCTTTGTTGTGTAATGAATTTAGGAAAGGGTGAGATTCCAAAGAATCTCAGTAGTAACAGAAATTCAATCATATAAAATACAATCATACAAAGCATGTCACATAAACCATCAAAATACAATAAGCATATCAATAGCATTTAAATTCATTATGCAACTCAGCATATTATGCAACTTTGCATACATACAACTTGTAATACCCCAAATTTTGAGACTTGAGCTTAGGGAATATGCTTGGACTAAGTGGACTGCTAAGCCCTGGTTTAGCAGGATCCCAAATTTGATTAAGGGATTGTGACTTCAAAAGTGGGTGTGATTATTTATAAATAAACCCTTTTGGAGAATATGGAGTAGATTGTAGTCGCTTGTGTTATAAGCGAGAAAATATGTTTGATGGTGATTCCAAGGGAATATCCATAATTAGGGGCAAAACAGTAAAGTTACCGACCAATTGATCGGTTGCCGAAGAGGAAACTTATTGATAACTTCAAGATTAATAGCTAGGATTGAATTGTGCAATAGATCAAGGGGCGGAATCCCATGTATATGTGTGTATGTGAGATTATGGGAGGTTGGTTAAGATGGTAGCAGTTGGCAAATTGTGGACCCTTGGATTTGGGTCAAGATTTCAACTCTTCCCTCTCTCCTCTCTCCCTCAAGTCGGTTGTGTGTATGTGTGGGGAGCCAAAAATCTGATCTACTTCATCCTTTTCTTTCTTACTCTTCTTCCTCTATTTTCGTTAAAGCTCAAGGTGGAAAGAGAAATGGAAAAGGTAAGATTTAGCTTAGTTAATGTCCTCTTTTGCTTAAATCATCTTCTTTAAAGATGTTCATAGTTATGAGAGCTTCATTGCTATGGTTTTAGATTTGGGAAAGAAGTTGTTTTGAGAGCTTGTGGAATTTGAAAAGATGAAGAATCAAGGATTTAGCTTGGGAAAGAAGAAGAGGTGAGTATTTCTCCCTTTTGATCTATTATTTGTGATTTATGGTTGAGTATTGTGATTTATAGTTTTTGCCCTAATTTGGTATGATTGTGGAATGGTGGTGTATTGTGGTTAAAATGATGTCATAGTGTGTTTTGGTGTCATTGGAATTGGTTTAGAGCATTGGGAGTAAAGTAGTGAAATTTGGGTAATGTGTGTGATAAGTGTGACCATAGGGGAAAATGTTGTTGTGATAGGATTTTGAATGTTTTGAGGTTTTACAATGTGTTCCTTACGTGAAATTATGTGGGAATAGCCTTATGTTAGAGTTTAGGAACCATTGGGAACAAAGGTTGAAAGTTTGGTAAAGTTCTGATATCTGCTACGTTTCTGGGTTCTGATAAGCATCACTCGAGTGCGCCTAGTCCTCACTCGAGTACAGCGTGGTATCTTCCCATTTCCCTTCTATTTTGGTCCTACTTGCATGTGGAAGTTGTGAGAGTGCATTGGTTTACCCACGAGTGATGAGGGTTATCACTCGAGTGCACCTTGTGTTACTCAAGTGAGCATGCATTTTGGCAATTGGAGCTGCATCTCAAGTTAACACTCATGGGCAATTTGGCAAGAGTGTGAATGTGCACTCGTAAGTGTTGTGATCTCACCCGAGTGCTGTGGGTAGTGCTCGAGTGAGCTTGCCATTTTAAGGGTTCAATGGCTCTCGGGTAGTCACTTTCTGGGCTTCACTGGGTAGGACTCGAGTGCTTGAGGAGGCATCACTCGAATATTGAGATTATCACTCCAGTAAAAGGCATTCATCACTCGAGTGGGGTCATCTTCACTCGAGTGTTATAGTCAAAAAGGGGATTTTGAGGATTCAAAAGATGGTCTTTGGTCCAGTATTTCCCAACCCTTTAAGCTTGTGTTTAGGCTTTGAGTACCCACCTAAAGGTCTTGAATGATAACCAACTTAAGTGTTTGAAAGTTAAGGAATTGGAAAAGGGATTAACCTTATGTCCTTGTTTTGGTTCTAGGGTTTGATGATTGCCCTAATCGTGAGCAGCCGGAGCTGGAGCTTACATGGAAAGAGTGTAGGGAACATATCTCTCCTGCATGTATTTGATATCTATGTTAGTGTGTTGGTGCATGTCTTAGCTTTGCATGATTATGTGTAATTTGAAGCTATGTTTCAATTTATGCTATGGCCATTAGTATATTGTTCGAAGCATTGAGCTTACAAATTGTCATTGTGTTAGCATGAGCTATGTGGTACAAGCATGTCATGCATTAAACATTTGTCGTACAAGCATATTAATATTGTTATCCCACTGAGATTCTCTTGAATCTCAACCTCTCCAACTAACCTTTTAGACAGGGTAGTGGATCGAGGATGGAGCATGCAGCCAAGGGCGACGAGGACTCCTTCGAGTTGTCATTCTGGTTGTTGGTTATCATAGTTGGGAGTATTTGGATTTGGATGTGTGTATGTGTATGTGGATGAGTATTTGTTGTGTATTTGAGATGGATTTGTGTAATCCCTTATTTGGGAAATTGTATATGGTTGAACATGTCCTGTAAGGCTTTGATTAATGTATGAAACCCAAAATTGGCCGGGAATCATGTTGCGTACTCTGATATATACTTAAATGTGATTTATCTTCGTGTAGTAATTGTATTCGGAATGTGAATGTGAGACCAAGTTATAAATGATTTCGAAAGGTACTTGTGAAAACCCCGTCTGATAGATGGGTTAGTAAATGTTATTTGATAATTATTGGTCTCTATTTCACTTTAATTTCATAAACTGGATATAATTACGGCAGGGGGTTACACAACTCATACCACGCACTTGGTCACAACCACAGGAATTCACCCGCTTTATGCTCTGATACCACAAATATAATAAGCCCCTTTCTTTGAGCATACTTTTATGAAATTATTACACATCACATTCGATTAGGTAATTGGTAAACTATTATCGATATTGTTGTCTCAATTTCCACATTCTAATTTTGCTTTACTCAAGCATCCATATACATTCGAGACATCTACATATTACATGCTGGTATAAGTCACTAAGCTATCTAGATTTAAGCAAAACAAATAATGGAGACAACCAATAGAATGTCTAATTCCTTTGTCCTCGCCCTTTCACTGGTCAACGCTGACCTCTTTACCCTTCGAGCCACCCCTCTTTGTTGTATTGTTAAAAGTTTGAAAAGGGTGAGATTCAAAAGAATCTCAGCAGTAACTCTTTCTCTTGTATAATATGTGATGCCTTGCATGTATGTTTTACCATGTTTGTAACATATGCATTTAGATGATTACGGGAGAATGCCCTTGTGACAATGTGACTGTGAGACAAGTGCTTGATGCGTGACCAACTGTCCTATGATGACTAGATGCTACTTGTGACTTTCTGAATCCTGTGATGTTTGAATTTGTGATGTGGTTTATATGCATGCTTGTATATTTGCATTTTATATGATTGAAATATTGTTATTCTTGAGATTTTTTTAAATCTCACCCTTTCCAAAATTTTAACAATACAGCAAAGACAGGCTGCTCAAAGGGCAATGAGGTAAGTGCTGACCAGTGAAAGGGTGAGGACGAAGGAATTAGATATTCCGTTGGTTGTTTGTATTATTTGTTTTACTTAAGTCTAGATAGGTTAGTAGACTTGTACAAGTATGTAATATGTAGATGTCCTGAACATATATGGATGCTTGAGTAAAGCAAAATTAGAATGTGGAAATCAAGACAGTAATATCGATAATAGTTTACAAATTACCTAATCGAATGTGATGCGTAATAATTTCATGAAAGTATGCTAAAAGAAAGAGGGTTATTACACCCGGTATCTCAAATTAATTTCTAATCTTGCATTCAAAAATATTTTTCTAGTAGCACCCAATATTTGAAATATTTTTTTCACACTCAATATCTTAAGCTAATTAATTTTTAGTGCATGGAGAATTTTTTTCAAAAAATAAAACCCCTTTTATTTGGGGATGAGTGCGGATTCCCAAAACAATTTGTATGCACTGATCCAATAGAACTAGTATACAATGGAAGATCAGAAGAATCAATGCAGCCAAGAGAATCTATGGAATCATCAGGTGTCAGAAATTTATCTTCTTCTTCTTCTTTTTTTTTTTTTTTTGTTTTTTTGTTTTTTGTTTTTGCCATGAGAAATTATCTACTTTAACAAAAATGAAACACACCTCACATTTGCTCCAATCACAACCACAAATACAAGGAAAATGCTTTTTTAGGCTTAACTATACCATTTTTATCACCCCAATCAAATAGAGAATTGTGAAATCATTTTTATGACCCCAATCAAATAGTGAAATTGTGTCAACACCTACTACTTCTCTGATCTTAAGCATAAAACCTATTTTGGGAGTTGACTTAGATCATAAATGTAAGATTTGTTTTTTAATTTTATCTTGCATATTTATCATTTTTTTAAAAATTAATTTACTTAACTTATAAACTAATATATTAATGTTACACATAAATATTTTATAGATATCATGTCACGTATGCTATAATTAAATAAATTATTTAACTTCCTTATTATACTCAAATTGGATAAATATATCTTACATTAAGAATTACAGTAGTAGTTCAAAGCCATAATCAGAACTAGAATCAGGTCTAAAAGAAGACAAACAAGGTGCAGTAGTGGAAGATTCATCACTAATAATACGAACATCCTGTCTTTATCTGTCATAACAATCGCCACCGGACTCAATATTCCTTAACTCAAAAGCATTTATTAGGGATTCAATAATGATATATTATATACGTTATTTTCATTTGAAGACTCATTCTGAACTTGTTTATCTTGTGTGGTCACCTTGTGCATCAATGTAGTTGGGTGAGAAAGGAATTGCTCTGATAGATAAACAAGTGGCAAAACTTGTCTTTCTTTCCTTCCTATTATTTTACACGTGTTGCCTTGATAACCAATGTTAAATTGCTCTGCAAAGTTTATAGGAGGATGATTTTTGTAGGTTACAAGCTATTATAAGCGTAGAGAGAAGACAGATTTGAGAATTTTATTAATGTAATATTTTATGTTTGTATTTGTGGTTTGGAAACCTGAATAAAAAAATACTAGTATATCATGAATCAGAATAGGTAGGAGACTTATTGTGAGTTAATTAGGGAAGTTATATGATTTTGAAGGTTTTTTGTATTTTAAAATGTATATGAATAGGCATTTATTATAACAATAACGGTGGAAACAGAGAGTGTGTGAGAAGTATTTGAAAATTTTGTAATTAACTTAATATTGCATATTTCGTATTTGTGGGTTAGGAAACTTGAATGAAAATATATAATATCATTCAATCGAAAAATAGAATATGTATCACATCATAAATCCAAATAATCAAATAATCGGGATTTATTTATAAATAAGGATGTTATTGTTATTGTAAATATAATGCATTTTTTTCTCATCCTCTTTTCTCCCCTTTATTCAAATACAAGGAGAGATAATATTTTTCTATCTCTTTACTTTTCTCTTCCTCCATTTTCTCTTCCACTTAATTTTCTTTCCAAGTGTAAATGCACATCCCAATCTAATTTGATGATGTTCATGACCTCGTGAAATAGCCCTTCATGCTCGCATACTACTTGCTCTCTATTCCTCAGGCAATCCGATTCAATAACAATGTGTCTAGCACCATGCTCCTGGGCAACTTCAATGGCAATGGTAAGGGTGAGAGGACTACTTTCAAAATATAGTTCTTTCGGTTATAATATAAGAACTAATCGAGATATTTGTTACAATTTTAAATGTAAACCCCAATTTTCTTTATCATATAAAGTTATGTTTTTTCCTCTCAATTTTTCATATTAACTATACATATTAATTTAATGTTTTTATTTAAGGTATTTTTCAATGTGAATGAGTAAATGGGTATGTTTGAAAAACCAACACATATTTTTTTAAGGAAAATCCCATATAAAGTTACTTAAAATAGTAAAATTCTAAACCAGGCTAATAAATTTAACAAATCTTTAATTGAGTTATTAACCAAATTTAGGATTTCAAAATGGAAGTAAAATAACTTTGATATCATTAGCTATTCTCTTTAAAAAGTTCTATTACTTATAACTTATACTTTTAATATATATATATATATATATATATCAACATTAGTATTTCATAAAATAAAATATGATTCATCTATAATTTAAATATATTAATCTTCCGGCCAAAACTTTATATTAACTGGCATCAACAGAACAAAAACATACAATATTTTTAAACAAGGAGGTCACTTTATTAACATGTTTTTTTTTCAAACAAATTATAATATATGTCACAGTAAAAAATATTGTTTGAATAAATATACTAAGTATAAATTTCACTATATATTTTTTCATATATCTATTAGTTTTGGAAAGTTCTATATTTTAATATGTAAATCATTTTATGAAATTTTAAGCGCATTTAATATCTTTTTATCTAAAATATCATTAAAAGTATATCAAACATACATACCTCTAATTAGAAACAAATAATTAATATTAAAGAGTGAAAATTTTTTTTAAGAATGAAGTCTTGACTGAATTATTTTATAAAAAAAAAACTCACATTTATGTGTTTGAGAAAACTATTTAGAACTTGTTTAAATTAAGTTGTTAAAATTGACTTTTGTTTTATTTGATTTTTTGCAAATCAGAGTTGGTATGCGTTATGCTTTCTTTTCTTTTCTTTTTTTGTCTTTTTTCTTTTTTACATCACTTGATAAAAATAATTACATCCATTAAAAAAAACACTCAATTTAAAAATCATTCAATCAATATCAATTACATTGTCCTGGCATGTGTTAGGCTTTCATTTTTTTTCTTGAATTATTCTTGATGATTCTTTTGAGAATACAGAAAATTTCCTTTGATTAAGTGAATCATATTTTATTTTATTATATATCAATGTTGATATATAAAGCAATAAAACTTTTTTAAAAATGAAGAGAGGAGAGTAGAGGGCATTAAAATCATTTTACTCACATTTTAAAATTATAAATTGAGTTAACAACTCAATTAAAGATTTGTTGAATTTACCAACATAATTTAGAATTTCTCTATTTTATGCATCTTTATTTGAGATTTTTCCTGTTTTTTATAAATAAGAGGATATAAAATTTTCGATAAATGAGTTATTTAACTCTGTCCAGTAAGAGGATATAACATTTTTGGTTCGTTGAGATAAAAAATAAAAAATATTTTTAAAAGATAGTTGAATTATCTAAATTTTAAGTTGAGTCATTAAATTTAATAATTCCCAAATTAAAACACATATTCTAAAATAAGATTTTAGAATTTAATAATTTTCCCACTTGTGATATAGTGCAAATAGTGGATGGTCACACAGTGAATAGTGCACATCGTATGGCTAGTAAATAGTGCACACAGTATGGCTAGTAAAGTTCAAATAGTCATTTGATCCTAAACACCGAACAGATAGGCATAATTTACAAGTGTACAGGTTTGTACAGGGCGGTAAGATTGGGATATTCAGTATTGTGAGAATAGAATGACACAAACAGTAAGCCTAAACACACCGGGCAGCGTACCGACAAGACAATGTGGCCTAGAGTTACTAATAGACTATGAGTCCTGAGATCATAAGACCTGCTGGACGAGTATGTCCTCAGGCCAGCATATTGCTATGCAAGCAGAATTATGCCAAATAGAGAACAAAGGAGGTAAGACCCAATGTGCAAGGTTGCATAGGACGGTGTCTCTAGGCTGTAAGACCTGTGTGTCTAGCACTGTGGTTGATGCCTAGTGTGATGACATTAGACCAGTGTGTTCAAGGTAATGTTTTGAGGTTGACAAAACATTCAAATCATACCAGGTTGTAGAGGAGGCATTAAGACCAATGTGACCAAGCGTTTTGGTGTCCAATGGTACCAGTCTCACATGAGGTGCGATATTCTACCATGGGAGGAACCTAACGAAGTGAACCATGGCCGGATCACTAGCCCAACAGACCTCGTTAAGGGGGTGAGGGACATCCAAAAGACCATGGACTCGGGTGAGGATTGGGCCATTACAAATAAAAAGTGATTGTGTGAATCTGGGTGAAGTCTCGAAGAGGTTGTAAGGCCTATGGAACCAAGCGTTGTGGAAACCTGTGTTTGATTGCACGCTACATACTGTGTACATAATGGATGATGAATGCTGAATACTATCTGAGATTAGTAATGGAAATATAACTATGGTGTTACATGGCTTATGAGCTTGCATGTGATAATAGAATGAGATAGGATTAATCCCTAAATTATAGATGTTCAAATTTCGAGGACGAAATTTATTGAACGGGGGGAGAAATGTAATACCCCGAAATTTAAGATTGGAGGCTTGGGAATAAGCCTAAATTAAGCGGATTGCTAAGCCCCAATTTAGCAGATGTCCCAAATCTATTCTCTAATGTTTCTTATATCTTTGGGGTATTAAGAAAGTAAAATGGTGAATTTTGGAGAATATAATTATGTTTTCGGTAAAATCGCCTATGAGGTAGTGAGCTTATCATAAGGTTTTGGAAGAATAAATGATAATAACAAATTATGAAATTTTATAGGATGAAATTAGACATTCTAAGCTTTAATTTGATAGGTCATATGAATCAATTAGAGCTATACATAAAAAGATATGAATTTTTGAAGTCAGCACAAAAAAACTGTGAAATTTCTGGAACAATATGCAAAGATTGAAATTCTGGGAATTTTGTGATTCCATTCAGCAAAATTCTATTAGTTTTCCTTAAAACTAGACTCAATAAGGGTTATATAGGATTTGGAATCACTCCGATTCAATTTTTATAGAATTAGTTATGATTTTTCAAAATTTGGGCAGAAATCTGCCAAAACTTTGTAAAAATCCGAATTTTGGAAAATTAAACAATTGATTAAAATATTATAATATAAATGATAAAAGGCAAACATCATCTTCCTCCCACCATTTTAGACGTGAGCAGCTGAACATAGAGAGAGTTTAGAGAGAGAATGAGAGGAGAAAACTCACGAGATAGGTTGATTTATTCGGTAAATTCGTACCTAACGTGTATAATCGTTCTCCTAAGCTTATCTTCTATGTTGTTTGAGGTGTTTGAAGCAAGATTTTTGGAGTTGGGAAGGTTAGGGTTTCAGCCAAGAAAAGGCAAAGCCAGAGGGAGCTTGAAGTAAATTCCAAACTCTTGTATATTTACTATTATGGCTGCTGTGGACAATTTAATCGGTGAAATTTCGCCTGATTGTCTTTGGTTCTAAAAAATGGAAAATGGGTTTGTGGGGCTGTTATGCTACCCAAATTGATACTAAATGGTAGTTGTAACCTAATGGAATAGTCAATAAAGTGGTTAGGAGTAGAAAGAAACGTGTTTACGGAGCCGAAACCGAAAAACCCCGATTTTCCCCTTAAAACCCATATATTTTGGCCAGCATTGTAAATGGGTCTTAGAGTTGTATTTTCAATGATTTGATGGTTCCATTGAGTTCAAGAGGGAAAATTAGGTGGGGTTACAGTTGGGCACTTTTTCGGAAAAGGCTGAAAAAGCATAATTACGGAAACGCCCCTAAAACCCTAAAAGTAGGGTTGCCAAGGGCAATTTTGTAATTTGACATTGAATTTGGTAATTCCGAGTCTGGAAATGGATTCCTTGGGTGAAAATATGTAAGAATAGCCCATGTCAAAATTTCAGGAAAAGTACAGCCGGACTAGGTATAGCGGGGCCGGGCCGGGTCCCCGGGGGTATTTTAGTAATTTTTCAAGATAGACTCATATAACCCCCAGAAACACTATGGAAGTGTCTAAATAGTACATTTGACATTGTATGATTGAATATGGAGCCCCAAGCTGTTTGCATGTAGATCGAGGCACGCGTTTCGAGGCGGAAAAGGGTTAAGGTAGGGGACTTACCTTTCTTGCATGTATTTGATATCTTTGCTTGCGTAATGATGTATGTGATTGTTTTACTTGATTGTGTAGAGCATATTTGAATAAATGAAGCTCCATTTCTGTTTTCACTGTGGCCATAGTCTTGTTATATGAAATATTGAGCATACAGAAATGTCATTATAGGGCATACATCTAGATAAAGCTAACATGTCATACACATAGCTTCAATCATATATGCATTATGGTATCTGTTTCCTACTGAGATTCTCTCGAATCTCACCCTCCCCTACCAACAATTTAGACAGGAGACGACAGAAGATATGCAAACAACAATGTAGAGTACCGTACGAGGGGATTAAGTAGTGAAACTGAGACGGAAAGAAGTCTTCGTTTCACTGGGACGAGTTTAGACACCCAAGTAACCCTGTGCGGCTACATTAAATGTAATTATTAGGTACGAATCCCTAAGGGGAATATATGTAATCATGCACATATTATCAGTATAGTTATACTATTCCTGTGTTGCCTACCGAACCGCATATCGTTTTCCACAAATACTCTGAAAAAGGTTGAAATTGAGATAAGGGCGTGACATTGAAGCACACCTCTATAATATTGTCAAAGTCAAAGGATATCATTGGAAGAATTAGAAACTTCCTGGGACTCACATAACAATTAAGCAGGGATCTTCTTACTTGCTTCTCATTTGCGGTTCTTTAACACATGCTGTATGAATCACATGCTACAGTGTTACTCTTACACCATAAGAGTGCACGTTGCTTTGCATTCTGTTGTTAACACTATACAGACTTGAGTCTAGATACTCCCAGCATCTAAACCCAAATTCTTCCTTTCTACTCGACATCAATGTTGAAGAATTTGTTATCTGGCTAAAGGCATCATGGAAGTGGATGTCCATGATTCGGTCCATACTTTTATTCATATTTATAGATCTCATCTTGACATGCTACACTATTGTCAAGTCGACATATTTTGTATTTCTTCTCTACCATATTAGTATTCTAGCCACTTTACTGGTGAACACAATTGTTTCATCTTTGCACACCCCTCCTGAGTGTCAAAGGTGGTTGCTCTTGTGAGAGAGAAAACCTCATAAGCATGTATGACATACTAGACATTGTATACTTTCACATAGACATATATACTAATAATGATAAGTACTTCAATTAATCATAAATGTAATACATAAAGTCTGAAATTTTACATTTTGCGTACACCAAGTGCTCTTACATGTTTTTCAAATGTTTCCTGGGCAATTGGTTTGGTCAGGGGATCATTGACCATACTCTTGGTCGAAATATGTTGTACAGCAATAATTTTCCATGCTATATGATCTCTTACAAAATTGTACTTAATGTCTATATACTTGGTCTTACTATAATACTTGGGATCTTTGGTATAGGTTATGGCTATAATGTTATCACAATGCACTAATACTAAATTGGTACTCTCATTACCAAATCCAAGATGTTCAATAAACCTTTTCAGCCATAAAGCCTCTGTGCAGCTGCAGTGCATGCTACGAACTCAGCGTCTATAGAATGTAAAGCAATACATGTTTACTTCTTGCTACTCCAACATATGGCGCCATTATTTAGTAAGAAAGTATAACCTGAAGTTGATCATCGATCTTCCTCATCTCCACCTAAATTAACATCAGAGTATCCAACCAGGCGTAGATCGTTTCCTTCATAGCATAGTGCATAGTTAGATGTGCCTTTTAAGTATCTCATGATTCTTTTAACTGCTTTCCAGTTACGCTTACCTGGGTTGGATGGAACCTACTTACCAATCTTACCGCAAAGCAAATATCTGCCTTTGTACACATCATTGCGTACATTAAACTACCAATAACACTAGCATAGGGAACTTTGCTCATTTTCTTTTGATCTAACTCAGTTTTGGGACACATATCATGGCTTAAGGTTACACCAGAAGCTACTGGGGTATCCAAGGAATTGCAGTTGCTCATGTTGAATCATTTGAGAATCTTTTTAATGTAATTTTCTTGTGAAAGATATAGGATTCTTTTTGAACGATCTCTTTGGATCTTAACTCCAGGTATATATTCTGCTTCACCCATGTCTTTCATTTCAAAATTTGATGAAAGTCATTCTTTAATAGCTATAACCGAATTCAGATTATTTCTAGTCAATAGTATATCATCTATATATAAAGATAATATAACAAAATTACCCTCAAACAGTTTGATATAACACAGTGGTCCTAATCAATCATTTAGAAATCATAAGAGGTTATTGCTTTATGAAACCTCAAATACCATTGTCTGGATGATTACTTCAGTCCATAAATAGACCTTTTAAGTTTACAAACTTTGTTTTCTTTTCCTTTTTCAATAAAACCTAATAGTTGTTCCATATAGATTTCCTCATCCAGATCACCATTTAGAAATGCAGTTTTAACATCCATTTGATGTAATTTCAAGTCTAAACTGTTTACTATTGCTAGAATGATTCTTATAGAATTAAATTATACCACGGGGTGAAAAGGTATCTTCATAATCTATACCTTCCTAATGTGTATACCCCTTGACAACTAATCGTGCCTTATACTTATCAATTGACCCATCCACTTTTCTTTTAATTTTGAGAAATCCACTTGTTCCCAATGGCTTTTCCCCCTTTCAGTGGGTCAACCAATTCCCAAACTTTATTCTTTCTCATTGAGTTCATTTCTTCTTCCATTGCCTTTTTCCATTCATCTTTAGCAAGACTCGATAAGGTTTCTAGTACCAAACGTGGTTCATCATCCCCATTAGAAGTAACAATAAGTGCTTCACTTTCTATTTGGAAGCGTCTTTTATGTATACTTTCCCTGTTACTCTTTCTTATAGAAGCTTCTTGTCTTCTTCTTTTCTTTTGTCTAGGTCTTTGCATTGACCTTTCTAAGTTCCCACTTAGATTGACATTTTGGGATGATTCAGGCATACCAACAAGTTCTATACTTGTTTGTTCCTGTGTCTCATAAAGAGATACAATGCGGTCAATAGCTGCCCTATTAGGGAATTCATTTCCTAGAAATGTAGCATCTTTAGATTCAATTTCAGTCACTGTTTCATCTTCATTTTCACCTATGAAGACGTATCCTTTGGATTGTTCAGAGTACCTTATAAAGATGCATTTCTTTCCTCTAGGACCTAACTTGCCATACTTATGAGAATTATCATGAATGTATGCAACTTACCCCCATGGTGTATGGACACTTAGATCCAACTTACGTTTTGTCCATAACTCATAAGGTGTTGAAGTAACTGATTTTGAGGGCACACGATTAAGTATGAAGGTAGTAGTCATTAAAACATCACCCCAATATGAAATTGGTAGATTTGCCTGTGCCATCATTGACCTAACCATATCTAAAAGCGTTCTATTTCTTCTTTTATCAACTCCGTTCTGTTGTGGAATGCCAGGGATAGTTAGCTGCCTAATTATCCATTTTTCTTCATAAAGCTCTTTAAATTGATCTGACAAATATTCATGACCTCGATCCGCATGTAACACTTTAACTTTATTGTCCATCTGATTTTCTACTTCATTTACATATCGTCTAAAGCATTCAAGAGCCTCAGACTTATGTGTGATCAAATAGACATGACTGTATCGTGAATAGTCATCAATAAAAGTGATAAAATACCAAGCTCCATGCCTTGCCCTCACACTCATAGGATCACAAATATCAGAATGAATTATTTGCAATGGTTGTTCTGATCTGGTTTCCTTACCAAAAGGTTTTCTAGTTGTCTTACCTACTAAACAAATTTCACACAAGGTCATTTCCATATTAGATATGGGTCCTAGCAAACCTTCTTTTGCTAGTTTAATCATTTTATTTTAATTAATATGCCCCAGTCTAGCATGCCAAATAGCCATATCAATAGTTGAATCAGAGGAAGTACCAAAGCAATCATGTATATTATAATCATCAATAATTTCCATTACAAAGAACTTCTTTGAAAGGAAAGCTAAACCATAAAATACAAAATTATAAAATATGTCTGCAACTTTATCATAAAAGTTTACTTTAAACCCATAATTTACAAGACATTTTACAGAAACAAAATTCCTTCGGATTTCAGGAGCATGAAACACTTCATGAAGGATCAAAGCCTTTCTACTACGCAAAGTTAATTTGCAAGTTCCGATACCTTTAACTTCAATCTTTGCATTGTTGCCTATATAAAGCCACTTACTTCTATCAAGCAACTGACGGTATTCTACATAGGATCCCTGATCCCTCGTCATGTGGTCTGTTAAACTTGAGTCTAAAATCCAAGAATAGATATTCTCTATTAGAAAAATAGTGCTAGAAATATAGGAAACATGTGAATTCACATAGTTCACCAGTACCTTTTCACTCTCGTTTCACTTGGTGCAATCCAGTACCTTTTCACCATCTTTTGGCAGGCAAAACATTTGACCTTCTTTAAGTCATTTTTCTTCTTCTTCCCGCCCTTTTTTCCTTTCTTCTTGAATTCCTTTTTGCCTTTTACAAAGTTAGTCTTGTCCTTCTTTCCATTCTTTTGGAATTTATTTCCCTTCTTGAAATCAAGCTTTGCATTAAAAGGACCTACACCCTCTATGTAGTAGGCATGGCTAGAGGACTTGTATGCCTCCAAGTGCTCATCCTCAAGTTCCAAGTGTTTAATGACATCATTAAAATTTTTTATGCTTTCATTATGGATTAGATTAACCTTTATATGCTCCCAACTAGATGGCAATGAGCTTATCATTGATTGAACTTGTTGTTCATCAGACACCGTATGCCCAACTTCCTTCAATTCTCTAATCATATTTGTCATCTCTTTCAGATGTTGTTTCATGGGAGTATTTGGCCTAAGCTTACACGTATCAAACTTAATAGTTAATCGTCTAAGCTTAGAGGTGGACGTACCACCAAACCTGTCTTTCAACGCTGCCCATATGGCCTGCGTTGTTTCATTTTTCTCATATTCACACATAAAGTCATCTGCCATTGTACTCAGCAATGTAATTCTTGCAATACTATTTTTCTTTTTCCAAGCCTCATAAACCTCTTGGTCCTTCCTGTGTTGGGCCGTATTGTCAGTAGCAGGTTGTGCTACAATTGTTGTTAGAGGTTCCATTGCCTCTTGTTCTTCCAAAATATATTACACTTTTCGGTGCCAAATATTCCAATTGTCACCATTTAATTTGTTCCCTTTATTTAACTCAGCGATGATATTCTTAGTTGCCATTTTCAATTCTGTGAAAAATCTATTTCACATTCAATATGTCTCTATAAGGAAATCAAACTATTTAACATATCATCAACAATATATATAGCACAAAACACAGTATACAATGTCATGTACTTATATTATTCTTAATAAAATAATAATACTACTACTAAATTCATGATCAGGAGTATACATTTGCATCTCCCATCACATAAATATTAGAAACATCACTAAAATTTTGTCAAGAATTATATATAGGTACTTTTACAACTCTAACTTTTAGGACTAACAACTCCTAAAAGCTCTCACTTGTCAAAAACATATAATAATATAATGAACAATCAACTAAATCATACTTCATTATAATATAAATAAGATAATATTCATTCTATAATATATGAAAACATGTTTATAACACATTTAAGTATAACAGAAAAAATATTGAAACCAACAAATGAATTTTAGAAGTTTCAAAATTGGTTTAAAACATTAATAAACGTACTTAGAATATCACAAATATATATCATTTTGTGTCTAAAATACTCATATAGCATATCATATTAAAGATTAAGAATTTAGGGATTCTTAAGCACAAACTGGGTCTTATTCAAACACTGCATGCTCCCTTACGCACCGAGAGAAGTCAGAAAAATTGAAAAAAAAAACAGAAAAAGACACGCTCACAATGGCGTGTGGACACCACTTGCCACCTTCCGTCAGTAATCTGGTGACACGCACCGGATTATCAGCGTCCACGCACCGAGCATTGTTGGAATATGTCGACCACGTGTCAAACGAAGATGCCACGTGGCCTCAAGCACCACGTGGCTTTTCTGCCAAAAAACTGTTTTTTTTTATAAAACATCGAAACAACGTCATTTTGAGGCGAAGGTCATCTTCAACCTCCCGCCGAGTCAGACCCAACCTAGAAGGAGGGAAGGGTCTGGTCCGTCAGACCTGAAACTTCTCTCCTCTTTATCTCATCCGTCCGACGTCCCTTTTTGGCGTTCTTGTTGTCATTTTCATTCGTTTTTTTGAGATCTACGCAATGGGACTAATTTTAAATCCTAATTCTCTGATTTTAAATTGACCCAATGCTAAAAACAAATTCTCTCAGTTTCGGTTTTCATGCTCTCTCTCTAAGTTCTTCAGTTCTAGGCTTCTAGGCTTCTATTATACTTATTCTATGTCTAGAATCATATTCCAATAATAAGACACAGTAAATAATGACAGAATGTAAGACATGCTTAATACTCATAGATTGAGATTCAACCGAAAATGAAGAACTTCAATATATTCTCTAACCATGTATAAGGATGTATATTATATCCAGAGAGAAAATTTTCAATCCTTCACAACTCACACAAATACATATATAGGACAGAAAATAAGAGAAGCATCTGAAGTCATGTATAGGCCAAGAAAGAAATTTTGATTAACATATGCTTCTTATTCACATGAGGCTCAAAATTACATTTCATACTCAATTTTTCATATTCTTATGGAAAGTAAATCTTGACTCAGAAAATAATCCCATATAGGGCAACCTGGCTCTGATACCATGTAAGAATTATTGGGCATACCTGGGGTGCGACCGTTACTCTTTTGTACCTACGCTAATCGGATCACAGTTGCGGAAGTGATTACGACGCACAGCAAATACACTACAATAGGAAGAAGAAGAGAGAAATATAGTAGAGGAAATGAGGAGTCAGTTTGACAAAGTTTCTATAAGTTATTTCAAGTGTCTTATAACTGAATCCCCTATATCTATTTATAGTGCTATACGCACCCCTTCCTCTCATTGATGTATCCTTCCATCGGAAAGAAAAAATATCCTTTCGATTATAAGACATATTGTATCGGTGAAACAATACCACTTGTAGAATTATATTCTATCGGTCAAATAATATGATTCATAATAATTTAGGAAATATTACATATATTCACCAAAATGTTTACATTATTTATACTTTGACCCCAATCCTATTGGGCTTGAGCCTAATCCACCAAGGGTGGACTAGGCTATTTTCCATCAAGATCCTAAGAGCTTGTTTGGTTTAAAGGGAGGGAATGGAAAGAAATGATAGGGGTTACTTTTTTTTATTTGGTTGGATAGGAAGGAAGGGGAAGGTTTTCTTAGTAATTCTTTGTTTTGTTTAAGAGGGGATGGGAGTGGAGATTATATCTAATTTACTATTTTACCTTTATATGTTAATTTATATATTTTTACTTATATATAAATTATTTAAATTAGTTTACCCCTCAATATAAATTATATAATTTATGAAAATTCACTCTCATCTCATCATATTGTTAATATGTATATAAAAACTTATATAGTGATATTTTTATCTCTTATTGATATGATAATATAATTTCAAAAATCAAATTAAATTTTATGTTTGAACCACAAACCTTAACTTTGCCAATCGATATATTATTTTTTGAGTAACATTAGTAAATTGTTCAGTCTTTTCTTATTTTTTTACTTTTCCCCTAAATTCTGGACATTCAAAATCCCATTTTGAATATATGTGGGTGTGCCCAGAATAATAACTAGTTATTCTCGGTAATAATACCATTACACATGCTTTGTTCTACAAAATGAATGCAATAACTTTGTGGTTAGATTATTAAATTTAAAATCTAAATTTAAATGTATGGTAAAGTCAGATCCATATGCCCAAGTTAAGGGGGGGAAAACAAGAAGAAGAACCATACGCAAAGTAGCGTCATTTCCAGTTCTACCCGAGGTCCTGGGACAATGATTGAATTAATCTAATGAATGATAGAATTATTCTTCTCAAATACCTCCCAAATCGAAATCCCAGCGCCTCGCTATGGAGGGCCAGGCTCCCTTCAATCAATCCAAAAGAGTTGGTGTATGCTATATACATGCCCCTCAAGATGATCAGAAACCTGTTCATTTTACTATGCGTGTATTTCGTTTCAGCCAATACTGATATATATTAAGTAAATGAAGCTCATCAGCTTTATATAAATTGAGTGTTACATAATGAATGCTCGGAAGAAGATGAGCTTGCGATGAATGATCGGTGACTGGTCTCTTTTGTTTTTTTAATAAGGGCAGTGATGGTAATATTACAAAATTTATGAGAGTAGGTTAGCTAGGATTTTTGGCTTCCCTCCAAAACATCTCAATTTAAAGGGGATAAAAATAAGGGGAGGGGAGGGAAGGGTAGAGAGGGTCAGATTTTAACTCCCTCTCCTCTAAAATTTCAAACTAAAGAAGAGAAGGAATTCATTTTTCATTTTCTTCCTTCCCCTCCTCTCTAACCAAACAGGCCGTAAGGATTTATTTGGTTGGAGGTTAAAGTAAGTGAGACTTATCAGGGATATAAATGTGTTTAGTTAGAAAGAGGGGAGAGGAGTAGAAGTTAAAAATTTTATCTTTTTCTACTTCCCTCACCTCCTCTCTCTTCCCTCTAAAATTTGGAGTTTTTGGAGGGGATTGAGAGAAACATTGTGTTACATCTTAACTAAAATACCCATACATATTTTTAAATATTCCAAGCTTGCCCTCCGGTATAAAACACCTTTGAGTTTTTCCCATTTTTCCCCTTCTTCCTCGTCGCAACACGCTCTCTTCCGCTGCATTGTGTCGGAGCAAATGGCTTCAAGGGAGATTCAACAAAGTGAAGGAAGTGATTCAAAATTGCGTTCTGTCCCAGAAAGTGAATCAATGAGTTCAACGGATTAAAATATTTTGTTCAATAAACAAGATTTACCTCAAGAAGCAGGATTGATATCCACCATAGACCATGTTTTTGGTCATGTTGAATGCGGGAGCTTATGCTCCGGTGAGATTGACTGAACAGGGATGATGCTGGCAAAGCAGAAAAATGTTCACCGTGAAGAAGTTGAATGAGGAATAGCTTGCTCCCTCTCTCCTCGGTGATGAAAATGATGATGGCTGATCCTAATGGCTTCCTTCTTCCAACCCCAGGCGTGTTCTCTGGTTCAATCAACAGCCCCTTTTCCATTTTGCTCATCGGATTTGACGAAGAAGAAGATAAAACAGTGTAGAAGTTGGTTACCTACCTGAGCTTGTCACTTTTTTTTTTTTTTCTGGTTCTTAGGTTTAACTAGCGATGTCGTCTCTGCAGAAAAGGGTAAAAGTAGTAAACAATAAAATAAACAAATAATAATAATAATGCCAACTGAAACTCACTTTTTTTTTTGGGAAAATTCCAGATAAATACAAGGAAAAATACAAAAGGACAGAAAGGTTGGGTGAAAATCAAAAATCCCAAATCAGTTGCTCATGAGGAATCTGGCATTTCATATATTTGCAAAATGACCTCCTTGCCCTCCTAAAGTGACTTTTCAGAATCTGGCTCTTTAGGAATCTGGCATTTCACGTGAGCTAAGCAATATGCAGCGTTGTGGCGCCAAAAAGTGACGACAGATGACGAAAAGCTACGGAAATCAGAGGCAAGCCACGGGTAAGCAAATCTGAGAGAGAAATGATGATTACGCTGTGTTTCTTGAACGTTGATTGAAAAATGTTTATGTGGTTTTTGGTTGCGATGTACGTAATCGAAGCGGACGCATTATGGGTAAGGGGGTGTTAGATGATCTGACATAAAAGTAGTGGCTTTAAGGTTATGGAACAATTTTGATGGTTGTGCGATGGATTCGATTGCGTTTTGTTGAGTGATTGATGAAGCTTGTGCCATTTTTATTTACTGTGAGTACTGACGGGATGGGTGTTGAATCAGGGGAAAGGTGGTGTTGCGATGGATAGTAACGTGGGTGAGGGTGGTGTTATTAGTGAGTATGAAGATGTAAAGACCTATTGAGTGGGTGATAATAATAGAGGCAGAGTGACGACATGGGCAGAGTGTTGTTATTTATGAACATGGAGATGTAAAAGTACATTATGTTGTTGTTAATATGAGATAGAGGGTGATGATTTTTGGGTGTTGTTAACAGTGATTATCGAGATGTTAAAGATCATTATGTTGTTGTTAATAGGACATGCAGGGTAAAGATTTTTGGGTGTTGTTAACAGTGAGGATGGAGATGTTAAAACATATAGTATTGTTGTAAATTGTAGGTGGTAGGTGAGATTATAAAGAGCGGTGTAACTTTAATGTAATTATTTTTATTTTCAGGTAAGCATGCAAAATGACATGTAATGAAGGTTCATCGTCTTTGAAGGAACTATTTTGTTATTTTCATGTTGGAGGCAAATTAGTGTGTAATGATGAAGGTAAAATTCAATATGTTGGAGGTTATGTGAAGGCGAAGTGGCTAAAACAGCTGATAACACTAAAAGATTTGAGGTTGATGATATCATCATGGCTTGGGATTGATTGTAACATGTGTGAGATGAAATATACAGTGAGCTTTGATGAGAAGACACTAATAGATTTAAATGATGATGGTGAAGTGAAGAACTTGTATGACTATAATGAAAGGAGTGGGCATGTGTATATAGCAAAAAAAGGGAATGATAATGTGTCAGATATATCAGTTGAGGCAGACATGTAAGTGTAAAATTTTGTAATTTTTATAGTTGTTATTTATGAAGCTCTTGTTGGTTATTAACGAACTGCAGTTGTTATTCACTGCAGGGGTGAAGATGTGCTGGGACTGTCACAACTGTCATCCACTCAGTGTCGAAGCATTGTGGAAAATGATTATGAACCAGTCAATTATGAAAGTGTTGCTGCTTGTTTGACTGCTGAAATTGGTGGAGGATGTAATAGGTTGCCCTGTGGAGTAGAGAGTGCACCTACACCAATGCCGGAGTTGAACTGTACGAAATGGAGGGGATTACTTTCAGGAGTCATGCAGAGTTTTGCACATGCAGAAGCTTTTAAGAAGGCGTTGTACAAGTACAGCATAGCACACAAGTTTGAGTTTGAATTTGTGAGAAATAGCAAGGACAGCATTTCAGTTAAATGTAAGATTTTTGGATGTCCTTGGAGGGTAACAGCAAATGCTATTGGTAAGACCAGCCCATTACTACGGGTAACGACATTCAGAGATGAACATTTTCATAGTGCGCAAGACAATCTTCAGGTTAGTCATGCTGGAAGATCTAACTTGACATCGTCAATTATAGTTGATGAGGTGAGAAATCACATTGACAAACGTCCAAATGAAATAAGAAAGACGTTGCAAACAGAATATGGTGTAACTCTTACGTATAAGCAAGCATACCGGGCGAAGGAAAAAGCCATGGAAGACATACAAGGAAGACCTCAAGATTCGTATATGTTGATACCTTGGATTTGTGACCGATTGAAGGAAGCAGATGAGAGGACTGTTGCTGAATGGGAAGCAAGCGTGAATAACATATTTGAGCGAGTATTTATTGCATATGGTTGCTGTATTGACGGATTCGTGACTGGTGCTAGACATGTGCTATACATTGATGGCACCCACTTGTCTGGACCATACAAGGGAACGATGCTTTCTGCTTCTGCGTATGATGCGGACAATGAAATGTTGCCCTTTGCAATCGCTATTGTGAAGGGGGAGACATTAGAGGATTGGTCATGGTTTTTACACAAGATAAAAGACATAGTTGGGTCCATTGAATTAACAATCGTGTCTGACCGTCACAATGCAATTAAAGGGGCGGTGAGGATAATTTTTGGGGGGGAAAGACATGCTTATTGTTATAGGCATGTGAAGGAGAATTTTAGTTCAGAATTGCTGAAAGTAAATAGAGGCAAGAGGAAGACTAGTGGGTGTTCAAAGGAAGATGCATTACGGTTGCTTGATAATATTGCATATGCAAGGTTGGATGCCGATTTCAATATGGCAATGGACTACATGCAAAATTGCTATCCAGAGATGTATGAGTGGCTGAATCAGCAAGGGGATATTGATAAATGGGCATTGAGCAAGTTCCCCTTCCGAAGATGGGATAACATAACTACTAACATTGCTGAATCATTTAACGCGTGGATGGTGAAGGAGAGGAAACACAATGTGGCCCAACTTATTCATGAACATCGTGAGAAGGTTGCCAAGAAGATGTATGCATCTAGTATGGCAATGAGTAAGTGGAAAAATGGGATAGGCCCCAACATAGAGTCAATGTTGAAGCAAAATGTTGCTTATGCTGAACATATGTCCCCTGAAAATTATGGTAGGGGTAGCCTTTGTGTTCATACAAAATATGGAGCATTAAGTGTTGATCTTTGTTTACGTCTTTGCAGTTGTCAAGTGTGGCAAATGTCGGGGATCCCTTGTGCACATGCTTGTGCAGCCATAAAGCATGTTCATGCCAATGTGTATGAGTACGTTGAAGAATGCTACAAAATCACATCCCAAGAACAGATTTATAGCCGTAGTATGGTTCCAATTGTGACAATCAACAAACCTGACACAAACAACTATATGTTGGACAATTTTGCAGGTCAAACTTTTTTGTTGCCCCCAAGGACCAACCGACCTTCAGGTAGGCCAAGAACCAAAAGGCGTGAATCGCAATTCCAAAACAAGAAGATATACCACTGTGCAAGTTGCCATGAAGCCGGTCACACAAGAAGGACATGCAAAAATCCAAACCCAGCCTGATATTGGATGAAGTGAAACTGTCAAGATGAAGGAGTTGCAATATTGTGAAGTGAAACTTTTTGATTATGCTTTTGTAAAGGTGCTGTCAACCCACTCATGGTTTTTTTGGGAGATGGGTTAGTGTGAATTGTGTACTCCAGTAGGTAGTTACTTTAATTAGTGTTTTATGTAATCCAGTGTTTGTGACAAGGAAACATTATGTACTAGTCCAGAGATAATGTTCCCTTGTCATGAAATATGTCAACGTGTACAAGGGGCAGTGTGTAACTAGTTTTTGGGCTTTATATGGTTTAGAAATGTAATTATGCAGATTGTGATCTGTCAGGAACTGATACATATATAATGGTGTTAATCCACTTAACCATGTTGTTATTATAGAGGGAAATGGTGTTATTATGCTGGTAACATGTTTTGTTGCAAACTTGTTCCTTCACACATCTTCTGTTGTCCGTGTGTATGGAATATGTGAAAGGTGTTGCGTTAAGCCAACGATGCTAAAAAGTTCACATTTGTTGTTCGGAAGATGTTAATGAACGAAATAATGTTGTTAATACTAAATATAAAGTTGTTAATAAAGAGAAGAATAGTCGTGAATAGGCGCCCGAATGTCGTTAGCAATGAAAGCAAAGATGTTATTACGCAGACACAAGTTGTGTTTTCCCATCTACGTGATGTCGTCCAAACTTGTTATTCGGAGATGTGAATCGGCGAGGCATAGTCGTTAACAGCGAAAGGAAAGATGTTATTACGCGCATATAAGTTGTGTTTGTAATATACATGACGCCGTCCTAACCTGTTCATTGGACGCTGTTAATTAGCGCATATAACGGATGTAATGATGTTAATAGCAGGCAGCAAATGTACCGATGTTATTAAATGATGTTAATAACGAATGTAATGATGTTAATAACGCTTGTAATGATGTTAATAACGAATGTTATGATGTTAATAACGATGTTAATAACAATGTTAATAGCAGGAAGCAAATGTTAATAACGATTGTAATGATGTTAATAACGATTGTAATGATGTTAATAACGAATGTTATGATGTTAATAACGATGTTAATAACAATGTTAATAGCAGGAAGCAAATGTTAATAACGATTGTAATGATGTTAATAACGATTGTAATGATGTTAATAACGAATGTTATGATGTTAATAACGATGTTAATAACAATGTTAATAGCAGGAATCAAATGTTAATAACGAATGTAATGATGTTAATAACGAATGTAATGCTGTTTGTAAACTCGCCATGTGATGTTGTTTAAGAGGTTTGCGGTGTTAATGTACGGGTTGCTGGTGTTAATAACAAATGTACATCAGGTGAGACAAAAAATTCAAATAATTAACAAACATGCGACACGTCATCACATTGCCCTTTCAATGGCAGCAAAGTAGCGTCCAAACTGGGGGACCACAACATGTGCACACTACTATCATGCTTTTCAGAAAATAACATTCCCCACAACAAAAAGGTATATGCCAACATGTTCCTATTGTGGCAGACAATATGACTAAAGTCTATTGTGTAACCCGTTGTCGTTTAGTGGGTGGGTTAGCCAACAGACTAAGAGCGTCAACACGAGATGAATTTTGAGGATGATTGACCAGCCACCATAAAATATCCTTCCTGTACTGTGTTACTTGATCCTACAGAAAATGAAGTATGCATCAAAAGTAGAGAACATTTTCATGAAAAGTAAAGTGCTCATGAAAAGTTGAGTGCACATGTAAAGTTGACATGCAAAAGTACATACATTTGTGTAATCGAGTGTCACATTTGGGCTCCATTGAAACAACCATATCAACACGTGGACGCCACAGTCTTTCCTATAATTGCAAACAACAGTCACTTCCTTGGTAACACAAGTGAAAAAAGTCAACTTGTCCCACTGTGGTATACAGATTATTTTGATGTGGTATAGGTAAGACATACAAATTATTTTGCTGTGGTATAGGCGCCCGAATGATATCAGCCTTTGGATTCTTGCCATGCCGATTGTGACTGACAAATTGAAGTATATCATAAAACCTGTCCCGCTGAACCCGAAAAAAATAATAACATCAGTGGAGTTGTGGTCTGAACATATTAAATTAAAGGAAACAGTAAGTGAAAAAGCACAGTACACATGTCTCCACTGCGTAGTCTTGGGGATTTTCGAATATGCTATTTTTCTTTGTTTTTTTCTTTTCAACTGTTGGTTGCATAGAGTCCAGAACAAAGAAATTCATGGTTTTCGGCTCTAAGGCTACACAAAACCAATGTTCACGCACAAGTACGGGGCCAATAACCACTTCACAATCCGCTATATTGTAGCCTATTCGCTCCGGCAGTAAGTGACCCTTGTAATCTGAGGGTCTCCAATTCTTACCTTTGCCGACAACAAGCGCCTACAAAATATACATATTAGTATCAATAAAAAACAGGCACATCCCCTTATTTCCTCATATCATAATTTACTGACCATAAAGTCGGCATCAAAAATGTGCCTCTTAATGAGTCCCTGTTCCTTCATATCTGCCATCAAAGTCTTGCAAACAAGCGACACCACCTGCAGTCCAGAATGACATAATCAAACATTGGCCATTTACTAAACAATATACAGCTTATCATCTACATTTGGTCTTACTTACCCGATTGTTCACCTTATGAATCCCACCTAAAGAGTATAGCTCTTCTCGAGTGACATATTCGTCACACATGGTCACCATTTCCCTATCATTACATTCAATAACAAGGCAACAACAAAACAAAGGTTACAAAACATTATTCAATTGGTCTAAAAAACAAATGACAGGTAAGGCAAACGTCGATCACTCACTTATCTCCACCTATGCTTGGAGGGAGCTGGGAAATTATATGGAAAAACCTTTCCTTGTCGTCCACTTCCTTCTTTTTCCGCTTAATTTCCTTAGGCATAACATACGGGGATTCTATTTTCTTCTCTTTTCTAACCCGACATGATCTGCGCAACACTTGACCCATGCCAACCTCTTCGTCCTCCACAGCGTCCCCTCCTTTTGCTCCACTATCTGATACGCTAATGGGAGAATCACCAAAATCACCTTCAGAGGCCTTCTCTTCCTCCTCATAATTTTCTTCTACTTTAGCAGCTACAACGTTATGAACATCGTGTGCATGAGGGTCCATTTCCTTCTTGTGATCTTCTTGTCCATTGATCTTTTCCTGCCCCCCTCTCTTCACTTGGACTTTTATCAACTCCTCAGCAATGACCCTCGTCAATCTTCTATACATATCTTTCAGGTCCTAATCACAAGAAATGAAATGTCAATGTTAGGAGTTTGTTTGTAACGTACAACTACGGGAAGTTAGATACAAATACCTGGTCCAAATGGTCAATTCCTATGTTGTCCTCTGGCTGCACATATGTTTGGGAGCCCGTTCCTCCAAATAGTATGCCCATATTGCTTTCCCTCTCTAATTTAACCATTTCTTTAAATCTCTCCTCAGTCCAATACTTTATAGCATCACCATATTGGTGTCTCTCAGTTGTCACCATTGTGAAGTGCTCACCGAAATATAGCTGTCCATTCAATCACATATTTTCAGCTACAACAATTGGCAATTGAAGCATATAAATTGGAAAAGATATATAAATACGTACCAACAATAAGTACACGCATCCACCGACATTCGTGTTGGTAGTCTTGTTCTTCCTAACAGCTCTAACATAGTCTTCCATCTCTTTCCACAACTCTTGAATTATGAAGGTCGCCCAATCAAATTTCTCAAAGCCCTTTATGGTCGCACTCATCACCTTCAGTACCCAATAACTGACCTTTGGACTTGCAGTAGGAGCTAGAAACGTTCCAAGTATGTACAACATAAACAAGAGCTCAAAATGATCATTCTCTCTCCCCCCAATAATGGCCTCAAAAATCTTGCTATATAGCCGTTTTGAATACTCACTCTTTAGCTTTGTGTACACTGGGTCATCATCATCCACATCACCACAAATAAGTTCACCTCCGTGCGGCACACCGAGTAATTGGTGCACGTCAACCGCTGAAATTTCCCTTGTCTTTCCCCTAATTCGGAGTTGGTGAGTTGGTGGATCATATGACCGGAGCATTGACGCAATAAGATCTTTCGGTAACCGATTGCAACCTCCAACCTCAAGCAACTTCCCGAAACCTAATCTCTCAACCCTATCCTTCAGACTTGTGTCTTTGCTTATGAAGTCAGCCAATTGCTTAAATTGCCGGATTGAGGAACGTGTGATAAAAGGTATTTTCCTCTTCGTAGTCTTCTTTTCCATTATTGCTTTCTTTTCATTCTGAGTATATTTTGCCTTCTCACAATATTCCTTTCTCTCCCGGTCACTTAATGCTCTCCATGCTTCTAGCGCATCATTGAAGGGTAGAACACATTTATCATCTTTTTTCCCCTTCAATTTGTTGAGAAACTCTTTTTTAAACAACGCTAAGCCATTGTTCAATGCTTTTGTTGTCTGCCCTTTTCCCACCTCCTTGTTCCCTTGTTCATCCAAATCCTGCCCTTCTTCAACCACCATGTTTTGCTGCAAAACAACTTTCAACAACCAAGTACAGGAGCCTTAACAAAATAGACCCTCAACCAAACATGTATCCAATTATACAATCCAATCAACTCTATGCATGAGAATACAAACCTCTACAATGTTACACTCAATCAAATTAGTCATATTCATAAACACATTCAAACCTCATGGCCATCGATCTAATTCCTATTTCTGTCACTACAGGAATAACTGCCTGAAAACAAATTTTTAGTTCTTTGTTATGCCTGAAAACAACATCTCTCTCACTATTAACAACATCACCTTCACTATTAACAACATCCCTCTCACTATTAGTCAAAACAAATCAACATATGCCAGAAAACAACATCTCTCAGACTATTAACAACATCACCTTCTTTATTAACAACATCCCTCTCACTATTAATCAAAAGAAATCAACATATGCCAGAAAACAACATCTCTCTCACTATTAACAACATCACCTTCTTTATTAACAACATCCCTCTCACTATTAATCAAAAGAAATCAACATATGCCAGAAAACAACATCTCTCTCACTATTAACAACATCACCTTCTTTATTAACAACATCCCTCTCACTATTAATTAAAAGAAATCAACATATGCCAGAAAATAACATCTCTCTTACTATTAACAACATCACCTTCTTTATTAACAACATCCTCTCACTATTAATCAAAAGAAATCAACATATGCCTGAAAATATATGAAGTAAATTAATGACAATAACATATGGGTGAAGTTTGCTATTTCTCTTTCTTCAACGGGATTACTAAAGGTAACTTCAAGGTTTTTTCTACTTTTAGAAACAGTCAATGAGACAAGTGGTTAACAGTTGTTAATGTGCTAGCCATACACTAACTTTATTAACCACTTGTCCAGTGAATCATCTAGAAACTGGGAAGACCTTTTCCAGAAGTTCCGGTTTTGAAATTTTTTAGGGGTGGGAGCCAGTGCATAGAACAAAATTTTAGGGGCACTTGTCCATTTCAACTTTTTAAAAGCAGTAGCAGAGAGAAAAATAGACCAAACAATGTATACCAGGTGCTTCCTATTTATACCAGCAAAGGACTCTCACATAAAACCTCTCGCCCGTCGGTTCAGTGTGTCAAACTCGACAGTCTCGCTCTACAAAAGCTCGCCGGACCTTGAAAAATACTCTAGTAACTATCTACCGCAGAACATTATATTCAAATCCTGGCGCAGAACATTATATTAAAATCCACTCTAGTAACTATCTACCGCTAAGCAGAATTTGAAAAATACTCGCCGGACCTTCGTTCCCGTCAGCACCGTCAGTCCGATCTGCTCTCTCCTCGTTCCCCTCAGCCGGCGCTCGTGTGTCCCTGTCTCCTCGATCCCCTCAGCCACCGCAACGCCCACCGCACGCACCTCTGTTTTCAATCTCGCCTCTTCCTTTGTCTCCCTCCCTCCGATTTTCTCTGTTTACTCCGCACGGTTGACAACCACGCAGGGAACAGATGACGCAAGGAAAAAATTCAAATATAGTTCAAAGCCAAATTGAGCAATTCAATCTCACTTGATTATGAGATTAAGAGCAAGAATGAAATTGAAGCTTACCGCGAGACTGAGAGTGAGAGCCAGAGCGAGAGGGAAATCAGAGGTAGACTCAAGATTGAAGCCCGAAGGAGTACAAGCAGACGAACACTGACGGAGTGAAAGCGCGCCGGACTAGTTGGGAACTGAGAAGAACACATCAGCGTTGAGGTCAGCCTCCCTTTTTGTCTCCCTCCCTCCGTTTTTGTCTGTTTATTTCCCCTTTTTAGGAGGGCAAGGAGGTCATTTTACAAATATATGAAATGCCAGATTCCTCATGAGCAACTGATTTGGGATTTTTGATTTTTACCCAACCTTTCTGTCCTTTTGTATTTTTCCTTGTATTTATCTGGAATTTTCCCCTTTTTTTTTACGTTAAACTATTATTATTTATTTATTCTTTCACCTATTTAACTATGTCTAATTTAATTTAAAACTAAGATGCTGAAATCATATCCCTTAATAATGTACCAAATTCATATCTTACCAAGATCTTAATAAATTTCTTTATTTTAGCATTGATGAATTCCCGGGGATATAAAATATATCTCAAATTTACTAAAAATGGGAGTTATCAAAAGCATATTAAAATATTTTATCATATGAAAATTAATGAAAAAACATGTAAAAATCAATAAAATCATACTTTGAAACGTATATAATTTATTGGTCAATATCATATACAGGTGAGGCAATATGCTTTTTTTAAGATTAGGAAATAACAATTCTGATATAAATATTATAAAGGGCAGGAAAATATATAAATAAATAGATAATGATATAATTGTCAACTATTCTCCTAAACTAAATAAGAAACCAAACCTCCCCTCCTATTCTTGAATCAAACAAAGTTCATAACCTCCTCTCACTTCCCTAATCTCCACTATTTGGTTCAACGGAGGTGAGGTTCATTAAAGTTAATTTATGAGAGGTTATAACTTTGTTTGGTTCAAGAAGAGGGGAGGGGAGGTTTGGTATTTTGCTTGGTTTAGAATGAGAGGTGAGGAGAATTAATTATAAGTGGATAAATATACCCTTCTACATATTTTCCTTTTTCTTTTATAATATATTTATTAATAATTATTAATTATAAAATTATTATTTGTGGGGAGTATATAATTTTTATCCTTAAATTTGTTGGTCCCAGTATATGTAAAAAAATTAAATCTGCAAATGTTGACCATGGAAACCGCTCCACCCAGTCAAGCACTTGACATGGCACACTTTCAACAAGGTTTAAGCGTCTCATTTTTTCAACGAAACAGTTGAGCATTTTGAAGGGGTGATAAAAAAGCTCACTTTGAGATTTGAATATGCAGTGTTGTACTTGTATATATTTGCAAGAGATTTATAGCCCGTTTGGTTCGATTACATGAAAGAAGATTACATGTAATCCTGATGTAATAGAGTGATTACAGCATTTGGTTACACTTATGTAATGTAAATAGGATTACATTTTGTAATCGTGATTACATCATTTGATGTAATCAGGATTACACTACTATGACTGATGAATGAGGATGCAGACATTCTATAATCAAGTAAAAATAACACTATTGCCATCATAATTTTTTAAATTGACCAAAGTGCCCACCCATAAATACTATTAAATATTAAATAATTTTATTTATCACCAGTAAATATTAAAAAATAATTAATAATATAGAAACTTAAGAAATATTCCCCATTAAAAATTAAAAAATTATATTCCACCTTTAAAAAAATATTAAAACATATCAGTAAATAATATTTCCATCATTAAATATTGAAAAATTAACATGAACCCAATCTATACACTGAATAATATTTTTATCATTAAATATTAAAAAATTACCATGAACCCAATGTGTGTATTGCACAGAATTAAAAAATTATCATGGACCCAATGTGTACATTATTTTATATGTAGACAGGGGTAATTTTGTCCCTTGCTATATTATTCCCATGTATTTCTCATTTTCAATGTAATTCAACCAAACATTGTTATGTATATATATCATCTTTCTCTAATGACAAACCAAACAAATTATGTAATCATCATTATATTACATTCCATTACATTGCATTACATTCCATTCAATTCCGTGAACCAAACGGGCACTTAGTGTCTGTTTAGATTAGTGGTAGAGAAGAAGCTTTTTTTATAAATGGGCTTTTGGAAAAGTTAGATAAAAAAAAAGTCAGATTATAGATGTGATTTATGTTTGGATTAGCAGTGACAAAAATGACTTTTTTTTATAACCTTAAACCTGTTTGGATTAGTATTTGAAAAGCCCGTTTAGATGAAAAATGACAGAAAAGGGTATGAATCTTATTATATACTATATATATATATATATTAGTTGTATATATTGTAATAATTGAAGTGAAAAAATTAAAAAAAATTGATAAAATAAAAAAGGTGCAATTATTATTGAAAAAAAGAAAAATACACGAAAGTATTTAATTAAAAAAGGATAAATTTATATTTAAATTAGAATGCATACATGAAATGTTTTATTATTGGATCATCTACTCGTAACAAGTTGGTCTCTGATTGTATCACGAACATGAGTTCTAAGCAAAAACAATAACTTCTCTATTTAGTTCCCTAAAAATGAATTTTAGTTTCTGAAGCCAAAAAAAAAAACATTTTTATATCTTCAAAAGAAATCATTTTCAATTAACACTTCAAATCTCCAATCACAATCACATGAGCTGTTTGAATTACCATAAAGGATGTACCCGTGATTCCTCCTCTCTTACCTTTTCAGAACACAAAAGTTAATAATATCATGTCCTAAAGACCAGGACCCCCAGCTAAATGATTTCTGCATATTTTATAGCTCAAAATGAAACTTTGGACTCTGCCGAAAGAATCCATAATAGAAGGATGATAGTTTATTGAGTAGTAACGAATGAGAATGCAGAAGCTGTTAGTTTCTCTTTCACATCTTCATTGAAACATCAATAATATTAGCAAATAAAGTTGTAACAAAAAACCTGATAAATTTTCTTACCCAAACTTTAATTGCTACTGGCCTGAAGATTTGAAGCACGGAGGAGGACAACAAAAGTAAATCTCGACAGCAATACACCTCAAACTAAGTCACTCTAGAACCAAGCCAAAGAGCAAACCAGACGATGGCAAGAAAAAGGGTAGAGTAGATCAGAGGAAATCACAGAGAACGAGCTCCGGCCACCACACCAGATCCACTACTGTAGATGCCTTCACCAACAAATAGATCTGGCCAACCGAAGGACAAGCCATTGGAGCAAACACCGATGGCCTGCTGTGATGATGAAGAAGAACCAACTTGGCGACCTCCACTTGGCACGTTCGACTACCTCATCCACTCAACGGTGCCGACACTGTGTTCAAGATCCAAGGATGAAGAACAAGCAACTCGACCCATGCTCTGTGAGGCAGCTGAGAGGAGATTTGTTATTGCCCCTAATGGTCACTAAGAGGATTAAAGATCGGGAGACCTGGTAGCTGAGAGTTTGAATGGCATTAATTGCCTCAATGGTCACCACAAATGAGCTTCTAGATATCCCAAAATTTAATTAAGGGATTATAACTCCAAAAGTGAATGTGATTATCGTTAAATCGACACTTTTAGAGAATACAATACAAATTGTGATTTGAATGTGTTATGATCAGTGCCCTAACCTTGTATTTAAGCTTAATTATGTGACCAAGCTTAAAATGCATTGAAGAGAAGGGGGCGCATGATTGGTGTAATGCCCCAAGTTTTGATTAAGGGCTAATGATAATTATTGAGGATATTTTTGTGAATTAAAATTTGAATTATTATGTGTTATGTGGCAATTTTAATTAATATGCCATAATCAGTGAGAAATTGAAAGAATGGCAATAAGCTTGTGATTAATAGAAGAAATTAATTACCAACTATGAGGGAAATGAGATGTGTAACTAAATGGCTAATGGAGGGGGTTAAAGTAACTAATTGGTTACTTACTTTATGAGAGCCAATAAAATCTGACACTTGTCAAGTCAAGAGGATGAGAGAGGGCATGGAAAGTCAAATTGCAATAAAAAAAATCAGTTTCTCTCTCTCTCTCTCTCCCCCTCTCCCCCTCCCATTCGGCTGACATGAGGTATGACATGGGAAGAGTGATTATTTCACCTTCTTCAAGCTTCTTTCTCTCTCAATTTCTCTCTCTAATTTCGTCCTCCATTGCTGCCCAAGGAGAGAGGAAGTGTTCTTAGTAAAGGTAAGTTATTTGACCCTCCTGATGACCTCAAATGCCAAAACTCTCTTCTACAATCTTCCTTGTATTGAGAGCTTCAATTTTATGGTTTTAGATTTCTTATTTGGTAGTGTTTGAGCTCTCAAGGAATTTTAGAGTTTGGAGAACCAAATAACTCCTTTGGAAAAGTTGTAAATGTGAGTAAGACAAACATTTCTATATAGGTTTTGTGACATTTGATTTAGGTTGGAAATTTTGGAATTTATTGCCCTATTTTTGAAAATTAGGGTTATTGTGTGTATGCCATGTTGTTGTCATGAATATGATGCTTTGAAATGTAGTTTGGATAGATAGAATGGATTGGGTTTGAGTTGTGAAGTTTGGCAATTTTGGGAATTTGTGTTGAATGTTGCCTAAAACAGAGCATGATGATAGAATGAGAATTTGGTTGTTTGATGTTTCCATTGGTTTTCTTGTGGAAAATTGTGTGGGGGTAGTGTTGGATATGGACTTTGAACCATTGAGAACTTAGTTTTAAAAGTTGCAAGTTTTGGTTAATGAAAAACTTTGTGCTGGTAATTGTTTTTCATGGACGTTTTGAATGGACAAATGGTGATGAAAAATTCTAAAACTTTTTACTCTTAAATTTCACATGTCAAGCTTCAAAATGGATATATGATTCATGTCATTTCGATTTGTAAGCTAGGAGTTATAATTTCCTAAAGTTTGGGGTTGAAACTAAACTTAATTCTGGAATAGTACATATATTTGTGGAATTCTGGATTTTTGTGGTTATAGACAACCTTGATCCATATTTTTCTAATAAAGAGGACATAAATACCTTTCATTAGACTTTGGGATCACCTCATTTTAATTTTTCTAGAATTAATTATGATTTTTTGAATTTCAGCCCAGAAATTGAAATTTTCTTGGCCGTAGCCAAAAACTCTCTAATTTGATTTTGGCCGCAGCCCAAAAGTTTCTGATCTATTTTATACTGCAACCAAATATCCTTGGCCGTGGCCAACATCCAAAAATCAGAACTTTTCGTTATTGTAACGTGGTTTTTGAGATAATACTTCCCAACCCTTTAGGGCTTTTATTAGAGACAATTGTAACCATTCAAAGGACATTAATGATAACCACATATAAGTGTTTTGAAATCAATTGAGTATTGAAATAAGTGATAACATATCGTCCTTAATTATTACTATAGGATTTGATATTTGCCCAGATCGTAGAAGGCTTGTGCCTGATCAAGAATGGAAAAACCAAGGTAGTGACACTTTATCCTATATCATATTTAATGCATTGCTTGTGTGTATTTATCATTAAATCTTGTGAGATGTGACTTGTGGCCACATGGGGGGATCAACCAATAGTGAAGGACTGTGCCTATGGGTTGGTGGGATTATGGGGCATGATAAGAAATATTGAATATTGTGTTGTTGATTTGTGATATATGCTTACTTGTTATGTTTCGTTATACATCATATACGTGAACTGTTACTATTGTGATTCTTTTGAATCTCACTCTTTTCAATTAACAATTTTAGCCAAGGCAAGCGGGTCAAGGGACAAGCAGGTGAACAAGGACGACTAAGATTGCTGGTGGTAGTCTTAGTTTATTTTTGGTTTGGTTATTATTTGGACAATTGTGTATATATATATATATATATATTGTGGATCAGAGAATAGTATAGTTGTGTAATCCCTGGTATGGGAAACTGAGATGGGCAATGATGCCCTGTAAAACTCTTGGATTAATGATATTATTCCTGGTGAATGTCGGAAATTTTGTCAATACTCTGATATTGTATATGTGATGAACCGAGCAGGTTAATTGCTTTTACTTTGAAATGAATGGAGATCATATTGTACATGTTTTTGGTAAAAAATTTTAATTACCCTTGATCTCTTATTCAGTTATAAAACGAGTTTAAATAATAATCACAGCCTTGATAAGGTCAGGGGTTACAATTGGTGTGATGGAATGAGAAAAATGTGTTAGATGGTGATTTAAGATTAATTACTATAATCAGGGGCAAAATGGGAAAGTTACTGGTTAATTGGTCAGTTACCAAAGAGGAAACTCATTGGTAACTTAAAGATCAATGGTTGTGATTCATTGTTATGAGATCAAAAGGGTGGAACTTATGTTTGTGTGCTTATATGAGCTCATGGAAGAGGAAACAAGATTGTTGCAAATGGCACAATGTGAGCCATAGATCAAGTCAAATGTTCAAGTTGATTTTCCTCTTCCCCATCTCTTTTAGGTTGGTTTTCAAGCTCACAAAACTGATCTCATTCTCTCTCTCCAAGCCTCCATGGACGTCTAAGCTCAAGGGAAGAGAGAGAAATGGAAAAATGAGATTTTGACATTGTGGTTGGCCTCTAATGCTCAAATACTCTTCTATAATATTGTTCATAGTGATGGGAGCTTCATCTCTATGGTTTTAGATTCTTGAAAGGAGGTGTTTGAGTGCTTGGGGAAAATTGGAAAGATGAAGAATCAAGAAACAAGCTTGAGGAAGAGGTGAGTGAGAGCTTCCTTTTGATCTATTTATTGTGACTTTTGGTTGATTTTTGAGAATTGTGGAATTTTCTCTGATTTAGTGTAATTGTGAAATGAATGAATTGGATAGTGTATTGTGGTAAAAATAGTGTCGTATTGTGTTTTGATGCCATTGGGATTGATTTGGAACATTGAGAGCAAAAGTAGGGAAATTGAGTCATGTGTGGTAATGTAGTGTTCAAGACAAAAACTTGTACCTTGAATGTGATTTTGAGGGTTTTGAGTTTTCCAATGGGTTCCTTGTGTAAAATTATGTGGAAGTAGCTTTGGGTTAGAATTTTGGGACCATTGGAAACACATGTTGGAAGTTAGGGAAAATTTTGTCATATGCTACGTTTTGGCTTTTGATAGAGTTTCACTCAAGTGAATAGGGGTCTCACTCGAATACAACACCAAGTTTCTTCTTTTCCCTTCAGTTTTCAGTTGCACTTCCATGCCAAAAAGCAAGAGTGCATTTCCCCACCTGTGAGTGAAGTGAGGGTGTCTCACTCGAGTGTATATATATTTTGCATTATGAGGTCACGTCTCAAGTTAGCACTCGCAGGACATTTTTCAAGAGTGTGTCTTAATACTCGCAAGTGCTGTGACATCACTCAAGTGCCAGAGCCAGTGCTCAGGTGCACTTTTCATTCTATGATTTTTGTTGCTTTCGGGTAGTCATTTCTTGTACTTTACTTGGTAGGACTTGGGTGAGCATGAGGTTACCACTCGAGAGTTGTGGTTGGGACTCGAGTGCAAGCTATCCATCACTCGAGTGCATCAGCTAAAAATTAGTGCTTTTGTTTCTGAAAGGGGATTTTTGGTCAAGTTTCTTCCAATCCTTTAGGCATGTGTTTAGGCTTCTAGTGGCCACCTAAAGAGTTCAAACGAAAACCAACTTTAAGTGTTGTGAAGATAAGAAATTGGACTAGAGAATAAGCTATCATCCTCAATTTGGTTTATAGGGTTTGATATTTGCCTTGCTCATGAATAGACTGTGCTGGAGCACACGTGGAAAGAATAAGGTAGTAACTCTTCCCTTATACTATGTGTAAAGACAGCGTATGTATGTATTATCATTGTTTATGATGTTGCGGATGCTGCGAAGCTTGTGTATTTGTGTGTCTTTCACCTGCGGCCGCATGGGGGGTTCCCATGGAGGAGGACCGTTCCACTGGGACGGTAGTTTACGGGGGATTGACTATGTGAGCCGAAAGGCTATTTGTTATGCTGTGCTGCATGATGATATGCTTGCATGATATGTGATTATGTGTGGTATGAGTGATTTGTTACTACTGTGATTATTTTGAATCTCATTCTTTCTATTGACTAACCTTTCAGATAGGGCAAGCGGTTCGAAGAAGAAACAAGTGACAGAGGATGGGTTAGTCTCCTAGCTAGGAGTATATTTCTGGTAGTTGGTTATCATAGTTGGGAGTATTGTAAAATTTTTATTGATAATTGGATTTGAGATATAAATTGTGGAAACGTATTGTATAGCCCCCTGTATGAGAAGCTGTAATGAGTATATGGGCCCTGTAAAGCTTGAGCTAATGAATGGAACTTGGGGTTGGCGGGGAATTTTATTGTGCACTCTAATATATATAATTATGAATGTGATTGAACTGTGCATGGTAATTAAATTCGAAGTATGAATACGAGACCAGGTTATTTGAATTTCGAAAAGTATTTATGAAAAACTCATTGTGGGGATGGATTTGAAAATGAGTTTTATAATGTGTTGGTCTCTAATTCATTTTAATTAGGCATTTTCGAATATTAATTACTGATTGTAAGGCAGGGGGTTACAGAGAAACCCCTTTAAGCAGCTTCTGAGAAAGGCTCCTTTTTTTTTTTAAGAAACCTAGCTCTATTGAACGCATTCCCAAATGGTGTTAACTGGGCTTTTGGGGCTTTTGGCAGCTAACTGGGCTTTTTTCCTTCCTACCGTATTCCCAAATAGACCCTTATTCAGTTAAAGTTTCTAGACCACTTTTCTAACTAATATTGGGAAAATAACCCTCACTGATAATTATTCACATGGCTCGAGCGGGAGTTTCGAGCTGGAGAAATGGAGGAATAACGAATGGAAAAGGGAAAAAAGGATTTTAGTGGTGAGGGTAGTGTTGAAATATTAAAAAATTATTATGGACAATTTAGTTATAGTGGGATATAAATATTCTGTTCCCTAAAAATCCCCAAATTTTGAAGTTTTATAAAGAAGGGAGGTGATTACTAAAAGAGAAAAAATCCTCCCACCCCTTCCCTTCCCTCCTTCTAACTAAACGCCCATTTTTAATCTTTAATCCTCTCCTATTCTCATTTAACTTAAAAAAATCTCCACTCAAATGAAGTGCTCGTTTGGAATAGTTTAATTTTGGGCAATAAGTGCTTATAAATTGTGATTCACGGTATACGAGGTAAGTATGTGAGAGAAGTTTTATCTCGACTTACGTAATAAGAACTTATTGTCCAAAAATAAATGATACCAAACACAAGCGAAATAAATCTAAATAAACAATTAATTTGGGCCTGAAAATCCTAGAAAGCAGATTAAATATATAATACTTATTTAAAATAATAATTAGAATATTTAAAAATAATTTTCTAAAAATGATTTACTGTATATAAAATAAATATAGGAGAAAAGTTTTTTCACAATTCCCTTGCGTGAATAAACACTTTTATCCCAAACTGTCACATAGTCTTGCGCCCAAATCAATCTACAGCCCAGAAACTTCTATAGGGAACAAAAACCCTAGTTCGTTTTTCTGCAAAAGTTTTGTTTAGCGGCTGCTTCATCGTCCCTCCTTTCAGGTGTAAACTCAGTAGCAACTCGTCGGCGCTGTGGGTGAGATAAGGATTTATATACTTTGAAACGCAAAGGTTTCGGTGTCGTAGATCTGTCTTTCAATTTGGTGGTTTTGAATGTGATTGCAGGTAAGGTGCACTGATCGATTGTTCGTGCGCCTCCCTCACTTCCTCAGACCCGTTCCTCCGCTCACCTCATTGCTCGGTCGTATTCGTCGGCCTCGCAGGGTCGTTTGCACTCACATCTCCGACTTGTTGGTCTCTCAGAGACGGTCGGGCGGTCAGTGGGCGGGGCGTCGCTCACTCCTTACCGGCTTACCCTCTCGAGTCTTGTCCTCTCCTTCATCTGAAATTCTTGATCTGTCTCGAACCTCACCTCGCTGTCACAGCCCTCGCCCTTTCCTCAGTCGTTCGGTCGAATGAGGTTTGATTCTTCATTTTGTGTTGCTTGTTCGATAGTTACTGATATCCTAGATAAGTGTGTTTATTTAGGCCTTTTAACTATAAGGCTACTTATCCCCTTTTCGCCTCTTTGAAATTATTTTGTTGTTGCAAGTGTTGAATCTGTTCGTGCGATTGTTTGGTTTTATTGTTGTTGAAGCGGAGTGTTGAATTCTGGTGCGTTCTCTGCCAAACGATTCGGTCGTGCACATTACAAATACTAATTACTTCTCGGGTAACAAGGTTTTCTCAGTCGTTCCTATCCCGATCAATTGCCCATGGAGGAAGCAAATCCAAGCATTCAACACCCATAAACCAATACACATTAATTTCTCAATATATATCATTTTTTAGATTTCTCCACCGGTAGCAACTGACTATTTTCAGTGGCTACAATATATATAATATTTGTAATAGTTGTTTGCTTGATTATTGTCTTCCACATGTTTTTTGGTTATGCATTTTATTTTAATATTATTAATAAAACATTAATATTATTTCAATAATTTTTTGAATATAGTTTAATTTAAAGCATGTTTCGAAAAAGGAAGTGAGGAATATATGCCAAAAGCCAAATCTTATAAAATAGGCGGGTAGGTGCATTGCATTGCGTATTATTTAGGCGCTATCTAGTTGATAAAGTTTCCAAGGATATTCCTATAATACTGATCAGACTGTTTCACTTTGGTGGAGGATAGGATGGGAGAGGCAAGTAAAGATGACGTTTTAGCATCAGTTCACTCCACTGTATTCAAGCAATCAGAAAACCTGGAAGGAAAATCCATCAAAATTGAGGGCTACGACTTCAATCAAGGTGTGAATTATCCACAGCTTCTCAAGTCCTTTGTCACCACTGGGTTTCAGGCTTCCAACCTTGGAGATGCTATACAAGTCATTAATCAAATGGTTTGTTTTGTTCTGGAAATTCCACCTTGACTTGTTTTACTCATACCTCTATTTATTTTGCTGTTTTGAGACTGCCCTTTGGCTGAATAATTCTCACAAATTTTTCATTTGTGTACTTGGTAAATTAATTGGAGTGAAGCTAGATTGGAGTCTTGCTGATGAGGCCATAACAGTAGATTGCGATGAGGAGGAAAAGGATCTGGCTTACAGAAAATCTGTTAGATGTAAAGTTTTTCTAGGCTTTACTTCTAATCTTATCTCATCTGGTATTAGAGATACAGTTCGATACCTCGTTCAGCATCATATGGTGAGTTTCTTTGTGTGCGTGCATGTAGGAGAGAATTTGGTTCCTCAAGTTTGGATTTTGTATTACAAAAGATTAATGTCTAGCAAGATCAGTTTTAAGAGCGGTGTGTTGTCCTGTGTTACTTTTCATATTTTGTAGGTTTAGATACTTAACTCCCACTGTGTTTTATCTACTTCTGCAGGTTGATGTAATTGTTACAACAACAGGTGGCATAGAGGAAGATCTTATAAAGTGCCTTGCACCAACTTATAAAGGAGATTTTTCTCTACCAGGAGCCTATCTTCGCTCTAAAGGATTAAATCGTATTGGTAACTTATTGGTCCCTAATGACAACTACTGCAAATTTGAGGATTGGATCATTCCAGTTTTTGATCAAATGTTGAGGGAACAAAATGAGGAGGTATTCTTTTTTATACCTGTGTTTCAATGCATTATGGGATTTAAATAGTACCATTTTTCCTGGATCTAAAGCTCATCCATAGAAATGTCTAATTTTGCTGTTTCTGCTATTATTAGGACTAGGGTATATGTGGTTTGTACTTTTGAAATCAACTGAAAGGTTGATTTGTTGTTCATTAAATGGTGTCCTTTGTCTAGAAGCTCCCCCCTCCCCCCAATTTTGTCGTTTGAGTGTATATTTGATCTTTCCTGTCATCTTTACTTTGTCCTATTATGCTTTCAGCATGTAACATGGACGCCATCAAAGTTGATTGCTCGGTTAGGAAAAGAAATAAACAATGAGTGCTCTTATCTTTACTGGGCATACGTGGTAAGTTTGAGATCATGTTTAGATCTTCTATAATTAATGCTATTTTCCAGTCCCTTTCTGATTTAAATATTTTATTTTGCAATTACTTATCTTATTTGCCTCGTATTCATTTACATTGCATTTTAACCTTTATGTTAGTGGTGATTTTATTGATTAATACTGTCCCACATGGAACATTGTGAGACCAAGTTAGTTTCTGTCACACTATAATCTTGGGTCACTTGGATTGAAATATGAAATCCTGTAACATGAAATATGTCGGTGCTGCTATGGGCCTTGGGCTCAACCTAGCCATAATTAAATTATTAATTAGGGTTATTTAGTAGATGCCAAAAGATCCTAAAATCTCGGCATATTTAAATTTCAAAGTTTTGAACTATTTCCTTGATTCTAGCGGATGTAATCTAGGTGATTCTAGGGTTACCAACTAACCTATATGTACTGCCTATCATTACTTGAATACACGAGATTGTTCAAAATATATTTTTAATGCTTGGAAAATGAGCTCTGGAAAAGAGATTGTACCAATTGGTGAAATTGAAAAATGTAACTAGAGGTGCACTTTGTTTCTTACATTTATACACTGGTACATTCATGGGCTGCCTGTGGTGAAGAGGCCTTTTTTGTTAGCTGTCACCTGATATTAATAGCATACGCATGAAGCTAATTTGTTCTTGTTATGTGTTGTGTCATCTAATTTGCATCAAATTAGTTTTATACGGAACTAATGTATCAATGGTCTACGAATTTACTGAGCCTTGTACTAAAATCATATCACACCTTTGATTGTCAATATTCTGTGCTTCTGTATTTACCGAGTGCGACCTAGCTACTATGCTATTTTTCTGCTTCACTAAACATTGTTTGTTCTAGAATACAACAAATAATATCTTTAACTTTTGCTGGATATATTCCAGAACAATATTCCAGTTTTCTGTCCCGGCTTAACAGATGGTTCTTTGGGGGACATGCTGTACTTCCATTCCTTTCGAAGCCCTGGTTTGATTGTGGACATAGTGCAAGGTATGGTTTTCATTGTTTCAACTACATGAACGCTTGCCTATTGTATGGCAGTTCAATAATGTAATTAACAATTGGACAGATATTAGGGCCATGAATGGTGAAGCTGTACATGCAAGTCCTAGGAAGACAGGCATGATTATTCTTGGAGGGGGTATTCCCAAGCATCACATTTGCAATGCCAATATGATGCGCAATGGTGCAGATTATGCAGTTTTCGTAAACACTGCACAGGAATTTGATGGGAGTGATTCTGGAGCCCGTCCAGATGAGGCTGTTTCATGGGGAAAAATACGAGGATCTGCTAAGACAGTGAAGGTAACATTTCATATATCTTCATGACTGGATTGCTTGTTGCCAAAATCCACCATACCTGTGCCATTAAGTTCTTGTTTATTTCATTAAACAGGTACATTGTGATGCTACTATTGCATTCCCTCTTATAGTTGCTGAAACGTTTGCCACAAGAGGGAAACCTCGCTGAAGTATACCCAGATCCGAATGTATCCTTATACCCTCGTACTTCTCAACACACATCTTGCTTATTCTTTGGGGAAAAAATCACACATCTTGTCAGCTAGGTTGGAAACCTGATCTGATTTTCATCTCTGATATGTACCTCCACCCCCTATTTTCAATTGATGTGTGGTACAGAGAAATCACTGTAGATGGGGGTTTTGACCCCTCTCCCGCGGAGATCAAATAACTTGTTTATTTTAATTTTATGAAAGTCTCCCCTCTCTTCAAAGAAGTACATTAATAGGACATTAACCTACGTCTTTCTTGAGGATTGGCTCATTCTCTTGGAGCAGTGATTCAAAGTTGGCTTTGTTACCTGCAGAAGTGAAGTTTGAAACGTTGGTAGCTGGATCTTGTTGATTTCAAATCATATGGGTCGCTTTGGTGTTCCTTTTACCCCCGTGTTTTTGTTTTTTCCAATTGCCTTTTAGTTTATCTTTTAAGTTTTTGTTGCTTTAGCAGTTACTGTCAACAGCCTCCAAGAGTTTAGTTTGCTCAGTGAATTTCTTATTGTGCCGAGAGAGGGATAAAATGATCTTGATCGATTTACTGGCCAGTGGGATTTATACTTTGTTCCCAAGAACCACTTGAAAGCAGATAGAGAAGACCATGTAAACTTAATTGCATGCTGCAATAAGATATATTATTGTTGTTATTTATAAATGTTCAGTAGTTTTTAATTTTTGAAGTCAGAGATGTTATACGTGTTTTAATTTTTCTTCCAATTGTGTTCCTTCTTGCAGTGGTGAGATTAGTTTTGTTGGTATTATAAGTGACTAGGACGGCAAGGTTTTACTAAAGCTGTATTATTTGCTCGCTGTTGAAGAGGGTTGAAGGATAGCATCTCTCTGGAAAATGTTCGAACAGAATATCTAGTATCTGAAACTCATGTTATGACATGAATTGTTTCATAGCATTTACGAAGCTCATTAGACTTTAAAAAAAAAAAGACGAAATCATTGAATATTTGAGAAGCTGATTTCTGGCTTATGCCCAGCCCATGAATATAGTGTTATTTCTTGGTATTGCATACTCCTCTGTTGAGTTGCCTGTGAGGCTTGTAGGCCATATCTATATTTGTTTTCTTCCTTTCACACGCAGATGTTATTTTCTGCTTGTTTTCCCGTCAGTACACTACCTTTCCCAGTGTTGGTCTACTAAGGATTTGATCTAGCTAATCTGTTCACTTGAGCGTCATTCTCTTCCTTTGATTGCCATTTTTAACTTCCTCCCCTTTATTACTCTTGTTGACATGTCATGGTAATTCTTTTGTTTAACTGGCATATTCTTGTGGGGTCTGGTGTTGTGTCCCTTCAAGCAAAGAGGAATATAGCGCTTCAGAGAACTTTATCATTGACCCTGGGACTTGAACAGCTTTTTTTGATGATGATGGGAAAATCTGTGGTTATGAAGATTTAAAGGCAATGATCATTATAGACGAAAGCAAGAAATATATTTACACAAAATCGTAATTGAATAGTCTTCAGTGCCATATTTTTTTCCCCTTGATAAATTCTGTCTGTTCTTACAGATTACTATTTGGGTTAGCAGAGCGTGTCTTTTCATGCCTTTGCTGATGAGTTCCAGAGTTCAATTGATTCTCTTAAAAAGGACTTGTATCTCACATGCTAAGAGACTTAAACATTGTGTTAGTATTTTATAATTCATGAAATTCCTAATTGAGTCATCATGGACATTTTAATAGGTTGATGTAATAGTGCAATCTGCAATTTGGAACAGTTGTACTGTAAATCACGTAAAGCCATTTTCTCCATGAAGTCAAGGACATAAATATATCAGTATTGTATATTTTTGTCACTTATTAATGTATGTAAGTTGAAATTCTGGAAATAGCCTATCAAATTGTGGCGGTAAGACTGTAAATTTGACCTTCCCAATATCCCACATAGTGGGATTCTTGTACATTGGGCCACTCTTTTAATTAATGCATGCAAATTTCTTTTCCTTTAGTAGATAACTAATAATCATTTAGGAAAAAGATAAATAAATACCATTTGAATTTGCAAAACTTTTAAAAGTTTGTTAATACATTGAAATGACAGAAACGTGATGTGGTGGGAATATAGAATTTTGTAGTTTGTGTTTTTACCAAAATACCCATAATAAGTTTAAAAAGAGAAAATAAGCATCCTCGCTGGAGCACCATCATCGATCAATCAACAACCTCTAGCAAACGGAGCTACAGCACCGGTAGCTATTTTTTTGGGGGATGGGATTATTTTTCCCCCTTCAAAATGTGTCGTAAAGGTGGTGGTGAGATTTGAACCCACCCACCTTGTTTTCAGGAGGCTTTGGTGGCCACAAAGCTTTTTTGTTGTATATATGTATAATACAAATAAAGGCATACTTGTATTTGACTAAATGAGTAATGGAAATGACTAAAGGTGTAATGGAATTGATTAGAAGCATAAAGGTATTGACCAAATGAGTAATGATGTTAACTAAAGGCGTAAACGATTTGACTAAAGGTGTAATAATATTGATTAAATAAGTAATGGTATTGATTAAATGCGTAATGATATTTACTAAATGAGTAATGGTATTCGCTAAAGGTCTAATGGTATCACCTTTACATCTTTAGTCAATATCATTACGTCTTTAGTCATTTCCATTATTTATTTGGCCGGAGGCTGCTGGTTGGCCAGTGGTGGTGCTCTAGCGAGGGTGCTGTTTTTCTTTTTCTTTTTTTAAAATTAAAGTATTAGGAGTATTTTGGTAAAAACAAATAAACTTTTAAATTCCAGATTCTCACCACTTCACCTTTTTGTTATTTCAATGTGTTAATAGACTTTTGGGGGTTTTGTAAGTTTAAATGGTATTTATTTATCCTTTTCTTCATCATTTTCTATAATTGTATTGTAACCCCCTTCACGATTAAGGCCGAGATTTACGTTCTTAAACACGTAACTAATGTAGAATTAGAGACCATATTTCAAATTGGGACTTATTAAGGAAATCTTTTGCCCAAAATCGGATTTGCAAAAACTTTTTCAAAATTTATTCACAATGGTCTCATATTCCTAATTCAAAACCAATATGGCCTGTAGAGGTGAATTCCATTTACAAATATCAGAGTGTAAAGTAAATTCCCGACTCACTCGGGTTCCATTCATTTAATAAGGGTTTATACAAAGGCATAAAGCCCATACTTCATACCCTTTACTTGGGGATTACACAAAATTACATCACAAATCCCAAAATATACATATACCTCCCACCAATTATCCAATAATATACAATGATAACCAAAAACCAAAAAGGAACTCCTAACACAGAGCTCTACCCGCTCTTCGTCACCTGTTTGCTTTTCGATCCTTCAGCCCTGCCTAAAATGTTTAATTTTGGGAGAGTGAAATTCTAAAGAATCCCTGTAGTGTCAAATCAATCATATAATGTACAATAATAAGGCATGGAATCAAATCATTATCTATACAAGCAACTACAACGGCAATGGTTAGTATGACACATGTCATCCCTGACGATTGCTCACGATGTATTGCATCACAAGAATCCACACAATATAATTCACCACAGCTGGGATTCATATAAAGCATTTCATAACACAAGCCATACAGGCAAGATACACACAGCCCACGGCTGGTTCCACAAATGCCGCCCCATGGGTCAGATTCACAAAGATCTATGTCGATTATGACGGCAGTTTAACGGCCGACCTAGAGATGACCAACGTTAATCCCTATACGGCTCACGTTGAAGTGCACACGCCGTAATGTACTATAGCACACATTTCACAATTTCAATGGTAAGTTATGCATACCAAAACATTATACACAATATGAGAGAAGAGTCACTACCTTGATCCTTCCGTGCGTGTCCTGACGCCGGTCTCTCCACGAGTAGGGCAAATGTCAAATCCTATATTCATAATTAGGGACGAAGAGTTATACTCTATTTTAAGACTTAATCCTCTTCGTAACACTTAATTGGTTATGATTATTACTCTATTAAAGTCATTAAATACCCCTAACAAAACTCCTAAAGGGTTGGAAGAACTACCCCAAAGACCCCTTTTTCGAAGGCATAACACTGATTTCTGACAGCCTCACTCGAGTGATGAGAGACTTGTGCTCGGGTGAGAACTACTCTCACTTGCGAGTGTTTGACAGTGAGCAACTACAACGATCAGAACGTGCTCACATCACTCGAGCACCAAGCTCTGCACTCGGGTGAAGACCCCAAATATGCTCGAGTACCTGAAAGTGCAACACCACGGGTGACAACTCGAGAGCTCAAACCACACTAGAGGCACCAGCTCACTCAAGCATGACACCCCGCACTCGGGTGAGAGAACTATGCTTGCGAGTGTCAGAGCACACTCTTGGCATCCACCAGCGAGTGAAGACCCGAGAGCAAACCCCAACTCTGGGCTCACATTATCACTCGAGCAAACCTAAGCTCACTCGAGCATGTTCAACCCTCACTCGAGAACAAAGAAGTGCACTCGAGCCTCATTCATAGAATCCCACTAAAACTAAAAGCAGAGAAGGGAAAAATGCACACAGCACTCGAGCATGATCTTCCTCTGCTCGAGTGTTGTGCATCAGAGACCAGAAACGCAGAAAACATCGGAAAATACCAGATGGTCAATTTCATACCCAATGGTTCTCAAACTTTACCAAAAACTCATACATACTTAGCACTAACTAGGGAACACATTGGTAACCTCAAAAACACTCCCAAAACCAATTTGACCACAATCATACCCTTAGGTCTCTATAACACAGCAAATGTCCAATTTCCTTTAATACATTTCCAACATTCCAAACTAAATCCAATACTCAAATATCTTCACAATAAATCATTTCCAACATCAAACAAAATAAAATCCATACTTTCAACATTTGGCATAACTAGGGCAAATTTCCAGATTTTCACAAACTTATCCAAAAATCACCAACAATATATCAAAATGCACTAAATACCTACCTCTTTACTTTGCCAAATCCAGAATCTTGATTCTCCCACTTCTAATTTCGACCAACACACAAAGCACCACTTCTCAAGATTCTACAACCACCACAATGGAGCTCTCAATGAGATACACAACATTAGAGAAGAGGATTTTAGTAAAGGAGGATCATTACTTACTAAAGATCAAAGCTTTATCCTTCTCTTTCTTGCTTGATTCAGCGAAAATGGAGAGGGAGAGAAGAGAGAGAAAATAGTGAGATGAAGCAAATGATGATGATGTACACTTCTCTCTTCCCTTGTCCATACCAACCGAATAGGAGAGAGAATGAGGGAAAAAGTGGTCCTTTGTCCTCTTGTGGCCTCATCCAATAGCTCACCAAATGCCATTTGTCACCATCCTACTCATTCCTCCATGAGCTCACCCAATCGCAAAACATAGGATTCCGACCATGTGCCATGAATCTCAACCCTTGATCTTAAAGACCACACATATCTATACCAAAATCACATTACATTAATTCCAAAAGTGTTTAATTACACTAATTATAATAATTATCGGAGTCTTTAGCCCTAATCACAAATTGGGATATTACATGTATGATATGAAGTTATTTCTATTATAAAATCATCAAATTATGAAAGCGGAAGGACAAGTTGATGGATAAAAAGTTTTTTACAATAAACTATGTAAACAGTACTTTTAGAAATATTAATGCATAGACACACCAAATGCCAAGGGTTCTTTTCATTTTAACACACCAAATTCAGATGGATTTGAATTCCGTATTTTGTGATAATCAACGGGGTGACCCAAGAACACTTGTTCTTGGACTGTCATTGGGCTTAGTTCATATGTACAAGGTTCCATTGTACAGGAAGGGTTGGCTTATATAATTCGTAATGTTCCTCTTGATATCAAACTTCATGTGTGCGCAATGTTATACAACTCATGGTGAACCCCAGGAGGTTTTGGCATGTGCACGTTGGACTCTTCAGCAAGCTGATAGTAGCAATTTAAATTGGATGGTTAATTTTATTTTATTTTTAATAGAAACTGGATGCATTCCTTCACTACTCAAAACCAAGGTACAAATCAGTTTAGTTTCCTTTATCAATTGCTAGCTCACCTAATGTAGGTGGCGACTGATCAAAGATACAAAAAGTATTATCCTAATTGAAAGATATATTAGCTAATTAGTCCGCCATTACTAGACTAATTGAAATCTTCTAGTTCCTGTGAAAATGCAATTTAGCATCATTTAAAAGGGTGATTAATATTACATCTCCTTAGGAGAAAATTTATGGCCTCTAATTCCTATAAAGAGTCTGTGCGGAGAACAATGCTCCTATAATTACTGCTCCGGCATAATTTGAGTCCATGTATAATACCTATGAGCTTTGCAATAATGAAAGTAACGTTGGTGAGTTTACCTCCCGTAGAGAGGGAGGCTTTAGAATTCACTTGTGGAGCTTAGGAGGTTAATTCTGTTCATCCTCAGACAGCAATCAGTTGAAAATCTATTCAAGTGAGTGTCAGTAATTCTATTGTCTGTGGGAAATGTTCAAGTATTGCGAATATGTCTTTCGTAGTTACTGATATTAGAAAACGGCTTTATGTATTTTCCTCTTTTTCTTCTTTGTATCAAGTCAGTTTGGCCATTTAATTTGCACATATTTATATAAAAAAGCCAAAATTCTAGAAAAATACCTTAGAATATGCAAAAGGACAAATCAGAACTTTGAAATTCGAAAATCTCAAGTAAGTTTGGTGTCAGTATAGAGGAGGAATATGAGATTATAAAATTTCGGAGAAAAGACGAACCAGCCCCTCAGTTTTCCCTCTTTCTCAACTAGGAATAGCAACACTAGTATTTTTATTAACAATATTGGATTCTACATTAACAGTTCAACTGTCTTCTTTCACAATAACAACATCAGTCTCTTTATTAATAATACCGTATTCTACATTAACAACTCGACATTCTTGTTTCACAACTTCATAATTTAAGTTTCAGGACCAATAACAACACATATCTCTTTATTAACAACACCATATTTGAGATATGAGTTGACCTAAAGCCGTGCCTCAAAATCTGTTGTATCAAGAAATGCTTCATTTGTCTTCCTGTTCAATCTTGTAATTCATTGACTATCACTTGGCATGAGATTTTGACATTGCTTTATGATTTTTCTTTCATAGGTTTTAAGACCATTACATTACCTAATTTTTTAAAGTTTTTTAGAGTTCATATTGGTAATTAAAGTGCATGTAAGTTGTAAAACTCTTATATACTTAATACTCCATTCGGTCCTTAACATAAGACATATTTACCTAATTTGATTAGATTATGAAAGCTAGTTAAGTTAGTTAATATGAAATGTATTTTCTAAAACATTGTAGTCATCTTCTTAATCCCCTCATCCTTTCTTCTCCATGATAATTGTTGAGGGATCAACAATAGGGGTAAATTAGGAAACAATGGACAAAAATAAAAACTATGTCTTATATTTAGGACTAAGATTAACTCTCCAAACATGTCTTATATTAAGGACCGGAAGAGTATCATTTTGTCTTGATTAAAAAAAAAAAAAAAACTTTACCATGAGTAAATGATCAGTGACCATGGTAAAAGTTGCACTTAGGTGAAGCCATTTCACTTTACGTGTTCTTCACATTCGCGAAGCCTGTTTGAGGTGGCCACAGAGGGAATTTTTGATCATGTTTTGTGATATCTAACCGGATTAATTGAACTTGGTCGCCAAGCCATAAGAATATGCTACCTCTATTTCGTATGTAAATACTGGTTTATTGTATAGTATGTTTGGATAGGGAGAAAATTAGGGAATGAGAGAAGTAAGGGAGAAAATGGAAGGGAAATGGATTTTTCTTGTTTGGATTTGAGGGGAAAGTAAGGGGAAGGGAAAGTGGGAGGGAAAAAAAATAGTGAGAGTCCCTTGTTTTTATTTTAATAAATTAGGATATAAAGATCTTATTATTATTGAGACCTGTTTGTTTTTAGTTTCGCTTTCTTTTTGTTATTTTAGTTTGTTAGAAAATATATTTAGCTTAATATAATGATTTTAAAATACAATATATAAACCATTTCATTTTTGTTTGACTTTAATATTTAATTTGATGATGTTAATTTTTTATTTGAATTTATTTTTCATGGAATAATTAAAAAATGGGTTAAAAATTAAATAAGGACATTATTGTCATGGTAAATATCATTTATTTTCTCTCCTCCACTATTACGGAAATCGCGATATATGACAGTTATTATCACCCATAAATCATGGTTTCAAACCATCATATATGCAGGCGCTATATATACTTAGCACAAATAAATTATAGTTTCGAACTGTTATTTATTCTAGACTTATTATAACAGTTATAATATCCATTATGTATTGAGGCTTGGTGAGCCTATGATATGTGCATTGATGTGATAATAATTAATGGGCAGATGTGAATAACCGCCATAATATATAGTAATGCTTGCATGATACATAACTGTCTCATTTCAACAACCATTATTTATTCAGTAACATATATAACAGTTCTTACATAAGAACTGGCCATGACTTTTAATAATAATAAATAATAGTCTCATGTAGACAACTGCTATGTATTTAGTACATAAATAACAGGTTTTAAATAAGAATCGTGAACTTTTATGATACATGACATTTATCATATAATAACTGTGATATATGGATTTGAGACTCTTTAAGTGAGAGTTTCTAAGCTAGTTGAACTTGTCAGTACATAATAGAATAGTACCTCCAATATCAAGTGGCTATGCAATTCAGGATGAATTAAGACATTCCAGGCTTTGTGGGAAAAATCAACAACAACTGTTGACATATATATGTGATAATGTAACTGTTGATCTATAATTATGTTTCTTCATGGGAATTAACCTTGGAAAGTATAGGCCTCTGGGGAAAAGCATATATCCTTATCAGAATGGGCGTAGGGGTATGCAAATTGTAACCCCCCCTCCGTAATTATATCCGAAATACGCAATTAAAATGAAATAGAGACCAATAATAATCAAATAACATTTACTAACCCATCACATGATGGGGCTTTAAAAAATACCTTTCGAAATCATTTATAAACTTGGTCTCATATTCACATTTCGAATACAATTACTACGCGAAGATAAATCACATTCATATAAATATCAGAGTGCACAACATAATCATCCCGGCAATCTCGGGTACATACCTTTGCTAAAGATATACAGGGCACAATTGCCTATTACAATTCTTCAAATGGGGATTACACAATCTCATCTCGAATGAGTCATGCCGCTCCCTCCACGAGCCACTTGCCCTGTCTAAATTGTTGGTAAGGGAGGGTGAGATTCGAGAGAATCTCAGTAGGGAAACATTATCAATATGCAGGCAAGATAAGTGTTTAATGCATGACATGCTTGCATCACATAACTCATGCACACATACAATGATAAATCTATAAGCTCAATGCTTCGAACGATACACATATGGCCATAACATATATTGAAACATAGCTTCAAATCATTCATACATGTTCCACATAATCAAGCAAAGCAATAACATGCATCAACACATTAATACAGTTATCAGAGCATGCAGGAGAGATAAGTTCCCTACCTCCAGTCTTTTCTCCTCGATTTACGTGCAAGTAACTCAGGGCTTCACATTCGATCCTACAATGTCAAATGTACTATTTAGACACTTCCATAGTGTTTCTGGGGGTTATATGAAGCTATATTGAAAAATTACTAAAATACCCCCGGGGACCGGGCCTGGCCCTGCCATACCCGGTCCGGCTGTACTTTTCTTGAAATTTTGACATGGGCTATTCTAACATATTTTCGTCCAAGGAATCCATTTCTGTACTCGGAATTATCAAATTCAATGTCAAATTACGAAATTGCCCTTGGCAGCCCTACTTTTAGGGTTTTAGGGGCGTTTCTGTAATTATGCTTTCTCGGCCTTTTACGAAAAAGTGCCCAACTGTAACCCCACCTATTTTCGCCCACTGAATCCAATGGAATCATCAAATCTTTGAAAATCCAACTCTAAGACCCATTTACAATGCTGGCCGAAATATATGGGTTTTAAGGGGAAAATTGCGGTTTTTCGGTTTCGGCTCCGTAAACGTGTTTCTTTCCACTCCTAACCACTTTATTGACTATTCCATTAGGTTACAACTACCATTTAGTATCAATTTGGGCAGCATAACAGCCCCTACAACCCATCTCCATAAATTAAAACCAACGGCAATCCGGCAAAATTTCACCGATTAAATTGCCCACAGTAGCTAGAATAGTCAATATACAAGAGTTTGGAAGTTACCTCAAGCTCCTTCTGGCTTTTCCCCAATATGGCTGAAAAACCCTAACTTTCCTAACCAAGATCTAAGCTTCAACAACCTTCAAGAACATAGAAGAGAAGCTTAAGAGTAGAGTTATACGCGTTAGGAGCTAAATCGCCGGAGAAATCGGCTTACCTTGCGAGATTTCTCCTTCCTTCTCTCTATTTTTCTCTCAACTCCTCTCTCCATATTCAGCTGTGCAGCACGTCGGAAATGAGAGCTGAAGATGATGAGAAGATGTTTTAATTCCATGCTTATGTCATCTTGCCTTTTGATGATGTCATAATTCCCAAAATTGGCATTTTCGGATTTTCTGGTAGATTTTCTGCCCAATCTTTGAAAAATCATAACTACTTCTAGAAAAATCGAAATGAGGTGATTCCAAAGCCAAATGAAAGATATTTAAATCCTCTTCATAGTAAAAATATTTTCCATTACTAAAAATCACCACACAATTCCAGAATTACATAAAACTCATCATTGCCCCAAAACAGAGTTCAGTTTCCATCCCAAATGTTGGACAGTCATATCTCCTAGTTCACAAAACGAAATGAGACAAATTATATGTCCATTTTGAAGCTTGAGATGTGAACTATAAGACTGGAAAGTTTAATAATTTTGTGACATCATTTGCCTAGTAAAAACGTCCATACGAGAAGACTGCCCAGACAGAATTCACACTGGACAGCATTTCCAGTTTTGCAACCAATGTGTCCAATCCAATTTAAATCAATTCCAATGATTAAATACCACAACATGACACCATTTCCATCACAATACCCCATTCAATTCTTCCCTCTATTCTAAGTCAATTTGGATGTTAATCCACAATTGAACTCAAATACAGGGTTTTGGAGTTGCTCATAACACAAGCGACTACAATCCACTTTATATTCTCTAAAAGGGTTCATTAATCACTAACCACGTCCACTTTTGTAGTCATTAACCCCTAATCACAATTTTGGATCTTGCTAAACCGGGGCTTAGCAATCTACTAATCTCAGGCTTATTCTCTAGCCTCGAGTCTCAAAATTCGGGGTATTACACAAATCATTGAGGTCAAGGGTTCGCATACCCCCTACGCCCTCTCTAATAGGGATATTTGTTTTTTCTCATCTATGTTTGCTTTCTAGGCTTAATTGCTGAAGAGACACAAGGTATATATGAACACTTATAATCAGGAGTGCGATTGATTTTAGCCACAAACCTAGAAAATCTTGATCCATCCCGAATTGGATGGTTGCTTGATGTGGGAAGTAGTACTCTATTAGATAGAGTCGAGACCAAGTAGCTTAAAAACTCTTACATTGAAGAGCCTAGGACTGATTGAAATGTTAAATTTTAGAGCTTTTAACTTGATGCTACCTACTCTATACAAAAATAGGAGAGGCACCTTTGATTAAAGCAATAGTGGGTTTTCCCAAAAAAAAAAAAACACATAACTTCACAAAAGCAATTTAATATGTCACCTTAAATACTTTATCACATTATGACTTCCCAAATGCTGTAGGTATTTACTTGGTCATGTATGATTATCAGTATAATTAAACTAGTTTATTCATCACATCCCTATTGATCATTTTGAAGTAACTTCTGGAAATATATACTTCCAAAAAAGGAGAGGTTTTTGCTTAGAAATCCATATCTCTTGAAATTACTTCAAAAAAGATCAACAGAGTAGGAACTTTCAGTCAAAGCAATGAGTTGACAAATGTTAGAACTGGCTGACACCTAATAAGGGGTGAATTGGGTGTAAGATAAAAAACTTAAGAACTTTGAAATTTTTTTTGCAACTTAGTGGAATCAGTAAATATGAAAGTAATAAATCATAAATCACAGTTAATATATGTTGGAAAATATAAGAGCTTAAAGAAGAGAATATGCAAACTATGATTTATCTTGGTTCGGTCCAATCCGTGATGACCTACGTGTAACCCCCTTTGTAATTATATCCGAAATATGCAATTAAAATGAAATAGAGACCAATAATAAACAAAACCATTTTAAAATCCCATCTTCACGATAGGGTTTTCACAAATATCTTTACAAATCCAATTTACCTGGCCTCATATTCACATTTCGAATATAATTACCACATAGGGATAAATCACATTGATTATACAAATATCAGATAGCACAACAATATCATCCCGGCAACTCCCGGGTTCATACCTTTACAAAAGGGTTTACAAAGGGCAATACGCCCATATACAAGTTCTCATACGGGGATTACACAAATCTCACCTCAAATACGCATAATTAAATCCTCATCCACATATACAAATATCCAATACACAATACTCCCAACTATGATAACCAACTATTAGAATGACAACCTGGAGGAGTCCTCATCGCCCTTGGCTGCTTGCTCCATCCTCAATCCACCTACCCTGTCTAAAATGTTGGTAGGGGAGGGTGAGATTCGAGAGAATCTCAGTAGGAAAACATATACCAATATGCATGCAAGATAAGTGTTTAATGCATGACATGCTTGCATCACAATAACACATGTTCACATAATGACATATCTACGTGCTCAATGTTTCAATAACATACTCATGGCTATAGCATAAATAGAAACAGAGCTACAATCATTCATACATGTTTCACATAATCAAGCAAAGCAATACATGCATCAATACACAAACACAAATATCAAAGCATGCAAGAGAGGTAAATTCCCTACCCTTATTCTTTCCACGTATGCTCCAGCATTAGCTACTGGCGATTCGAGCGAATATCCAACCCTATAACCAAATCAATGACATAGGGTCAATCTCAATTCCAAATCCTTACTTTCATATCACTTAAGGTTGGTTATCATTCACACCCTTTAGGTGGCTATAATAAGCTCAATGAAAGTCTAAAGGATTGGGGAGTAGTAGGTTGGAAATCACCTTTCAAAATCACAAAATACTGAAAATGGGGGTTGGCTATAGCCAAGAATCCTTTGGTTGCAGCCAAAACATGCACAGAAGGTTTTTGGCTGCAGCCAAGAATTTTTGGCTGCGGCCAAAACGTGCACAGAAACTTTTACGCTACAGCCAAGATTTTCTGTTGCAGCCAAGGCAACTTCAAAAATTCATAATTAATTCTAGAAAAATAAAAACGAGGTGATCCCAAAGTCCATTGAAAGCTATTTAAGTCATATTCATAGGAAAAATATGAGCCATTACTGAAAATCACCAAAAAAGTACAGAATTCCCCAAAATCCACTACTGCCCCAAAATAGTGTTCAGTTTCAATCCTAAACTTTGGACAGTCATATCTCCCAGTTCCAAAAACTAAATGGCACAAATTATATGTCCATTTTGAAGCTTGGGATGTGAAATTTAAGAATGGAAAGTTTCATAATTTTCTGACATCATTTGCCTATTCAAAACGCCAACACAAATAAACTGCCCAGAACAGACTTCCAAAGGACAGATTTTCCAGTTTTGCAACCTATGTGTCCAATTCAATTCAAACCAATTCCAATGATTAAATACCACAACATGACACCATTTTCAACATAAAACAACATTCAATTCCACCATTTACATTCCACACAAAAATACCACAAAATCAGGGCAAAATTCACAATTCACAATTCACAAAACTCATCCACAATTCACAAAACTTAGATCAAAAGGCTTCAAATACTCACCTCTTCCTCTTTCCCAAACCAATTCTTGGATTCTTCATTCTTCCAATTTTTCTCAAGCTCCCAAACACCTCCAATCAAGAATCTAAAACCATAGAGATGAAGCTCTCATCACTATGAACAACATTATAGAAGGGTGTTTTAGCAATAGAGGACAACAAACCATCCAAAACTCACCTTGTTTCTTTCTCTTTCCTCCTCCTTGCTAGGTGAAAATGGAAGACAAGAGAGAGAATGTAGAGGATGAAGAAGGATCAGATTTTTTCCCTTTGCTTCATGTGTTGGCTGACCTAAAATAAAGGAGAGGGAAGAGAAAAAGCACTTTGAACATTTAACCAAGATCTAAGGCTCACAAGTTGCCATTTGTCCACATCTTGACACTCCTCCCATGAGCTCACATGAACTTAAATACATAGGATTCCACCCTTTGATCTATTACACAAATCAATCCTAACCATTGATCTTTAAGTTACCAATGAGTTTTGTAACACCCTGCCTTTAATCACGTAATTATAATTCGATAATGCACATTTAATTCGGATTAGAGACCATCGGATAACTTAAACTCATTTCAATCTCCTACTTTGTAGTAGGGTTTTCACAAAACATTCAAAATCTCTTCCTGTTCCTGGTCTCCATTTCAAAATTCGAATATAATTACCTGTGCAGTTTATCTACATTCATGTATAACAGAGTGTATAACCAAATTCCCGGCAACTCCCGGGTTCTATACATATATAATCTAGAGGTTACAAGTATCCACTAGGGGATTACACAACCAAAATCGAATATAATATTCCTAATTCAAAATATACAGTAATCCCGAGTTTAAAGTAGATAACCAACATCTAAAAAATCCTTAGTATCCCTAAAGATCCTAAGTGCTTCGGGTTGGCCACTTCTCCTTTGAGCCACATGCCCTGTCTGAAATGTTAGTCATAGGAAAGAATGAGATTCGAGCGAATCCCAGTAGTAACAAACCACTCACACAATGCATAACACAAAGCATGTATATAAATCACAACCAGCAACAGCAGCAGCAATCTCAAAGATACATGGTTTTCACCATAAACGACAGCACTCACGGCTGTATGCACAATACGACAGCTCTCGCTGTAATAATAATCACGACAGCTTACGCTGTATCACAATAACGACAGCTTACGCTGTAAACGACAGCTTCAGCTTGCGCTGTAAACGACAGCTTACGCTGTAAACGACAGCTATCACCAGCTGTAATCGCAGCAGCATTAGAGAATCATCACATAACGGTGATAACACACACATACAGAGCATTATACATAGTATGAGAGAGAGAGAGAGAGTCACTACCTGATCCTTTCCCGACGTTTCTTGGCACTGCGGGCTAACGAGGACGGCAAATATCGAATCCTGTAAACCAAGTTAGGGACAACCCGTCAATCTCTTTCCTAAGTTCTTAATTCCATAGTACTTAAGTTGGTTATCATTTAGACTCTTTAGGTGGCTATTTTAGGTCTAAACATATGCCTAAAGGGTTGGGAAAGACTATACCCAAAACCACCTTTCAAAAGTGCAAAACACATATTTTTAGGGGTGGGCCGCGGCCCAAAATCCATGGGCTGCGGCCCAAAACTGCCCAGAAACATTTGGGCTGCGGCCCAAAATCCATGGGCCGCAGACCAAAACTGTCCAGAGACGCTCAGAAACCTTTGGGCTGCGGCCTAGAATCCACGGGCCGCGGCCCAAGAAAATCCAGTTTCTGGCTGAACTTCCAAAAATCATAAATAATTCAGGAAAAATCGAAATAAGGTGATTCTTAAGCCAAATGAAAGCTATTTAAGTCCTCTTTCAAGGAAAAATATTGGCCATAACTAGAAATCACCACAAAAGTCCAGATTTACCAAAAACCTAACATTGTACCAAAACAGGGTCCAGTTTTGATGCCAAACTTTGGACAGTTCAAACTCCCAACTCAAAAAGCGAAATGACACAAAATTTATGTCCATTTTGAAGCTTGAGATGTGAAATTTAAGACTGGAAAGTTTCATAATTTTTCAACATCATTTTCCCAGTCAAAACGTCCACACCATCTGACTGTCCAGAACAGACTTATATTGGACAGATTTTTCCAGATTTTGCCAATTGGTTTCCAATGGTCCCTAATTTCAAATCACATACTATTTTCACACAATTTGGCTCAAGGAACACATTGGAACCATCAAAATGACCATATTCATTATCCATGGGCATGTTCTACCACAATCACCACATATCACCTTAACATCTCCAATCAACACACACATTGCAATCCATTCCAACCCAAAATTCCAAGCCAATTCCAAATGCACAAAGACACTCTATGACACTAATTTCCACACTAAACACTAACCAAATCATGCTTTTCAAAATTTACCAAAAATCAGGGCAAATTCCAAAGTTCTCAAGACTCAACAAATGATCAAAGCAACCATACCAAAGTGCATCAACTACTCACCTCTTATGTCTTCCAAAGCCAACTTCTTGATTCTTCAACTTTCCAAAATTCACAAGTTCTCAAACTTCACCAACCAAAATTCTGAAACCATAGGAATATAGCCCTCAACCTCATGAACAACATTAATGAAAGTAAATTGAGCATTCATGGACAAATTCTCACCTTTCTTTAAGCCTTCTTCTTTCTCTTTCTTGCTTAACTTCAGCGAAAATGGAGAGAATGGAGAGATATTGATCAATGACTCATAGTTAAATGCTCACACACACACAGCCGACTTGAGAGGGAGAGAGAGATAGAGTTTGAAAATTTTGACTCATCCAATGGCTCTCATTTGGACACATGGCAACATCTCATCCTTCCTCCTATGAGTGCATATGAACTCATCCACACAAGATTCCACCCCTTGTTCTTTCAATCCCAGCCATTGATCATCATTACCAAGGGGTTTCCTTTCCAGTAACTTACCAGTCGATCGGTAAATTTACCGTTTTACCCCTGATTAGCACAATACTTACTAAATCACATCATCATCCCAATTGTATCACCATACACATCATTTAATTCAAAAGCGCTCAATTAAGATTAATTACATTACTTTGAAGTTGTTAATCCTTGGTCACAATCCAGGATATTACAAGTTTCCTCTTCGGTAACCGATCAATTGGTCGGTAACTTTACTGTTTTGCCCCTGATTATGGTAATTCCCTTGGAATCACCACCAAACACATTTTCTCATTCCTTTAGCCACAATATGTGCCATCCCTCTATTTAAAGTCAATTTAGATATTAATCCATAATTGAACTCAAATATAGGATTTCGGCATTGATCATAACACATTCGAATCACATTCGAATATCAAATCACATCGGATTCTCCAAAAGGGTTATTTATCACTAATCACTTCCGCTTTTGGAGTCATTATCACTTAATTACAATTTGGAATCTCACTAAATCGGGGTTTAGCGGTCCACTAATCTCAGGCTTATTCTCTAGCCTCAAATCTCAAAATTCGGGGTATTACACTACGTCCAGTCCCCAGGCTCCTCCTGAGATTTTTAAATCCACTATCTTCTTGTTTGATCTGGCCACAAGAAAAGCTTTACAACCCACAAGTTTAGCCAGGCACTTGTAAAGCCGTTTATAAATCTCTCACGAAGTTACTCCCCCTTCCATACCGTAAGGTTACAACTGAGTTATTGCCCCTTACATACCGTAAGGATACATCCTTGATGATAAAAGATTAAAATCAATTTTCTCTATTAGAAGTGAATAAGATGAATACTGAAGTATAATACAAATAATCTCTCTTTAATGTAAATGATATCGAAGGTAGGTAAACATAGAGTATTCGGGTAGGAGGGGATACTTCATGATCTTAGCATGTTTTCCATTATTGTTGCCTGCTTGAATCTTCTGCATTTATAATTGAGTAGGATATGACCATTGTGAGTATTTCAACCTATCCTTTAAGTCCCATTGATTCATTTGACCATTTGCTTAAATTTGAAAACTAGCCATTACAAACGTTGACGCTCTACTTTTGTAAAGTCACCTTTTGTCTCTTCACATAATCTCTTCATTGTATTCCTGGAGAAAAAACATTAAATACTAATACAATGAAGTGTTAGAGTAATTGAAAGCAAGAAGAGTGAGTTACACAATTATTTCTATAATTTTTTGAAGTTACGATACGTTGTTTGTCACATCACTCGAGTGGTCCCTCAAGTGATCCTGGGTCATCACTTGAGTGATTCCCTTCAAAATATGGCAGAGAGCATCAGAGTCATTTTCCAACTTCACCACTCAAGTGGTCACTCAAGTAATCTTGGGACATTACCCAAGTGATCTCTTCATTTTGATTCAGAACGTGGTAAATGATATATCATCAGAAAGCTCTTGCCGTGTACATTCCAATGCAACAAGAATCAGCTCCAAACTCATTGTAATATGAAAGTTATGATCCAAAGAGTGTCTACTATTTTTGACAGTCTTTAAAGTTTCCAATGTCAGCTTCTAGAAGGCATATCTCTCAGCATATAACTTCAAATTTGACAAATTACCTATTCATGGAAAGGTCTTTAAGTCTAATGGCACCAGTTTCATCTCAATCCAATGTGGAGTTTGAGAGTTATATCCAAAATACCGAAGCTGTTTTGGAATATGACTTTGATTTGCATGGAATTTTCTAAAGATCATATCTCTCTCATCTAAACTTCTTAGAATGTGATTCTTATGTGTACTTGACGTGTTGGGAGTCTAGTTTCATATGAAATGAGTTTCATATCAATCCAACTTTTGGTTAGAGAGATATGGTCAAAATATTGAAGCTTTGTCATGCTATGCCAAAATAGAGCACAACAGAATGCTCATTACTTGAGTGATCACTCGAGTGATGCCCTCTAAAACTTGGCAGAGAGCCAATACTCAAAGGAACACCTTGGGGAAGTTCCATAACTTTCATATAAGTCATTTTAGCTTCGTATTGACCCATTCTAATCTCCGGTGTTAGTTCTAAGAGCATGAATCTTGATATTCTCATATGATCTTGCAAGTTCTTCTTTCTGTTAGATATGAATAGTTTTGATGATGTCACATATAGATGTTAAATATGAGCAAAAAGTTTGTATAATATACTTATCTTTCACATTGACTAACTACCATATTTAATGTTGTAGATTAGTCATAGACATCATTGTGGGTTGATATTATAATGCCTTATAAATGGAGAATAATCATCAAGAAGAAAATCAAGAGGCAAGGAATTGAAGAAAGAAGAAAGAAAGATGAAGATTGAAGATATTCATCAAGAAGATTGAAGTTGGATTATGAAGAATGATCATCAAGAGGAAAAACAAGAAGAAAGAGATTAAAGAAAGAAAAACTTGCAAGATCACATGAGAATATCAAAATTCAAGGTCCTAGAAGTAATACCGGAGGTTTCTATGATCATACGGAAGTTGGAATGGGTCAATACAAAGCTAAAATGATGTATATGGAAGCTATGGTACCTTTGGGGATGATTACCCGAGTAATCACTCGAGTAATATGGCATTTTCTGTTTTTGGGGGTGTTTACTCGAGGCCTTACTCGAGTAATCTGCCGGGTTATTTGATGAATTACTCGAGGCGGCACTTGAAGTAAATGGTACTCTGTTTTTCGCGCGGCAGAACAGAGGTTCTGTATTTTGATGATATCTCTCCAACCACATGTCGGATCGAACTGAAACCGGTGGCATATGAAACTAGACTTCCAACACGAACTTTTGACACCAAGATCATATTCAAAGGAGTTCAGATGAGGGAGATATGATCTGTTGAAGTTGACTCATGAATCACCGTCATATTCCAGGACAAGCTTCGATATTTTGGCCATAACTCTCAAAATACATATCGGATTGAGACGAAACCGGTGCCATATGAAAGAAGACTCAAAGAGCTTTCCATGGATATATAATTTGACATATTTGAAGCTATATCCTAAGAGCTATGACTTCTGGAAGTTGCTGCTCGTGATTTCAGGATTGTCTAAGTACAGGAGATACTCTTTGGATCATAACTTTCTGTACACAACGAGTTTGGAGTTGATTCTTGTTGCATTGGAACGTAGATAATGAGGGCTTTCTGATGATATATAATTTGCCATGTTTCGAGTCAAAATCAAGAATTTACTTGAAGGCACCACTCGAGTAACTAGTTGATAACAAAAGACGTTACTCGAGTAGCTACTCGAGTAACCAGGTAAATCACGTGAAGTTGCTCTCGGCCTGCTAATGTTACTCGAGGCGCTACTCGAGTAACCATGTAAAAGACTTCCAGTTGCTCTCGGCATTTTGTACGACTGCTAATGTTACTCGAGGAGGTACTCGAGTAACCATGTAAAAACTTCCAGTTGCCTTCCAGTTTTCCCAATGATACTCGAGGAGCTACTCGAGTAACTCACTATGGTAAGCAAAAACCTGAAGTTCATCAAAATTTTTTTTAAAGGATTACTCGAGGTGTTACCCCAATAATCTATGAAGTTGCAAAAGCATTACTGGAGTAGCTACTGGAGTAAATCACTGTACATTGACGAAAACTTCAAGTCATTACTGGAGTAAAGCACTGTTCATGCGAAAACTTCAAGTCAATACTGGAGTAAAGCACTGTGCATGAAGAGTTATTGACGAAAACTTCAAGTCGCTACTGGAGTAAATCACTGTTCATGAAGAGTTATTTACGAAAACTTCAAGTCACTACTGGAGTAAATCACTGTTCATGAAGAGAGAACTTCAAGTCACTATCCGAGTAAGCTATGCAGAAAATGGAAGGTCACTCGAGTAGCCTGTGAAGAAACTTGATGTTTACTCGAGTAAGTACTCGAGTAAGTACTCGAGTAATGCTTCCCAGAAAAATAGAACAGCGTCTCGAAAATTCTGGAAATCAATGGAATGATCATATAACTCATTATTCTTGCTTCTAATCACTCTAACACTTCATTGTATTAGTATTTAATGTATTTCTCCAGGAATACAATGAAGATATGATGTGGAGAGTCAAAAGGTGAATTTACGGAAGCGAACGTCAACGTTCACAACGGCTAGTTTTTTCAAATATGAAGAACGGTCAAATGAAGCAATGGGATTCTAACGGATATGTTGAAATTCTCAAACGGTCATATCCTCATCAACTATAAATAGAAGATCATCCAAAACAGAAGAGTGACCTAGTGCATGCATCTTCTAAATGCCAACATCCTGACATCATTGCCCATCGCACATACTCTCTGTTTCTCTACTTTCTATATCATTTACATTTAAGAGAGAGAGTTTTTGTATTATACTTCAGTGTTCATCATATCCACTCTGTGAGAGAGTTTATAAACACTTTCAATTGTATTTCTGAATTGATCTCAAGGTAGAGGGACCTTGAGTGGGTTGATTTCCTTACGGGAAGCTATAGAGAGAATCACTGGTAAGACTTTCTACTCGTAAGACTTACAAGGTGCAAGCAGTAGAGAACGTTGCTGCTCGTTAGACTTACAGTGGTGTAAGCAGAAGAGAACGTTGCTGCTCGTTAGACTTGCATAGGTAAGCTGGAGGGAAAGGTCTTCGGGATTGCTCTGCTCGTAAGACTTGTTGTAAGGGGGAGTATCTTGGTGAGAACTTTGTAAAGGCTTTTCTTGTGCCTGGATTAAACAAGAAAATAGTGGATTTGAAAATCTCAGGAGGAGCCTGGGGACTGGACGTAGGCCATCACAGATTGGACCGAACCAGGATAAATCACAGTTTGCATACTCTCTTCCTTAAACTCTTATATTTCCAGCATATATTAACTGTTGATTTATGATTCATTATTTTCATATTTATTGCTTCCTCTAAGATGCAAAAAGATTATCAAAGTTCTTAAGATTTTTATCTTACACCCAATTCACCCCCCCTCTTGGGTGTCAGCCGGTTCTAACACTTTCTTCAATCTCTTTCTTCTTGATTTTCCTCTTAATGATCATTCTTCATAACCCAACTAGATATCTTCTTGAATTGATGATCATCCTTCATAACCCAACTAGATATCTTCTTGAATTGATGATTATCCTTCATAACCCAACTATATATCTTCTTGAATTGATGATCATCCTTCATAACCCAACTATATATCTTCTTGAATATCTTCAATCTTCTTCTTTCTTTGCTTGACTAATCTACATGATATGCAACATTAAATATAATAGTTAGTCAATGTAGAAGATAATTATATTATATAAACTTTTTGCTCTTAATATTTGACATCATCAAAACTAATTATATCTAACAACAACTTGACATCTATATTTTTCTTTCATGCTCCTAAGTCGAATATATGTTATTTGATTACATTAACCATTATCCTAACATGAAATATTTGAATTTATGGCAGAAGAATTTGTTCTATGCTAGAGCATTCTTCAAATGTACTACAAGGAGAAACTTTCAAACTTAAGTAAACATGCTTTAATGCTCAATCTTGAAAAATTTATTGGAGGCAACATTTAAATCAACAACACATACATGGAAGAGCAAGACCTCTTGGTAGTTTTTGCTGAGTTCAATTTGAAGGATCTCAAGGCCAAGACAAGTCTAGATATGATGAGCCTTAAATCCTTGTCATCTACCTCCAGGGCCCTTAAGTACTAACCATATCCATTCAGTTGAGCCAGCACTTGAGGATCCAGTACTTCTGTCTTTATCACACTCTCATGGATTTGATCATCAGTCCCATCACTCTAGTGATACTGATTCACAATTAGATTAGGAGATTGAGATCCCTGAGGACATCTCTAAACCTTCTACTGAGCACCCCACTGAGCCAGCCATATTTCACTTCTATGTCTCTGATCCATCGAGTTGCGGAGCAAAAGTATGGTGAATAACACATCAAGGATCAAACACAACAAGAAAGCAAGACAATGGATCAATCATTAGCTTGCTGAAACTAAATGAGCATTTCTAAACCTTATCTTGTTATATTTTGTGAATACTTGCATATCTTAGGTATCAATTAGCATTAAGTATGAAAGTTTTTTCTTGAAAACCTTTGCAAATTATTTCACATTTATTTCCATTAAACCCTTTTATTTGCATCACATTAAAAATGAAAATACTTTCAAATAGGGGAAGAAAAATTTGTTTTTTTATACATTCCTTTTGCTCAAGGGAGAGAAAGACATTTCTGATTTATTTTTATATTTGCTTCTCCACAAGCATTTCTTCTTTATCCTTCAAACTTCTTGTTGATGTCAAATCGGGGGAGAGAAAGGAAATGAAAATATGTTGCATCTAGTTTATACTCATACATATTTTTCATGAAGGATTTGCCATCATAAAAAAGGGGGAGAATGTTAAATATGATTAGTTTTGATGATGTCAAATATTAAGAGCCAAAAGTTTACATCATGTATTTATCTTATACTTTGACTAACTACTATATTTAATGTGAAATACCTATAGATTAGTAAAGAAAAGAAAGAAAATATCAAGCTGGGTTATGAAAAATGATTAAAAGGAAGAGTAAGAAGATATTGAAGAAAGAAGTTATCAAATAAGGAGAGATGAAGTGAAGAAAAGAAAGGAGTTATTGAGTTTGATTATTGGGAATGATCAAGAAGGAAGGAAGAAGGGAAGAGATTGAAGAAAGAAGTTGCAAGATATAATAGGAATATCAAGATTCAAGTTCTTAGATTTGATATTGGAGGTCTCTATGATCAAAAGAAAGTTAGAATGGCTTAACCAGAAGTTAAAGTGCCGTATCTGGATGCTATTTCATCTTCACTCAAGTCACACTTCATTATCACTCAAGTTACACCTCTAGAAGTGATTTCTATATGTTTTACTTGAATTAAGGAAGTTTTACTCAAGTGATGACCACATTTCAGTATACTCTATTCAGGTCTGTTTCCATTTAGCACTATAGAGGTTCGCTAATTTGGTCATATATCTCAAAAAAGATATTTGATTAAGGTTAAAGTTATTTCATATGAAACTAGACTCTGAATGCAGTTTACATACATCAATTTGGTGCTCAAAGAGTTTATGATTAAAGAGATATGAATTTCATAATTTGATGCTCGAAATCAACATGGTATTCTTGACCAGTAGCTTGATTTGATCATAAATTTCAAAAGATAATTTATTTTGGACCAAAACATATTGCATTTGAAACTAGACTCAAAAGGAGTTTCAAAGATACTAAAATCAAGTTCAAAGAGGTTGAGATTAAAGAGATATGCATTTCAGAATTTGATACTCAAAATCCATGCTGTGTTCCAGAATATAAGTTACAAATTGGATTATATCTTTTGGAATACAATGGATTTAGAATCTATTTCAATTGTAATGAAAAGTAGTCTTAAAGAGCTTTCCATGAATAGGTCATTTTCCAAATAGGAGTTAAATTGGAACAGTTATACCTATTGGAATTTAACCTCTATGTGAAACTATCAAGCTGGAAGTATTTAATGAAAATCCTTCTTCATCACTTAAGTGATGTTTGATCACTCTAGTGATGTCCGTGATGTCCTATTTTTTAAATGATCACTAGGAAGGTGCTAGAAAGTGATTAAGTGATTATGTGAAATTCTAACAGATTACTCAAGCGAGAGAAATGTCACTCGAGTGATGCCAGAAAATTTTAAATCACCATCCAATAACTAGATAGTGATGAATGAATTCTTTTATTGAAGCTTAAAGAATCACCTGACTGCAATAAGGTCACTCGCGTGATGTTTACACAGCTGAGCCATCACTTTCCAGTTACCAAATAGTGACATAACTATTTTATCATATCACTCCGGTGAAGCCTAGTCACTCTAGTGATCTTATGCTATTTTCAGAATCACTAGCCAGTAACCCTTTGGTGATAGAATATGAAGAATAAAATATCACTCAAGTGATGATGCATCACTCCAGTGATGAGATATTACTACCAAGATCACTCGAGTGATATTGTTCACAGTTTTAATTACCATATTGGATTTTTTGATATTCTTCCAAACTCTTATAAACCTTGATTATATAGATTCTAACCATTCCTAATCATTACTAATCAAATTTACATGAGGATTATAAGTGATTAAACTGGGATTAGAGCTCCATGACCAAAAAGAAACTTCTTACACTAGTGGAAAAATCACTTTTAAGATCAGTTAAACACGATATTTTAGGCTGGTTCTAGAGGCGGTCTTGATACAGCTGATCTAAAAAGTCTGTTACCTTTTAGACTGGTTAAGCAACCGGTGTTAAAAATCACTTTTTTAGACCAGTTTCTCAAAGACCAGGTCTAAAAAGTCCAGACTTTTTAGACCGATTGTTTAAAAATTGGTCTAAATTTTTTTTCTAAGACTTTTAAGACCGGTTATTAGAATAACCGGTCTAAAAAGTGACATGTTTTTTTAAAAAATAAATAGGGCTTTTTTTGGATTGGAAGAATTTTAAAATCATCCCAATCCAAAAAAAAGTGCCCTATTTTCTTACTATCATATAATTTTAAGTAAGCTATGACAACCATAACTAAATGATGAAAAACAACAACTTATAAGATAGGACATACCATTTGAAGATTGAGTGATTTTTCTAATGTTGTCCTCCCCTTCATCAAATGGTTGAGAGCATCGTGGACCAACCTCTCACTTACTGCATCTAAGGCACTGGTGGCCTAAAACATCAAAGGGGCATATTTAGGACCAGATAGATACTGATAAAGCAGTAGTAGAATTATAGAAACAACATAAAGAAGCAAAGAAACATACAAAAGAAAAAAAGAAAGAAAAGGGGGAAAACTGTTAGATATGAATAGTTTTGATGATGTCAAATATAGATGTCAAATATGAGCAAAAAGTTTGTATAATATACTTATCTTCTACATTGACTAACTACCATATTTAATGTTGTATATCTTGTAGATTAGTCATAGACATCATTGTGGGTTGATATTATAATGCCTCATAAATGGAGAATAATCATCAAGAAGAAAATCAAGAGGCAAGGAATTGAAGAAAGAAGAAAGAAAGATGAAGATTGAAGATATTCATCAAGAAGATTGAAGTTGGGTTATGAAGAATGATCATCAAGAGGAAAAACAAGAAGAAAGAGATTAAAGAAAGAAGAACTTGCAAGATCACATGAGAATATCAAGATTTAAGCTCCTAGAAGTGATACCGGAGGTTTCTATGATCATACGGAAGTTAGAATGGGTCAATACGAAGCTAAAATGATGTATACGGAAGCCATGGTACCTTTGGGGATGATTACCCGAGTAATCACTCGAGTAATATGGCATTGTCTAATTTTGGAGGTGTTTACTCGAGGCCTTACTCGAGTAATCTGCCGGGTTATTTGATGAATCACTCGAGGCGGCACTTGAAGTAAATAGGACTCTGTTTTTCGCGCGGCAGAACAGAGGTTCGGTATTTTGATGATATCTCTCCAACCACATGTCGGATCGAACTGAAACCGGTGGCATTGGACACTAGACTTCCAACACGAACTTTTAACACCAAGATCACATTCAAAGGAGTTCAGATGAGGGAGATATGATCTGTTGAAGTTGACTCATGAATCACCGTCATATTCCAGGACAGCTTCGGTATTTTGGACATAACTCTCAAAATACATATCGGATTGAGACGAAACCAGTGCCATATGAAAGAAGACTCAAAGAGCTTTCCATGGATATATAATTTGTCACATCTGAAGCTATATCCTAAGAGCTATGACTTCTGGAAGTTGCTGCTCGAGATTTCAGGATTGTCTAAGAACAGTAGATACTCTTTGGATAATAACTTTCTATACACAACGAGTTTGGAACTGATTTTTGTTGCATTGGAATGTAGATAATGAGGGCTTTCCAATGATATATAATTTGCCATGTTTCGAGTCAAAATCAAGAATTTACTTGAAGGCGCTACTCGAGTAACTGGTTGAAAACAAAAGACTTTACTCGAGTAGGTACTCGAGTAATCAGATAGAAAACTTCCAGTTGCTCTCGGCCTGCCAACGTTACTCGAGTAAGTACTCGAGTAACCATGTAGGTCACTTGCAGTTGCTCTCGGCATTTTGTACGACTGCTAATGTTACTCGAGGATGTACTCGAGTAACCATGCGAAAACTTCAAGTCACTACTGGAGTAAAGCACGAAAACTTCAAGTCACTACTGGAGTAAAGCACTGTTTAGACGAAAACTTCAAGTCACTACTGGAGTAAATCACTGTACATGAAGAATTATTGACGAAAACTTCAAGTCACTACTGGAGTAAAGTACTGTGCATGAAGAGAGAACTTCAAGTCACTACCCGAGTAAGCTATGCAGAAAATAGAAGGTCACTCGAGTAGCCACTCGAGTAACCTATGAAGAAACTTGATGTTTACTCGAGTAAGTACTCGAGTAATGCTTCCCAGAAAAATAGAACAGCGTCCCGAAGATTCTGGAAATCAATGGAATGATCATATAACTCATTCTTCTTGCTTCTAATCACTCTAATACTTCATCATATTAATGATTAAGTATTTTGCAGTGTGAAACAGGATATTAAACGTTCGGGTTGCAGATTCAAATAAAAGTCAACTATGGTGAACTCCATCATTACACACCGAATGGCGGCTACCAACCACGACAAGCAACTGACCCACCATGAGAGATTGTCTGAAACACATCCCGCTCCACAACGTTACTACAGCTCAAAATGAATCTTCCTGCTGTTCAAACGAGACGCTCCACTTTGCTCCACAACGGACAGTAGCTCATTTTCAAATATGCTCAACGGTCAAAATGACTCCAACGGACGAATGCTCACAACGGTCATCATCTTCATCAACTATAAATGAGATAGCATTCAACTTTGATGAGGAACTGAGAAAGACAGAGAAAACAGAGAAACGACACCAACATGTGAATAACATAAATCCTCTGCTTCTACCCAAACACTCTCTATTTTGCAGTTTCTATTTTACTTATCATTGAGAGAGTGATTATTTGTATTGTACTTCAGTGTTCATCATATCCACTCTGTGAGAGAGTTTATAAACACTTTCAACTGTATTTCTGAATTGATCTCAAGGTAGAGGGACCTTGAGTGGGTTGATTTCCTTACGGGAAGCTGTAGAGAGAATCACTGGTAAGACTTTCTACTCGTAAGACTTACAAGGTGCAAGCAGTAGAGAACGTTGCTGCTCGTAAGACTTACAGTGGTGTAAGCAGAAGAGAACGTTGCTGCTCGTTAGACTTGCATAGGTAAGCTGGAGGGAAAGGTCTTCGGGATTGCTCTGCTCGTAAGACTTGTTGTAATGGGGAGTATCTTGGTGAGAACTTTGTAAAGGTTTTTCTTGTGCCCGGATTAAACAAGAAGATAGTGGATTTGAAAATCTCAGGAGGAGCCTGGGGACTGGACGTAGGTCATCACAGATTGGACCGAACCAGGATAAATCACAGTTTGCATATTCTCTTCCCTAAACTCTTATATTTCCAGCATATATTATTTAATCTAACTGTTGATTTATAAACCTTCATACTTACCGCTTTCGTTAAGATACGAAAAGAATTCTAAAGTTCTTAAGTTTTTATTATACACCCAATTCACCCCCCTCTTGGGTGATAGCCGGTTCTAACAAAAACCTCATCAACTATAAGGATTAGGGCATTCTTTAAGAGTGCTCATGCAATAGCAATTCTCTGCAGATAATAAACAATACAATTAAGAATATATAATGTGTGCATGTGAGAGTGAAAGCCTATTCCTACAGGAATGTTTATATGAAGTATGCATACTTTATACCTGCCTCTGTCCCCAACTTAATAGGCCTCCACACTCACCGACATGTTTATCATAGCCCTTTCAGACAAATATGGAAGGAAAGGAAATGTGTTACAATATTACTTAGTCTTTACTACAGTAAGCATCTGCATGTCTAGAAAATGAAAATACACTTGTGGAAGTGAAAGTATGAAGTCGTGAGCATTTGTAGCTTTTACTGCCTTGATCACATCTTCTTTAGAAACATCATCATCTGGAAGCCCATATGCAAAATTTTCTCCAACAGACATCGAAGAGAAAACAGGCTCCTATATCATGTTAGCATTATTAGTGGACTATAAGCAATCCTGTTCATATCAGACATGATAATCCTTACTTCTATAGGATAGCATTATTAGGAATAAGAGAATTCAAAAACAAGACAATACTGATTGATGGGATTTTTATAGCACATTTTAAATTCTGACCACTTGAATTGAAGATCCATTTATATAGATCAACAGTTGAAATTGAAAATAACAAACAGTGACTAAGAGTTCGCCTAATACACTATGGACTTAAAGGCATAAATTATGGTGATTTGTGATCACAACATATCAACAGATGAAAGCAGTGCTTGGAAGATGGTCTCAAACAATTCTTCTTGTTCTTGAGACACCATAGAAAACATGATAACAAAAATGAGTTGTGTCTTGCATTAGGATCTGTCTACATTAAAAATGGGTAGCTGGTGGTATAGGTTTGAAGATGCTTATTAGGTATTCATTTTGTAGCAAGTAGTGACACATGTAAATGCTGCACCAATTTATCAAAAAACATATAAAAAATCACCATGCAGAAATTAAATCAAGTTGAACTTAGGGACAAACCATGTTAGGCTTAAACATCAACTCACAAAAACCATATAAAGCCTCAGATGCAGTGCCTGGAACAACAAAATAAGCTTTCAGTTTGTACAAAATAGTGAACTTGCTGTTGCCTATAAGTACAGCAACATAATTGTTCCTTCTTATACTTCATCAACTACACAGCAGATGATATAGATAATAACCAATAAAGACACAAGATACTCAAGTTAAGATAAACACTTAGCATTACCAGATCCACGAGCCAGAAAATCTCATCTTACCACACTTTCTAAGACTAATGATTTCCATTAAATCTGATTTTCACAACATACAAGCACAAAATCAAAACAACCCTTTTCAAAACATTAGAGAACAACCACACAAGATTAGAGATTTAAAAAGAAAAATGAAAGAACTTGAAGACTGGGTACATACCTGGCCACCAAACAAGCTCACTAAATCTTATTGATAAGTCAGATCAAGCTCGTCATGGTCGCCATTTTTGGATATTCAGATATGGGTGGTCACAAATTATATGTCAAGAAAACAATGAGGATCTTAAATGATTAAATGAGGACAAATAACGAAATCTAAGAAGAGAATGTGACATCTAAGAAAATATTATCATATCAAAGTAGTGATGGGAGTAGATGCAAAAAATGCGTCCAAAAAATTCAAACACAAAACAAAAAGCAAACAAGTAAGAAGATGCTAGAAGTACTAGGGCAAACTCATAATAGGCGAATGCAAGGCTTCTCATCTTCAAGCAACAGCTAGAGCGAGTTAAAGTGAGAGAGAGCACTGGCGAGTTTGGACTTTCATTTGTGATAGCAATAGTGACGAGGCAGACAGCAGAGAGCAGAGACAACATAGATGACATAGCTTTAGAGTTACACATGATTGAGCATGCCGTGAGGAGGCAAGGGAAATAGGATTTATGATCTTTTAGATCAGTTGTTCTGAATATCAGGTCTAAAAAAATACTTTCATATGATTTTTTAAATTATCTTAATTTTTTAGACCGGTTGTCTAGAAATCAGGTCTAGAAAACATCTTTTAGACTTTATACATAAGGAACCGGTCTAAAAAGTTTACAATATTTACAAAAATGCCATCAATCACATTTTTTAGACCTTATCCTCTCTATTAGGTCTTGAGCGGTCTAAAAAGCTCATTTTTCACTTGTGTTTTAGACCGGTTTTTGATAAAAACGGGTCTTAAAATGGTGAAAAAAAAGTAATTTTTAAATTTTTCATATTTTAGACAGGTTTTAATAAAAATCGGTCTTAAATGTTTGATTTTTAAGACCGGTAATTAATTATAACCGGTCTAAAATGTTTAAAAGTTTAAATTTTTTTTAAATATTTTGATATTTTTAGACCGGTTTTATTTATAACTAGTCTAAATAATTTTTTTAAGACCGATTTTTTTAGAAGCGGTCTTAGAAGTTCTATATAATTACAAATTTGTCACTGGTCAAATTTTTCAGACCTTATTCGTTATAACCGGTCTAAATGTGGTGGTCTAAAAAGGCAATTCTGTACTAGTGTTGTCAGAAAACTCAACGGCTACTTCTAATGGACTTCTAGCAGTCATATTCTCAATGGCACGAAGAAAAAGCTCAATGGCCAAATACTCTTCATCAACTATAAATAGAAGAACATTCAAAATAGAAGGAAGAGAGAGCCTATACATATATCGTCAAAATGCCAAGACTCTGACTTCAACATTCCTTCTCACATACACTATCTTTCTAAGTGTTTACTATAATATCCCGATTTTTAGGCCTAGAGGCTTGAGAATAAGCCTAAGTCAAGAAAACTACTAAGACCAATTTGGTAAGAGTCCTAAAGATAGGATGAGTTTTATGGGACTATATGATTCGGCCTTTTAGGTTGAGAACGAGTCTCCAGATTATATGAGGCTCAGTGCGTATAGGTAGTCTGATAAAGGATGCCAGTGTATGGGCACTTTGGCACACTTGGCACTATTTTGGTGGCACCCAGAGGCATGTGTGACACCATTTAGGTCCCAAATATATGAAGAAGCTTTTAAGTTGGCATAGTGAGAAGTAGTTGTGTGTGTGTGTATTTGGATGAAAGTTATTGGTGTCTATGTACACTCGGTGTACCATAAGACACACATTCTTACACATGGCAGTTTTTGAGGTTTGTGGTGCCATTTTATGCCACACAAGCACATATGTGATGAATTCTTGAAGATATAGACATATATGGCTAATTAGTTGGATACAATATGCTGGTGTAGGTACACATATGGCATTTCCCAAGCATGTGCATATACCCTGCGTTTTTAAAAAGGCATCGGCTTGGTGTCAGATGTCTGGGACACACAGGGATGTATGTGGTGAAATAATAAGACACAAGGGACATATGGCATCCTCTGGGTAGTCTCCAGGACATATGGCAGCAATCAGGTAGAGGCATGACACATGCGCAAAACTGAGTGGCCTTATATCAAAAAGTAGCTTTATTAAAGTAGTTTTATTAAAGTAGCTTTATTAAAGTAACTTTTTGGCTTCTTGCTTGATTAACCATTCATGTGATGACATTTACAGTCATATATCAGGGATATGATGATTAGCTAGTATAATTCACCATTCTCTAGTCTGGCTACATACCTAATTTTCCTGAACACTATACCAGAAGTCGGATGAATTCATCAGACTTTCTTTCCCTTGACCAAAGAAGTCGGTCAAGCATGACAGAGGGAAAGGGGAGACAAATTTTAAGAAGGTGGATTGGGCACTTTGCAGTCTCAATAAAGAGCACCTAGTACACTGAATCACTGGATACCCAGTAATTTCTAAAAAGAGCACCTAACACCTTGGATTTTATGCACTTGACACATGTAATGAAAGGAGCATTCAACACCCCCATACCTTATTAATTTCGTGTAGCCCCTAAAGAATAGAAGAAAAATCAGAAAATCCAAGAGAAAAAGAAAAAGGAGAGAAGTTTGAGTGTTTTTGAGCTCCCAACCGATTTCACCACCAAATCGGTGTTTCTAGGTTCTGAAGTCTTCACAAATCTTCTTCTAATCATTGAAAGCAACATTTCTACTATTTTAGATTTCTGATAAGAGGTGTTTGGAGTCATCCTGACGGAATCAAGAATCGATCGGATAATTGCGTAGAGGTAATCGTAAGCTTCAATTTGATTATAACTTTTTGATGTTTTGATGAGTATTTTTGAAGTTATAGACCCATTAGGGTTTCAGAAAAGAAGGGGTTTGAAGTTTTAATGGGCGTTTGATGATAAACATGATGTTAAATGAGGTTTAATGATGATTAATCATATATTTTGAGGTTGAAATTGGAAAAACACAACTTGGGTTACATAGGGGTTAGATTCGGCAAGCCTTAGTTCTTGGGGTTGAAGATGGATTTTGATGAATTTGAGGTTAGAAATGGATTATATAGGCAAAATTATGTCGAAATAGCTTGTGGTTATAATTTTTGGATAATTGGATACAAAACAATAACTTTAGGATTGAAAGTTAGTTGCTGCTAGATTTCATTTTCTGGAAGGTAGACTGCTTGTGAGGTGTTTTTAAATAGCTAAACCTTATCCAATCATCATGATATTTTGAAGGTTGAAAGTAAACATCTTAAGCTTTAAATTGATATATAAAACTTGTCATTTGGGTTTGTAAATTGTAAGTTATGATATGTCAAAGTTTAGGCATTGAATCTGGAACGAATCCTAAGGCAGTGTTGATATGTGATGATTTCTGAACTTTTGGGATATTAATTGGAAGTGGATGATTTTCTTTGTGTAAAGAAGACTTAAAGTGCTCTTCATATGATCTAGAACCACCTCAATTGAATTTTTCTAGATTAAGTAATGAATTTTCAAAGTTGAGTGACAAATCTGGCAGATTAGGATTGGCCTACAAGTCTATGGCATTTAAGGTAAATTGTGACAAGTATGGGTCCAAAGAGTAGAGACATGTCTTAGAACCTAATGTGACCACAATAGAGACCCAATCCACAAGGGACTAAAGCACATAGTGTGTTAGACATAAAGTGGGGAAAGTTATAAAGATTATGTAAGAGAGACAAGTCATGTGTAATGACTTGCTATCATGGCTCTAATAATGTAATTGTGTCTTTAGGGCCAGAAACGTCAAGAAAGAGGAAATGGAAGATTCTTCAAGTAACTTTGATGGTTGGAAGAAAAGGAACAAGAGAAGGATATAAATGCGTGAAGGTAGTAAACTTACATAAATTGCATGCACTTGATATGTATGCTTGTGTATTGATGTGTATGATTGCTTTGCTTGATTATGTGAGGCATTTATAAATAATCGAAGCTTTTTTTCTATTGATGTTATAGCCATATGTATGAGATGTGAAGCATTGAGCATGAAAATATGTCATTAAGTGAGCATGAATTGAGGTAAGGCAAGCATGTCATGCACAAAGCATTTATCTTGTATCATAACTGGTATTGTTTACTACTAAGATTCTCTTGAATATCACCCTCCCTCACCAACCATATAGGTACAGTGAGCATAGAAGAGAAATGTATCAAAGTTGTGCAGTGGAAACGTGATGAAAAATTGGAGATTATTACGTATTTGATTGTATAAAAATGCCATGATCTCATGATTATAATGTATAAATACGTAAACAAGAATAATTGAGTACGAGTTTGCACGTTTAATTGGTTGAGAATGGGAGGGTGAATATGAAAATTTTAATTTAGAGGCTTAAATAGTGGAATTCCTCAAGCCGTAACAATAACATTTATGCTTCCGATGCTTAATAAAATGGGAATAAATGATGAGGAGTGATATTTACATAATATACTTTAGAGAGAGATTATTTGTTTGTGCTTCAGTGATTATCATTATTAACTTCTGATAGAGAAGATTGACTGTAATAATTTATCATCAAGGTTGTATTCTTATAGTGTGTAAGGGGTCGTAACTTGGTAAAAGAGTTGTATTGGCTTCATCAACTGAACTTGTGGTTTTTTAGTGGTTCTCAGGAGAAGCCTAAGGACTGGATGTAAGTCAGTGGATTGGAATGAACCAATATAAATCACAGTTTGCATATTCTCTTCCCTTATCTCCTATATTTCTAGCATGAACAATGTAGATATTTGATTATGCAATTTTGAATTACTCTCCTACAGCTAACTATGCTAGCATCCTCTCCAAATTGCAGCAACTATTTTGTGCACGATAGGTTAAGGGAAATAGAGAGCACGATCAACTTCTTGTCTCTTTATTTTTTTAAATGGTTCTAAAGAGAATTTTGGTCTTTTCTCCTAAACATCAATAACCCAAATTCCCCCAATCTCCTCTCTATAATTTCCACATGTTATCAAACATTTTGGGCTTTTGGGAATTCAAATGATATTTATACGTATTTTTCCCTAAATGAAACTTATCACGAAATTAGCTGAGAAAAAGGAAATTATAAAATAATAATTTTCTTGATAAAAAACAAATATTGAAAATAAAATAAAATTTAAAAAATGAAAAAGAAAATTATAATGGAAATAAAAAAATAGAATATATGTGTGTATATATATATATATTAAGGAAAGTAAAAAATAATAATAAAACACGAGAATTGAAGGGGCACATGGCCCCTTTAATTTGTATTTGTACTAGTGAAAAAATCCCTTTTTAGACTGCCACATTTAGACCGGTTTTGGTGGATAAGGTCTTAAAAATCTACGCGGTAGCAGTTCTGTAATTATATTGAATTTCTAAGACTGGTTCTAAAAAAACCGGTCTTAAAAAATTTATTTAGACTAGTTATAAATAAAACCGGTCTTAAATATAAAATATTTAAGACTGGTTTTTATGTAAACCGGTCTTAAATGTTATAATATTTTTAACTTAACTTCATCAACATTTTAAGATCGGTTTGTACAAAAACCGGTCTTCAACGTTTTACATTGAAGACCGGTTTTTGTACAAACTGGTCTTAAAGTTGAAATTTCACTCTTTTAAGACCCGTTTTCAATGAAAACCTGTCTAAAATGTAAGATTTTTCGCTTGTACTTTTACTCCTGCACCCAGATCATGTGCTCTATGAGCCCTTTCTTCTCTTTTTGCCATTTCTCTGTGAGTTCTATCCGTGCTTTTTCTGAACTCATCCATGGCATCCCGTCCCTCAATTGCTCAATTCTCCTTCGTCATTACTGCTACTGTTGCTATGTTTGTCGTCGCTGTTCTTTGATTATCGTCAGTCTTCTCCGTCGCCACCTCTGATCTTCGCAGTGACCATTCTCCTCTGCCCTGACTTCCCTTTGTCAGTGCCATGAATTTGAGGACTTCATTTTAACCTCAATCGATGCCACCGTGACTTTGGGTTGAAGCTTACTCCTTGGTCTTCAGTTAGGTTAGTGTTCGATCTGTTATTTAGTTATACGTTGTTCAATAATTAATAATGTTATATGAAAAAATGGTTTTTGTTGTTGCTTTGAGAACTTAAATATAATCTGGAAAAAATTAAATCTGCATATTCTTGTTAGATATATGCTCTGACTTTTAATTACATCCCTGTGATATTTGGCTTGGAGTAATAACACTTTATGTTCTATTTTAATTTAGTGTGATTGTTTGATTATTGTCAATGTTATTGGTTTGTTAAAACAATACTAGTTTCAAATGGTGCCTATTAATTTAGTTGAAATCTCTAAAACTCTATTGTTGTTGTTTTTTTGTCTATCCTTTTATTGTTGGATATAGGGTGCTAGAAGTGTTGAGATATATATGGATCATAGTTGGATAAACGCTAAACGAACGAGTGTTGAATATGATAATGGGGTGAGGGTTTTTTAGACTTTGCTAGTAGAAATGCCAATGATGGTAGTGGGAAGTTTAATTGCCCTTGTGTAGTATATTTGAATGAGAAGTGACTAAGTACTGCAGATATATATACACGTTTAATTTGTGAAGGATTTTGTAAGCGTTATACAGTGTGGGTATGGCATGGTGAAGAATTAGAAATGCCAAGTTCATCTCAACAGGTGGAGTGAACTTTGATGATAATGACACGAATACGGATTCAGATGGAGGATATTATTCATGATCTAGGAGAAGAGACTTTGAGTAATCACATGCATATGGTAATATGTGTAGTGATGCTGAGACGCCATTGTACTCGAGGTGTAAAAAATACCAATTGTTGAAAGTAGTATTGAAATTGGTAAGCTTGAAAGCACGGCATGGATGGAGCAACAAGAGTTTTTCAGAAACGCTTGAGGCTTTTAAGGACATGCTTCTAGATGATAATGTGTTGCCTTCTTGATACTATATTGCTAAGAAAATATTGTGTCCACTAGGGATGAAGTATAAAAAGATCTATGCATGCCCTAATGATTGTATATTGTATAGAAAAGAGCATGAAGAGGAACAACAGTGTCTGATATGTGAAACCCTAAGGTACAAGTCAAATAACACTCCTACAAAAGTATTGTGGTACCTTCCAATCATTCCAAGGTTCAAGCACTTGTTTGCTAATGAAAATGATGCAAGAAATTTGAGATGGCATGTGGATGAGAGGATATCCGATGGAAAGTTTCGACATCCGGCTGATTCTTCTCAATGGAAGAAAATCGATCAATTATTTCCTACCTTCGGTGAATAGCCTAAGAACCTTAGGCTTGGGCTTAGCACAGATGGCATAAATCCTTTTGGTAGCCTAAGTAGTATACAAGTTCATAGCCTGTTCTATTGGTAATTTACAACTTATCTTCTCTGTTATGCATGAAATGAAAGTACATCATGTTACTACAACAACCCAGAAATGACATAGATGTTTACCTGGAACCCTTGATCGAAGACTTGAAAGAGTTGTGGGACGAAGGTGTTGATGTTTTTTACGCAAATAAGAAGGAGGTTTTTAAAATGCGAGCCATGATCTTTTATACTATAAATGACTTCCCTGCATATGGAAACTTGTCAGGATATAGTGTTAAAGGCCATAAAGCATGTCCGATTTGTGAAGAAGGAACATGCTACCATCAACTTCAACATGAAAGAAAGACAGTTTATCTTGGCCATATGAGATTTCTTAGACGAGGCCACCCGTAACACAGATTAAAGAAAGCTTTTTTTGGTGGACAAGAGTTTGAAGATGCTCTGAAGGCATTGACTGGGGAGCAAGTTTATGAAAAGGTGAAAAATATGAACGTTATGTTTGGTAAGACTACAAAGAATAGTAATGAGAAAAGTAAATGGAAAAAAGGTCTGTCTTCTTCAATATTCCATATTGGCTGTGTAACATCCTCCTTTTTTTAATACTTAAAGTTAATTGTAGCTTAAATTTTATTTAGTCAAAGAATTAGAATAAATTAATAATTTAAAAAGAAGTATCAAGTTAAAAAAATTAATTATTGCTTTATAAAAATAAATAAATAAAAATATATAGAAAGGAAATACCTCTCGAAAGTAATTATTTTTAATATAGGAGTATGTGCATGGATACTAACCTTATTAATTGGAAGTAGAATAGAACCAAAAAAAGGGGAGGGGGACATGCTGTCTGAGTCAAACAAAAAAAATTATTATTTTAATGAAAAGCAAAACCCTAGGCCTTCCCTTATAAATACCTTTGTTCCCCTTCTCTTCCTAGTCATTCCAGCGGCCGCACACTGTCACTGAGGTATATGTCTGTTATACTCATTTCTTCCTTCTTTTCGGCGCCTTACTTCAATGCAAGAGGTATTGTCAAATTTTTTTATTGTTCATCTTCCTTCCTTTTGTCCAGCGACCCTCACATTATTTATTTTTCATCCTTCTTCTCCAATGTTTTATTCTACACGTCTTATAATGTCAGAGCCATTTTTGCTTCCTTTGTTGTTTTATGGTGTGTGAAGTATATATTGTACATATTATCTTGCAAAACCCTATTCTTTGTTCATCTTTATTGAGAGTAGTGCATTTATTTATTACTTTCACCTTTTTTTTAACACCTGTCCAAGCCTATATGTATAGCTCATTTCAAGTAGCTTCTTCTACCTTGGCTTTCTTGAACATAATGCCCTTTTTGTGTTACTGTTGGTGGATGTTTTCTTTTTTTTATCTTTTGTGTTTTATTAAGACCCCACATGTTAGTTTATTTATTCTTTTAAGACCCCACTTGAGTTTTCCCTATTCTTATTTTTCTGTCAAGCCCATTTTTGTCCTATTAACTATGTATTATTATCATTATTAATTTGGGTTCATCATCTCTAAGGCAAGTTAGACTAGTGATAGAAAAAAAAATAAACTACCTAATCCTGACCCCTTGTTTTTTTGTCTCTTCATGGGTTTTCATGAGAAGTATGTTGTAAAAATTGTAGCTTTTGTCAACAAAATAATATTTCATTTTATTACCCTTTCTTTTTCAAGAATATCTTACTTTGATAGTTTTAATATTAAAATATCTTTAAACCTTGTTCTGTATACGCTGTGTAAATCACTCGCCCTGTTTATCAAGTACACAAATAAAATATATGTACATACATACATACATACATACATACATACATACATACATACATACATACATACATACATACATACATATATATAAACAATGGATTCATATTTAAATATTTTTTTTGCCCAAAAAAAATTATTATTTCCAGGCAACATGTACCTTAAAAAAGAGGGGGTTGTGAATAGCTTAACCTGTACAGCTAATGTGTGCGCGTAATATTAGTTTAGAAGGTAATTTTAAGATTTTGGAGTAGTTCTAATTAATATATTAATAGGTGTTCATATGTGTGATTTTGTAGATTCTTATTAAGAGCTCTGGAGTAACTCTTGAGTGCTTATATGTGAATTAGGAAGTAGAGGTAACTCTAAATATTCTTCCATATACTTGTGAATAGTGTATGATTTTGAATGACTATTTTTAAAAGAAAAATGGACTGAATTATATGTATATGGGTTTGTATTATAAATTCTCAAATAAGTAGTGTTACAAGTAAATTTCTATATAACTTATTATATTCATATAATTAATATTTTAATAATAATTAATGTATTATTGGATTATTATTTCATTTTTTAGCATGTTTGAATATGTGATGATATTTGATATGAATAGAAGCATGAATTATTGTACTTTGTCTTTTAATGATATCATATTTATTACTGTCATGGCGGTTGCATCTGTGATGGGTTGGAGTGTGGAGGAATTTGTATGTTGAGATCTTTTACCACGTGGTATGTCATCACTCGGTACACAGTGGATGGTACTTGTCAGGGCCCCTTCTTCCATATTTTCCTTTGGCCGGGATTTTATTGGAGATGTGGGACATGTGGCACCTCCTTAGTAGTATTCTTTTAAGGAGGGGAGCCATAGTCCAGACTTAAGCTCTACACCTTTGGCCAGGTGTATCTTAAGAACTGGTGAGCTTGGGATAATCCAGTCAAATGGATGGGTTTCTGTTGGACTATGTGTTAGCCTATGGCTCCAGTCAGTGGAATAAGGATGGATAGTGATATAAGGAAGGTTGCTTCTTACATATTGCATATTGCATAATTGTATATTACATATTGTGATGAAAATACAGATTGATTTAATGGTGATTAAACTTGTTTTTGTCTTGTATGAGAATTATGGTATATATGAATATATATGTAATCAGTTCCTTTTTATCATATGAGATTTGCTTGTGTACGGTAGAAATTTTCAGTAGTTACTGAGACGTGGAATCTCATCCCTATATATTAACATTTTCAGGTGATTGTTCTAGTAGGGAGTAAGGAAAGGCACCTATGGAGTGAGCCTTGGAGGCTCTTTTGTGCTCCTAGAGCTCATGTTATGTCATTTTTATTGCCATGACCCTAAGACTTCCGCATTTTATTTTGTTTTGTTGAAATATTTTGAGGATTTGATTTAACATTTAGACGTGAGATTTATTTAAACTGATTTGTATTTTGATGGTTTGGATGTTGAACATCCTTATTGATGATGTTTGAAATACTTTAGTTAAGTATTTGGCTGCTGTGTTTTGAGGTGTTACAGGTTGAAGCTTGATGTGAGACACTGTATTGATTTCATGCATGTGGAGAAAAACATTTGTGATAGTATTGTTGGGACACTGCTTAACATACAAGGTAGTTATAAGGATGACGTGAAGGCAAGATTAGATTTGCAAGAAATGGGGATATAACAAGACTTGCATCCAAAGCCATATGGTAAGAGAACTTTTTGTCCTGCAGCTGCTCATACTTTGTCTAAGGATGAGAAAAAAAGCTTTTATGAGTGTTTACATGGCATCAAAGTTCCTTTAGGGTATTCTTCAAATGTTAGGAAGCTTGTGTCGATGAAAGACTTGAAGTTAGTGGGGCTTAAGTGTCATGATTGTCATGTCTTAATGCAACAATTGCTCCCAGTAGCTATTATAGGCATTACCGAATATGATCTTTAACATATTTTGAGTAGACTTTGTTTCTTCTTCAATGCTATTTGTAGTAAAGTATTGAGACAAAAAAATTGGATAAACTAGAAAATAAAGGATATCTGATCTTGTGCCAGCTTGAGAAGCTTTTTCTTTCTTCTTTTTTTGACATTATGGTACATCTAATTGTTCATCTAGTCAGGGAGATCAAGTTGTGTGGCCCTATATATTTACGATGGATATACCAAATTGAAAGAACTATGAAAATCCTAAAAGGGTATGTGAAGAACCCTAACCAGCTTAAAGCATCTATTGCTTAGAAATATGTTTCTGAAGAAGCCATGGAGTTTTGTTAAGATTACTTGTAAAATGCAGGACACATTGGACTTCCTGAACGTCATGACGAAGAAGGCGGTAGACGCGGGGCTTCAGTAAAGAGTATGGTTCCTGATAAATTGCAACAAGTCCACTTGTACATCTTGAATAATGTTGATGAAGTTCAAGATTATATTAATGCTCATAAAGAAATTGTACGGAAAGGAAATAGTCGAATGACTGAATAAAGGTTAATTAGGGAGCATAACAAAACTTTTGCACATTGGTTCAAACAAAAGGTTGAGGGCAAAGAATGTGTTTCTAATACAATTAAATTGTTAGCACGTGGTCCTGAGGTTGATATCATAAGTTAGATTTCATTTGTGATCAATGGTTATATGTTTTACAAGAAGTCTCTTGATGATAGAAGCACCGTCCATAACAGTGGGGTTATGTTAGTGGCTGAATCTATGCACTTCTTTAGTTCAAAAGATAAGAATCCTAGATTGGCAGCAATACCTTATTATGGGGTGATTGAAGAGATTTGGGTGGTTGATTATGTTAAAGATAAACTTCCCATTTTCAAATGCAAGTGGGTTGATGTCAACAATGATGTGATGATTGATCAGTTGGGATTTACATTGGTTGATTTGAAGAGTAGAAGTTTTAGAGATGAACCTTTTATTATGGCATATCAAGTGAAACAAGTGTTCTATGTTATTGATCAAGCAAATAAAATGTGGTATGCAGCTATCAAGGAAAAAGGGTTGTTGATATTAATCAGGAAAGTCATTCAATGAATGATCTTTTTGAGACTCCTTCTTTTTCTAGGGGTTTACCAGAATTGAATGAAGAAGATGAAGCAGACAATGAACACGGCACAAGAAACAATCATCATGAAGGGATATGGGAGGATATCCCTTTATAAAACTACATTGAAGGTTAGTTAGCTAAAATAATTATCATGAACTATATTTGAATTATGTATATTGTTATTGGTGTATATATAAAACTACTTTTTTTGTTGTCGTCATAGGAAAATGAAGGATATGAGGTATACATCTTAGTGTAGATTCTCCAAAGCAAGGCCAGATAGTGAGCATCTGCCTGAGAAGAGTGTGTATAAAGTATTTTGGCCCTAATGAATAACAACATTGTCATTAATGTAATTTAATCTTTGATGTATGTATGTAAGTGAAAAGATAAGGAATTTGGTCAAAACAGCATTGTCATGGTTGTATGATTTCCTTGCATTATGATTCTGTCTATGATTGTAAGTTTATTATTCATAGTTGTTTTCCTTGCTTCTGTTTCGGCCAACACTATTTAAGCACAAGGGAGTTGAGTTTTAATATGTTCGAATGAGTTTTGAGTCTTTCACATGTCATTAAGATGTTAGTTATAATCTGTAAGAGAAGAAGATTTATTTGAATGTCGTTGAACTGGTTGCTGCTTGCTGAGTGAAATGTTTTAACAGGGGAAATGGCTTGCGGGATAAATGTTTTAAACGAGTTTTTTTAAAAAAACAACTTTTAAGACCGGTTCTCTCCAAAACCGGTCTAAAAAGTACATTAAAGACCGGTTTTGGAGAGAATCGGTCTTAAAAATATTACTTTAAGATCGGTTTACCGGTCTTAAAAGTATTATTTTAAGACTGGCTTTGTAGAAAATCGGTCTTAAAATTTCAACTTTTTAGATCGGTTTTCAAAAAACCGGTCTAAAATTTGAACCTTTTAGACCAGTTCCTCTGATAATCGGTCTAAAAAAATTTATTTTTTGATCGGTTTTATAATAACCGGTCTTAAAACTTTTTTTTAAGACCGGTTCCATAACCAGTCTAAAAAGTAGCAGACTTTTAAAATTGACTGTATTAAGACCGAATCCAGAAGCGGTCTAAAATGGCTTTTTTAACCGGTCTTAAAAGTGAATTTTTCACTAGTGTTACTGTCATGTGGTGTGGGTCTTAAAAATACCCACACTTTCGATTCCTCATCATTCCTGTGACTGTATAGTTAGAGTGATAGAGCGATTGTGTTTCTTTGTGTGCCAGTGTCATTCTCCTTGTTCAACTTTAAGGTTCTTCATTTGGGATCGAATAGATACTTAAATTTACTTCTTTTCATGAAACTTCTTTGTAAAAAACCGTTCAAATTAATTTTAGCTTCCTAATGATAGTTTTTTGTACTGATTGGAGAAAATTTTTAATTTAGGGTTTTGGGTAAGTTTTGAATTTTGTCAATAGATGATTATATTGGAATATAGAGTATAATTAATATTTAATTTTAATTATTTTAGATTGTTATTTGGTTATTGCGAGAAATTAAAATTAATTTTCTATTTAAAAAAAGTTAAGATTCATTTCATATATGATATTTTTACCTATTAAATTTGGGTTAAATGATTCATTTGGATTACTAGAGGTATTGTTATAGTCTTGATCAGCTTAGAATGTTAAATGAAGTGAATGTTTATAATTTAACAATTTTGTATTTGAAACTCTAAACTTTAAATTGGGCATTTTGTGCAATTGAATGAATTTGATGTTAACTTGTAACTCAAATGAGTTATTTGAGTTGATGAAAATGTTAAATTAAGGTTAAAATAAATAATAGATATTCTTGTTTGAAATTCGAATTTTTGGGTCATTAATTCAAAACTTTAAATTTATATAATTAAGTTAATTGTTCAATTTGTCTATTAAATTTTTATCTACATTATTGTGTAGATTGGTTTGTGATGGGAATGTGATTAATGCCATTTTTCTCAAAGCTTGCAAGGTTAAGCTTGGAGTTGAGGTAATTAGGGTTAATTCTGTAAGGTGTTTTCTAACCTATCTTTTTTACTTATAGTACTTGAGAATGTTTTAGAAAATCATTTGTATGTTAAATATGAACTTACCTCAGCAAAGCAATGTATTTTCTACTAACATGTTGTGAACATGGACTGTATTGGGATTATTGATGTGCTCGTTGAATTATGGTTGTATCGGATTATCGTACAATAGAATTGTAGCTTTGTGGCTGAAATAAATGTTTCAAAAAAAAATATACGTATATTACACACACACACACACACACACGATTAACGTAAATTGCACCAAAGTAGTGAGACATTTCTATTGTAACCTCGAACCGATTAATGATCCCGTTAGGAAGTTTGTGGAAGAAGAGATGACTTCTGAGGTTAGAGGTCAAAGAATTCTTATCTCACCCTCCCGAATCAATAACTGGTTAGGAATAAAAAATCCTCTTGATGATGATTACCCTAACCTTTCTTCAAACCAAATTCTTTCTATTCTTAGACTTGGTGAGATTGTGGGACTGCTCAAGTTCAATCCAAGTGGTATGAGTGATTTCCATAGAGTCCTATGGTATATCTACTCTAGAGCCATGGTGAATAAATCCAACAACTTCACTCATTTCATTGAGAGGGACTTCAAAAAATTCGCCTCAGTGATCCTCAAAGAGCAAAAAGACTTGGGCGAGTATATCTTCAATGAGATCAAGAGGTATAGATATGAGGGAAAACCAACTACTCCAATGCCTTATCCTCAACTAATTTCCTTATTTCTCAAGAAGAACAAGATCTGGTATTTGGAGAGTAAGGAACCGATTGAGAGGTTAGCACTAGTGGGAAGGAATCAAATTAGAAAGCTAAATATTGAGATTCCTTTGAAGACACCACTAGAAGCAAGTCCAAAAAAAAAGAAGACTGACACAGCAACAAGCCGGATGGATAACACACAGTCTTCTGCTCCAGCCAACACATATTCTCCATCCTTCTTTGGTGCCGCAATGCAAACGTTTATGGAGAACATCCTGAGGAGTTTCCATATTGATATTGCAAATACCAATGCAGAGTTGATTACCCACATGAATAAGAAAATGGGACAACTTATGGAGACAATGGACAAGAGGCACGAAGAGTTACTTGCTGAACAACGTGCCCAGGGTGAGCTTCTGAGATCCATTATGGCTAGACTTGATGCTATGGCATTTGGATCCTCTACTCCTGGTCCTTCTGGTATTCCTGAGCCCATTCCTACCTCTGAGCCTGGACCCTCTATCCTACTGAGCATAAACCCTCTGAGAGTGAACTGAGCAATATCTTATTCTCTATGCCAGATCCTGAAACATTTGAGCCCATTCACATCACCTCTGATGAACCACCTCAGTCTGTTCAGCCTAAGCCCATGCCTACTCCCATTGCTTCACCTGCACGTATTGAGGAAGTAGAAATTACTTCTCTGGTTCCTTATCCTTTATCTCCTCTGGTGAATCCTCCAGATGATCTTTAGACACTGCCAGTGAATCTTCCTGAACCTGAACCATCATCTTCAGATCCTTCCACTTCTGATGGTTCATATGAGTCATTGGCCTTTCCTGTCACTCCCATGTCAGCCGCCAAGCCACCTACTCCTCCTCATGATTGATTCTACCTTTGTGATGAAGACAAAAAGGGGGAGAAGAGCTTGAGTGATTTTGTGAAGAATGACTAAGTCTCTATATTGGGATTTAGATGTATGGGGCTTTTGGGTGTTTTTCAATTGCTTTTAGCTTTGCATTCTAAGTTATGTATTGAATTCTTATTTATGCAATTTGCTATGCCATTAAAGTTAAACTTCATTATGAAATTTTATTGCATTATGGAACTAATGTGTTTTCAATTGTGTATACAAGGTCAACAAGTAATGAACAATTTTTTTTAAAAGATCTCTAATACGTTATTTCAAAGGAGCTTTGAAGTTTAAATTCAATAAACGATTTCATATGAAAAGAATTTAACAAGCATATGTTTCAAAACTTAATTTCAAAAACCTTGTTCAAAATCACCAAGTTTTGTCATCATCAAAAAGGGGGAGAATGTTAGATCCCATATGTTTTGATGATAACAAAGATTGGATCAATAATATAAAAGAATTTGATTTTAAACAAATGAATTTTGAACAATGTAACAAAGTATTACTTGGAGTAAGCACTGGAGTGATGAACCAATTCAGTAAAGGTTTACTCGAGTAGCAACTCAAGTAAGGGAAGCAATTACTCGAGTAGCCACTCGAGTAACCAAAGAAAATTTCATCCAGTGAAGCACTGCCAAATTTTGAACAAAGTTACTCGAGGGACTACTCGAGTAATCTGTAAAGTTATATAGACCATTACTTGAGTAGCCACTCGAGTAACATGATTTTTCGAAGGCATCACTTAAGTAGCCACTTGAGTAATCAGGTTAAAAATCTTCCAGTGACCCTAGCCAAGAAATGGAACACATTACTTGAGTAACGACTCGAGTAACTAGTGAGAAAATAGCATTACTCGAGGGACTACCCGAGTAATCTCCAGAATTATTTGAAGTATTACTCGAGTAGCCACTCGAGTAACCAGAAAGCAAACTCTCGGCCAAGAATTTGATGTATTTACTCGAGGGTGTAATCGAGTAATCTGTCAAGTTATTTGAAAGCAACTCGAGGGACCACTCAAGTAAGGTGTGAAGAAATATGAAGCCCACTCGAGTAACCAGATTACCATAATGATCACCCGAGTAACCTGTGAAGGTAAAGATATGGCCACTCGAGTATTGAAGTATTTTCAAGGTTTGTAATATATCACTCCAGGTCTTACCTGAGTGATATCTGATTTAAAATGTTGATTTTCTCACTGCCATATTTTGGACAAGTTTACTCGAGGGACTACTCGAGCAACAAACTTGATCACTGGAGTAGCGACTCGAGTAAGGTAGTCCAGAAATTATGTTTTTGATTGAATTTTTATTAAATTGTTATCCATATGATTAATCCTTCATTGTATTAGTATCATAAGTACATTTCCAGAGAAATAATGAAGAGATCATGCAAGAAGAGCAAAGTCAAATAAAGTGTCCGAACGTTCACCTACCGCTACCTACCGCAAACGGATAGTTTTCAAATTCAAAGAACTTTCAACTGTTGCTGCGCAAATCTAATGGACATGTTTGAAATGCTTCCAATGGATACTACAAATCATCTATATATATGGAGCATTAGAAAGAAGAAAAACAAGACACGAATTGAGATTACACTGATCAACACATTCTTAGTGCTTTGTTTACTTATACTCATTCATTGTACTTCAGTGATTACATATTTGCTCTGTGAGAGAGTTTTTCATTACAAACTCAATATTTGTTATTGAGACAACTTAAGGCAGTGGAACCTTGAGTTGGGGTTTTGATTACAACGTGTAAGGGGGAGCGAGTGTCCAAGTGAAGGAACTTGCTGTGTACTGAGGTGCTAAGAACCCACTGAATCTTGGAGAATATAGTGAAACTCTCAGAGACGTTCTGAGGACTGGACATAGGTCAAAGTAGTTGTGGCCGAACCAGTATAACTCCTGGTGTACACTTCGGTGATATTTCTCCTTGCTCTTAACTGCTTTTAATATTCCGTCAATTTCCTTATACGCAACAAAATTTCTGAGATCACCCAATTCACCCCCTTCTTGGGTGAAATGCTTGCACTAACAAAAGGTTTAACAAATGATTTATGAATCTCACCTGTTAAACGTACTTTAGCTTTAATGATCCATTGTATGTCCATAGGAAAGGCCAAATGCTTGAATATCTTCATCCTTTAAAGTTGACTGTTATAGATCTTCCGAGCACATCTTTGGGAAGAGTGGGGAACCTGTTCTTAAGCTTTACAAGAGATTCCTCCATGATAACTTAAAGCCCAAATGCTTGAATATCTTCATCCTTCAGTTCTCTGTTTGAGATTTCCACCTGCCCGCTAGTTTATGGATGACATGGAGTTACAACCTTATGAGTTACTCTATATTTAGCTAACACAGACTGGAGCAGCTGATTACAAAAATACCTTCCCCCATCACTGATAATAGCTCTAGGCACTCCAAATCTTGTAAAAATATTTTTCCTCAGAAACTTCACAACTACCCGGGAATCATTTGTAGGAAAAGCAACTACTTCAACCCATTGGAGACAAAATCAACAACTACTAAAATGAACTAATTTCTAAATGATGATGGAAAAGGCCCTATAAAATTGATCCCCCATACATCAAAAAGTTTAACTTTTGAGATTTTTGTTAAAGGGGCTTCATGTCTCATTGAGATATTTCTCGTTCTTTGACATCTATCACAAGTTGCTACAATTATGTGAGCGTCCTTGAAGAGTGTAGGCCAGTAAAATCCTGATTGAAGGACTTTAGTAGCTATTCTATTTGCTCCAAAATGACCACCATATGGGGATAAATGGCAGTAATTTAAGATGATGTCCATTTCTTCTTCAGGAACACATCACCTGATAATTTGATCTGGGCATTGTTTGTATAAGAATGGATCATCCCAAAAGTAATGCCTTACATTAGCCAAAAACTTCTTTTTTTGCAGTTTGTGAAGTTCATATGGCATTACTCCGCTTGCCAAATAATTCACAAAATCAACATACCAAGGAGTAGGTTGTGACTGCATGATAAAATGTTGCTCATCTGGGAAATTCTCCTTGATTGGTGATTCTCTCTTTCGTTCAAGTGGTTCTAATCGAAAAAGATGATCTGTGATGAGATTTTTGGTCCCTTTTTTGTCTTTAACCTCTAAGTCAAATTCTTGTAGTTGAAGCACCTATCTGATTAGTCTGGGCTTAGCATCATTCTTCTCAATCAAGTATTTGATTGCTGAGTTATCCGTCTAGACAATGACCTTTGACCCAATCAAGTATGCTCTGAATTTGTCGAATGCAAATACTACTACTAGGAGCTCTTTTTCTGTTGTTGTATAATTCAGCTGTGCTTCTTAGAGTGTTCTGCTAGCATAATAGATAGCATGAAGATCTTGTCTCTTCTTTGGCCTAATATAGCTCTAACTGCATAATCACTTGCATTGCATGTCATTTTGAATGGAAGATTCCAATCTGGAGCTATGATAACTGGTACAGAAGTCAAGGCACTTTTTAGAGTTTGGAAGGATAATAAGCACTCCTTATTAAACATAAAGGAAGTGTTTTTCTCCAACAGCATGCACAGTGGCTTTGTGATTTTTAAGAAGTCCTTGATGAATCTTCTATAGAAGCTAGTATGTCCCAAAAAACTCCGAATGCCCTTGATTGAGGAAGGAGGTTGTAGCTTTTGAATATTTTTAATCTTAGGTTGGTCCACTTCAATGCCTCGATCAGATACCTTTTGACCTAGCACAATTCCTTCTTTCACAATAAAATGGCATTTCTCCCAATTTAGAACCAAGTTTGTCTCTACACAACGTTGCAAGACTTTTGCCAAATTTGAAAGATGATTAAATGATTCTCTAAAAACTGAAAAATCATCCATGAATACCTCAATGAACCTTTCCACCATGTCTGAGAAGATCACCATCATACTGCTTTGAAATGTTGCTGGTGCATTACATAGACCAAATGGCATCTTTCTGAAGGCAAAGATACCATATGGACATGTAAAAGTTGTTTTCTCTTGATCCTCTTGTGCAATTGTAATTTGATTATATCCTGTGTACCTATCCAGGAAACAATAATAGACTTTCCCTGCTAGTCTGTCAAGTATCTAGTCTGTAAATAGTAGAGGGAAGTGATCTTTTCTGGTGGCTTTATTGAGCTTTCTGTAGGTGATGGACACTCTCTATCTAGTCACCGTTCATTGTGGAATTAGTTCATTTTTCATGTTGGGCACCACTGTCATTCCACCTTTTTTTGGCACAACTTGAACTGGACTTACCCATTGACTGTCGGAGATTGGGTAGATTATGCCAGCATCCAGCCACTTTATTACCTCCTTTCTCACCACCTCCTTCATGTTTGGATTGAGTCTTCTCTGGTGCTCGACTGAAGGCTTGTAGTTGTCCTCCATCAAGATCTTATGCATACAAATTGAAGAACTAATCCCTCTTATATCAGCTATTGAACTTACAAATGCTGTTTTATACTCCCTTAGAACTCTTAATAACTTTTCTTCTTCTTTAGGAGTAAGAGATGCAGAGATGATTACAGGTAATGTTGAATCTCTTCCCAGATAAACATACTTCAAGTGGGATGGCAGTATTTTCAACTTCAGTACTGGTGGTTTCTCCGTTGATGGTACCGACTTACTTGACCTTTCCCTAAGATCTTCAAATGGTTTCTTGATAAAAATTGGGGAATTTACTTCAAGGTACCTTATCTACTCTAAGACTTCTGGATTAGTTGATTTTGATACATCTACCATTCCCATTGCTAATGGTTGATCCATGCAGATTTCGTTCACCGCGTCTTTTGTGTAGCTGGTCAATGTATCGAATCTATAGCAAGTGTCACCTTTATCTAGAAAGGATAAAGCCTTGAAAATGTTGAAGGATACTTGATTATCTTGAACTCGTAAGGTTAACTTCCCCCATTGCACATCTATTAATGTTCTCCCAGTTGCTTGGGATGGCCTCCCAAGAATGATGGGAATTTCTTGGGCTTCTTCTATGTCAAGTATTATGAAATCAGTTAGGAATATGAGTTTGTCCACTTTCACCAGAACATCTTCTAAGAGACCACTTGGATGTTTTATTGATCGGTCAGCCAGAAGTAATGAAACTGTGGTGGGCTTCACCTGTCCAAGACCAAGTTTGTTGTAGACAGATAGAGGTATGAGGTTTATACTTGCTCTAAGATCACAAAGTGCTCTTTCAAAGTGACATTGACCTATGGTGCAAGTATGCAGAAGCTTCCTGGATCTTTCATCTTTGGAGGTAATTTCTTTCGGAGAATAGTGCTACACTCCTCAGAAAGTGCAACTGTTTCAAATTCCTCAAGCTTACGCTTATTTGAGAGAATGTCCTTCATGAATTTTGCATAACTGGCCATTTGGACAAGAGCATCTACAAAAGGAATGTTGATGTGCAACTTTTTGAAAACCTCCAGAAACTTTGCAAACTGCTTGTCTAGCTTTGCCTTCGCAAGTCTCTGAGGGTATGAAACTGGTGGTACATATGGAGGAGGATTGTCTGGAAAGATGATTCTTCCTGGTATCACATCTTCCTCCTTTTGTTCTTCTCTGCTTTCTTTCTTTTCTCTGTCATCCTTCTTCTTAATTATAGGATCTTTCAATTCTTTACCACTTCTTAGTGCAACTGCCTTCACATATTCTTTTAGGTTTCTTTCGGTATTACTTAGTAGAGTTCCTGGTTGCCTGGAATTCAGCATATTTGCAATTTACCCCATTTGGATCTCCAAGTTCTTTATTGAGGCTTCTTGATTTTTGATTGTTGCATCATCCTAGCCATGAATTGAGATGTATTCATGGTTATTTGAGCCAGTGCATTCTCCAAATTCACTTTCTGTTGTGGTGGATTTGGTTGTTGAAAAGCTTGTTGCTGGTAGTTCCCTTGTAGCTTGAATGCATTTTGATTTTTCCTCCAACTAAAGTTTGGATGATTTTGCCAACCTGGATTATAGGTGTTTAATAATAGGTCATTCTTTTGATTTCTGATGAAATGAGCTTGCTCCGGCATGAATAAGTGTCCTTATTGACATTGCGTGATTACATGAGGTCCTCCACATTGATCACAAGCTTCAGTAGGAGTGCTGATTACATTTGCTTGGGTTGTCAATGATCCTACTTACTTGGATATAGATGCAACTTGAGAAGACAAAGTTGTAAGGACATCCAGCTCGTATACTCCAAGTGCTTTCTTTTAATTGCTACGTTCAGAAGGCCATTGATATGCATTGGCAGCCATCTCCTCAAGTAGATTGTAAGCATCATCTATATTTTTTATCATTAAAGATCCTCCAACTGCAGCATCTACAAGAATTCTGGAGATGTACATATCCACTATAGAAAGTTTGTAGTTGCCACCAATTTGGTAACCCATGATGAGCACATCTCCTTAGCAACTCCTTGTATCTTTCCCATGCTTCATAGAGGCTTTCTTGTTCATGTTGGGTGAATGAGGCAATTTCATTCCTCAATTTAACAGTTTTTGCTGAAGGAAATTATTTCTCCAAAAATTTCTGGGCCATGATCTCCCATGTTGTTATGCTTCCCACTGGTATCGATTGTAACCAACTCTTAGCCTTATCCCTGAGTGAGAAATGGAAAAGTCTAAGTCTAATGGCGTCATCAGTAACACCATTATGCTTGAATGTGTCATAGATTTCTAGGAAGTTGGATATATGTGCATTAGGATCTTCTATTGGTAAACCACTGAACTAATTTACTTGCATCATCTAGATAATTGCAGGCTTGATTTCAAAGTTGTTAGTGCTACTGGTGGTCTCCTGATTCCAGAGTTTGTCTCCATGACTGTTGGTGTTGCATAATCACGGAGTATTTTGGTATCTGTTGTTTCTCCCCAGATTTGCCATCGGATTGCTTAGGATTGAAGTAGACTGCTTCCAAACTCTTCGATTTCTTCGACAAGTTCTTTCGATCTTAGAATCAAGAGGTTGTAGTTCAGTTTCCTTCAATCTAGTCATACACTAAACAAAAGCTTGAAAATAAACACAAGGCACCAAGAAGAAAAACAAATGTAATATGAAGACCAAATTAGTATTAAAATTACTTGGTATTGATATTAATGACAACAATCGCCGACAATGACGCCAAAAACTTGTTGCGAGTGTAAATGATCTATTAGAAAGTGCAAGTGTACACTGTCGTCAACAAGTAATATAGAAGTGAGTAGAGTATCATTCCCTCGAGGATTGACCACTAAGTACCAAAGTGAGTAATTTTAACTCTATTTAGTCGATCGATTAGTTGGTGATTGAGAGTATGAAATAAAAGATGAGTAAATATGAATGCAAATGATATGAAACAACTATTGAGAAAAAGCCCTAGGGGTCAGATTTCACTTAACAAATCCCGGATTGAATCACTTATCTATTCTAGCCTAATTTATTCCACGTGATTGATAGTCGAGTTTCCCTAATTTAATTACTAGCCTCTTCCAAGGTCAAGCAATTCTATAATTAATTGCTAATCCAATATGTTCCTATATGAATTTAAGCAATTAATTATGCATTAAAATTTATGGAACTCTAAGACTACACAACTCATATGAATATATTCCTATTTCATATGCAAGTTATGGTTTTAATTATAGGGTCTACACACATGTATCTCCTTCCAGTCTCAACATATATATTCAAATCATTCAAAAGATGGCCAATCAAATGAAAGCATTAAGAATAATAATTAACACTCAATCATAAAGGAAAAATTAAAACTAGATTTAATAAGTTAATATTCAATTCGTTATTAGTAAGCTACGTCATCACCCTAGGAAAATGAAAATTTAGGTCATGATAAAATAAAAAACAAAACCAAAATAAATTGACATTATATAAAACTAGAATGAAATCCTCATAAATATTGCATAAAAATTGAATAGTAAATTCACAAACATAAATATACAACCAAAAGATGCATGAAAAATAGAAAAAGCTAGCCATCCCTTTAGGAGGAAAAACCTTCTATGTAGGTGGCATGAAAAGAGTAATACAATCTTAAGCCTTCTAAGTTGGAGGCATTCAAAAATTAATACAATGCATAAAATTAACTCTAAGATGGTGTATGTGGGGAGGAAAGGAAAGTAATGGATATGAAATGGTGTAACTGAAGAAGAGAGGAGAGTAATGGATATGAATTGGTGTAAGTGAAGAAGAGAGGAGAGTAATGGATATGAATTGGTGTGTGAAATGTGAAGAAGAGGGTGGCTATATATAGGGAAGAATGAAGTAGGGTAGATGAAGTAGTTGGTGAAATGTGGTAGGTGAAGTAGTGGATAGAATGTGGTAGCTGAAGTAGTTGGTGAAAAGGAAGATGAAGTGGTAGATGAAATGGTTGGTGGAATGTAAATGATTCCCGCTTTCAACTTCCAAGCAAAATTTGAAACCCTTGGAGATAGAATTTGATTTTGGTCTCAACACCAAAGTTGTAGAGCTCTTTCTTAGCTTTTTATCCGTATAAAGAACATCCCAATCCTGATAACCACCCCTGTGGTGGCAGATGCAATTAGGATTAGTCTCTTCAGAGCATCCTCATGTGTACTTGCTTCATATCTCGATACATCTTAGTGATTCCTGGATGAATGGTGTACTTGCTCTGATGATCATTTTGAAGAATAGTCTTCTTAATTTCCTAGTTGTCCAGAACATAAATCTTCTTCTTGTACCTCTCTCACCAATATCATAATCTAGAACTTCACCATTCTCCAACTCTTCTTTGATAATCAACAAACGGTCACCTTCCATCTGAGCCATCTTTAGATCATTATAGAATTCAAAATTCTCGAGTATTGCACTCAAAACCACCTCAAATTTAGGCATAAGATCCACTTCTGATAATCCTCCTAATAGGTTGTGTTCACACACACACAGATGTGGAACATGTGTACTATCACACCCTATCTTATTTTAACCTTTTTTAGAGTATTCGCGGAAAACAATACCCAGTTTGGTGGGCAACACATGAATAGCATAAATATACTATAATATGTGCATGGTTATGAAAATTCCCCTAAGGGATTCGTACCGATAATTACAATTAATGTAGCCATGCAGAGCTACTTGGGTATCTAAACCCGTCCCAGTGAAATGGAGACGCCTTCCCATCTTTGTTCCACCACTATATTCTCCTTGTACGATTCTCTTCTTTGTTTTCAGAATACCTTCTGTCTTCACCTGTCTAAATTGTTGGTAGGGGAGGATAAGATTCAGGAGAATCTCAGTAGGAAAATAGTACCAATATGCATGTAAGATAAGTGCTTAATGCATGACATGCTTGCATTACATAACTCATGCTCACACAATGACGTATCTGCGTGCTCAATGTTTTAAACAACAAAACTATAGCCACAACATAAATAGAAACAGAGCTTCAATTTCATATATGTTTTACATAATCAAGAAAAGAAATAACATATATCAATACACCATCACAAATATCAAATATACGCAGGAGAGGTAAGTTCCATACCTATTGCCTTTCCTAGATCCTCGAATAATGTGCCTCGATTTGCATGCCAATCCCTTAGGCTCACTACTCAGTCCTAAAATGTCAAATGTACAATTTATACACTTCCATAGTGTTTTTGTGGGTTATATGAGTCTATATTGAAAAATGACTAAAATGTCCCCGGGACCCCGGCCTCGTCGTACCCGGTCTGACCACACTTTTCCCGAAATTTTGACATGGGCTATCCTGACATAGTTTTGCCCAAGGAATCCATTTTCGGACTCAGAATTACAAAATTCACCGCCAAAAGATTAAATTGCCCTTGGCAGCCCTATTTTAAGGTCTTCAGGGACGTTTTTGTAATTATGCTCTTTCGGTCTTCTCCGAAAAAGTGACCAACTATAATCCTACCTAATTTTGCCTCCTAAACTCAATGGAATAATCAAAACATCAAAAATCCAGAACTAACCCCTCCAAATAGCACTGGTTGAACTTGAAATTCTCAGGGGAAAATTGAGGTTTTTGAATTCTGACATCAAGTCCTTGCTCCTTTCTACTCCTAACCACTTTATTAACTGTTTAATTACGTTATAACTACCATTTAGATCCAATTTTGGCAGCATAATGCCTATGGTTCAACATTTCTAAATTTTACAAACAGAGCCAAACCAGCAAAAATCCACCGATAAAACTATCCTCAATAGCCAGAATAACCAAAGATTGAAGTGTAGGAAGTTACCTCAAGCTCCTTCTGGCTTTTTCCTCTTGTGGCTGAAAACCCTAGCTTCTTAAGCAATGAAATTTGATTCAAACAACCTTAAATAATATAGAAGAGAAGCTTAGGAGAAGGGTTATACACGTTAGATGCGAATTCACTGAAGAAATCTACCTACCTTGTGAGTTTTCTTCTCTTTCTCTCTCTAAATGCTCTCAACTCTTCTTCTCCTTTTAGCTGAAAATCACGTCAGTTTAGAGGCTTAGAGGAAGTAGATGATGCCTTTTTATCATATATTTAATGTTATTTTGTTCATTTGTTTAATTTCCAAAAAATTCCAATAATTAAACTTTATGTACATAAACCCTTAACTTAGTGTAACCATGTCATTAAGTCCAACTAATATTTCCTTCTTCTTGCCACATATAGGAGAGACCTAAGGGTCCTTCCCTATAGTACTTCATAACTTGTTCCGATTACATATATACATAAAGCTCAATTTTGGTCAAAATTACACTTTTTGCTCGAATTTTTCATAAATTCATATTAAATTGAATAAAATATTCTAAATATATTTTTCCCTTTTATTTATTTATTTCAAAATTTATACAATCACCATTACATCTTTCTTTTTCAAATTCACAACAATTAGCAATTTTGACTGATTTTCTAACCAAACTTTGAAAAATCATAACTAACTTTATAGACATCATTTTAGAGTGATTCAAAAGTCTATAGAACCCTTATTGAGTCTAGTTTCAAGAAAAAATATATAATTTTGCTATCTAGAATAATAAAATTCCCAGATTTTCAATTTTTGCATGCCGTTCTTGAAAATGATCAATTTTTTTGGGCAAACTTCAAAAATTCATAACTTTTTATATATAGCTCTGATTGATTAATGTGACCCATCAAATTAAAGCTTAGGATGACTACTTTCATCATATAAAATTTCATAATTTTTTCTCATCATTTACTCTTCCAAAACCTTATGACAAGCTTAATGCTTGATAGGAAATTTCACTAGAAGCATAATCACTTTCTTCAAAATTCACCATTTTATTTTCTTTAATGCCCAAAATATATAAGAAATATTAGAGAATAGATTTAGGACACCTGCTAAATCAATGCTTAGTAATCCTCTTAACTTAGGTTTATTTTCCAGCCTCAAATTCCAAAATTCAGGGTATTACATGTACTTTCTTATGACTCAATGTGTATACTTTTACATTGGCCTTTCCTGGATGATACTTCAACTCAAAGTCATAATTCTTCAAGAACTCCATCCATCTTCTCTGTCAATTATTCAATTCCTTCTGAGCCATTAGGTATTTCAAACTCTCATGATCTTTGAATATCTCAAAATGTAATACATACAGATAATTCCTCCAGATCTTCAAAGCAAACACCAAAGCAGAAAGTTCTAAGTCGTGGGTCAGATATTTCTCCTCATAAGGCCTCAACTGTATATATGTGTATGCCACCACTTTACCATCTTGCATGAGCAATATCCCAAGTCTTTTAGTGATGCATCAGTATAAACTGTACAAGGTCTATGTGGGTCAAGTATAATGAGAATAGCAGTAGTAGTTAACTGGAACTTCAGCTCCTGAAAAGCTGCCTCACACTTTTCATCCTAAACAAAAAGCTACTCTTTCTTAGTCATTCTAGTGAGTGGCGCAGATATTTGAGAGAATCCCTCTATAAAAAGGTGGTAATAACAAGCTAGCCCCACATAATTGCAAACTTCTATCCCTAACTTGGGTAGTTGCTTTTTTAACACATCATCAACCTGTTAGGATTGACAGGCACAACAAAAGAATTTTAAAATTTTCACCGATCCTAATCAAGGATCTATCAATGGTGTTTAAATTGAGTTAGAAAGATTCGTACCTTTTAATTCAGGGTTTTTGATCTCTAGGAGCCAACATGTCAGGTCCACCCCCTCTACTGGTATCCATACGAATGCTCTCCAACACAAACTACGTGCTAGCTCTAAATTCTTATTCATGTATGAGTATATCTGCTCTATCAATTTTATAACCTATGAGGGCTATATTTGAATTTTAAAATTAATCTTTATTAATTTTAAAATTAATTAACAAATAATTATCTTGATGAGTTAATTAAATAAATTCAGTTTAAATTAAATCTGTCCAACAATTTTATTTTAACCTATTTATTTAATCCAAATAAAGAGCCATTAGATTTAATTTATCTTCATAAATTAAATCTGATTTAATTTATCTTCATAAATTAAATATGAGATACTATATCTCTATCATGTTAGTTATTATATCTAATTTATCTTAATAAACTTAATTTAAAACTAACACAATATAATAATACCATAATATATATATATATACACATATATATAAAATATGTATTTCAAAAATACACACACACACACACATAATATTAACAAATTTTATATTATATATATAAATATAAAATTTATCCACCTTAGATTAAACATTATCTCGTGTTGGACTATTCTTGTGTACGACCCTGTAGGCCCATAAGAAGTTGGCAGTGGGCCAATAACTGTACTAACCCATAAGTCGAAAGCGGCCTCTAGTAAGACATTACGACTACCCAATTCATATGAGGATCGTTAACACGATGCAACCTGTCATATAACCATGTCACGTCCCTTTTGTCACACGATATATCGGTCAAGGATGAGGCATAGATAATGTCATCCTCTTGTTTATGACCATTGTTTTCTTGATTCTTGAGTAGCCTGATAATAGAAATGGAAACTCCTTTCCATCGTAGTATGGCCATACATTTCTCTGACTCACTCATCGAGGGGCCCAGTAATATCTCTCTACTAATGTGAGGGATAAATTCCATCTTGATCATTCATATTCCTCTGCATGAAAAACCACCAAGCTGGATCGTAGCCTTTATCATCACTCGGTTAAAAGTGACTTTTGACTAGTTCAAAGCTTAGCAACTCTCATGTAGGAATCCATGATGACCTCACATCTAAGGGCATTGTGACGTAGTTATACATGAGAAAAGCTTATAACTTGATCCATTCAGCTTTGATTTTATGGCCATAAACTTCATTTTCTTCAATCAGAATTTCACCTCTGGCCCACTTAGCATATAACTTATGCTTTCTCAATAGCCATAATGCAATCAGGATATGTTCTTGATGTTCCTCTATATTGTTTGAATATATTAAGATATCATCTGTGAAAACCACCAAAAACTTGTCCAACTAGGATATAAGAATCTAGTTCACCTAATTCCCAAATATTATGGGGCATTAGTCAGTCCAAATGACATAATTAGGAACTTATAATAACTATATTTAGTATAGAAAGTCATCTCAAATCAATCTTAGAGGATATTGAAAAATTCATAAGCTGATCCAGCAAATTGTCTATTCTTAGCAAAGGGTATTTATTTTTAATGTTGACTTTGTTCAACTGCCGATAGTCAATGCAAAGTCTCAAGTTACTATCTTTTTGCTTTACTAATAACACTAATGAACCTTAAAAGAGACACTTGATTTAATAAATACTCACTTTGCTTATTCAATTTAGTCAACTCATATGATAACATGTGATAAGGAGTCTTTGATATAGACTCAGTTCCTGGTGCTAATTAAATTGAGAATTCCACTTCCAGCTTTAGGTAAGGTAGTCATTTCTTAAGAAAGATTTCTAAGAATGTATTCACTATATCAAAATGATTTATGCTTCCTTTTAAGTCAACTAGGACAGAAAAGAATACAACATATGTTTGAAAACCCTCCTTCATACTTATCAAACCTCTTAATATTTTGACATTTATTAGAGTGACAACGCGCAGTTCAGTGGGTAAATAGAAATAGTATAAACATACTGATATAAAATACTTGTTTATTTTACAGGAATCCCCACAGGGTTTGTATGAAATATTTACAGATTTCAAAAATAATAAGAAAGGCTACAGATAACAAATGACAATGGTTGAATAGGACTAGGATCCTTAATTGTTGTAATCTACATCCTTGCTTTTGGATCCTCTTCTACTAGTTGAAGAAATTTAAATTTATGGAAAGGGGTGAGATTCTTATGAATCTCAGTAGTAACACACAATCAATAATATAAAATGTGATAAATAAACACACAGTACACCATATAGTGTAACAGAACAATCATACTACAAACTTAAGAGTGCACACTATTTAGGATCAAATGATTGTTTGATCCCTACTTGTCTCATTACCTCAGCTGGATCTCAAATGAGCTAGATGGTACTTGTGCTTTTCCTACACCACAGCTAGGAGTTGTAACTACCATTCATATCATAGAACATGGAAACATACAACATATAAAATTATGACCTAGGCTATTCCTACACAGTTTTGCTTGTAAAATCCATTTTTGACAAATATTGCTTTTTCTCTTCCCTCTTCCATTTAGGTCGTCCAAGAGGCCTTTGGCACCCCCAAAATTTGATCTCTCCTTCATCATCTTCATTCTCTCTCCCTCCTCCATGTTCGTCCAAGCCAAGGTGGAAAGAGAAAAGGAAGAGGTGAGATTTTGCTTGCTTGGTGTCTTCTTTAGCTCAGACACTCTTCATTAATGTTGATCATGGTGATAAAAGCTCCATTGCTATGGTTTTATATTTTTGAAAGGTGGTGTTTGAACACTTGAAAAAATTGGGAAGGTTATGGAATCAAGGAATTGGCTTTGGAAAGAGGAAGAGGTAAGTATTTGATATGTTTTGACCTAAGTTTTGTGGTTCTTGGTTGAGTTTTGTGAATTGTGAATTTTACCCTAATTTTGGTGTAATTATGAAATGGATGATTTGTTTTGTGTATTGTGGTAAAAATGGTGCCATATTGTATTTTGGTGCCATTAGAATTAGTTTGAAACTTTGATTGGAAAGGAATTGCAATGTAGAGTTTGAATTGTGACTTGTGTTGACATGTTGTGATTATTGGTGAAACATGTCAATGGAATGTGAATTTGGTTGATTTAGTGTTTCCAATGGATTCCATGTGAAAATTTGTGTGAGAGTGATATTTGATGTGAATTTGGGAACCATTGGAAGCAAATATACAAAACTAGAATTCTGTCCATTGAAACTCTGTGTTGGGTAGTCTTTTTGTATTGACGTTTTGAATAGGCAAATGATATCTAAAAATTATAAAAATTTCCAGTCTTAAATTTCACATTCCAAGCTTCAAAATGGACAAATAATTTGTGCCATTTCATTTTGTGAGCTTGGAGTTATGACTGTCCAAAATTTGATGTCGAAACTGGACTTGATTCTTGAGCAGTGTGGATATTTATGTAATTCTGTATTTTTGTGGTTATGGACAGCCTTGATTCATATTTTTTCTATGAAGAGAACTTAAATAGCTTTCAATAGGCTTTGGGATTACCTCATTTTGATTTTTCTAGAATTAATTATGATTTTTTGAAGTTTCCTTGGCTGCAACCCAAAACTTTCTGTGCACGTTTTGGCAGCTGCCAGAAAATCTTGGCTGCAGCCAAAAACCTTCTGTGCTATTTTTGACCGACCCAGAGAATTCTTGGCTGTAGCCAACCCCTATTTTCAGCACTTTGTGATTTTAAAAAGTGGTTTCCAACTTATTACTTCCCAATCTTTTTAAGCTTTCGTTGAGCTTATTATTAGCCACCTAATGGTTGTGAATGATAACCAACTTTGAGTGATATGAAAGTAAGGATTTGGAATAGAGAATAACCCTATGTCCTTGATTTGGTTAATAGGGTTCGATATTCACCTTGATCGTGGTTTGATATTCGCCCTGTTTGTGAGTAGCCGGTGCCAGAGTATATGTGGAAAGAACAAGGGTAGGGAACTTACCTCTCCTGCATGCTCTGATATTTGTTTTGGTGTATTGATGCATGTTATAGCTTTGCTTGTTTATGTGAAACATATATGAATGATTGAAGTTTTGTTTCAATTTATGCTATGGCCATAAGTATGTTGTTCGAAATGTTGAGCTTGCATATTTGTCATTGTGTGAGCATAAGTTATGTAATGCAAGCATGTCATCATTAAATATTTATCTTACATGCATATTGGTATATGTTTCCTACTGAGATTCTCTCGAATCTCACCCTCCCCTACTAACAGTTTAGATAGGGCAAGTGGATCGAGGAGGGAGCAAGCAACCAAGGGCGGCAAGGACTCCCTAGAGATATTTGTTTTGGTAGTTGTTATCAATATGAGTTGGGATGATTGTATATGGTATGGATGTATATTTGGAATGAGAATTTGTGTAATCCGAATATGAGAACTCGTAAATGAGCAAATATACCCTGTGAACTTTTTAGTTAAGATATAGAACTCGGGATTTGCCGGGATTATTATTATTTACTCTGATGTTTATAATAAATGTGAGTTATCTTCGTAAAGTAATTGTATTTGAAATGTGAATATGAGACTAGATGAATTAGATTTTAAAAGATATTTGAGAAAACCCTATCGAGAAGATGAGATTATAAATGAGTTTTGATTATTATTGGTTTCTATTTCATTTTAATTACGTATTTCGAATCATAATTACGAAGGAGGTTACATGTTCTCTACACAAATTTCCATTCTAAACACAATGGAAATATTAAAAACACAAAATCTAGTCTAAACACAACTAAACTACCCCTAGACAAAATCTGGGATTTTATTAGAAAAATTGGAGATTTTCAATTTCTATGCAACCAAACATCTTTTCACTTCTAATCACTTGTTTAATCACCTAAACACTTCTTGAACATGATTAATGGCAAATTGGACAGCACCTCTGTAATACCCCGAATTTTGAGACTTGAGCTTAGAGAATAAGCCGGAGATTAGTGGACTGCTAAGCCCTGGTTTAGCAGGATCCTAAATTGTGATTAAGAGATAATGACTCCAAAAGTGGATGTGGTTAGTGATAAATAACCCTTTTGGAGACTATGATGTGATTTGGCATTCGAATGTGATTCGGATATGTTGTGATTTGTACCCAGACCCTGTATTTGAGTTCAATTATGGATTAACATCTAAATTGAATGAAAATAAGGGGGAGGGCGTATGTATGGTGTAAATGAATGGGAAAATGTATTTGGTTGTGATTCAAGAGGAATTGCCATAATCAGGGGCAAAATGGTAAAGTTACCGACCAATTGGTCAGTTATCAAAGAGGAAACTCATTAACCGACAGCAATCCATACCCATATTTACATCAATGTTCTTTAGTGCAAACATGTCAAGTCAATGGTCGTCTTGTGACCTTCAAATACAAATGTCCAACTTAATTCCTTTTACCTCAAAAATTACCATTGCCACAATTATCTCAAACTTAACCACTTTTCTTATTATACAACTCCTCTTTAATTCATTATTTTATTAACTTCATTATTCTATATGCCTTAAGACTTCTAAATGTCTCATCATCTTTTTGTTGTGACTTGCAACTACCTACAAAATTTTATTCCTTATGTTCTCAACCATACAATCACTTAATAGTCCTTTCAACTACAATTCAACAGTTCTCAATTGTTGTAAACTAAAAAGTCATCAAACTCTCATTCTTCTACATTTCTTCTAACATACAATTGTACCATTTATAATCCTCTTCCTTAATATTGAGAAAATGTTTGCTGACATATTGACAAACTTTAACAACAATTATTTGGCTAAGCATGTATTAAGATACCACTCACCTAAAGGACCAAAATTATTATATGCCCTTGGAAAAACCTAGTTTGACCTTATTTTATCCTAAAAGAGTAAACAAGTTTACTTATTTCAAGGTCCCAAAATTATAGACATAGGCACTTTCACAGCTGCAACTTGCCAATTCGCAAGGCATGATGTTTAACTATCACTACTTCCACAAAGGATTCTTCTACATTAAAGTTATCAAGACCTTATCACATAGCCATTTTCTCCTTCTGGATTCATATTTCCTGCTAAAATTTAATAATACAACTCTTATACACCACCAAGTTGTATCATGAAGAAGTTCAATTACATTAATGGTGTTCAAAATCTCTTGGATTCACGTCCTTTCTCCCCACTTATGGATGGAACCCCACATGACAGAGAGATTAGCAGGAGACCTACATAGGCTATTAAAGCTTATGTCTCAGTCTACTTCCATTTGCCCTTAATAAAAAATAGAGACCTGCTTGAAAAATATTAAATCAATGACGGGGTGAGATGTGAAGTCTTAGTAACCAAAATCAATTTACAAAGTATGCAAGAAAGGATTGCAAGTCAGAGAAACAGATTTGACTAATATAATGATACTATTCTCAATAGTTAAACACCACATAATATTATCAACAATTAAAACCATCCTCTCTCATCCATCCTTCTCTTCCTTATATCTTCTAGACGTGGTACAACCTATCAGTGCTAGTACACCCAGTTAAAGGTTAGTTAGTCACTTTAATAATAATGCCCCATACCACCATCGATATATAGTAATAGGGAGGTGTATGCTCAAAACACTCAACGCAAAATCCAAGCCAGGAATGAGAGAGCCGATGGGTACAATTTCTCCATATCTCTTCCACACAACCTAACATATCCCATAGCAGAAAAATAATATATCACTATAGTTTTCAAAAACATATTACAAGATTATTATCCCATATACAACATCCCATGACAAACATCATAACTATTATAACATAGCAATCTTAATAATAATCCCATTCATATATACAAGTTGGAAAATACACTGTTTCACTGAACTAAGTTCGTATTCAAACATACACATAATTTTTCAAAACACATACAAGTAGCGTAAATGAAAGTAAGGTTTTGAAAACACCTTACAGCCCAAAGCATGCATGCAGAATAAATTAACCCCAATTACCTCAACTCCAAGCTTAATCTTAACTTGAGGAACAAAGCACAAACGATCACTGGTAAGGAAGCTCTACATTATCAATGTAGACACCCTATCAATTACAAGAAACAATAAAAAATAATTAGTTATACAATTTAACTTCCAAAACCCAATTTCTTGTATAACCATTATCCTCAACATGTCAATTCCCTCAACAATCCTTAACTTCAACATTCCAATGTCTTAAATCACTTCTCATGAGCCCAAATCACAGATTAAAATCCTCAGATAACCTCTACACCATCTTTCTCCATCAATAACTCAATTTCATAACTTAAAGTTTCACCTCCAATATACCCCTAGTCATGAAATCATCAACATCAATACTCTTAACCGATTAAATCTCTTTTCTAATTTATTTGAGTATAATCTAATCATTACACAACTCTTCAAACCTCCACATAATCAAGATCATATCAAAGCCTAACTCAAATATCAAAGCCTATCTCATAATTTCATATAGTTCAAAATCCAACAAAACTAAGCCGATTAAACATTCAATAATACCTTTAATAACCCAAGTAAATCATTTAAACCAAATTTAATCAGTAAAAACATCCTAAAAGAAATAAATTCTAAACTTTTGAAATAGAAAATTAATTTTAAATTCTTCCAACAACCAAATAACAAATCTAAACTGATTAAAACTAGCTATTAATCGTCCTCTACACATCCATAGTTATCTATTATCAAAACTCAAAACTCTCCCAAAACCTTAACTTCAAAATTTCCTCTTATCCGTGCCATACTACCCCTATTGGAAAGATAAAATTAAGCAGAATAGTTTTTATAAAAAGAGTTAAGTGAAAAGAAGTAGATTTGAGTGTAGAAATTATGTGTAAAGCTTACCCTATGTTGAAAATAGTGCTCTATATCAGAAGACGGAAGAGGAAGAAATGACGTCTCCGCCGCCACTGTGCCAGTCGATTTTTGAAAAATGGATGAAGGGGTATATTCTTATATCACTATGTGAATAGTTTAAGGGGCCACGTGCCCCTGACTATTCATTTGTTTTTTTTCCTTTTGTTTTTTAAATGTTTTTGTTTTCTTTTTCTCTTTTCTAGTTTCTTTTGTTTTATATTTTTTGTAATCCACCTTCATTTTTTTAAACAACAATATTTTTATTTCATTTTTATTAACAATTACACTAATATGAAATATTATTATTTCCACATTTTTATCCCAATAATTTCTTTTGATAAATCCATTTATCATAAATAATTATTTATTAATTATAATTAAATCCTAAAAATAAAAATGAGGGTGTTACAACTTGGCATGAAGATGGGGAAGGGGAGTTATAATTAAAGGACCAAAAAAAGCATAGTTAGGGATGTGGAAATTTTAGAGAGCTGTGGCGACTTCCTTGGAGAGATAGGGGGAGGTTGATGATGGAGATGGTAACTTGGCAACCACATCAACACTTATTAATTTAGATGTAGGATGACTCAGGTGTGAGTTGGCTGATATGGATAATTTTCTAAAAGGAGTGAAAAGTTAACGACTAAATTTTTGTTGAGTCAAAAGTTAGAAACTAGATCACACTGAGTCATATTTGAGGGATTGAGTTATAAGTGAATTGATAATCGAAAGACAAAAGGATTAATTTTTCTAAAAGAAATTGCTCCACCCACATTTTATGCACCGGTGTTCACTCTAAGGTTCTTTTCTTTCTTCTTCTCTCCACATGTCCGTCTTCTCCTGCCTTCATTTCATTGCAAGCATGTGTCTTTTCAACCGCATCCTCCTCTCTTTTACATTATTTCATCTTATTGTCTTGTCAAGTCAACCCTCTCTTCCTCCATTTTACTGTGCTTAATGTGTATATATTATCATTATTTTTTTGCCACCCATTCCCCTTTCCTTGAAACTATTGGCCTAGGTGTGTGGATATATATATATATATATATATATATATTAACTTATTAACCATGCTCCATCCCTTCACCGACAGCACGTGGGACTAGCTAGCAAATCTACACATTGTTGTAATTATTTATTAACAACCTTTCCCCTTCCATAATTAAGATTAGATGTGAGTGAAGGTGTGTGTATATTTACTTATTATTGTTGATGTTGGTGTCATTATTATTATTATTATTTTCTGCAAAACCCCACCAGCTCCTGCCATTATTTTTGTGCGTGTATATTTATTCTATTCACACCCCACATCGATCACTCATCCGTCCCTATACCTCTATATATATATATATTTCCTTACCTTTGCACTTTCTTGAATGTGTGTGGGTCTTCCATGCGTGTCTATATACACACTTCTTCCACCTACATTCTTCTTATCACCTTTTCCTTGTATTATATATATATATATAAATAATTTCACTTTTCTTTACTTGTGGTTACAAGCATCTTTTAAAGCCCTTTTTCATATCCTACTATCACAGTAGCCCTATTTTCATATATAATATATATCTTCTTCTCATGTTTTCAATAACTAATGCATTTGGCTGACTAGTTTATGAGTTTCATGATGATTAAATCTTTGGACTGTATGTGTGTGTGGTGTTCTAATGCCTCAAAATGTGATTAAGGGCTAATGACTCCAAAAGTGAATGTAATTATTATTAAACAAACACTTTCAGAGAGTATAATATGAATTGTAAACTAGATGTTTTTTAATCAGTGCTCAAACCCTGTATTTAAACTCAATTGTGGATTAACACCTAAATTGAAATCAGATGGAGGGAGGGCACATAGTATGGTGAAATGGAAAGATAAAATGTGTGTAGTTGTGATTCAAGAGAAATTACCATAGTTAAAGGCAAAATAGGGAAAAGAAAAGTTACAGACCAATTAGTCAGCTACTGTAGAGGGAGTTTACTAATTACTTGGAGCTATTATGGAGTGTTTAATTGCTAAAGAGATTATGAGAGAGTGATCATATGCTTGCATGTGCATGGAGGAAGTAGAGAGATGATGCCAAGTATTAACATGTACACCCTTGATCATGGTCAAAAAGTACACCATGAATTTTTAATTCATTTTCCCTCCTCTCCTCTATTTTAGTCGGTTATGTATGGGCTAAAGTGGGAAGAGAAAACTGAATTCATCATCATCATAATCGCATCTTCTCTCTCTCTAACCCTCCATTTCCATCCCAACTTAAGGAAGAAAGAGAAAGTGGAAAGGTAAGGTTTTGGCCTTGTAAATGGTTTTACTGCTTAAATCCTTTTCACTAATCTTGACCACCTTGATGAGAGCCTTATCTTTATATTTTTAGATTTTTGAAAGAAGGTGTTTGATAGCTTGTGAAAATTTGAAAGTGGTGGAATCAAGAAACTAGCTTAAGGAAGTGAAAGAGGTGAGAAATAGCTTCCTTTTGGTATATATATTGTGCTAATTGGTTGAACTTTGAAATTTCTGAATTTTAGCCCTAAATTTTGTGTCATTGTGGTCTTGTGTATTGCATGGTGTTTTGTTAGTGAAATATGTGCCTTGTTGCATGGTTTGAACAATGAAATTGGTTTGGATTAGTTTGGATCATTGAATGGAAAGTTGGTAATTTGGTGGTTATGTTTTGGTCAAAACAGAACATGTTGATGGGTTGTGATTTTGGATTTTTTGATGTTTTCATTAGGTTTCTTATGCGGGAGTAGTCTTAGATGAGAATTTTGGAACCATTGGAAACACATGTTGAAAATTGGAAAATTCTATCAAGTGTAAACTCTGTGCTGTGCAGTTGATTTGTAGTCTTAAATGAGTAAATAGTGTCTAAAAATTTTGAAACTTTTCAGTCTAATATTACACATGCCAAGCTTCAAAATGGATATATAATGTGTGTCATTTCAATGTGTGTGCTAGAAATTATATATTTCCAAAGTTTGGGATTGAAACTGGATGCTATTTTAGAGCAGTATGAGATTTCATATAATTCTGTATTTTTGTGGTTATGAACAACGGTGATTCATATTTTTCTTGTATGGAGGACTTCAATAGCTTTCCTTAGGACTTGGGATCACATCATTTCAATTTTTCTAGAATTAGTTATGATTTTTTAAAGTTCAGTCAAGAAGCAAAAATTTTCTTGGCCGCAGCCCAAAAGCTTCTGACCTGCTTTTGGCCTTAGCTAGAAGACTCTTGGCGGCAGCCAAAAACTTTTTAACCTCTTTTTGGCCATAGACAAAATCTCTTGCAATAGCCAAAAACTTTCTGAGCTGTTTTTGGCTGCAGCCAAAGATCGCGGCCAACCTCTAAAAATCAGTATTTTCACTTCTAGAAGGTAGTCTTTGGTATAATCTTTCTTAAACCTTGTAGGCATTCACTGAGCTTATCATAACCACCTAAGGGACTCAAATGATAACCAACTTTAAGTGTATTGAAATTAACAGTTTGGAAAAGGGAATGACACTATGTCCTTGATTTTGGTTGATAAGATTCGATATTTGCCCTGGACGTGAGCAACTTGTGCCAGAGCACACCTAGAAAGAGCAAGGTAGTGACACTTTCTTTTATACTATGTGTAATGCATTGTATGTTTGTTTTATCATTGAATTGTGTATTGTGATTGCTGTGAAAACTATATGAAAGTCGTGAAGGCTATATGTAAGTCATGATGACTATGTATGTGCTGTGAAGGCAATGTGTATACTGCCCAAGCAATGTGTAAGCTGTGAAGGCAATGCATATTACAATATGGGCAGTCATGGACGTGATGCAATTCACATATACTCCTGCCGTTATAAATGTGTAAGCCGTGAAGGCTATGTGAAAGCTGTGAAGAATGTGTATGCTGTTGCTTGGTGATTTACTTGCATGCTATGTGTAATATCCTAATTTTCAATTAAGGGTTAAGGACTCCAAAAGTGGATGTGATTATTGATAAATGAACACTTTTGGAGAATGTGATGTGAAATGTGATTTGAATGTGTTCTGAGTAGTGCCGAAACCCTGTATTTAAGTTCGATTATGGATTAATATCTAAATTGACTTAAAATAGAGGGAGGGTGTATATTGTGGTGAAATGGAATGATATGTTGTGTTTTGTGGTGATTCAGTGAGAATTACAGTAATCAGGGGCAAAACGAGAAAGTTACTGACCAATTGATTAGTTACTGAAAAGGAAACTCCTTGGTAACTCAAAGATCAATGGTTATGATTCATCATTGTGATGAGATTATGAGAGTAGAATCATGTGTGTGTGGGCTTATGTGAGCTTATGGTTGGTGTGATAAGATTGTGACAAGTGGCACAATGTGAGCCCTTGATCTTGGGTCAAAGTTTCAACCATTCCCTCTCTCTTCTCCTTTTCTTTAGGTCAACCAAGAGGCCATTTTGGCTCAAAAATCTGATCCCATTTTCTCTCTCCAAAGCTCCCATGGACGCCAAGCTTAAGGGAAGAAAGAGAAAACTTAAGGTGAGATTTTGGTTGGTTTGTTGTCCTCTAATGCTCAAATATCCTTCTTTAATGTTGTTCATAGTGATGAGAGCTTCATTGCTAGGATTTTAGATTTGTGAAAGATGGTGTTTGAGAGCTTGAAGAAATTGGAAAGAAGAGGAATCAAAGAATTGGCCCTGGGAAGAGGAAGAGGTGAGTATTTGAAGTATTTTGACCTAAGTATTGTGGTTATTGATTAAGTTTTGTGAATTTTGAATTTTTCCCTAATTTTCATGTGATTTTGAAATGGAGGAATTGCCTTGTGTATTGTGGTTCAATTGGTGTTTTGTTGTGTGTTATGGTCGTTGGAATTGATTTGTAATGTGAAATGGAAAGGAATGGCAATGTTGAGGTTCGAATTGTGAGTTGTGTTGACATATTGTGATTATTGGGAAAACATGTCAATGTGATGTGAATTTGGTGTTTCCAATGGAGTCCTTGTGAAAATTTGTATGGAAATGGTGTTTGATGTGAAAATGGGACCATTGGAAGCCAAAGTGTGAAAACTGAAATTCTGTCCATTGAAACTTTGTACTGGGCAGACTGTTTGTATTGACGTTTTGAATGGGCAAATGGTGTCTTAAAATTATGAAACTTTCCAATATTAATGTTCACATTCCAAGCTTCAAAATGGACAAATAATTTGTGTCATTTCGTTTTGTGAGATGGGAGTAATGATTTTCCAAAGTTTGGGATTAAAACTGGAATTTATTTTGGAGCAGTGTTGAGTTTTATTTGATTCTGTAATTGTGTGGTGATTTTGGTAATGGTTCATATTTTTTCTATGAAGAGGACTAAATATCTTTCATTTAGCTTTGGAATCACCTCATTTCGATTTTGTTGGAATTAGTTATGATTTTTGGAAGTTCAGCCAAGAAACAGGATTTTCTTGGCCGTGACCAAATGTTTTTGACCCATTTTTGGCTACGGCCAGTGGATTTGTGGGCCACGGCTAACCCCCAAAAATCAGTATTTTGTACTTTTGAGAGGTGGGTTTTTGTATAGTTTCTCCCAATCCTTTAGGCATGTGTGTAGGCTTTTAGTGACCATCGAAAAGTCGTGAATGATAACCAACTTTAGTGTTTGGAAGTTGAGGAATTGGAAAAGGGAATAACCATATGTCCTTGATTTTGATTGCCAAAATTCTATATTTGCCTTGATCGTGATCTTCTTGTGCCAGAGTACAGCTGGAAAGAATAAGGTAGTGACTATTCCCTTATACTATGTGTAAATGCAGTGTATGTATGTGCCATTATTATTTTGTGATGTTGCGGATGCTGTGAAGCTTGTGTATTTGTGTGTCTTTCACCTACGGCCGTATGGGGGGTTCCCATGGTGGAGGACCATTCCACTGGGCGGTAGTTTACGGGGGATTGACTATGTGAGCTGAAAGGCTATTTGTGCTGCTGTGTTGCATGATGAAATGCTTGCATGCTATGTGATTATGTGTGGTATGAATGATTTGTTACTTCTAGGATTTTCTTGAATCTCATTCTTTCCATTGACTAACCTTTTAGATAGGGTAAGCAGTTCGAGAAAGAAGCAAGCAACCAAGGACGGGTTAAGCTCCTAGTTAGGAGCATTTGTTAGTAGTTGGTTATCATAGATTGGGAGTATGGTATAATTTGTATTCATCTTTGGATTTGGGATGTATAAAAGATATTATGTAATCCCTTGTTTAGGAAATTGTAATGGGTGAATGTGCCCTGTAAATCCTTAGTAAAGGTATGAACCCAGGATTTCTGGGATTATTATGTTGTGCACTCTGATATGTTATGAATGTAATTTATCTTCGCGAGGTAATTGTATTCGAAATATGAATATGAGATCAAGTGTATTAGATTTTGAAAGGTATTTGTGAAATCCCTATCTTAAGGATGGGGTTGAAATGAGTTTTGTTTATTCGACGGTCTCTAATTCATTTTAATTACTTATTTTGAATTATAATTATGAAGGGGGGTTGCACTATGTGATTATATGTTGTATGAGTGATTTGTTACTATTAGGATTCTCTTGAATCTCATTCTTTCCATTAATTAATCTACAGCCAGGGCAAGCGGCTTGAAGGAGAAACAACCAACCAAGGGCGGCTTGTTTTCTTTAGTTTGATGGATGGTTGTCATATTTTGATTGGGATTATTGTAAATTTTGTAAATATTATTTTGGGTGAGGATATGTAATCCCCTAAAAGAGAAACTGTAAGGGGTGAATATGCCTTGTAAACCCTTTAGTTGATATATGAAAACTCGGGGGTTTCCGGGAATTTTGGTTTACACTCTGATATATATGAATGTAACTTAACTACATAGGTAATTATATTGGAAATGTGAGTGTGAGACCGGATCGCACATGTTTAGAAAGAAATTTTGAAAACCCACTTTATTTCAGGGCGGGTGCTTATCTTGAAGCGGGAACTTAAATAGATTTTGTATTAATCATCATTAACTTAATTATGCATTTTTGAATTATAATTACAGATTATAAGGTAGGGGCTACAGGTGTGTTGTGTGTATATAACATTTTCTCTTCGAACAATTATCAAAATTTTAGGGAGTAGCACAAAACATTTTGATCTATAGTGAATAATAATATAACATGTTGACCTTTAGGGAGTAGTTTTATAGTATCTTCAGAGCACATTTTAGAGTAATATATTAATAGAAGGTTATTTGTGTGACTTTATAGACTCTCATTGAGAGCTTGAGAGTAACTCTTGTGTGATTACTTGTAAGCTAGGGAGTAGTAGGTAACTTTGAATGTTCTTCTATAAACTTATGAATTGTGCATGATTGAATCGTAAATGACTATCTTTTATTAAAAGAAAAAAGTGGACTAAATTATATGTATATGTGTATGTATTGTAAATTCTCAGTAAGTGATGTTACAAGTAAATTTCTTTATAACTCACTATTCACATAGTTAATATTTTAATAATAATTAATGTATTGTTTCTTTTTAAGCATGGTTATATATGTGATGATATTTGATATGAATGGAAGCATGATTTATTGTACCTTGTCTGTTGATGATATTATATTTATTGGCGATTGAATGTGACTATCATGTCATTTACATTTGTAATGGATTGGAGTAAGGAGGAGGAATTTGTATGGTAAGATCTTTTACATATAGTATACTATAACTCGAGCCCAATGGATGACACTTGTTAGGGCCCCTTCTTCCTAGTTTTCCTTTAGCTGGGATTGCATTGGAGTTGTGGGACATATTACACCTCCTTAGTTTTATTCTTTTAAGGAGGGGAGCCATAGTCTAGACTTGAGCTCTACACCTTCGACCGGGTGTATCTTAAGAATTAGTGAGCTTGGCACAATACAGTCAAATGGATGAGTTTATGTTAAACTCCATGTTAGCCTATGGCTCTAATAAGTGGAATAAGGATGGACGGTGATACAAGGGAGTTGCAATTGCATAATTGTATATTACATGTTGTGATGAAAATAGAGATTGACATAATGATGATTACATGTGAAATCATTTTGTATAAGGATCATGATATATCCAAATATATATGTAATAAGTCTTTCTTTTAAATCATATGTGATTTGGTAGAGTGTGGTAGAAACTTTCAGTAGCTACTAAGACATGGAATCTCATCTCTTTATATTACCATTTCATGTGATTGTTCTAGTAGGGAGCAAGGGAAGGCACCTATGGAGTGAGCCTTAAAGACTCTTTTGTGCTCCTTGAGCACATGTTATGTCATTTTATTTACCATGACCCTAAGACTTTCACACTTTATGTTTTACTTGTTAAATGTTTTGAGGATTTAAATTGACACTATGTTGTATATTTTATTTGAACAATTATGTATTTTGATGATTTGGATGTTAGACATCCTTATTGGCTGGCACTGTGTGAGATACTTTGGTCGAGTACTTTGTCTGTTTGTTTTAAGGTGTTACTGTAACCCCCTTCGATAATCAGGCCAGGATTAGTGTTTAATCACATTTAATAATCGAATGAGAAAACCAGAACAATTAAAAACTTTTTGCGGAAACTATACAACTGGATCTCCATTCATTTCATTCATTAAAACAAATGGCCTGTTTGGTCTGTTACATATACAATATCAGAGTATCAGCACAATTCCCGACGTTTACCCGGGATAATAACATTTAATCCAAAATATTGTTTAAGGCATCATCGCCCATCTCAGTATCCATACCGGGGATTACACAAAACTATAGTACTATGATGTATACAATATATTTACATTGATCCAAAATGATAACCAATTCGATATAAAACCAAAATATTTAACTAAGACTACCGCTGGCAGCCCTAATCGCCTTTATCCACTTGCTTGCTTTTCGATCCACTTGCCCTGTCTAAAAATTTTTTTTGGAAAGAATGAGATTCTAGAGAATCCCAGTAGCAACATTTTATTTATATGATGCATATATACAAAGCAAGTCACATATATCACAATGCAGCAATCAATATTCGAGACCGGGCTTTCGCCACGTTCCCTTCACTATATACGAGGGCGGGCTTACTCTACGCCCCCTTCACTTTATCTATATTCGAGTCCGGGCTTTTGCCACGTCCCCTTCACTTTCACTATAATCAAGTCCGGGCTTTCACCACGTCCCCTTCACTTTCACTGTAATCGATGACTAATGCAAACAAGCAATGTAATACATATGATATAGGATAAAGTGTTACTACCTTTATCTTTCCTTCCTTGAGCAGGCACATGCCTTCTATGCTCCGGGTAGATATCAAATCCTAAAGTCATAATTAAGGATGAAGCATTATTCTCTATTCCAATACTCAAATGACTCTTCAACACTTAGATTTGGTTATCAATAATGACCCTTAAGAAGCTACAATTGGCTCTAATAAAGGCCCTAAAGGATTGGGAAACACCGGGTTGGAAACCACTTTTCAAAATCCCAAGGTGATGAAAACAGGGGGTTGGCTGCAGCCAAAACACGCACATAAGGTTTCTGGTTGCAGCCAAGAATTTCTGGCTGCGGCCAAAAGACGCACAGAAACTTTTGTGCTGCAACCAAGACTTTTCTGCTGCAGCCAAGGAAACTTTGGAAATTTATAACTAATTATAGAAAAATAGAAATGAGGTGATCCCAAAGCCCATTGAACTATATTTTAGTGCTCTTCATAGGAAAAATATGAACCAATACTGGAAATCACCATACAAATCCCAAAATTACACAAAACGCATCACTACCCCAAAACAGAGTTCTGTTTCAATCCCAAACTTTGGACAACCATAACTCACAGAATACTAAACGAAATGATACAAAATATATGTCCATTTTGAAGCTTGGGATATGAAATTTAAGACTAGAAAGTTTCACAATTTTACGAAATCATTTGGTCATTCAAAACGCCAATACAAACAGACTGCCCATAATAGACTTTCAATGGCAGCATTTCCAATTTTCTACCAAAGTGACCAATGGCTCCAAAATCAACAATCAAGCCTATTCCTTACACTAAAACACTCAAGGAATCCAATAAAACCATTTAAACAACCTAATTCCCACTACCTTAGCATGCGTTGGTCCATGGCCATACTAAACACTAACTTTCCAAACTTTCCAATCTCACTCATTTCTTTCCCAATCAATCCTATCTATCCATACACATTCCAAATATACCATTTCTAAACCTTTAGCATGCCAAATGACCAATGACACTCATTTTTGAAAATGGCCAATAAATCCCAGAAATTCAAAGCTACCTCAAATGGCACAAAACTTAGATGGGTAGATAGGTTTCACTTACCTCTTTAACTTTCTCAAAGTGATTTTTCAATTCTCCAACTTTCACAATCTCTTGAGGTCACAAACTAACACCAATGAACACATTACAACCATCACAATGAAGCTCTTCATTCAAGGATCAATATTAGAGAAGGAAGTTTGAGCATTTTGAGACATTTCCCTTACCTTTTTGAAGCTTTTCTTCCTTCCCTTTGGCCTTCAATGGCTGACGAAAATGAGGAGAGAAGAGAGAGAGATGAGAGTGATAGAGTGAAGAGGAGTGAAGAGGAGTGAAGAAGAGAAATGATGATCCTATCCCTCCCCCCCATACCTTGTCCAGCGCACAAAGAGGGAAGAGAGGAGAGAGAAACACTAAAATATTTACTTGACTTTTCTCCCTTCACACACATCCACAACCTTGACACTTTGACTTTTCTCCCTTCACACACACCCATAACCTTGACACATGTCATTCTCCTATTGGCTCTCCCACACTTAGTCACCATTTAACTTATCTAATTCTTCCATTAGCAATTTAATCCCACTTCTCATTTTTCTCTTAGTTAGTAATTAATTTCGCCCATTAATCACTAACTTATGGCCAATAATTCCATTGTTTAAATTTTCCATCAATTATGACATATAAATTAATATTGTCACATACTTACATTAATTCCACTTTAATCCGATAATTATCCTCAATAATTATCATTAGGCCTTAATCAAAAATTGGGGCGTTACAGTTACAAAGTGCACACCAAAAATGAACATGATGGCATGAAGGCACTCACCAAGCATAAAATCAGTAACAAATACCACATCAAGCAGTTTTTCCACAAGTAGTCACCAGAACAAGTAGAAAGCAGCTATTGGTGTTCATTGTGTAAGGATAATTCACCAAAGGATTAGAGATAGTCATTTGCATAAGGTAGGGCGGGATGTGTAGCCAAATTTTTATGCAGACTGAAGGTCATTTCCATCAAGTTCAGAGTATACAATGTTTTTTGTTTTTGTGGTAGAGCATACAAAGTTTATTCAAAGGTTAAACAAGTAAAAGTCCATGAAAATAATATGCAATAAGGAATCATCAAAAGATTCAGTAACAATTTGGTAAATTCAGCAATTAAAGCTACTAACCATGGTGTATTGAAGTTAAAGTTTTATTTCTATGAAAATCTAAGTGATGCACATAGAACACTAATAATGACAATTGGCCCTCTATTCATATTTAGTTCAAAATCCTCTTCCAGTAAACAAGAAACAACCAATTTCACTTCAACTCACAATCTTCACCAAAAAACAAGTAAGTCTAATTCTTATTTGATGAAAAAAAAATGCAAAAACCCACAATTGCATCAATGTGAGCTTAAGTCAATATGAATCAACTAACAAAGATTAAACTTATGCTCATATTTATGAATGGGTGCATATGATTTACAATGACCAACACATGCCTAATAATAGAGATAGGAATAACACCAAGAAGATCATGTGGACATTTAACCTCATGCACATAGTCATATGTATTGGAAGTAAAAGACAATTCTAGATGGACTAAGAACAAAGCAGAATGAGAGGGAACAATTTCTGGCAAAAGTATTGCCAACTTCTCTACAACCCATTATCAAGTGTAGCATAAGAAATATCATTAGAATAAAAGTTAGATGAGTAAGTAACAGCATATGAGGTCGGAAGCAAACTTTCAATTGTCAAGCAATTAATGCAAAATACATCACCTTTATATGAACAAGAGGGAGAAGAATATAAAGAAGTAAAAGAAGTAAAGTCCCCATCATACTCATTAGTTATGCCCCATAAAAATGACAAGAAGTCCTATGCATCACAACAAGGACAAGAGTATGATGCAACCCCAATACAGCAAGTGCACTCAAAGAATGATATGAATGAAAGGAAATAAAGAATGATGACAGAGATAAATATAACATTATAATAATAGTGTTCCCCTAAATATATCTTACAACCTTTATAGTAAGCTAAACACATAGAGTTTAATCTAAATGCAGGGAATAAATCACCAATTATGTGACTTCCTAGTAACAAGTCTCAACTGTGTCATACTAATTACTAGTAGAAATTCATTCAGTTGGGAAGAGCAAGTGATGAATCAATTCTTCTTCCATAACCACAATCATGGTGAATGCAGAAAGAAGTGACAAGACGGTGGTGTGAGATGGAAGTGTTGATAAAGGGAAATGGGATAGGTGAGATGGAGAGCATGCAGTCAAAGTTGAACTCAAATATGATCAATTAATCTGGAATGATGAAATTGAATTAGAATGGGTTCATTAAAGGTGCTCTAAGTTCAGCCACTAAAATTGGATTCCATTCCTTTGAAATTGAATTTTTGCATCTTTCTAAAATTGCCCTCATCATGTCTTCTTTAACTTTGTTTAGCGCATGTCCTAAAATGGAAATCAAGGGAGAATAAATGATTCACTTATACAAAATAATATTCTAAAATCACCAAAAATTTATCAATTCATGGCTTAATTTATTTTCTCAAAATAATGATTTTATTCCAAAAATTGATGATTAAACTCTCTAATTAGACACAAAACACATTATAAAATATGAGTTCATCAATTTCCCCTACACTAGCCTTTTGCACTCCAGGAAAAACAATGGAAATAAGTTATTTGGTTTGGTGCACTTTCTCTTAACTCCACCAACATTTCTAGCCAAGGTTTTCATGCATGGCTTCTAGAAACTCTCCTTTAGCTATGTTGTTACGGTGATTTGTCAATGCTAAAGGGGATTATTATGTTACAAACCTCTTATAGACTAAGCGTAATGCAGCTCTCTATAAAGGTTCCATATGCAATCTAGAACAAATTATTCAAGAATTTTGAGGCTCTTTTTAATACCTATTTGATATTTGGAATTGGCAAGATCTTTCTTACAATCCTTTAACTTCTAGTCCAACACCTATCACTTCTCTATCTGGTTGTTTGTGATATTCATAATGTTCTCAAATATGCACAAGGTTAGACAATTTTCATGAGAAGATTAAAATTAGACAACACACCTCTTGCCTTACTTCAATTTATCTGGGTTATAATGAAGTCTAAACTTTTAAATGGATAAAGTTACATTCTACATATCCATCTCTTTTTTATATCTCCTACTTGAGACTGATATTGCACTAGATTATCCAAGTAGCTATAACGCTAGTTGCCTCCTTGAACCACATCACTATTGTTACATATAAGACAAATCTGCTCAATGGTCTTGTTTATTCTAATCTTGGAGGCACCTTGGAAAAGGACATAAACTCACTTCTCTTATCTTTTTCCAGTCACCCTTTCTATAAACACTACCATAGAAATCACGATACATGATGGTTGTTAACTTCCATGCATAACGATTTCAAACCATCATCTATACGGGTGCTATAAAAGCTCCGTGCATATACACTACAGTTCCAAGCTGTTATTTATTCTGGACCTAGTATAACGAATGTAATATAACACCCATTATGTATGGAGGTGTGGTAAGTCTATGCTGTTTGTAATGTTGTCATAATAACAAATTAAAGTAAACAACTGTTATAAAACTATGTAACATACATAACGGTGCTTTCAAAATAAACATTATATAAAAGTTTATCATACATAATGGCCGCTATGTAGCAACCCTTATTTTTTTGGTATAAAATGCTAATGGGTTTAATGAATGTTGCAAAAATGTGAGCCACGATCACTCACAATTGCTCTTGGCACACCAAACCTACAAAAGATATGAGTACGTAGGAATTTTATAATAGTAGAGGCATCATCCTTCCTTATAGGAATGGCCTCAATACACCTTGTAAGGTAATCAATAGCCAACAAAATGTACAAATATCCATGATATACAAGAAATGGACCCATAAAATCAATGCCCCAAACATAAAAAACTTGATAAAACAACATGGGTTGTTGTAGCATTTCATGCTTTCTAGATAAACCCCTAAAACGCTGGCATACATCACAAGTTTTACAAAAAGCATAACAATCCTTAAAGAGGCTAGGCCAATATAAACCACAATATAAGATTTTCCTAGCAGTTCTCTTTGCCCCAAAGTGACCACCACATAACAAAGAATGACAAGATGTTATAACAAAAGAAATTTCATCATCCGGCACACATCTTCTAATGACTTGATCACTACAATGCCGCCACAAGTAAGGAGGATCCCACAAATAGTATTGAGATTCATGTTTCATCTTCTGTTTCTGAAAACGAGATAAAGAATCAGGTAACACTCTAGTAGCAAGATAATTCACAATATGAGCAAACTATGGGTCATAAAGTGTAATAGCAAGGAGATGGGCATCAGGAAAACCATCACAAGTAACTTCAGCATCAACTACTCCCTGTGTAGCAAGGGGCAAGCAGCTTAGATGGTCAGCAACAAGATTTTCTGTACCTGCCTTGTCCCTAAACTCTGTGTTAAATTCTTGAAGTAGTAGCATCCACCTTAGTAACTGAGGCTTAGTATGAGTCTTCCTAGATAAGAACTTGACAGCAGAATGATCAGAATAGATAATCACTTTAGAATTCACTAGATAAGACCTAAACTTCTCAAGTGCAAAAACAATAGAAAAGAGCTCTCTCAGTGGTAGTGTAATTGATTTGAGCCTTATCCAATGTTTTAGAAGCATAAGCAATAACACAAGAGGTCTTACCAATTTTCTGACCTAAAACTGCACCAACAGCACTATTGGAAGCATCACAACAAAGCTCAAAATCAAGATCCCAATTAGGAGCAATGAATATAGGTGGAGAAATAAGTCTAGATTTAATTTCATCAAAAGCCAATTTGCATGATCATCAAAGATAAAATCCATATCCTTTTGGAGAAGCTTAGATAGGGGACAAGCTATTTTACTAAAATCCTTAATGAATCTTCTATAAAACTCAGCATGCCCCAAGAAAGATCTAAGTTCTCTTAAGTTAGAGGGATAAGGAAGAGATGAAATTACTTCAATTTTAGATTTGTCAACTTCTATACCCCTCTTACTTATCAAGTGGCCTAAGACTATTCCTTGATCTACCATGAAGTGGCATTTCTCAAAATTTAGCACAAGGTTCTTTTGCACACATTTTCTAATACTCTCTCCAAATTCAGCAAACATTCTTCAAAAGAATTCCCATATATAGAAAAATCATCCATGAATACCTCAATACCTTGTTCAAGTAAGTTACTAAAGATGGAGAGCATGCATCTTTGAAATGTCCCAGGAGCATTGCATAACCCAAAAGGCATCCTTCGGTATGCAAACGTCCCAAATAGACAAGTAAATATTGTCTTTTCCTGATCCTCTGGTGCAATAGGAACCTGAAAATAACCAGAAAAACCATCAAGGAAACAATAATGAGATTTGCATGCCAATCTTTCTAGCATCTGATCTATAAAAGGGAGGGGAAAGTGGTCCTTTCTAGTTGCATCATTCAACTTTCTAAAGTCTATACAAACTCTCCAAGAGTTTTGGACTCTTGTTGGAATGAGTTCGTTCTTCTCATTTCGCACAACTGTTATTCCACTCTTTTTTGGAACAACTTGGATCGGACTGACCCACTCACTATTTGAAATAGGATATATGATCCCTGCACTCAAGAGTTTGGTGACCTCCTTCTTAACTACATCTAAAATGAGAGGGTTGAATCTACGTTGGGGCTATCTCACAGGTTTAGAACCCTCATTCAAAAGTATTTTGTGGGTGCATACAGTTGGGTTAATACATGGAATGTCACCTAAAGTCCACCCTATTGCCCTCTTGTATTTCTTCAACACATGGAGTAAACTCAACTCCTCAGATGTACTTAAGGAACTAGAGATAATTATAGGTAATTGATCATGTTTAGCAAGAAAAACATACTTCAAGTTAGGGGGAAGGGGTTTTAAATCAAGTTCAGGGGGTTGCATAATTGAAGGTAAAAGTTCTTTCAACTCAAGTGCACCAAGAAACTTCTTTTTCTTATGAGAATCCCCAATAATTGTTGGATTGAAAGTATGCCCCCTTTGTTCAGATGTGTATTGAGATTGTGGCTCATTCACAAAGCAACCTTGACTACCACCTATATCATTCAGAGAGTGAAATATATGAGAGGTAGCATCATGAAATAGTATGCAACAATTTAGTAATTGATTAGAACTGAGTTTCTCCCCTGTTACAGTCTTGACATGTGGTTGTCCATTGTTTCCAAAATTTTCAGCAAAGAAATTTATGACTTTTGACCTGCTAAGTTCATCACTAAAAGGAGAATGTAAGTATTTCAATAATTGGAAAGAAGTGAGGTTACCCATACAATCATCCTTGAGGTTAGGAGAAGTCTGAAACTTGTAAGATGGAGGAATGTGAAGCTTAAACCCATGAATTACAGTTGTGCCATCAGTAGCACATTGATTTCTTTCCTCATCTTCAACAATGACTCCACTTGTGTCCATAGGAGCAGATTCAGTGCTAATGGATGTTGGTTCACTTCCAAAAGTAGAATCCACTTCACTAACATTCTCAAATTCTGCAAAGCTACACAATAATTCTTTCCCAACACCATGATAACTATCAAATGAAGATATAGTACTACCAAGGTTAGAAAAATAAAAAATAAAAGGATTGGAAGTGGAAAGTGAGCTATCAATTGACATGCAATCAATACTACACACATCATCATCACAATCAATAGAGGGAGAAGAATTTGAACCAATGGTAGAACATACATCATCATAACAATCATTTTTCACACACAATGAGAAAGCAGACTCATCAATTGCCTCTTCCAAGGCCAAATCAATCACATTTAAGCCAAGAAGGGAGTAGTCCTCAAATAGGTGATTCATAACTTCATAAACATTGAACCGAATGACATGATCACCTACTTCCATAGTTATGTACCCATCCTTCATGCTAATGATAGTATTAGCTGTACGCATGAAATGCCTACCTAAAATCAATGGTTCCTCAACTGAGACTTCAATAGACATGTCTAGGACATAAAAATAAGCAGGAAACACTAAGTCTTTGACCTTGACTAAGATGTCTTCCAATAAGCCATGAGGTTTCCTAGTGGTGCGATCAGCTAGTTGTAGGATGACACTAGTTGATTTGATGTTTGTGAGGCCAAGTGAAGTGTAAATAGAGTAGGGCATGACATTTATAGTAGCTCCTAGATCAAGAAGAGCATTATTAAAAGGCATGGTACCTATAGTGCATGGAACAGCGAATGAGCTAGGGTCTTTACACTTAATTGGAAGATGAGGTTTAAACATAGTAGACACACTAGGACTCAACTGAATACACTCATTGGGTTTACACCTACGCTTTTGAGTACACAAATCTTTCAAGAATTTAATACAAGCAGGCATTCCTTTCAATACATCAAGCAAAGGCAAATTAACTTCAATCTTACTGAAAATGTCCATCATATCAAGATATTTCTTTTCATTTGAAACCTTTTTGCTAAGCACATATGAATTAGGAAATGGAATTTCAGAGAGATTTACCTTTTGACCTTCCCCTTTTCTTGAATAAGAAGAAGTTGAAGGGTCAAGTACCTTAGTATTTGTTGAAGTTGACACGCCTTGCTTGCTATCCATATTTGAAGTTGGAGAAGAATGCCTTTGTAGAAGCTTCTGTTCAACCATACTCTCAGATTTTCCAATAGCAAAGTGAGTGCTTTGATCATAATCATCACTACCATCAATATCTTCCACTTGTGGTTGCAATGGAACCTCAACCTCTTCATTGTGCCTATCACTAGAATGCATTCCATATTTGAAATTCTTAACATTTTCTTCAAATCGGACTTGTTTACCCACTTGTTTACCACTTCTCAAAGAGATAGCATGTACATCCTTAGGATTGATCACAGTGTTGGAAGACAACCCTTGTCTACTTTTACCTTGTTGCTCATTGAGGCTATCAAAAATTTGAGTGACAAATGAAGTAAGGTTAGCATTCTTAGAATCCAATAACTCGAACTTGTTGAAGATTGTATCAAACTTAGTCCCAATGTCAGAAAATTTAGAATTGGTTACCCATTGAAGATAACACATTGTTCATACACTTGAGAAATTGAGAAATGTCATCTTTAGTAGCATGGGATTCAGGTGTAGCAACCACTGCTTGTTAGGGATTAGATTGGTTTGAAGGTCCTTGATTTAGAGCTTGATTTAAAGAACTCCCTTGAAATTGATTCTAGTTCCTCCAACCAAAGTTGGGATGGGACCTTAAACCCTCATTATATGTATTGGAGTAGGGATTCCAAGGTCTTTGATTCTGTCCTTGTCTCCCTTGAAAAATAGCTGATACCTCTCCAAGTTGGTGTGGGCAATTAAGAGCAATATGTATGTGAGAGCTACATATGTCACAGCTAGGAGCCACTAGAGCTTGAGAATGTGACCCATGAATGTTCACATTGTTTAGATGGGCCATGAGCTTATTGAGGTCAGTTCTCATATCTGTCATTTGGGATGATAAATTATTATACTCCCTTGAAGATCTTGAAGCATGTGAGACTTCATGGACTTGTCTAGCATCCAACCCTTCAAATTGTTGATCATTACTAGCTATCTTTTCAATTAAAGCCCAAGCTTCTTCAGGTGTAAGCAATTGAATAGTCCGTCCAGAAGATGAATCCAAACTCTTCCTATCTTGAGGAAGCAACCCACTATGAAAATATTACAATAATCGAGCTTCTGGGATTTGATGATGTGGGCACTTGGCTAGGAGTTCTTGAAATCAACACCAATACTCATAAAAAGATTCATGGAGGCCTTGTTTAGCACCAAAGATTTCCTTAGTGAGAGATGTTATCTTTGATGAAAGGAAGTATCTTTCCAAAAAGGCACTCTTCAAGGTGTCCCAAGAGGCTAAAGCATTAGGTTTATGGTGAGGTAGCATCAAGGACCACTCCTTAGCTTTGTTTTCCAGTGTAAAATGAAAGACTTTTGGCACATCTCATCTAGATCAACTCCCCTTGGTTTCATGGAGTTGCACACAATGTACATTTTCCTCAAGTGCCTGTTAGGGTCTTCTGCAGGTAAACCATGAAATTTTGGTAAGTGACTCAACAAAGGACCTTTCAACTCAAAATTAATATTAAATTCAAGACAAGAGAGGAAATGTTCAATAATATCAGTAGAAGAGGTAAGATCTTTGATAGTTCTACGCTCCCCAATGGGTAGAGGTATGCCTTCTGGAGGAGGAATTGGATCCATTGCAAGATAGTGATCTACAATAAATGAAAAGCCAATATGAGAAGAATTATCACAAGTATGTGCAACAATTTTAGTGTCAATGACTTGTTCAAGCCCTACACTAGATGATTCAGCTTTCTTACCTTTCTTAAGTAACCTAATTGTCTTGTTAATATCTTTATCTAAAGGAACAAGTTCAGTTTTCTGAAATCTAGTCATGCACAGTAAGAAGACTCATATAGACACACAAATTATAGCAAAGTAATTGGTCAAATGGTCAATTGAAGAAGGGTTGTATACAGCAAAAATTAGCAACTTGTAGGAAACCAAGTTAACTAATCCTTGACAACCAAAAGAGTTAACCACAACCAACAAAATTCAAGTGTCTAAAGAGTAAGACCAGTTTCAGCAATAACAAGACAAGTGCAACACAATGTGACAAGAGGCAAATAGGAGTTGTAAGGTAAGACTTCACCTTTTAGGGGAACAAGTTGGTATAGCAATGAAATAGTACCTCAAACCGCAAGTATATAAGTAGTCACTGGAAGCACAACTTACAGAATGTGATAGCTACCTGAAATCTCAAGTTGCAACTAACAAATTTCCAAGGATGAAGAATGCAAAGTTGCTCACCATAAAACAATAATAAACCACATAATGGCCACTAAGAACATGATAGCAAAGCAACAAAATGCAAATTTCTTTTTTTTGTTTTTTTTCTAATTACAAATGGAATGCAAAACAACTATGAAAAAGAAAATTAACCTAAACTACTACCAAACACTTCAACAACTAACAACTAACTAAGACAAACTCAAAAACACACTAGCAACCATGAAAAATCAAAGACACCCCTAAGAACAAACTAAATCAAAAACTTAGAAAAATACCAAAAAAGAAAGAAAATTCAGAAAAGTATAGCAAACCTTCGAATTTGGCAAAAATCGAGAAGACCTAATAGCTTTAGCTATTTGTCTTGCTTAGAATGCTGAACAACGTCTACTTGTCAAATTTCAGAATTTTCTGGGCAAGAATATTTCAGTTCCAGCAAGACAGTGCTAATCGAAAATCAGAATTTTGCCAAAATTCAAATGAGTGCTACACACTTCTTACTAAACTAAGACACACTATGACAACTGAAAAGAACACTTAACTACTTAAAACCTTGGCAATCATCCTCCCCGGCAACCGCGCCAATTTGGTGAACCCATGTCGAGTAAGTTCTCAAAATAAAACTAGGTTAGAAAATGTAGCGTAGTAGCTCAACCTAGGTCGTTCTTGTGAGGAGAATAATATCCAAGTTCCTAAGTAGTAAAGTGATAAAAGAACCTTAAAGTTGTGAGAACTCATTTTGAGAATTTGATTTTTAAACTAATGAAGTAATATAAGCTAAAGCAATATTTTTGTATTTTTCAGCTTTTAAAATAAAGTAGCAAAAGGAATTGAAATTAACACTGATAACAAGATAAATTTAATTAACTAATATAATGATAGAATGGGATTCCCTTGAGTTGAGGTTTTAGTCCTCCTTGCTTGCTAATGATATGAATTCCATAATGAGTCAAGAGGATGGAACTAAGCTACCACTAGCTCCATACTTGTAATAATCATTTAATTCATTCTACCGAAGCAATTAAATGAATATTACTAAATAATTCAGACTCAAGGAGATGAATAATCAACTTCCAATTCTAGCTTGTAATTACCATTACAAAAGTTCAAAGCATTCAGTTTAGTCATTTACAATCCACTTAAACAAGTTGGAATAAACAGCTCAACCTACTCCTAATTTGAATCATACAAAGCTTAATTAATCAATTCCTAGCTCAACCACCAAGTTTATTTACTTGGCATAACAATCTAGATCACAATTACATACTTAACCAAGCTACATAATCATGAACTAAAAAGAGAGCTTAAAGGAATTCCATTGAAGTTTAGAAGCTCAAACCATTACCCAACTCAAGGAAATCACCAAGGCTTAGCTACTCATGGAGGAAGAGAAGGATGAAGCTTGATGAAATGAGAGGAGGATAGCCATGGAGAACAAGGGGGAAAACACCGAAAAGCACTTCAACTCCAGATGCAACAGCGAATTCCTCTCCTTTCCTTTTGTCTAGCCATGCTCTTTAATTCCCTTTTATCAACACTTTCGGCTGCCTAATCTCCAAGTCGATGCTATCTTCTTTATTCAATTTTGGTGCTGCTCCTTCCTTGGTCAAAAGTTTTAGCTGCCTTTCTTATTCCATTGTGTGCTTCCCCTTTTCACACTCTCCAGCTGCCACACTCACGCTCTCCCTCATTTCATTCGCTCTCTTTTCTTTATTTCTGTAGCTCTCCCCCCTTAACACACACTGCCGCTAACCCTTTTTCTCTCTTTTCCATTCCTCAATTCAGTCCATGGTCAGCCTCCTCTTCTCGGTCCAGTATCTGCTCTTGTATTCAATGATTTCGGCCCAGCTCATCCCTTCATTTCCTTTAATTAATCGGTCAGCTACTCCCCTTTTCTCATTTTGGTCCAGCATGCCTTTAACTCTTGGTCAACCATCCCCTTTTTCATTCAACAATTTCAGCCCACCTTCACTTGCGTCTCTCCCTTTCTTTTTATTTCAGTCCAGCCCATCTATTATCCATTTATTCCATTAATTTCGGTCAGCTCCCTTGGTCAATTCCTTTCTTTTCTCATCTATTATGTGCTGCTACCTTTTTTCATTCAATTCCCGTGGTCCACTCTCATCCTTTCTTCACAACCGCCTACCTCTTCTATTCTTTTTCTTCAATCCATTTCCATCATTCTAGCTGCTCCCTTGATTAATTTAGCCCATCATCCTCTTCTTTCATTTTGGTCCAACTACACAGCCACCACTCTAATTTGGTCCATCTTGCCCACTGAATTCTCTCTAGGTTAAATGAGTAAGTTGTGCCAAGTCATCACCCATAAAATTATATTCACAAAGATAGTATCTTTTGTTCACAATTAAAGAATAATGGGAATAATAAATATTAATTAAAAATATCAAAATTTAATCACTATAATTCCCAAATCATTCTTTCACTAAAATCTCACGTTAGTACTTGATTATGCCTAAAATATTCAATTAATTCCCACAAAAGCCTAAGATTAATTACTAAAAATATATAAATATTGAACTCTATTAATTCCCCCACACTTAAGATTTTGCACTCATGAAAAAAACATTAAACTCAACATAGGCAAAGAGGGATGAAATTTGGAAGGATAAGCAAGATCAAGCTTCAAGAATTACACATAGTCAAATAACAAGGTATCCTCCAATTCAAATTCAATGAACATACCAAAAATTGAAGTAGTTAAAGCAATGCAAAGTTTAATTATAATGAGATTAATTGGAAACCTTAACTAGGACAAGTGTTTGCATTCTTCTCTCATAGAGGGTAGTTTTTCACTCACATCCACTTTAACCACACTCTACTATAGGCTTGTAGTATTTCTAAGCTCTCCACTACTTGCAACAATGGCATAAATAAATCCAAAGGACTTTGTATCAAATGATGGAAAATGTAACAAAGACTATGCTTGCACCAAATAGTTTGCTAGATCACTTAGCACTATAGAACCAACTTAATTCACATATTTTCCATTGTGACTTTATTTCTTTCTTTGAATTTTTCTTCTTTTTTTTCACACATTTTTTTTTCTTTTTGCTTTTGACTATTCACATGGCATTTTTTTCTCTTTTCCTTTTCAAATATATAATAGTACTCTCTTTCTTTTCTTTTTTTAATAGTGCTAATAAGAACTTGATAAAGGATGCAAATATAGCATTTGTATAATGAAATGGAAATGAAAGTGAAGGGTTCAAGGGGCTAAAGAAAAAGGTAAATGGTAAATGGTTTGTGTTTGGGTAAATGGGTGATGAAATGAATGCCAATGTCATCTCTATCTATACCATTGCAAAATGTAGCCTCAAGCAAGAAATAAAACAAGTTCTAGAGAGTAATAATCTAAGTAGATGAATCACACAATGAAATGAACAATTAGGCCCAAAATACCGTCCAACTAAGCTTTTTGTTTCCTAACAAACTCATCAAAATTAAACTATGCATCATTAAAACACTTGAATTTTGTGGCAATTCACTAATTCAAAGCAAGTTTCAACCATGAATTCAACTAAGAGTAATTAAGATACTTGATCATGACTAAAGGCTTCAAATATCTCAGTGAATTAGACCAAAAACAACATAGGACACAAGTAGGAGACAAAGGCATATGATATCACAGTGAATCCATCATGAGAATAAACACACTCCTCCACACTCCATCCTTACATTGCCCTCGATGTAATGCATAAAAATAAAGAACTTAGACACACTTATCTCTTGGGTGAAGTGAATGTTATGAAGTCCAATTCAAGATTGAAGCACAACACATCATCGTCACAAGGAGAGAGAGAGGACAAGACATAAGTGGAAATAGTTATCAGAAATTAGGCATAAGGATAAGAGAAAAGGGTAGTGTATGATAAGGCTAAGCACAAGAGTATGATTCAATATGGAGTTTATTCAAATGAGAAATGCAAAATAGACATACTACTTTTTACTACTGATAAGTCCCTCCCCCAAACTTGTTCAATTGCATATATCATCAAATAAAATAAGGAACAAGGTAAGGAAAGAGACTACCGTGTGTATTATGGTGGTTGATGACTAGCATGGTAGTGCTTCAACAAGTGACCATTCACTTGAAACTTTGCACCACTTGCAAGATCTTTGAGCTCTATTAACCCAAAGCTATGCACCTTGACTACTTTGTAGGGACCTTGCCATTTGGTTTTAACCTTCCCATTTTTTAGCTTGAATCTTGCCTTAAACATAAGCACTTGTTCTCCTTTATGAAACTGCTTCCATAAGATGCCTTGATCATGAATCAATTTGGATTTTTCCTTATAGATACGAGAACTTTCATATGCATCCAACCTCAACTCTTCTAGCTCTTGTATCTCAAGCATCCTTTCCTTAGAAGAACCTTGAAGATCCATAATACAAGTCTTCACAGCCCAGTAAGCTCTATGTTCTAGCTCAACAGGTAGATGGAAGCCTTTACCAAAGACTAACCGAAAAGGAGACATGCCAATGGGAGTTTTAAAAGCTGTACGATATGCCCAAAGAGCATCATCCAACTGGAGACTCCAATCTTTCCTACTTGGCTTAACAATTCACTTCAAGATATACTTGATTTCCCTATTAGACACCTCAGCTTGCCCATTTTTTTGTGGATGGTATGGGGTAGAAGTCTTGTGGAGCACACCATATTTGGATAGCAAGTTATCCATCTTTAGAGGACTAATGGTGTTTCGGTAGTGTTGAAACAGGAGTCAACGGTGGTTTTCAGTGGTAAAGAAACACTGTAATGGTGGTGACAGCGCTTGGACGGTGGTTTGATGGTGCTTAATGGAGGTGGTGGCTGACGGCGGTGGTCTGCGGTCTCCTCCCCAGATCTCTTTCAAACTCTCAGCTCAGCTCTTCCTCTACAGCGTTACTCTCCCTCTTAAACCTAAACCATGATCTGAGCTTCTCGGTTCTGGATTGTGGTTCTCAGAAACTGACCTCACCGGTGACGAAAATAATAGAGAAAAGGGAATGAAGGTCGCCGGTGAGGTTTAGAGATAATGAGGGCGATCAGAATCTGTGAGAGAAGAGGCTCACGCCGCACCTCCATCTCATTTTCAGATCTGTTTCCTTAGCTGATGAGGAAAATCTACAGTACCCTAGGACCTAGTCAAAACACAAATTTTGACCAGGGACCTCATTGCAAACCTGAAAACATTGGAACAGGGACTAAAGGGCACAATTTTGAAATAGTTGTGAGGCCAGACTAAGATTTTTGAAACTTTTGGGTCTTTATCTGTATTTCTACCCTGTCCTTTTCTTCATGATTTTTGTAATTTTTCAAAAAAAATATAGGTCCCCTTTTCTGTGATTTTCCCCAATCTTAAAAATATTAATTTGACCTCCAAAATCTACAATTTTCTTCCAAACACCTGAAATACAATATTATGCACAAAGTAGTATTAAAAGTTCAAGGGATAATATAAAAAATAATAATTAATGAATTTTGACCATTTTTGCCCCTAATTCTCATTAATTCAAAATAATTGTCCCTAACCAAAACTAATGCTTAATAATGCAATAGTGTCCTAGAAAATACATTAAAATTCCCAAATTAATCATGAAAAATCATATAAAAATATGGTTCAATCAATGAAACAACCATCATATATAGTATATAAATATATAATGGTTCTTATTTAATAACTGTTAACTTTCAGGACTTTTTTTTATAAAAATGGGGATTTTCCTTTTGCCCTTGCATGTAAAATGAAATTGTACACAAATTTGTATATTATAGAAGCTCACACATTGAGTTTAACCACACAATTTAAGATAGATCAAGACATTTTTAACTTTGTGGCTAGACTTAATGGAATTCCCTACTATAAAAGGCTCAAGGGATAAGTAGTTTTGAGCAAGATTTGATAGAGAATGAGCAGTTAGATCTATAGTATGCTATCTGCTCCTTCTCATCATATAGCATATGGTGTTCTATAGATTTAATCTCTCCTTCTTTATCAAGTCTTACTTGAGGTACATGCCTCTTGTGCCCTTTAAGGTGGGGAGTTCCATAGAGCCTAGCAATAAAGCTTGGAATATCTTGATCCATCCTAGATTGCATGGCTATACTTGATATGTAAGCTTCTGTTCTATTATACAGTCAAATCCAACAAGCAAAGTTAAAGCAGAAACTCTATCTAATGCATATATATATCATACCTTTTTTTTTTGTCAAAGATGGTATGACAATAAAGTGGTCGGCCCAACAATAAGTTCAAGCATGTAACACATAGTTCCTTCTACTAGCATTTTATGGTGGACACTAGAAGAGCTAACATTGACTGAAGGTAGCCTTTAGCTTTCTAGGCTAACATGATTCTGAGGGAGAGGCAACTTTTGAATCATGTTATCTCCCTGTAGGTTACACATGTAGCCTGTAGAGACAGTTGTGAATCATGTTCTCCCTTTGCAAGTTATACATGTGTGGCTTGTAACAAGTGTATACTGCTTAGGGCTATCTACCACACACTCAACATAGTAAAATATTTGTGAATCTTTAATGATTTCTTGTTACAGGAGAGGAACATTCGATCAAAGATTTTTCAAGAGAAAAAACATGAGCACAAATTAGGTCAAAACCTAGCTACGAAACAAGAAGTGAATAATAATAAGCATGCAGGAAGAAGAAGGAAAGTCATACCTCTATATGACTAGAATAAACCACGTAAAGAAATGCGACTTGACTAAGCCTGAAAAATGAAAATGCAATGATCAAACATGTGTTAGCGCCTAAATTAATACTAAATTAAGTGGCATAGTGGCACAACTTGGGTCATATTCTCTTGTGTGGAGTCAATAGTATTTAATTCTTTAGCTAACTAAGTGTGAAAGGCTCAAAAGAATGAAAAGAGATGTAATTTTTGGGGTTTTTAATCATAAAAATGAAAATAAAAAGAAAAAGAAAAGACAGATAGACACACATAAGATACGGTTAATCTTCTTGAGAACATATCAGTGTCATCATAGTTCAACAATAGATATTGAGTGTATAAATTGTACTAAGTCTAATATAAATATCCTAGGTGACCACCATATGTCTCAACTAATTAATCAATTATTACACCTAACCCAGCTTATAATAGCCTTTTAATTAATTGTTTAAGCATCACTTAGCATGTGAGAATCAATACTAATTACATACAACCGTCACTTAGCATTTTAAGCATCACTTAGCATGTGAGAATCAATAGCAATTACAATTTGTACGTGTTAGATCCTATATGTTTTGATGATAACAAAGATTGGATTAATATTACAAAAGTTTTAAATCAAAGGTTTGAACAAAGTAACTAAGTTCTTGGTTGCAAGTAAAAGCTTTACTCCAGTAGGTACTCAAGTAATGAAAATGAAGGAAAAGACAGAGCACAGAAAAGGAACATTGTGATATTTTTGAAGATATTACTCGAGTAAGCCCTCAAGTAATAGTCCTCATTGCTCGAGGGATCACTTGAGTAATGTGTGAGAAATTGTTCCATAAATCTCTATGTCAAGAATTAAGTAGGATTACTTAAAGGGATAACTTGAGTAATCTGCAGAGTTATTTGAGACATTACTCGAGGGGCCACTCGAGTAATCAGAGTAGAAATCATCCGGTAGCTCTCGGCCAAGAAATGAATGACATTACTTGAAGGGATTACTTGAGTAATCTGCAAGTTATTTGAAGCATTACTCGAGGGATCACTTGAGTAAGCAAGTCTATCAAGTTTTATAAAATGAGTTACTTGATGGTTTACCCGAGTAATCTGGTCAGACAATGTTGACTTACTCTCTGGCTTATTTTTAATGAAGTTACTCGAGGTACTACTTTGAGTAATGAAGCATGATCACTCGAGTAGCCACTCGAGTAATGTAGTACAGAAAGCATGATTTTAATTCAACATTTATTGATTTTTTTATCTATATGATTAACCTTTCATTGTATTAGTTTCCTAAGTATATTTGCAAAAGAAAAAAAAAAGAGATCATGCATTAAGAGAGAAGTCAAACATATCACCCACAACATCCAAAACGTTCACCTATCGCAAACGGCTAGTTTTCAAATTCAAAGAATGGTTAAACAAAGCTGTGTGACTCTAATGGACATGTTTTGAAATGCTTATAACGGACATCACAAATCATCTATATATAAGGAGCATTCAAAGAACATAACACAACAACTGAGAACACAAACTCACATTGATCAATATATTCTTTGTGCTCTATTTTCTTATATTCACTTTTTGTACTTTAGTAATTATATATATTTGCTTTGTGAGAGAGGTTTTCATTACGAAGTCAATATTTGTTATTGAGACAACTTAAGGTTGTGGAACCTTGAGTTGGAGATTTGATTACAACATGTAAGGGGGAGCGGGTGTCCAGTGAAGGAACTTGCTATGTACTGAGGTGCCAAGAACCTGCTGAATCTTGGAAGATATAGTAAAACTTTCAGAGAAGCTCTGAGGACTAGATATAGGTCAAAGTAGTTGTGGCCGAACCAGTATAACTCCCTATTAGGATAGCGAGGCATAATAGAAAAATTTTAAAAAAAAATTTCGCCGATCCTAATTGAGGATCTATCAACGGCGTTTAAACCAAGTTAGAAAGATTTGTAGCTTTTCAAATTCTGGGTTTTCGATCTATAGAAGCCAACACGTCAGGTCCACTCCCTCTACCGGTATCCACATGAATGCTCTCTAACAAAGACTGTTTGCTAGTGCTTCTAATGTCTCATAGGGTTTCCCTTATGGCTCTGAATTCTAATACGTGTATGAGTATATCTGCTCTATCAAGTTTATAACCTATGATAGCTATATTCAAATTTCAAAATTAATGTTTATTAATTTTGAAATTAATGAACAATTAATTATCTTGATGAGCTAATTAAATAAATTTAGTTTAAATAAAATCTGTCCAATAGTTTTAATTTAACCTATTTATTTAATTCAAATAAAGAGCCATTAGATTTAAGTTATCTTCATAAATTAAATCTGAGAAATTATATCTCTATCATGTTAGTTATTAAATTTAATTTATCTTAATAAATATAATATATCATATAATATATATATATATAATATGTATTTCAAAAATACATATATATATATATATATATAATATTATTAACAAATTTTATATTATAAATATATATAAATATAAAATTCATCCATCCTAGATTAAACATTATCTCATGTTAGGCTATCCTTGTGTGTGACCCTGTAGGTCCATACGAAGTTAGTAGTGGGCCAATAATTGTACTAACCCACAAGTCGCAAGTGGCATCTAGCAAGACATTATTACTACCCAATTCATATGAGGATCATTCACACGATACAACTTGTCATACAACCATGTCACGTCCCTTTTTGTCACATGATATATCGATCAAGGATAAGGCATGGATAATGTCATCCTCTTGTTCCTGACCATTACTTTCTCGATTCCTGAGTAGTCTAACAATAGAAATGGAAACTCCTTTTTATTGTAGTATGGCCATACATTTATGAGACTCACTCATCGAGGGGCCCAGTAATATCTCTCTACTAATGTGAGGGAAAAATTCTATCTTGATCATTCATATTCCTATGCATGAAAAACCACCAAGCCCAATCATAGCATTTATCGTCACCTGGTCAAAAGTGACTTTTGACTAGTTCAAAGCATAGCAACTCTCATGTAGGAATCCATGATAACCTCAGGTCAAAGGGCATTATGACGTGGTTATACTTGAGAAAAACTTATAACTTGATCCATGTAGCTTTCTCATAGTGGGTCGGTCCAGCACCTTGTACTCTTACAAGTGTTTAAGACTTCAATTCGTATTTCCATATCTTATCAAAGTCATACTGGTCTTGTTTCATCTCTGCTCCCACATAGATGACCGACCAGGGCCATTTTAGGACAATCTTCATGAATTATCCTAGGATAGAACTATCACAGTTAACATGAAAATAATATGATAACAGAATGGAGAAATTCCATTAAATTAATAATGTTCAAAGTTCAATGATTGGCCCTTTGGGCACAATTTCCAACATCCTCCCTCTTGTCTAGGTACAATCATTAATTTGCCTAATTCCCATTGTCCTAACATGACTCTTATACTTTGCCTCTGAAAGGAGCTTAGTAAGAGGATCAACAACATTGTCTTCTTCTGCTACTTTGCATATCTTTATATCACCTCTATCATTGATTTCTTTAATAAGATGGAATCGCCTTAGTATATGCTTGGTCCTTTGATGTGACCTAAGCTCCTTGGCCTATGCAATAGCACTACTATTGTCACAGAACAAATCTATTGGTTTTGATATAATAGGCACCATCCCTAGTTCTGTAATGAACTTTCTGATCCAAATGTCTTCTTTAGGTACATCCGATACTGCTATATACTCAGCTTCTATTGTAGAATCGGCTATAGTGCTTTGCTTGCATCTGTGTATCCAGATTGCGATATAAGGTCATCTTGATCAATCTGGAAACTTGCATCTATGTAACCGGTTACACAGAACTCATCATCCAATCCACCATAACCAAAAATAAGTTCTTAGTCCTTCTTTAGTACTTTAGGATATTCTTGACGGCAGTCCAATGTCCCTTACCAGGATCTTTTTGATATCTGCTAGTCATACTTATGGCAAATGAGACATCCGGTCAAGTATATAACACGACATATGTGATGGATCCAATGGCCGAGGCATATGCAACCTCACTCATGCAATCTTGCTGATCAGTAGGACACAGATCCTTGCTAAGATGGATGCCATGAGACATGGGCATGTAACCCCTTTTTGAATCCTCTATACTGAACCTATGCAGTATCTTGTCTATGTATTTTCTCTGACTTAGGCCTATTAGTCTTTTGGATCTATCTCTATAGATCCTAATCCCTAGGATGTAGGTGGCTTCACCTAAGCCTTTCATTGAAAAGGACTTACCTAACCAAGACTTGACACTCTGTAAGGTAGGAATGTCATTCCCAATGAGTAGTGTAATATCCCAAAAAGCGATTAAGGGCTAATGACTTCAAAAGTGAATGTAATTATTGTTGAATAAAAACTTTTGGAGAATGGGTTATGGGAATTTGGATGTTTTAATGATTCCAATGGCTTCCTTGTGAAAATTCGTTTGGGGAGAGTGTTTATTGTGAAATTGGAACCATTGGGAACAAATGTGCAAAAGTTAGAAACTCTGTCCATTAAAACTCTGTATAGGGCAGTCAATTTGTATGGACGTTTTAAATAGGAAAATGGTGTCTAAAAATTCTAAAATTTTCCAGTTTTAAATTTCACATGACAAGCTTTAAAATTCACATATAATTTGTGTCATTTAAAATTTTGAGCTAAGAGTTATGATTTTCCAAAATTTGGGATGGAAACTGGAATATTTTTTGGAGCAATATGGAATTTTGTGCAATTCTGTATTTTTGAGGTTATTAAATGCAGTGATCCATATTTTTCCAATAAAGAGGACTTAAATAGCTTTCCATTTCCTTTGGGATCACCCCATTTTCATTTTTCTAAAATTAGATATGATTTTTCAAAGTTTGGGCAGAAATCAGCCAGAATTTTGTAAAAATCTGAAATTGATGGAAATTTAGTAAATAATTAGAAAATAATATTATATCATATTAAATAATCATCCACCTCCTCCATCAGCCCAAAACTGTGACATTCAACTGCAACAAGAGAGAGAAGGTGTGAGAAATTCTAGAGAGAGAAGGAGAAGAGAACTTGTACGGTAAGTCGATTTCTTCGGTAAATCCTTACCTAACGTGTATAACTCCGCTCCTAAGCTATTCTTCTATATTCTTCAAGGTTTGTAGGGCACAAATTTGGGTGTTTTAAGGCTAGGGTTTTCAGCTACCTTGAGGAAAAGCTAGTAGGAGCCTGAGGTAACTTTCAAACTTTTGTATATTGCTTATTCTGGCTGCTGTGGGCAATTTAATCGGTGAAATTCCGCCGAATTGTCATTGGTTTTAAAGTTTGGAAATGATATGGCATAGGGGTTATGCTGCCCAAATTGGGTGTTAATGTTAGTTGTAATCTAATGTAATGATTAATAAAGTGATTAGGAGTAGAAAGAAACACGTATGCGGAGCTGAAACCGAAAAACCCCAATTTTTCCTGGGGAACTGAGAATTTCGTTCAAGGCTAGTTTGGAGGGGTTAGAGTTGGATTTTCAATGATTTGATGGTTCCATTGAGTTCAAGAGCAAAAATTAGGTGGGGTTACAGTTGGTCACTTTTTCGAAAAAGGTCGAAAAAGCATAATTACAAAAACACCCCTGAAACCCTTAAAGTAGGGCTTCCAAGTCTAGAAATGAATTGCTTGGGTGGAAATATGTTAGGATAGCCAAATTAGAATTTTGAGAAAAGTGCAACCGGATCGGGTACAATGGTCCCGGCCAGGGTCCCCGGGGACATTTTTGTAAATTTTCATTATAGACTCATATAACCCCAAGAAACACTATGGAAGTGTCTAAATGGTGCATTTGGAATTGTAGGATTTGATATTTTCCCTATTCGTGATTCACCTGCGCTAGAGCACAATCAGAAAGAACAAGGTAGTGACTCTTTTCCCTTATACTATATGTGATACATGGTATGTTTGTTTAATCATTGTTTGTGAGTCTATCACCTGCGGCCCATCAGTGTTGACAGTGGGAGGATTGTACCTTTGGGGTGGTGGAATCTGGGGGATGAGACTATGTGAAAGCCGAAAGGCTATTTGTGAAACCTTCACCTGCGGCCCATCGGTGCTGACAGTGGGAGGACCGTGCCTTTTAGGTGGTGGAATACGGGGGATAAGATTATGTGATTATGTGCATATGTGGTAGGCAGTGTGCTGTGCTTTATGCTGTGATGCAGCTTGATGATTTTCTTGCATGCTTTGTAATTACATGCGGTATGAGTGATTTATTACTACAGGGATTCTTTTGAATTTCATTCTTTCCATTGACTAACCTTCAAATAGGGCAAATGGCTCCAAGTGAAAGGAGATGACCAAGGGCGGATAGGGCCCCTTAAGGAGATTTATATTTTGATGTTGGTTATCATGTTTGTTGGGAGATCACCGTATATCTTATAAATGTTGTTTTGGAGACAGTGGTGTAATCCCTTAATGGGAATTTATAAACCTTTAGTTTATGTAAGAAACCCTGGGGCTTGCCGGGACTTTGGCTCATTTTGCTCAATGTGTAACACATCACGGCCTTCAGTAATCAGAAATCCATATCTTTAAGGCGGATCCCGTGTCCTATCAGATCTTCATAAACCTTGTGCTAGTTAAGGAGGCTCAGCGACTTAGTATGAGTCTTCTCTAATCTCCATATGTGGTTCTGTACTATCTTGTGACTCTCAAACTTCTTCGAGATATACCTTGCTCCCACTGGTTTTTTTAGAGGTAAACTTTTTTTCTAGAAACTTACCATTTTAAATAACAAACACTCTATTATCGATGGGATTGTAGACATAGTATCCTTTCGTTTCTTTAAGATACCCCACGAAAAGGTACTTTGAGGATCTGGGCGCTAATTTATCAGAGGCTTGTTGCTTAACATATACCTCACATCCTCAGATCTTAAGAAATGATAAACTTGGTTTCTTTCCAATCCATATCTCATATGGTGTCTTTTTAATTGCCTTAGATAGAAAATGATTTAGTGTGAACACAGCTGTCTCTAGGACATGTCCCCAAAAGGATGGTAGAAGATCTATTTGACTCCTCATAGATTAAACCATATCTAATAGTGTTTGATTCCTCCGTTCAGAAAAGTCATTCCATTATGGTGTTCTTGGAGGAGTCAATTGTGTGATTTTCCCACAACTCCTAAGATGGTCAATAAACTCTTGGCTCAAATATTCACCACATTGATCAGATCCAAGTGCTTTAATTGTTTTGCCAAGTTGGTTTTGTACTTCATTTTGGAATATTTTGAACATTTCAAAAGATTCATATTTATGTTTCATTATATAGTATAGCCATATCTACTAAAGTCATTTATAAATGTAATGAAGTAGACATAACCTCCTCTGGCAGCTGTATTTAATGGTCCACATATATCTGTATGTGTGAGGTCCAATAATTCAGTGGCCCTCTCATAATGCCCAATAAAAGGTGCCTTTGTCATCTTTCCTAATAAGCAAGATTTGCATGTATCATATGATTCAAAATCGAATGAGTTAAGAAATCCATCTTGATAGAGTTTTGAAATGCATTTCTCATTTATATGGCCTAAACAACAATGCCATAGGTAGGTAGGATTCAAATCATTTGATTTTATCCCTTTAGTAGTTATGTTATAGATATTTCCATTATTAGGATCTTCCAAATTTAATATATAAGGACCAACATGCAAATCATTATCAGCATAGAAAATGTCATTATGATAAATTGAACATTTACCATTCCCTAGTAATGGAAGTATAACCTTCCTTATCTAAATAAGAAAGAGAAACAATGTTACTACTCAAAGTAGGAACATAATAGCAATTGTTCAAAACTGACAAAATCCCACTGGGCAGAACTAATTCATTAGTGCCTACGGCTAAAGCAGCAACTCTTACTCTGTTTCCAACTCGTAGGTCTACCTCACCCTTCTTCAACTTTATACTGTCCTTTAGATCCTGCACATTTGTACAAATGTGAGAACCACATGCTGTATCTAATACCCATGTAGAGGAAGTAGAGAAATGAATGTCTATAATATAAATACCTGAAGTGATAGCCCCACTATCCTTCTTGTTCTTTTTCAGATCTTTGAGGCAGAGTTTGCAATTCCTCTTCCAATGACCGGGTTCATTGCAGAAGTAGCAGACTCCTTCCTTTAGAGGCTTTGCCTTCTTAGGTGCAGGCTTGGTTTTACACTTGTTTGACTCTTTGTTCTTACCACCTGAGCCATTACCCGTCCATTTGCCCTTCCCTTTCTTTTTCATACCCTTTCCTTTCTGAACTATCAAAACAGTACTGGGCATTTTCTTAATGCTTTGCGCAGCAGTTTTAAGCATCCCATGCAGCTCAGGAATTGATTTCTCCATGTTGTAGTTCATGATAAACTAGTCATAACTCTCCGGGAGTGAGTTCAGGATCAAATCTATAGCTAACTCCTACTCATAGAAAATCCAAGCCTCTCAAGGTGATCAATATAGCCTTTCATCTTTAACACATAAGTACTAACTGATGCACCTTCAGCCATCTTGTAGGAATATAAGGCCTTTGTGGTCTCATACCTTTCTTGCCTTGCCGTTTGCTGGAACATTTCCTTGAGATGGACAATCATCTTATGAGCCTCCATAAGTTCTAGATCTCTTAGGAGCTCTGGAACCATAGTGGCAAGCATCAGGCAACCTATATCCATAGAGTCATCCTTATACTTCACGTAAGCATTTCTCTGAGCTCTTGGAGCATTGGCTGTAGGCTCCTTAGGAATGGGTTGATATAGGACATAAGCCTTTCTTTTCTGCTTGAGAACAATTCTCAAGTTCCTGAACCAGTCAAGAAAGTTTATCCCATTGAGTTTATCCTTCTCAAGGATCGATCGTAATGATAGTGTAGCATTATTACTAGTTGACATAATTCTACAATTAAAATATGCAAAGTTAGTTGGTTGTCTCCCACTAAATTAACAGCCCTTAATATTATAATTAGTGGGCTAAGATCAACTTAAGTCCGCTTTGGCAAGACGCTTAAATTCAAGTTATTTAGGTTGGTAACCTATTTACCAATTACATCACATATAACTCTTATATCTTTATAGGATTCGATCATCATATGATCCGGCATGTTTAATCCCATCTAACGCCTTGAGACTCAAAATCATTTTGTTAATCTCAATTAAGTCAAAACAATAATGAATATCATGAGCAACACCATTACTCATCTTGTCTCATCAAGATAACTCAAGTGCATCCACTTTGGTGGTTTCCACAATTGAGTGATCTAGGTTTTGACAAGTATTCATTAATTGACGGCATTATGACTTAAGATTTGATTCAGAGGGCTCAATAAATTAGTTTTGTTTATATAAATGCAATCGCGGTCGTATCTCATAGAGATAAATATATATAAATGCAAAAGTATTCATGCAATGATTTAATCAAAAGCATAATTTAAACGTGACACAACATGGCTTACCTAACTTAAAATCCTCCCAAGCCAATAAGAGGACTTCTCTAAATAAGAAAAGAAATACATTGAGATAAACCTTATTTAAACATTCGAGGGGAGTGAGATGAGAAGAGAATGTACATTGAGAATATTTAGAGGAAGACACGGCACGCAGGCCATATTTAAATATTACAACTCTTTGTAAAAATCTAAAGCCATGTTGGTCATCATACCCAAACAAGTATGAAGAATAAACCACAATAAGAATTCATACAATATGAAAAGAAATAAATGTCGTGATTAGGATATATCATGCTACAAACAGGTAGTCACGGCGGTCCCTAAACCCAGTTTCAAAAATGGCCCATAATGCTTTTGATCCGAATTGTCTTCCCCATAGTTTCGGATTTCTAAAACATGAATAGAGATTTGAGCTAAACCCGATTCAAGCAACCGCGACCTTCAACCAATTCAAAACCTAAATGATGAATTCTACTTTGGATCAAATCCATAACAGAAATCGATGCTAGTGGCAGAATTGAAAAGTAAACATATCGCATATAATCGAAACAATTTCACCAGATCGCATATACTATCCGAAAACACACAATGACGTTGAACATATTCCTTTTAAAATGAAATTCAAAAAAAAAATTCCTTTCCGTATTAACATATTCAGACGTTTTCTTATAAATACACATATATATCCCATATATATCAGATGTATAAGAACATAAACTCAATTTAAATGCACAATTGACCTGACTCTGATGCCACTGTTAGAATCAGGAGGCACAGCGGAAGAATTTTAAAAAACAATTTCACCGATCCTAATCAAGGATCTATCAGCGGTGTTTAAACTGAGTTAGAAAGATTTGTACCTTTACAAATTCAGGGTTTTCAATCTCCAGGAGCCAACATGTCAGGTCCGCTCCATCTACCGGCATCCACACATATGCTCTCCAACAGAGACTGCGTGCTAGCGCCTCCAATGTCTCTTAGGGTTTCCCTTACGACTTTGAATTCTCATACATGTATGAGTATATCTGTTCTATCAAGTTTATAACCTGTGAGGGCTACATTCCAATTTCAAAATTAATCTTTATTAATTTTAAAATTAATTAACAATTAATTATCTTGATGAGCTAATTAAACAAATTCAATTTAAATTAAATCTATCCAACAATTTTAATTTAACCTATTTTTTTAATTCAAATAAAGAGCCATTAGATTTAAGTAATCTTCATAAATTAAATCTGAGATACTACATCTATATCATGTTAGTTATTAAATTTAATTTATCTTAATAAATTAAATTTAAAACTAGCACAATATAATAATATCATATAATATATATATACATATATATATATATAATATGTATTTCAAAAATACATATATATATATATATATAATATTATTAACAAATTTTATATTATATACTTATAAATATAAAATTCATCCACCCTAGATTAAACATTATTTCATGTTGGGCCATTCTTGTGTGTGACCCTGTAAGCCCATACGAAGTAGGCAGTGGGCCAATAACTGTACTAACCCACAAGTCGCAAGCGGCCTCTAGCAATATATTATGACTACCCAATTCATATGAGGATCATTAACACGATGTAACCTGTGATACAACTATGTCACGTCCCTTTTTGTCACATGATATATTGGTCAAGGATGAGGCATGGATAATGTCATCCTCTTGTTCCTGACCATTACTTTCTAGATTCCTGAGTAGTCTAACCATAGAAATGGAAACTCCTTTCTATCGTAGTATGGCTATACATTTCTTAGACTCACTTATCAAGGGGCCCAGTAATATCTCTCTACTAATGTGAGGGACAAATTCCATTTTGATCATTCATATTCGTTTGCATGAAAAACCACTAAGCCCAATCATAGCCTTTATCATCACCCGGTCAAAAGTGACTTTTGACTAGTTCAAAGCATAGCAACTCTCATGTAGGAATCCATGATGACCTCAGGTAAAAGGGCATTGTGACATAGTTATACATGAGAAAAGCTTTTGACTTGATCCATATAGCTTTCTCATAGTGGGTCGGTCCCGCACCTTGTACTCTTACAAGTGCTTAAGACTTTGATTCGTATCTCCATATCTTATTAAAGTCATACTGGTCTTGTTTCATCTCTGCTCCCGCATAGATGACTGACCAGGGACAGTTTAGGAAAATCTTTATGATTTATCCAAGGATACAATTATCACAGTTAACATGCAAATAATATGATAACAGAATGGACAAATTCCATTAAATTAATAATGTTCAAAGTATAATGATTGGCCCTTTGGACACAATTTCCAACACTCCTAGTGTACACTTCTGTGATATTTCTCCTAGCTCTTAACTGCTTTAAATCTTTAGTCAATTTTTATATATGTAACAAAATTTCTAGTATCACCTAATTCACCCCCTTGGGTGAAATGCTTGCACTAATTGTACGTTCCTTTAACAATAGAGTTATTTTAATGTCAAACCCTAGAACAGACAACCGTCATATTCATATATATATATATATAATCATACATGCAATTAAATTAACAATATCATAAAATCCCAAGAATAATCTTATATGTGGAAAAATGAAAATATAAAAATTAAAAACATCAAATTGCAATTATTCATGAAATTCAGTAAAAGATCTCAAATAATCTTCAACCAAAAACTATAAGTCTATGAGAACAAATCTCAAAATCTAAACCTAGGAAATTATTAAAATGCTTAAATAGAAAAGATCTAAACCTAATACAACTCCCAAATTAAAGAACAAGAACTCAAGCCATAAGATCTATTCTCAAGAAGAGGACAAATTAACCACACATGGTGATGGAAGAAGAAGAATGGTGTGGTGTGTGGTCATGCTTTTAGAACTAAGCCTTGGGGTCCCTTTTATAGGCATCAATGGCGTGTTAAAGAAGGAAGAAGGATGGAGGTGTGAATTTTTTATTTGTATAAGATATGCTCTATCTTTCTATCTTCTATTTGAATTTTAATGAGCTTGTGGTGTTTTTTTCACCTTTGATTAGAGGAATTCAAATTCTTGATAGACTTTTGAATGAATAAAGATAAATTGTTATCTTAAATCCTTGAATCTCAATGTTTTTCTTGAATGTGGATTTAATATATTTGAGGAGAAGAATTAAAAGTAATTCTCAAGGGATAAAAAGATATAATATTTTGAATACACATAGTAGTTCACTATAATGATTTATCCCTTAACATCCTTATACCACCCTCAAACCGATATTATGATACTGGATACCAACGGGTATTCACTGTTTCTCTGGGGCTAGTTCACAAAAATACTCCCTTTTTATGCATATGTACTGTCACTGTATAATTAAGCCCATATCAACATACTATTATGTTGCCAGAACCGCTTGCTCTGATATCAAAATGTCAGGTCCTTACCTTACTTTTACAGTTTTCAGAGTGCTTGCACGTAATTCGAAGGGGACATAAAAGTAGCATAACAATATTGATAATAAGTGCTTGATTATAAGAGTTCACCATAAGGATTGTATATAATAATTACAAATAATGTAGCTAAACAGGGCTACTGGGGTGTCTAAACCCATTACAATGAAATGCAGACATCTTCCCGTCTTCATTCCACTACTGCATTCCTCTCATGTAGTTCTCTTCTCTGTTCTCAACGTACCTTTTATTTTCACTTGACTGAATGGTTGGTTGGGGAGGGTGAGATTTAGGAGAATCTCAATAGTAAACAGTTACTATAATGGATGCAAGATATATGCTAAGTTCATGACCTGTTAGGTTTAACTAGATGTATGCCCCATAATGACATTTCTGCATGCTTGATGCTTCAAATACTATACTCATGGCCATAGCATAAATAAAAATAGAACTTAATTATTCAAATGTGCTATGCACAATTAATTAAAGCAATCATATATATCACTACATAAGCATAAATATCAAATATATGCAAGTAGAGTAAGTTCACTACCTTGATCACCCTTCCCTTGCTTGTCTATTGGTCCAATACTCTGTTTTCGGCTTGGGCTATTGTCTGATCCTAAAATCCTAAATTTACAATAAATGAGTTACTACCCATTCATGTATTATTCTAGACTCATTTTGTTGGTTTTCCTTGCTTAAAAATGTAGGATGACCAAAATGCCCCTGAGGACCCGATTTAATCCCATCTGTACCTAGTCTAACAAAAAATTATGACCTAGGCTAATCCTACACAATTTCACATATAGAATCCATTTTTGACCTCAGATTGGCCAAATTCATGCTTAAATTACCAGAACGCCCTTGGCAGCCCCTATGTTAGGTTTTAGGGGTAAAATTGTTATTTCACACCCTAAAGCCTTCACACTTCATATTTTCATGATCCCTACACCATTTTCCATTCTAAACCTAATAGAATCATCAAAAACACCAAAATCCAATCCAAACATAGCCAAGACAGGTCTAGACAAAAATCATGAGAAATAGGGAAAAATGGAGGTTTATGATTTCATTCCATAAAACACCTTCTTTACTCCTCTAATCGCTTGTTTAATCACTTAAACACTTCTTAAACATGATTAATGAAAAATCGGGCAGCATCTTCCCTTAGGGTTTGAACTTCCCAAATTCACAAAGTCATGAAAACCAAGCCAATAACCAACTAAACCACCAACAACAAACATAAATCAACATGTTAGGCAAGGTTTCATGATTTACCTTTGATTCCTCCTCTTTCTCTCTCTAAAATACCACCTCTCTCTCCTTCTTGCTTTTTATTTTGCCTTGCTACATGAGTTATCAAGATGGCATAGAGATTAGAAGGAGATGTGCATGATTTAGAAGGCATAAACACTTGAATTTCAACCTTGTTACCTTGATTCTTGCTTCTTGTTTCTTGTTTCTTGTTTCTCTTGACCTTTCTCCTTGTTCATGTGTTCTTGAAAGCTCTCTCTCTTTCTCTCTCTCTTGATTCTTGTTTAGCTAAAATATGAGGGATGTTGGAAGAGATAATAGCCCTTAAAAATATCCCTTCCACCTCCATAAAAATATAATATTTAATTGTATTTTTATCATGTAATTTTTGACCAAATGCTTCATCTTTTTTAACCTGGCTTAAAGTGATTCCAAAAGACACCATTTATGTTCAACTATTTATTTCCTCTTTCCCTTTCTATTTGGACGTGAATGAGGGATTGAAAAAGTGGATAAGAGGTTATAAAAATATCCTCCTACACTTCCTTACTTAATATTATTAAATTAAAATTAAGCACATGCCAACTTTTGACTTTTCCAACTTTTGACTTTTCTTCATCTCCTTACTTGGTCACAATTGATTTCCCTTGGCCCTCTCCAACTTGACGTAAATGGGCTTTTAAAGGAACCAAATGAGCTTCTTATATTTGCTTCATCCATCTCCTTGAAACTAATATTTAATGGCCATTATACACTTGCTTTGCTTTTTGACTTTTTAAACTTCATTTACTTGGCCAAATTTGCTCCCACATGAATAAATGTGAGCCAAGTATTAATTTTCCCTTGCTTTTATTCATGTTGGATGTCCCACACATAAGAACAAGGAAAAATATGGGCTTTGGATTAAATCTAGCCAAATGACTATTTTTCCCATACATTTTTGCCCATATCTTTTTAATTTCGCAAGTTGATAAAAAGCTAGTAGAATTTTCATCAAACTTTAAAAATTCATATATTTATTTACAGATGTCTAATTGTAGTGGTTGCAAAGGCTATGTAACCCTTATTAAGTCTATTTTTAAGAAAAAAAAATTTCCTTAAGCCAACTAGACGCACATCATTCCAAAATTTCCATTTATTGGATACTGCCACATAAACTTGCCAGTTTCACTTGGCAAACTTCAAAAATACATAACTCTCAGTAGAGGTCCAAATAACTTATATGGCCTATCAAATTAAAGCTTGATATGTCTACTTTTATTCTGAAAAATTTCACAATCATTGGACATCACTTGATTTTCTAAAACCATTACACAATCAGACTGCCATGTAGGAAAACATATTGGTATCAAATCCAAATTTTACAATTTGCGTCAAAACATAATCATGTTTTGTGTGACCACTAATTACCTTGTTTTGTCATTTCATGTGCTCTTTAATTCACTATTTAATTTTATTAAATGCCACAGAGTCTAAGGAATTTTGGTGAATAAAATTTGGGATGTTTCATGATGCATATGGTTGTGCACATTCTTATCAACATCCTCGAAGTTGTGAAGCACATATAGGTGTACTTGCTCTAGTAGTTGGTCTAAGATGGTTACAAATTTCCTTCCCTTGATTCCTTCCCTATTACTCATTTTTCCCTTATGCTAATGTTGGAAATTGTGCCCTAAGGGCCAATCATTGTACTTTAAACATTATTATTTTAATGAAATTTCTCCATTCTGTTATCATATTATTTGCATGTTAACTGTGATAATTGTATCCTTGGATAATTCATAAAGATTGTCCTAAAACGTCCCTGGTCAGTCATCTATGCGGGAGCAGAGATAAAACAAGACCAGTATGACTTTGATAGGATATGGAGATACGAATCAAAGTCTTAGGCACTTGTAAGAGTACAAGGTTCTGGACCGACCCACTATGAGAAAGCTACATGGATCAAGTCATAAGCTTTTCTCATGTATAACCACGTCACAATGCCCTTAGACCTGAGGTCATCATGGATTCCTACATGAGAGTTGCTAAGCTTTGAACTAGTCAAAAGTCACTTTTGACCGGGTGATGATAAAGGCTACGATCGGGGTTGGTGGTTTTTCATGTAGAGGAATATGAATGATCAAGATGGAATTTGTCCCTCACATTAGTAGAGAGATATTACTGGGCCCCTCGATGAGTGAGTTTGAGAAATGTATGGCCATACTATGATGAAAGGAGTTTCTGTCTCTGTTATCAGGCTACTCAGGAATCAAGAAAGTAATAGTCAGGAACAAGAGGATGACATTTTCCATGCCTTATCCTTGATCGATATATTGTGTGAAAAAAGGGACGTGACATGGTTGTATGACAGGTTGCATCGTGATAACGATCTTCATATGAATTGGGTAGTCGTAATGTCTTGCTAGAGGCCGCTTGCGACTTTTGGGTTAGTGTAGTTATTAGCCCACTGCCAACTTCATATGGGCCTACAGGGTCGCACAAAAGAATGGCCCAACACGAGATAATGTTTGATTTAGGGTGGATGAATTTTATATTTATATATATATAATATAAAATTCATTAATAATATTATATAGATATATATATATTTTTGAAATATATATTATATATATATATTATATTATATTATTATATTTAATAATATTATATAGATATATATATTTTCGAAATATATTAGATATATATATGTATATATATATTATATGATATTGTTATATTGTGTTAGTTTTAAATTTAATTTATTAAGATATATTAAATTTAATAACTAACATGATAGAGATATAGTATCTCAGATTTAATTTATGAAGATAAATTAAATCTAATGGCTATTTATTTAGATTAAATAAATAGGTTAAATTAAAACTGTTGGACAGATTTAATTTAAACTGAATTTATTTAATAGCTCATCAAGATAATTAATTGTTAATTAATTTTGAAATTAATGATGATTAATTTTGAAATTTGAAAATAACCCTCATGGGTTATAAACTTGATAGAGCTGATAGACTCAGGGTACATCAGAATTGAGAGCCGTAAGTTAAACCCTTGGAGACATTAGAGGCGCTAGCACGCAGTCTCGGTTGGAGAGATTTCGTGTGGATACCGGTAGAGGGAGCGGACCTGACGTGTTGGCTCCTAGAGATCGTGAAAACTCTGAATCATCAAAAAGGTATGAATCCTTCCAACTTGGTTTAAACGCCGTTGATAGATCCTCGATTAGGATCGGTGAAAATTTTTCAAATTCTTCTGCTGTGCTTACCGATCCTACAGCTAAGACATGGAAGCTCAATATCACTTGCATGCTTTAAGTATGTGGCAAAAAATTTAGCGGCCTCTTCATAGATATATCATTTAACAATGCAACCCTTTAGAAGACTCTAATTTTCACAAACTCTTTTATTATCTTCGTGAAATGTTTAATTTGGTACATCTATCTTAAATAGGCTGGGACACAAAGTTGTACCTCTTTAACCAAGTAAGTTTCTAGGTAGACCATGATATCAAAGAATACTGGAGGAAAATACATCTCAAGCTCACAAAATGTGTATACGATTCAATTTCACAACATCGGCAATTTTTGAGGGTCTATCACTTTACTACAAAGTGACTTAAAGAAGATACATAACTTGGTGATTGCAGATTACACCTCATAAGGCAAGATAAACCGTATAGCCATTGAAATCAAGTTCTCTATTAAGACATGGCAGTCATGAGATTTTAATCCATCAATTTCAAATCCTTCACTGGCATGAGTCTTTTGTTGTTTAAAGAGTAACCCTTTGGCACCTTGAATGATGCAAAGAACTGACAAAAACTAGTTTTTTCTTCCTTTGATAGTGTGTGAGTTGTGGCATAAAGAAATGTATAGCTTCCCCTCTCCTATGGTGCTAATTCTTCCCTTATTTCTATATCAGCCATATCTAGCGTATCATTTATGCCATCTTTGGTCTTCCATGGAATATAGAGTAATGTGCCAACAATATTTTCACATACAGTTTTCTCAATGTACATAACATCAAAAAAATGTCTCACATCCATAGTCCTCCAATAATCGTAGTTAAAGAAAATGGACCTCTTCTTTCACCAACTTGTCCCAACATACCTTGTAAAAGGTTTTCCAAAAAGACATCTTATATCTATCACCTTTTCATATACATGTTCACTAGTCAAAGGTTGAGGTGCCCTACCATCCTTTGATTTCCCATTGAAATATTTTTTTCAAACGTCGTTAAGGATGCTTCTGAAGCAGCCATCTTCGATGTCCCATGTAGGAATTCTTTATGACATGCTTCAATCTAATTAAATGTGTACCCTTTTCACAAATTAGACATCCAAGCTGACATTTAATGCTATATCCTAACAAATTACCATGTACAGGAAAGTCATTGATTGTGCTAAAGAGAATGGCTCTCAGGTTGAACATTTCTTCCTAGTGAGCATCATACACCATGACCCCATCATCCCACGAGCACTTCAAGTCTTCAATTAGTGAAGCCAGGTAGACATTTATATCATTCTCGGGTTGCTTGGGCTTCAAGATTAGTAGGGACAACATAGAGTTCTTGTGCTTCATGCAGAGCTATTGAGGAATATTATATATAAACAATATTACTAGTCAAGTGTTGTAGATACTGGTTTGCATTCCAAACAGGTTCATCCTATCAGTAACTAATGCAAGGCGTGGGTTCCTATTATCTTTAGCAAATTCAAGGTGGTTTATAGCAAACTTCTTCCATTCTGGAGAATCAGTAGGATGTCAAAGCATGCCATCATCTGTCCTTTCATCTGCATGCTACCTCAAATTTTTTGCTTTATCAGGATTGCTATACAAGCCTTTCAATCTTGGTATAATGATAAAATACCATAATGCCTTATTCGAGCACTTCCCATTCTATTGGTGTGTGGCTCTTCACCCATGGGAAAATGAGTTAGTGATATATATCCAAAGACCCCATCTAGCATAAATCATGTAGAGACAAAAACGTCAATCAAAGCCCAATAATCATTGACACCCAGAATAAATTTATGAAAATGTACAATAAAAGAAAAGTCACAAACCTTATGTCAACCCAGCCAGAAGTTGAAGAAAGAAAACTCTGAGGTTGAACGGACAAATTTCTCAGAGCCAAAAAACCTATAGCTTTTAATCTAGTGAGAAAGGTTTCAAATGTCAAATTGATTGGATATTTTACAAACAAATCCCCATTGTAGATTTTAAGCTCTTACATAATGGTTAGTTGGTAAGAACTACTAATAGTTTTTTTTATAACAGTTATATATCAAGTAACTATGAGGTATGTTATTAACAAATCTACAATATTTAAGGTCTTACATAATGTTTAGTTAGTAAGAACTGCTAATTATATATTTTCCTTTATAATAGTTATTTTAATTAATTTACCGAGAGGTATGTTGATCATAGTTCTTTAATAACAATCATAAGGTTTGTTATTATTCTTTTTATGTTTGAGCCATTGTATTAATATATTTATATATATAAAACTTAAAAATAGAAATAAATACTAGTAAAGCATACCTATCATTCTTAGAGGAGTGATATAAATCATATGAAAAAATGAGTACAAGTGATGTGGAAGTGGTAATAGTGAGTAGGGGAGGAGCACGTTGGGAAGAAGCAGCATGAGGAGGGCATAGAGGTTTGGTAGAAGGAGGAAGGAAAGAAGGCAGGGGTGGAGGAGAAGGAAGAGAAGCTGGTAAAGGAGGAGCATGTTGGGAAGGTTGAGGAAGAGAAGTAGGCGAAGGAGCAGGTTAGGAAGATAGATGAAGAAAAGCAGGTAGAGGAGCAGGTTGGAAAGGAGGAATCTCCAATATGAGGAACAAAAGGAGGTAGAGGTTGCGGAGGACAAATATCCAGCATTTCTACAAAGTGTTGCTTGACTATTATAATAAGGATAACAGAGGAAGAGGGTGAAGAAGACGTATGAAAATAGGGGGTTTAAATAGTTTGGAAGTAAGTGTGCGATAGAAGTTAAAGAGGAATCAGTTCGAGCAATTCTATACTATTATGTTTTTTCCTACCTTATGAGTTTCATGACGGTTGTTTTATAGACACCATTATTTAACTATGAATCATGATGATTGTTTTGAAAGAATAGTTAACAAATCATTATTTATCAAAATTTATAACGGTTGTTTTATAATAACTGTTAGCATTGTCCTGTATTTGTTTTACAATAGTATATTTTAAAAACAGAACAGTGGTGAGTTCTGTAATATCCCAAATTTTGGACCTAGAGACTTAAGGATAAGCCTATATCAGGCAAACTACCAAGCCCAGCTTAGGAAGAGTCCTAAGAATGACGATAGATAAAAAGATTCCTGGGAACTGTGTGATTTAGATTTTAGGAAGAGAATGGTTCTCCTGATCAAATGAGGGCTTAAAGGTTGTAGTTAGTCAGAGAAATAGACCAATGCTTGTACTTGGATACATGTGGTGCCCTTAGGGGGTTGAAGGTCACTTGACACCATTTTGAATGGTAAACACAAGTATTTGTGGCTCATGTGGGGCCCTAGACTGTGTGACTCGACTCCACAAGGTAGAGAACAAGTCTCTGAATTATATGGGGGCTCAGTGGGTGTGATTAGATAGATAAAATATGTCGGTAGAGGTATGCAAATGGCATTTTTAGGCGGGTACATATACCCTGCGTTTTTTAAAAGGAAGAAGAGATATAGGCCATGCGTGTCCCACATGTAGACACATCGACACACTCACTCGATAATCCCTTGAGGCAACACATGGTGCATTCTAGAACACAGACTCGTAGGGCTTAGTCTGAGCCCTACAACGAAAAGTAGCTTTGTTAAAGTAGCTTTATTAGAGTAGTTTTAATAAAGTAAGTATTGATGAGTAACAATGGGATTTACTTTTGTGTTGGACAAATAAGAAGATGACACATGTCTCTTTATCATGAGATTCACTTTTTGGCTTTTGTGTTAGCACTCTCATGAGGTGCCACCTAGCACAATAGTTAGGGAAATTCACCAGTCTCCGGTATGCAACATGATTGACTTTTTTGAGAACTGCAAAAGGAAAGTTAGAGGAATTCATCGGACCCCACTTCCCTGACAATAAAGTCAATCAGGACTTAGGAAAAAGAAGTAGACTTGGTTAGTCAAGGACATGTGGCACTTCGTGGCCCACATACTTGGGACACAGGTCATAAGATCAACTCAACTCTCGCTCTCTCTCTTTTGTCCTTAAATTCAGCCAAGGGCAGAAAAATTAGAGAAAACATGGAGAAAATAGAGAGAAAATGAAAGAGGAGGGAAGGTGGAAAAAATCAAAGAACCAAAGTGTTCTGGAGCCGATTTCACCTATAAAATCATGTTTCTAGATTCTGGAGTCTTCTCTAATATTGTTCCTCTATGTGAGAGCAATATTTCTGTAGTTTCAGATTCTTTATTAGAGGTGTTTGGTGCCATCTAGTTGGCTAAAGTATTGCCAAAATCAAGAACCGGTCATAGAATTGGGTACATGTACGTATAAGCTTTGATTTAAGCCTAATATCTTGCGGTTTTGTTAAGTTTTTCTATTGCCCTGATTTTGGTCAAATTTGGAAATAGGGAAGGAAGATGATTTTGATGTTTTGAGGTTTTCATTGGATTCTATGCCAAAAACTGTGTAGGAATAGCCTCTGGTTATGAATTCTAGATCACTGGAATGAAAATCTTAAAATTAGAACTTTATGGTAGTTGCTGCTAGATTACGTTTTTAGGAGTTAGGTTGCTTATGGCTTTATTTTGACTAACCAAATGATTTCTAATGGCTATGAAATTTTATAGGTTATTAGTAGACATCATAAGCTTTAAATGAAGGGTAGAATGTGTTATTTGGGTTAGTATACTGTGAGTTATGAATTTTTAAAGTTAAGGAATTAAAAATGGACAAAATTCTGAGGCAGCCATGTTGGTCGTGAATTTTGGAATTGTGCTATAATGGAAAGAAGGAGATATTTTTAATTTAAAATAGACGTAAAGAGCTTTATATGGGACTTTGAACCACATTATTTGGGGTTCCCTAGAATAAGTTATGATTTTTAAAAGTTAGGTGACAAATCTGGCAAATTAGGGTGACACACGAATTCATGGCATTTAAAGTAATTTGAGACAAGTATGGGTCCAAAGATAAGGGACATGTCCTAGAGGCTAATGTAGCCATATTGGACATTCATTTGTCATGGCTTTAATGATATGGTTATGTATCTAGGGCCATGATATAACAAAGATGAGGAATGGAAAAATCTTCAAGCAACTTTAATGGTTGGAAGAAAAGGGGACAAGAAGAGGACCTAAGTCTAAAAGGTAGTAAAACTTTCCTGACTTGCATTTACTTGATAAGTATACTTATGCATTGATGTGTTAAATTACTTTGATGAATTGAATGAAGCATATGTGAATGATTGAAGCTCTGTTTTGCTTATTTTGTGGCCATTAGTGTAATTTGTTAAACATTAAGCATGCAAATATGTCATTATGTTAGCATGAATTTATGTAAGCAAGAATGTCATGTATTAAGCTTATATCTTGTATGCATAGTTAGAAAAGTTTGCTATGATGATTCTCTCAAATCTCACTCTCTAGCACCCAACCATATAGGCAAGTGATCACAGCAGAGGGATGCAAAGCGATGTGCCAAAAGAAGAAGTTGTAGTGAAGAGTTGAGGATTTATATACGCTAATCTATTATGTAAATATTAACATTTGAGGTAGTTAAATGTATAACCTGCATGACAGATGAATTGACTTCTTAATCCCAATAACTGAATTAGGAATGGGTAATTGTATGGTATGAGTCCATTGTTAACAAACATTCCATGAATAAAAGTATATTAAGAACTCTGATAGAAATGATAGAGCAGAAAGTCGCTTTGATTAAATTGAAAGAAAAGATAAGAATCGATAAGTAATGTCAAAATTGCAAACCAATAAAAGAAGCTTATCAAAAATTTTGAAATTTTTAGAAAAACCCACTCAACTGCAGATTTAATTCCTGTCTTGAAGTTGGGATTTAGAACTTTTTTACGAAGGTGGTTCAGACTTATTATGTAAAAGCTCATTCAATTAGGTTAGAGAATAAGGTGTTACAAGTTCATTAGGCTATCCATCACCATAGGAGTGGCCAGGATCATTGCCAGGATCATGGCCAATCCAATACTTATTGAGGATGAGATTGGACTTCCTGTTCATACTTGTAAGGTATAACGAAAGCCTCCTCATGGCATAGTCAATGTGTTCTGCATGCTACAATATTGCCTCCAGTTATGGAAGCATAGGATATGGAGGCGGCGGAGGAGGTGGAGGATGACACCTAGAGCTTTCTGGAAATTATTCTTCACAACATTTCATCTTGGCGAATAAGAAAACAAAAAGAGGAGACGATGAATAAAATGTATGAAAAACAAATGAAAGTGGTGAGTTTAAATAAACTTTTAGAACAAATGAAGGGTCGGGAAGAAGACCATTATTAAATGCGTTGGAAGTTGAACAGGACGTAACGAAAGGGTACCTTGTTCTCTTGACAATAATTAGGTAACACGAAGGCACCTAGAGTTGATCAATGCAGGGAAGAGGAAATGCTTTTTAAGCTTTAATTTATATTTATTAAGTTAGAACCATTAAGTATATTGGTTTTTAGGAACCACAGTAAAGCAATACTTTATAGTTATTAATTAAAACTAATTAACAATGGTGGTGTTCAATCATCATCACCACCACTACTGTTGTAATGCCCAACATGTGTGTAAGGACTCATGATTCTAAATGAGAATGTAATGATTGTAGATAAACTCTTTCAGGGAATAAGTGTGAATTACAACCCAAATTAGCAATAGAAAGTGACCAAATCCAGTATTTAAGCTTAATTATGGTGACAAAGCTTAAATTGAATTAAAAGATAAGGGAATGGTGCATGGAAGAGGAATAGAAGTTACATAATTCACTATGTGGCAATCTAACTAAAATTGCCATAGTCAGGGGTAAAATAGGAAGAAGGAAATTTATCGGCCAATTAGTCAGCTACCGAAGAAGCAATTGACTATTAACTAAAAGAGTAAGAGGTGTGACTAAATGGCTAATAGAATTAGTTAGAGTAACTACATGGTTACATGTTTTTTGGGAAGTCACAAGATGGTGACACATGGCAATACATGAACTAGGCAAAAGATGTTTGACAAGTCAAACAATTAATTCCCAAATTCTCTCTCTCTCTTCTCTAAGTAGGTTAAGGCATGAGAGGGCAGAAAAAAATCTGATCATTTACCATATTTTTCTCTCTCTCTCTCTCTCCAAGCTCTCTAGACGTCCAAGCAAGGTGAAGGAGGAAAGAGAAAGAAGACTTTGTGAAGGTGAGGCATTTCCCTTGAGTTTTGACCTTGTAGATGACCTCTGTTGCTAAAAACCTCTTCTTTAATCTCATTCCTCTTGATGAAAGCTTCAATCCTATGGTTTTATATTTTTAAGGGGAGGTGTTTTGTGTGCTCAAGAAAAACTAGAGGTTGGAGAAGCAAAGAACTAACTAGAGGAAGTGATAGAGGTGAGCAAATGCAACTCTTTGATATGTATATTATCGTCATTGGTTGAGAACTTGGATTTGTGGAATTTTTCCCTATTTTTTGTGAATGTTAGGGTTTTAGATAGTTTATGATGTTGTGATGGTATTAATGGTGTCTTGTGGTGTGTTTTGGACCATTGGAGTCACAAGTTGAAAAATTGAAAGTTTTGTCAATAAAAACTTTGTATAGGGCAGCTAGTTTGCAATGCCGTTTTGAGTGAGTAAATGGTGTCTAGAAATTATGAAACTTTCCAGTTGATTAGATGATGTATCAAGCTTTAAAATAATATAAAATGGGTGTCATTCTGATTTATGTCTTGGAAGTTATGCATCTCCAAAATTTGAGGTTGAAACTAGAGTTTATTATGGAACAGTATGGAAATTCGTTGGATTCTATATTTTTATGGTTGTATATGGTAGTGGTTCATATGTTTTCCTATGTAAAGAACTTAAAAAGCTTCAAGTAGGACTTGAAATTACTCTATTTCAATTTTTGTAGAATTAGTTATGATTTCTATGAGACCCCTTGTGTGGTGGTCAAGGCTTATCAACAGTTGCATTAGAGCCTCCATTTCAGGAGGAGGAGGAGGAGGTGGTGGTGGGGGTGGAAGAGGTGGTAGTAGTGGCAGAGGAGCTCCTTGGGATGTTAACATGATGGAGAGAAGGAGGAGGCCAGTAAAGAAAAGTAGTAAGAGTCACAAGGAATAAGTGAGTTTAAATAGAGGTCTAATGGATGTTACGAAGGGTTATAACTTATGAAGGTCCGACAACATTATGAAGGGTTATGACCAATGAACTAGTACTTAGGGGAGCCAGATCAATTCAAAGTGTTATATGATGGTTGTTTCTAGAGACCGTTATGTTTTGTCTTTGTAGATATAAGAGGTTAGAAATTGAATCATTTGTAAGAGTTACATCGCTAAATATATGATAATTTTAACTACAACTATTCTTTTTGTGTTTTCACAAATTCCTCCTCGTAATACATAAAGGTAACACATAATTAACTGTTATGTTTAAGCATTATATATCTTTGAGTCCGCCTCGATATACATGACGTTTATTAGCTGTAACCATTATATATTAGGCGTTATAAAAGCTCAAGTCTGAAATAGTGAAAAACTTAGTAGTCCCCTTTTTCTTAGTCCCTTCTCTTTTAACTCTAGCTATATAATCTCCTATGTTTATATAAGATTAATCATTTCATGGTTTAAAAAAATAAAATTGATCATTTTATCAAAAAAGGAAAACCTAAAATAGGGAGTTATTTCTTGTTAAGAAATCTTAGGAGGACAATTCCATTGTGACCAAAAAAAGTTTAATGCGAAAAATAAAAATCCTTAAGTAAGGGAGGCAAGAGAGAGAATTATTTTACATATATCTTATATTTTATTATTAATTATTGATTATATTTAATTATTTATTAACAATGTTCCACATAATTGTTAATTCTAACTTACCTTTTCATTAGGGGAAAAAGCTTAGCAATATACCCTAGTCATGTAATATCTAGCATAATAATAAAAAATTTAATAATCCTTAATTATCAAATTAATCAATATTTTAAATAATTATCAACTAAAACATTACTATTTCATATCAAATTATTACTGCAGCATAAGTAATTTACAATATTATTATTTGAACTTCGAAGGAAGCTGCAAAAAGAATGCCAACGATAATAAGGTGATGATAATTGTGAAAGTTGAGAAGAATAAAGTTGAAAGCTTGGTTAATGGGCTCTTTTTGGGAAATTGTCAGGGTTATAATTAATTTTATGGGAGTGAAATTGATTTGTTGAATGATAGGTGGACAATATAACTAAGATAGTAACACAATATTCCACGATCCACAATGTTGCAAAAAAAGATCACTCATACAGTGGAAATTGATACAGAAGTAATCATTTGCATGGGTCCCCCACAGATGACTAAACAAATTTATGTGAGAACCATCACCCACTCTCCAACCCAATTGATTTTTATCAATGAACTAAATTGTTTAATGTAATGGGATTGGAGAATTTAATACACACTAAACTTGAAAGAGTGATGTTTTGCTGATGGGCAACATTTGGATCAAACACCATGTATTTATCTGTTGTCCTGGAAAGAAAGCCATGCTTATCTAAGATCTAAGAGACCCTATGTATCGAATGATGTTCAGCCTGAGCAAATAAAAGTGTATAATCAGCATACATAAGATGAGTTGGAGGCAATAAGGCCCTAGATATTGAAAGACCCTTTTGGTACCTTATCTCCAGTTCCTTTGAAATCATGCATGATAATACATTGGCCTCCAAATTGAAAAGGTATGAGGATAGTGGGTCACCTCTTCATAGACAACAAGAAGACCAAAAAATATCTAACGGAGACCCATTAGCTAGAATTTGATAGGAAACCAATGAAACTCGCCACATCAACATATCAATTCATAAGGTGGAAACCCCATAAGAATAAATAGGGCATGTAAGAAATTCCAAGACACACTATCATATATATTCATTACGATTATTAATTTTTTAAAGAAAACCATCCCATTTTCTTCTTATTTACAGATTTATATTGGAATATATTAGTCCACCCTTGGTGGATTAGGGCTCAAGTCCAATTCAATAGGGGCTTCATGGAGAGACACGGGTTATAAAGAGTGATACCCTTTGTGTTTTAAAGGTTACATCTATTCCTATGTAACCATACGTTTAAGGGTTGCATCTATTCCTATGTAATCGTATGCACACTATATATATAAGGTGTAAGATTAAGGGAGAGGGCTAATGATGATATAATATACAATTCTCCCTCTAAAATATTTTCTCATAAGAATGTTCTCTTCTTTTCCTCTCTTTGGTGTATTTGCTATGCAACGTAATCAGGGTTCGCATTGATGCTCCAATTTTGTATGGGTACTTAGTGAGTCTATCGGATTCCAAGTACGCCCAAAATTCGTACATAGTATCAAAGCTAGGTTACTTTAAGATTATGATAATATATAAAATATTATAATCACAATATTATGATATTTAATTTCCATATCATGATATTATAGTGTTATGACTTCAATACTTTCCTTCTCCTAAGATGTGTTTTGCTTTCAAAATGAATATGCAACCAAAAAAAAAGGCATGATATTATTTTATTTAGTTTCCCCAGCCCATGGGTTTCTCTCATGCTTGTGATTAAATATGACAACTTACGTGTTTTTTTTATGATAGTAGTTTGCAAATAGTGAATATTCACATGGTTCTAGCATCTGTATAGCATGTATATATTGATAACTCTCTGGTAATTATAATTATCAGTTCATGACTATAGCATGAAATTTTGTTTTTCCACTGCATGTTTATTGCTACCTATCTGGTATATAATTTGTCCCTAGAATATATAATTTGTTGAAGATGTCTCTGACTTTCTTCGTTTTTCGGTTATATTTATTATGCTATGTATATATACTATTTAATTGTTTGTAGAAGCACATCATATAACTATTTAGAACCCTAAACCAAAAAGGCAATGTATTTGGCCATCTCTGGTTATTAGAAACAAAACATAGAGGGAATAGTCGTCTGTTAAATCTCTAGAAAATTAGGTTCTTGAAAAAAAATTTGAGTTCTGGGACAACAAATTGGTATGAACGGGGGTACAAAAGAGGAAATTGAGTTCAGTGAAGTAAAGAAAACTAGTCTCTTGTTGAAAGAAAGAGGAAACAGTGAAAAACCTTCCATTGGTGAAATGGACCCCAAGGCTTTGAACGTTTTGAGATAGAAAACTACCATATACTTGTAGATAACAGAAACAATAGTTTCTGTCAGCTTCTAAAACACAATGTCATATAAAAGACATGTCCTTTCCTCCAATAAAGAAAAACAAACCGTTTCATTAAATATTAAAAAAAATTTGCTTGGGCCTCCGTGTGGACTAGGCTAAAGAGAATAAGAATATAAAAAAATCCCAAGACAAATGGGTTTCGGCCTGACAGTTTACTAGTCCAATTTTCTATTACAAAAAGGGCATAAAGATAAATGCCAAAGTAGCGCATGTTACCTACTAAATGTGATATTAAGGACCATACGCAACACGATCCTTTTCTGAGAGTGGGCATTTGTGTGCTCCATCATTTTTTCTTTCCCTTCATTTTTTCTCCTTCTTCTTTTAGGGGCGTATGAGGAGGCATTGAAACTCTGATTAAGGTGCGTTTGTTTCTAAAAATCCATAAGTTTATGATCTATATTAAAACATATAATTTGTCTATTTTAAAACATGTATGAATCTATTTTAAATATTTTTTAGTGTTATATTATAGTGATTTTTATGTGTTTAAAAACCCTTTAAATAGTTGCAATGGTTTATCTTATTTGAGTGAGATATGATTTAAAAGTGTTTAGAAGCATTGAATCAAAATATTTTTTGTCTTTTGAAGAATATATTTTGTTGAAAAACTTATTCATAAACATGAACTTGATGGCTTTAAAATAGAAAGAAGTTTCTTGCTTAAAGCCTTTGAACAATGATCCAAACATAAATAATTTAGAGGAATATGAATTTTTTGAGTAAAGAATAAAATAGGGATTTGCCCATTTGAATACGAAACTATAAGTGGCAACCTGGAAGGAGAATATCTTGATAGAAGATCAAGATGAAAGAATCCAGAGTAAGGTTATAATTAATCCTGAAATGGAAAAAGATGAGCAAGTAGAAAAGAATTGAGAAGATAAGTCCTAAGAGGAACTTGAATCTCCTGAATCTTAAGATGTCAAGATTTGAATCCAGAGCAACCTGAAAAGTAGGTAAAAGTGAAGGATCATATATTGAAGAAGCAGTGTTAGATCAAAGTGAAAGAAAATCTCAAATAAAGAGATTTCCTAGTGTTCAAACTCTGGATCATGGTGGAGTTTAGGAAAATATTACTCCTTGGATAAAGAGTATAGGTCCATCTTAAGTGAAGAATAAAGTCCTAAGCTAAGTCTAAATTCCCAATACTTGAAACTATAAGAGTTTTAAGAAGAAATAATAAATGTTTCTATTAGGAAACAAATATGATTTGAATAAGAAATTTGGAATATTTCTTCATATATATATGTATATAGAGAGAAACTCTGGGATATTGTTGAAATGATATGAGACACAAAATTCTTGAAACTTTAGAAAAATAATAGTTGTAGAGAACCAGTCAAACTAGGTTTGAGAAGCATGAAGACTTAACCCTTTAAATGAAGTATTTTTTGCTAGAAATAAAAATGTGCATAAATAAAATGCATTGAGAACTTAGAAAAACTATTAAGTTTTCCCAACTCCCAGATAAGAGGTTAATAAGATAGTATGAATATAATGTGATGAAAGCATGAAGAAGTAAAAGTCAAAATATTCTTTATAAGTGGGAGCTCTTAGAAAATGAGTCTTTCAAGAGCGTCATATGCTCCACCTACATGGGATCTATTAGAGAATGAGTCTTTTGAGAGTAATAATTGAGCATTTTATTTAAGGTACTTGTATAAAATTATTGATAGACAATAATGGTATAGTTGGAATCTGTGTGATGGGAGGTACTAACATATTCTCCTAATCATAGACACCATGATGTTGTTATTTTTCTAGTCAAGTATATGACATTTTATACTTCAATGTGTTATATTATTGATAAGTTTTTGGATTAAATAAATTATGAATAACCCTGTGTGTGGGATAATTTGAGTGGCTAAGCTAAGAGAGGCTATCAAGAACATAATTTATAAACTTGATGGGGATAATCAAATTATCTAGTATTTATAAAAAAAATAATTCGTGGTCAAGCCATTGACAAATCGTCATGGAAATACTGAAGCTGAGATGTTAGCTTAGTATAGAAAAGATTACGGGACCTATATGGCTTGAAAAGGGAAACAATATAGTATGAATTGCCCTATAAAATTGTATTGTTGTGATTCAATCTTTCTTTCAATAAATTTCTTTGGTTGGTAAATTCATTGTACATAATTGCATTGTCATTTCTTCTAATTTAAGTATTGATTTAAATATATGTCTTGCTAGTCAAAGATGTAGAATTTGGTTCTAGAAATAGCATAATGGAAAATTTTTAGAAAGATAGTAGAACTAAGTTTACATTGCAATTATTCTATTTAGTTGCATGTGATTCTATAATTTTGAGGGTAAGACACAGAGCTGAGTAAATTATTACCTATGTTGATGATTTCTCATGTTATGATTATTACTTGATTTCATATAAATCTGAAGATTGTTGCATGTCTATGAAATTTGAGAATCAATTGGATAGGAATTTTAAAGGTCCTACAAGCTAATCAAAGTAGTGAGCATCTATTTGACCAGTTTCAGTTAGCTCTGAGGAAATAAAGGGATAAGTAAACAGTTAACTGTTTGAGGAACTCTATCACCAAAAAGGAGTTTATAAAGGCATAATGGAATGCTATTAGACATGGTTAAACATATTATGGCTCATGCTAACCCACCAAATATGAGTGGGAGAGTATTATCTAGTCCACTTTTGGTGGATTAGTACACATGCACACATAGGGGGCATTCCAAGAACCAATGCGGACCCCGATTACGTTACATAGCAAATATACCAAAGAGAGGAAGAGAAGAAAAGATTCTTATGAGAAGATCTTTTAGAGGGAGAATTGAGTATTATATCATCATTAGCCCTCTTCCTTAATCTTACACCTTATATATATAGTGTACATACGGTTACAAAGGAATAGATGCAACCCTTAAATGTACGGTTACATAGGAATAGATGTAACCTTTAAAACACAAAGGGTATCACTCTTTATAACCCATGTATGTTCATAAAGACCCTCTTGAATTGGGCCTAAGCCCTAATCTACTAAGGGTGGACTAGTATATTCCAACATCTCCCACACATCCTTGGTTTTGTCAAGTTATGTGGACTTGAGTTTAACCATATACCCTCTAAAGTAGTCACTGTTATACCCTACAAATGTTTGACTAAATAAAAGTCAAATTTGAGTTTTCATAGACCATAAGGGCCAATTGCAAATTCCTATAGTGGTTGTAAGTGGGAGCTCATAAGAGTTACATTTTCAAGAGTGAAATGATGATAGAATTAGGACAAAATAGAATTGAAAGGTACAACATTTGTTGAGAATTAATTTTCAATTAAGGGTGAAATTAATCACATTGCATCTCTTTGCAAGACGCAAGGATAAAGCAGTGCAGAACAAGCCAATAATCCTTAATTGTTTTTGAGAGTGGGAGCCTATAATGGTCAATAAAGAGACCAAACAAAACAAACATGAAATGCCAAAAGCTCATGAGAAAAGGGATAACTAAGAAAAATGTTCATAGTTATTCTAAAAGAGGATGATGACAAGAGGCCATGTCAAGGGAGAATGAAAGAAAGCAATGGAAAGGGAAGTGAATTCTTTGAGAAAGAATCAAGTTGAGAATTAGTTGATCTACTACTAAATCAAAAGGGCTATTGAGAATTAGTGAGCTCTATAGGTGTAAAACATACACTTTGAGTAATGATTTGGATGAAGAAATTTATATGCAGTGACTATTAGATTTCACTAAAAGTAGTATTTGAAGTTTCATATTGTGGTGACTTCATGTGATTTTGCAGAAGTCCTTTTATGGATTAATACAATCATCCAGACAGTAATGTTTAATACTTCGAAAGAGTGGTAACCCAATGTGTTTTTCAAATGATTGAAGAGAACCATTAGTAAATGATTTGTGATGTTATTCATTTAAGTGGATGATATAATATTAGTCATACATAGTTTGAATTTGGTAATGCCTACTAAAGAATAGTGCTAGTTAAGTTTGAAAAAGAAGTTTATGGGTAAAGCAGTTGGATTTTAGATCAAAAGAAATAGCTTAAGAAGACTCCTCTCTTTTACAAGAGAATTACATGATGAAGATTCTTAAGCGGTTCAAAATAAGTTAATGCAATCCTATAGATACCCCAGTGATTTTAGGAGTGAGTTTGAGTCTTGATAAATTTTCCTGACTAAACCAACCAAGAAGATAATAGAAAAGAATTCCGTATAGATACTGTTAGTAGTGTGATGTACACAATGATATATATAAGACCAGATAGATGCTCAAGGTAGAACTTGTAATTCGGTACTAGTCTAACTATTGTGAGAGACATTAGATGGTTTTACAGAAGGGTACTGAGATCCTTGTAGAGAATATTGATTATGCTCATTCAAAATATGTGATGTAATAGTACAAGAGGCTATATGGTTGGTAATGTTCATAGACTATGAGAGATTTTGAAAATAAGAATTCATATCTAGTGTTAAAGTATTTTGAGTACACATAGCCATTACCTAAATAAAAGACCTTAAACATAATAGATAGACTAAATGGAAATGCATAGCCATATGAAAGATGCTATAGACATAAAGTTATTGTTAAACAACGTATATATATGCAAAGTCCCCTAACTTAACTAAACCTAGTGACCAAGGACATGTATGAGAAACATGTTTAGTCCTTTGACATACATATGATATGAAGTAACGATACTTTATTTTGGCTTTTAATATATGTGTAAGTATACAATGTCGGTATTCTCACACAAGCGACCGCCTTTGACATTCAAGAAGAGTGTGCAAAGATGAGACAATTGTGTTCACCAACAAAATAGAAAAAATGCTGATATGGTAGAGAAGAAACTCAAATTATGTCACTATGATTTAAAGAGTCGTAAGTCGAGATGAGATCCTTGTTTGTAAATATAGATCGATTCATGGAAACTTACATCCATGATACCTATTGCCAGACAACCAATTCATCAAAATTGACGTCATGTAATGTGAGTGGAGTTGAGGAATTTGGATTTAGATTCTGGGAGTGTCTAAAATTAAGTCTTTATAGTGTTAATGATAAAATCAAAACGGTATACACTCTTAAAGTATAAGAGTAACACTGTAGCATGTGATTCATACCACATATGGTAAAGAACTGCAAGTGGGAAGCAAGTGAATGGATCCTTGCTTCATTGCTGTGTAAGTCCTAGAAAGGTTAACCCTTCAATGATGTGTTTTGACTTTGACATTATCATGAGAATATGTTTTAACGTTTTCTACTTTAGCATTTTGTCCTATGATCATGATTGATGTGATCTAAAGGCATTATGTTAGGAAATCAATTGATACATATCAAAGTGATATATAGATGAAAAAAAAATTATTACCTGAAATATACACACCTATGCCGATGTCTGAAACCGGTCCCTTATGATATTATTTTATGGTTTCATAAGTGTAGACACTATGCATATGAGATAGGTAATCTGAGTTTTATACTAACTTAAGAGGGATTAGATTGACTATAAGTTAAGTGTATATTGATAAATCTAGGACATTCGGGCATTATATCAATATTGAGTTGCAATACAGAGTTGTCTTGTCCTTATCTCTATAAAAAGGGATTTCTAGTACAAAGCGCCCAAATGGACAAGTCATGCCTACGCAGTCATGACAAAACACCTAGTATGAAAGAAGTAAGAGAAAGAGACTTGATCCATAACATCTAATCCACTAAGTATGAGTAGGAGATGTTCGAATAAACTAGTCCACCCTTGGTGGATTAGGGCCCAAGCCCAATTCAAGAGGGGCTTCATGGAGAGACACGGGTTAGAAAGAGTGATACCCTTTGTGTTTTAAAGGGTATATATATTCCTATGTAATCATACGTTTAAGGGTTACATCTATTTCTATGTAACACTACGTACACTATATATATAAGGTGTAAAATTAAGGGAGAGGGTTAATGATGATATAATACACAATTCTCCCTCTAAAAGATTTTCTCATAAGAATGTTCTCTTCTCTTCCTTTCTTTAGTGTATTTACTGTGTAACGTAATCGGGGTTCATATTGATGCTTTGGTTTCATGTGGGTACTTCAGTGAGTCTATCAGATTCTAAGTACGCTCAAAATTCTTACAATTTAATTGTAGCCAAAGCTTCAGAAGCCACAAGGATATTATCATTAATTAATCGACCTATGATGAATGCATTTTGAAATAGAGAGATTAGAACATCCCATATGTTATTTATTTATTTATTTATTATTACTTTTTATTTTTTATTTTTTTGCTTAGTATTATCTGTTATGTTTTGAATCCCATTACGTAGTGTTTTTGCAATAATTTTATACAACACACTGCATAGACTTAGGGGCCAAAATTCTTGCATTGATTGGGGATAATATGTTATTGGAATCAAGGAGATAAACGTGGTTCCAAATATTGCTAGAATGGCTTCACTTCAAGCTCTTAAGGAAAGAAAAATGTAGAGAATATTTGGAGGCGTTTTGAATTTGTAGTATGATTACTTCTTTCTTGGCAATGAGGACTTAAGGAGAAGCATATATTGTGAGAAATTGAAAAGTTTAAAGTGTACCTAGCACCCTAAAGTATTTTCGTAGGTACACCCAGTATCCTAGAGTTATTAGTGTTACAATTCACCTCTAAAGTTTTCAAAATGGAACAATCTCATCCAATTTAGGGTTTGTTTCAAAATATTGCTAGAATGGATTAGGGTTTGTTGTTTTGTTGAATCTTAGTGCTAACAAAGAAAACATTAATATGATGGGTTTCTTTCTTCTCATTTGTCTACTAATTCTGTAAGAATTTTGAGCGTACCTGGAATCTGATTGACCCACTGAAGTACCCAAATGAAATCAAAGCACCGATGAGGACTCTGATCATAACCCCCTTCCTTGAAATATCATTTGGGAGACCAGAGAATAGTTTAAAACTCATTAAAGGTCCCAAATTTAAGACAGGATTTGGTCCTATGATAAAGTAAGTTTTCAAAAACTTTTCAAAACATGATTAACATGGTCTTGTTTTCGTTTTACCAAACATGTTTGGTTTGCTTGATACGATTCCATTCATAATATCGGAGTGCTCAACAAAATTGTTCTCTATTGTTCTCCATGTGTCAAAGGTATAAGGAGTAATGGGCCAGTTAGATGAGCCAAGACAAGTAGTCATCGAAAGTATCTTCCCCACCCTATTTTATTGGCAGGAATTTTGATCCTTTTTTGAGTCTAACAGACTTGGGAAATTATTTTTAATTAAACTTTTCTTGAAACAGCTCCCAAGTCAAAGGAGCATTCCGGGTCTACAACTTCGTGGCAATATTTTGCCACTACCTATCAACGTCTCCCTCAAGCTTGTAGATGGCCAATCTTGCCCTTACCTCGGTCGGGCATTCTAACACCTCAAAGATCTTCTCTAACTGGACTAACCAGTCTCAGCCGCTTGGATCAAATGCTCCCTTGAACACTGGAGGTATATATTTACAGAATTTAGAGACCCAGAATTGTAGATCTCTATCATTCTGGACTGACACCTCATGTGATTCCTGATTTGGTTTAGTATATGGTGGTGACTCCGAAGGTTGAGTTGACCATCCTACCATTTCTTCATGATGTGTCTCTTCTTGGGTCGTTTAGAGTCTGTCTTCATTCTGTTTAGCTTTCACCTCTCGGAGCACATCCCTTAACTCGTGTATTATATCTTGTTGCTCTATTAGTATGCCCATCATCTGTTGTATGGGATCGGGTGAATTGTGGTTTATCTCTTCCACATCTGGTTCTACACGTCGAATCTTTAGGCGAATCAATGTTTCTTTTCACTCTATAAATGATTCACCATGTCAATGTCACATTAAATGTATACACATATTCCTTAAAACTCACATATTAGCAAAAGTAGGAACATATATATGTATACACTAACAATCATAGGTTAACTACCATTACTAAGATGAGAAACTATTGCAACTATCCTAGCAAAACCTACCCTTGCTATGAACTTTAGCTCTGATACCAAAAATGCAATCCCCTTCCTTGATAGCTATTAATATAGTTTGCAAATGTGTCATAAAGATCATTTAGAGACTAGAGAATAGTTTAAAACTAATTAAAGGTCCTAACTTCAAGACAGGATTTAGTCTTGTGATATAGTGGGTTTTCAAAAACTTTTCGAAACATGATTAACGTGGTCTCATTTCTGTTTTACCAAACATGTTTAGATTGCTCTATATGGTTCCATTCATAATATTAAAGCGCTCAACAAAATTTCTAAACGAGCTCAAGGTTATACTCAAACTAGTATGGTCTATAAGGCATTAGCACCCGTTTTAGTTCCCATACTAGGGATTACAAACCAATATACAAGTCTATGGTAGATTCTACTACCTTTGCTACATTGATCTCACATTTACATTATATACAATCATCCTAAAAATTGATAACCAACATAAAACTCTATTCCTCCAACTGCGAGCACTAGCCACCCTTGTTTACCTACTCTCTTTTGATCGGCTTGCCCTGGTTGTAGGTTAGTCATTGGAAAGAGTGAGATTCATACGAATCTTAATAGTAACATTTTTACTCATGATATATAATTTAACAAAGCAAGTAAGCAATTATCATAAAGTAGCATCCACAGCAGCATACACAGCAGTATTCATATTCGTGACATTCGTTATATTTGCCATATTCACAATAGCATTCACAGCTGTATACAATGGCTTCTACAGCCATATACGACAGCTTTCACTATATAGAAGCCTTTAACAGCCATAAACAATGGCTTTCACAGCCATATACAACCGCTTTCATTCTATCCACATTCGTCATATTCATGACAGCTTTCACTATATTCATATTCATCACAATTCAGTGATAAGCGCAAACATACCAAGCATTACACATGATATAAGAGAAAGAGTCACTACCTTGTTCTTTTCGTTCATACTCTGGTATAGGTTTCTTATGCTCAGGGCAGATGTCAACTCCTATCAATCAGAATTAAGGACGACAAGTTATTTCTTATTCCAATTCTTAAATAACTATAAAACACTTGGGGTTAGTTATCATTTGAATCCCTTAGGTGGATATGATATGTCAAACAAAAGTCCAAAAGGGTTGGGAAGAGTTACATCATAAACCACCATTCAAAAGTTCAAAATGCTGAAATTAGGGGTTGTCTGATTGATGGACCCATGTCGTGTGAGTTCACAAAATAAAACTAGCTTTGAAAATGTAGCATAGTAGCTCAACCTAGGTCATTCTTGTGAGGAGATTAATTTCCAAGTTTCTAAGTAGTAAAGTGATAAATACCTTAAAGTTATGAGAAATCATTTTGAGAAATTGCATTTTTAAACTAATGAAGTAATATAAGCTAAAGCAATATTTTTGTATTTTTTGGTTTTAAAATAAAGAAGCAAACGAAATTAACAATAACAACAAAGTAAATTTAATAAACTAGAATAATAATAAAATAGGATTCCCTTGAGTTGAGATTTTAGTCTTCCTTACTTGCTAATGATTTGAATTCCATAATGAGCCAAGAGGATGGAACTAAGCTAGCACTAGCTCCATACTTGCAATAATCATTTAATTCATTCAACCGAAGCAATTAAATGAATATCACCAATTAATTGTGACTCAAGAAGATGAATAATCAACTTCCAATTCTAGCTTGCAATTACCATTACAAAAGTTCAAAATATTCAGTTTAGTCATTTACAATCCACTTAACCAAGTTGGAAGAAACAACTAAACCTACTCCTAATTTGAATCATACAAAGATTAATTAATCAACTCCTAGCTTAACCACCAAGTTTATTCACTTGGCATAACAATCTAGACCACAACCATATACTTAACTGTAACCCCCTCACCGTAATTACATCCGGATTATGAAATTAAAGTAAAATAGAGACCAATAATTACAAAACAACATTTTCAATTTCCTATCTTCTAGATAGGGTATTTACAAAACAGTTCAAAATACTAGTAATTTGGTCTCACATTCAGTTTCAAATATAATTACCTGCACAGTGTAATATCCCAATTTTTGATTAAGGGATAATCATGATTATTATGGGTAATTATGGATTTAATTGGGATTATTAGGTATTTTATGACAATATTAATTAATGTCATAATTAATGGAAATTGGAAATATTAGTGCATATGTGTGGTATTTAAGATCAAGGGTGGTGATTCCTTGACCGTGGGTCGGGATCCAGTGTGCTTAGCTTGTGTGAGCTCATTGTGGGATTGAAGGAGATGCTGACATGTGGCATGGTGGTGGCCATTGGATGAGATCACAAGGGGACAAAAGATCACTTTTTCCTCTTCTCTCTCTCTCCATCTCTCCATCTCTCTCTCGTGCTCTCTCTCTTTCGCTGAAGCAAGGAAGGAAGGAAGAAGGAAAAGCTTGGATTTTGGGTAAGTAAATGATCTCCATTGCTCAAATTCCTTTCTTAAATGTTGATCCTTGAATCATGGGCTTTATTTTGGTGTGTATAGTGTGGCCATTTGGTGTGGTTTGTAATCACACGAAAATTTGGAAAGTGGTGAATCAAAGAGTGTCTTTGGAAAAGTGAAAGAGGTAAGGGAACTCAATCTATCCATCTATGTTTCATGCCATTTGGAATAGTTTATAAATTCTGGAAATTTAGCTTGAATCCGAAAATTGGATGCCACTGTTCATTTGGTATGTTTTTGGCATGAAAATGGTGTTTTGGAATGAGTTTATGATAGATAGATTGATTAGAGGTTGAAATGTGAAGTTTGGTTGAAATTGGTATTTTGTTGAAATTGTTGCCCAAAACCCAAATCATGGTAATGGAGTAGGATTTTTATGATTCTGAGGATTCCATTGAGTTTATTGGGTGTTTCTGTGTGGTAATGGCTTTGGGTTAAGTTTTGTGTCCATAGGAATCAATTGGGCAAAGGTTAAGGAGAGTGCCTCTGTTTTCTACGTTTTCTGCTATCTGAGGTATTCACTCGAGCAGACAGGGGTGTGCTCGAGTGAAGTATGAGCATCACCCGAGCAGAAGGGGTCTGCTCGAGTGAGGGATGAAGATCACCCGAGCAGGGATGAACTCTGCTCGAGTGCTGAGTGGTGTTTCCCTTTTGTGCTTCGAGTTTGTCTGGGTTTTTATGAGCAATGCTCGAGCACATCGCTTTGTGCTCGAGTGAGGAAAGAACATGCTCGAGTGAGCTTGGGGCTGCTCGAGTGATGGTGTGAGTTCAGAGTGAAGGTTTGCTTTCGGGTCTTCACTTGCTGGTGGATGCCAAGAGTGTGCTCTGACACTCGCGAGCATAGCCTTCTCACTCGAGCACTGGGTGTCTGCTCGAGTGAGCTTGTGCCTCAGGTGGGAGGGGTGGTGCTCTCGGGTTGCCACTGGCGAGTAAGGTGCGCGAGTATGCCTTCTCACTCGCGGGTGTGAGGTGTGTGCTCGAGCACATATGGCTGTGCTCGAGTGATCTTGTGCTTGGAGAGCTTTGTGTGCTCTCGGGTCCTCACTTCCTGGACTTCTCTCGCGGGTGCTCGAGTGAGGCATTTAGCCTTGTGCTCGAGTGAGGATTTTGTGTTCGAGTAAGCCAGTTCCTGAAAGTTTCTTTGTGCTCTCGGGTGCTCACTCGTGGTCTCACTTTCTCTTGTGCTCGAGTACTGTCCGTACCAATGCTCGAGTGAGAGCATTTGTGCTCGAGTGATGTCCGTACTTGTGCTCGAGTGAGAGCATCTGTGCTCGAGTGAGATGACAAAAAATGAGTGTTTTGCCTTCAAGTAAAGGGGTCTTTGGGATAGCTCTTCCTACCCTTTTAGGCTATTGTTAGGAGTATTTAGTGACTCCAAAAGAGCAATAATGATAACCGATTAAGTATGATAAAGTGGATTAAGTCTTGGAATAGAGATTAACTCTTCGTCCCTAATGATAAATATAGGATTTGATATTTGCCCGACGCGGGAGAGACCGGCGCTAGGACACGCCCGGAAGAACTCAGGTAGTGACTTTTCTCTCATATCTTGTATGATGTTTTAGTATGCATATCTTATCATTGAACTTGTGAAATGTGTGCCATGGTCCATTACGGTGCGAGCAGGTCAGCGTGAGCCGTATAGGGAGTGACAGTGGTCATCTCTAGTCGGCTGTTGGACTGCCGTCGTAATCGACATGGATCTTTGTGAATCCGACCCGTGGGGGCGGCGTATGTGAAAACCAGCCGTGGGCTGTGTGTGTGTATCTTGCCTATGTGGCTTGTGAATATGATATGCTTTATATGGATCCCAGCTGTGGTGAATTATACTGTGTTGATTGTTGTGATGCAATACAACGTGAGCAATTCAACGTGAGCAATCGTCAGGAATGACATGTGTCATACTAACCATTGCCGCTGCAACTGCCGTTGTAGTTGCTTGTGTGGATAGTGATTTGATTACATGCATTATTGTTGTACATTATATGATTGACTTGTTACTACGGGGATTCTTTAGAATCTCACTCTCCCAAAATTAACCATTTTAGACAGGGCTGAAGGATCGAAAGGCAAGCGGGCGACGAAGAGTAGTTAGAGCTCCTGTTTAGGAGTGTATTTTGGAATTGATGGTTATCATTGTATATTTTAGAATTGTATATTGTAGACTTTGTGTAATCCCCAAGGAAAAAGGGTATGAATTGTAGGCTTCGTGCCTTGTGTAAGTCCCTTTTATTATGAATGGAACCCAAGTGAGTCAGGAACTTATTTGCACTCTGATAATTGTAAATGGAATCCACCTGTTCAGGCCATTGTTGTTTCGTATTGTGAATGTGAGACCATTGTAAATGAGTTTAGAAAAGTTTTTGCAAATCCGATTTTTGGGCAAAAGATTTCTTTGATAAGTCCCAACTTGAATTATGGTCTCTAATTACAACTTAATTATGAGTTTAAGAACTTAATCTCGGCCTCAGGTGGGAAGGGGGTTACACACAGGTTAATCACATTTATAAATATCAGGGCGCACAACTAAAATCCTGGCAAGTCCCCATGTTACATATATGTATTGGGTGTATCATTTTTCCCAAAAATGGGGATTTCATAACCAAAGCTGTATTTACAACCCCAAATATATACAGTAATCATGTTCTCAAAATAGATAACCAACAGTTCCAAGTCAAATATCTCTAAGAAGTCCTATCCGCTCTTGGTTATCCGCCTTTCTCTGGAGCCACTTGCCCTGTCTGAAATGTTAGTCATAGGAAAGAGTGAGATTCAAAAGAATCCTAGTAGTAACAAATCATTCATACCACACCTAAACATATAGCATGTAAGTAAATCATCATACAGCAGCAGCACGAATCACACTCCACCCTCATCCCCTTTTACCGCCAGGAAGGCACACCGTCCTAACCCGAACTATTGTTAGCGACTCAGGGACTATTGGCATGGTAGTGCATACACATAGCCTTATAGCTCATATAGCCATCCGGCTTTCACAATTGGCCCGTGGGCCTTCGAAAATAGCCTTTTGGCTTTTCACATAATCACACATATCACACCCTGTCCTCATCCGCTTTTACCACTGGGAAGGCACCCCGTCCTAACCCGAATCGTTGTTAGCGACTTAGAGACTATTGGCATGGCGGTGCTTACACATATCCACAAATGTCGCAGCATACGAATTCATCACAAATCAATGATATGACACACATACAATTCATCACATATGGTATAAAATAAAAATTCACTACCTTGTTCTTTCCGATTGTGCTTTGGCGCAGGTGGATCACGAGCAAGGCAAATATCGAATCCCATAAACCAAAATTAAGGATGACGCATTATTACCCATTCCAATTCTTTAATAACTCATAATACTTGGGTTGATTATCACTATGGTCATTTAATCAAGTCAACTAAGGAGTTAAAGTGGTCAATTAACCTAAAAGGCCAATTTCTAACCTCAAAGTTCCACAATATTACATTATGCCATAAAATCTTCAATTTTCGCATAGGTGACCAATCTGCCAGAATTTTCCGCATCTTTGAAAAATCATAACTAATTCTAGAAAAATCAAAATGAGGTGATCCCAAAGCTTATTGAAAGCTCTCGAAGTCCTCTTCATAGGAAAAATATGAATCATTACCAGAAATCACCACACAATTCCAGAATTACACAAAATTCCATACTGCTCCAGAATTAGGTCCAGTTTCGACATCAAACTTTGGGCAACCAGAAATCCCAGCTCAAAAAACGAAATGACACAAATTATATGTCCATGTTGAAGCTTGGAATGTGAATTTTAAGACTGGAAAGTTTCATAGTTTTTATACACCAATTGCCCATTAAAAATGTCCCTACAAACTGACTGCCCTGCACAGAGTTACACTTGACAATTTTTCCAATTTTCAACTAATGTGTCCAATGGCTTCAAAATCAACAACCAAACCTATTCCCACATAATATTTCGTGTAGAACACAATGGTAACATCAAAATGAATAAATTCCCACTCATTCCCCATGTCCTGTTTTGGCAGAATTTTAGGGTATTTCACAACAAGCAACCACTTCACTATCTAATCACTAAGCTTAGCTCATTTTCCTCCAAACCAACATATAAGCACATACATAGGATGAAAGCTTCATGATCCCTAATATACCCTAAAAACAAAAATCAGGGCTGTCACAATAGCCCACCACAACTCAGCCAATTAAAGCATCATATACATCAACATAATGCTCTTACTCACCTTTTGCTTCTTCTTGTGTTCTTTTCTTGATTCCTCAACTTTTGTTCTTGCAAGGTGGCTGAAAACTCCTCTTTTTCAAAAAAAAACCATAGAAATGAAGCTAAGGAAGAGAGGAACAAGTTTCATGAAGGTCACTTGAGCCATAAATGAGGTTAAGGAGGTGAAAATCCATGTAGAAGATCTTACCTCAACTTTGTTCTTCACTTTCTCTTATCTTGCTGAACTTGGCCGACCTTGAGAAGAGGTGAGAGAGTAAATTATGATCAGTTTTTCTCTTCCCTTATCCTCTTAATATCTGACCAAAAATGTGGCCCAAAGAGAAAGAAAAGTTGTGGTGGAAAATAATTCTCTTTACACAAGCTTATGCCATATTGACTTTGTTCATTTGATTAAGTTTTCTCTTGCCTCTTCTCTTCTTGCTTTTGGACGTGATATGGGCTGCCCAAATGGAGAAGTATTATTGACCAACATGTTCTTCAAAAGGATGAAGAAGGATTGACCAATTGCATGAACTTGCATAGCCATTGGTTACACAAATTTTCTAGTTGCAATTTTTGACTTTTCAATGACAAAAGTGAAGAAGTCTATGAAGTAAATTCTCTTTCTTTCCTCTCTTTAAAATCTGACTGAAATGGATGCTTGAAAGAGGTTAAAGCCTTATAAAATATCTCTTGGTATCTCTTCAATTTATCATATTTAATTGCCTTTTGTTGCAATTGTTGACCAAGTCATCATCCTTTTATAACTTGGTCAAATTGTCTCCTCTTGCTTTCATTTTGAGTCAAGCATCATTCCCTCTTGCTTTGTCTCATGCCCTACACGAGATTATGGTTCTTTGAAGAGGAAAAATGATCTTTATAATATCTCCTTGAATAATATAGTTTAATGTTGAATTAGCATATGCTAATTAGACTTGTTGACTTCCCCTTTTTATGTTTGGCCAAAAATGCTTCCATGTGTCTCATATTATGGAAAAATAAATATTCTCCTCATATTTCTCTTCCATAAGCCATTTTCCCCCTCTTCTCATGTTCAAATTAGTCCTTTAGTCATTTTTTTTGACTTTAGGTGAAAAGACTAAATAGTTATCTTAAGTTAATTAGAACTAAAGTCATAACAAAAATTTCAGAAGTGATTTTGTCATTAATCCCACCATCTATTCTGTACATTTAGCTCTTGAATACATTTTGGGATATTACATTAACCAAGCCATACAATTATGAAATAGAAAGAGGGCTTAAGGAATTCCATTGAAGTTTAGAAGCTCAAACCATTACCCAACTCAAGGAAATCACCATAATTTAGCTACTCATGGAAGAGGAAGAAGATAAAGCTTGATGAATGAAAGGATAATTAGCCAAGAGAATTGCAGCACCAACATTTAATCTTCAGTTCTTTCTTTCGGCTCCAAGAAGGCGTCTTCAAATCTTGCACAGTCGCACCCTCTATTTTCTTTTTGTGTCGCATAGCTTCCTCCTTCCAGCCGTAATGCTCTTCTCCCTTTTATTCCATTCTTTCAGCTCTCTTCCACTTCATGCTCTCCTTCACACTCCTGCCGCCGAACCCTTTTTTTTCTCTTATACATTCAGTGCCTTCTTCTTTTTCACGTGGTCCCCTCTTTTCAATTCAGTCAAGCCCCTCCTTTCTTCCTTCATGGTCCAGCCTCTTTAATTTGGCCCACTCTCCTTTTCATTTCAATTCCCATCTTTGGTCCACAATTTCGGCTACTTCTCCATTTTATTCCATCGGTCCAGCTTAATTACTTCTCTCCTTCGGTCATCAACCCTTTTCACATTCGGTTAAGCCTCTCTTCTTCATTCAACCATTTTGGTCAACAGCTGCTATTAGTGCAAGCATTTCACCCAAGAGGGGGGTTGAATTGGGTGATACCAGAAATTTTGTTGTGTATAAGCAACTTAACTAAATATTTAAAACAATTGAGAGCAAAGAGAAATATCACCGAAGTGTACACCGGGAGTTATATTGGTTCGGCCACAACCACTTTGACCTACGTGCAGTCCTCAGAGTGTCTCTGAGAGTTTCACTATATTCCCTAAGATTCAGTGGGTTCTTGGCACCTCAGTACACAGCAAGTTCCTTCACCTAGACACTCGCTCCCCCTTACACGTTGTAATCAAATCCCCAACTCAAGGTTCCACAACCTTAAGTTGTCTCAATAAAAAATATTGAGTTTGTAATGAAAAATTCTTACAGAGCAAATATATAATAACTGAAGTACAATGAATGAGTATAAGAAAACAAAGCACTAAAAGTATGTTGATCAGTGTATTCTCAGTTCTTGTGTCTTGTTTTCTTTTCTTTGAATGCTCCATATATATAGATGATTTGTAGTATCTATTGGAAGCAATTCAAACATGTCCATTAAAGTCGTGTAGCAATGGTTGACCATTCTTCAAATTGGAAAACTATTCATTTGCGGTAGGTAGCGTTAGGTGAATGTTCAGACTTTTATTTGACTTTTTACTTATGGCATGATCTTTCATTGTTTCTCTAATAATGTACTTAGAATACTAGTGCAATGAAGAGTTAATCATATAGAAAACAATTTAATAAACATTCAATTAAAAACATAATTTCTGGACTGCCTTACTTGAGTGGCTACTCGAGTGATCATGTTTATTACTCGAGTAGTCCCTCGAGTAACCCTATCAAAAATATTGCAGTAGGTAAGTCAACATCTTTCATAAGATATTACTCAGGTAAGACATGGAGTGCAATACATTACAAACCTTGGAAATACCTGATTACTTGAGTGGCTACTCGAGTGGGCATGTCTTTCCTTCACAAGTTACTCGGGTGTTGACTCTGGTAATCTGAATACTCGAGTGGTTACTCGAGTGGCCATGTGTTTTCTTCAGAAGTTACTCGAGTGCTCCCTCGAGTAGAGTTCAAATAAGTTTGCAGATTACTCGATTATATCCTCAAGTAATGTCATTCAAATCTTGGCAAGAGTTTGCTTACCTGGTTACTCAAGTAATCCGTCGAGTAATGGATCAAATAACTCCACAGATTACTAGAGTGCTCCCTAGAGTAATGTCTTTTTCTCACATGGTTACTCGAGTGGTTACTTGAGTAAATTGTTGCATTTCTTGGCCGAGAGCTACTGGAAGATTTTTGCCTTGGTTACTCTAATGGCTACTCAAGTGATGCCTTTGTAAATCATGTTACTCGAGTGGCTACTCAAGTAATGGTCTATATAACTTTGCAGATTACTCGTGTGGTTCCTCGAGTAACATCTTCCAAATTTTGGTAGTGCTTCTCTGGATGAAATTCTCTGTGATTACTCGAGTGGCTATTTGAGTAATAGCTTCCCTTACTCGAGTAGTTATTCGAGTAAGTCATCACAAAATTTGTTCATTACTCTAGTGCTTACTTCAAGTAATGCTTTGCCACTTAGTTCAAATTCATTTGTTTGTTATCAAATCCTCTTATATCCTTGATCCAATCTTTGTTATCTTCAAAACATATGGGATCTAATAGCTGCCACACGGGTCAATTGATTCCCTTCTCTTCAATTCTTTTATTTGGTTCAGCCCTCCTTTATCTATTCATTCCCTCCTTTCTTTAATTCATAATTGGTCCACTCTCCTTTTCTTCCTTTAGTTTCGGTCTAGCTATTTTAATTCGGTCTCCTCTCTTTTCTCAATTCTATCTACATAGCCTCCACTCTAATTTGGTCCATCTAGCTCACTCAATTCTCTCTAGGTTAAATGAGTGAGTCGTGCCATGTCATCACCTACAAAATTAGATTCACAAAGATAGTATCTTTTGTTCACAATTAAGAAATAATGGGAATAACAAATATTAATTAAAAATATAATAATTTAATCACTATAATTCCCAAATCATTATTTCACTAAAATCTCACATTAGTACTTGATTATGCCCAAAATATTCAACTAATTCCCATAAAAGCCCAAGATTAATTACTAAAAATATATAAATATTGAGCTCTATCACTGAGGCCAAAAATCCCCTGGTCGCAGCCAAGAACCTTTTGGCCCTGGATAAGAAAATTCCTATTTCTTGGCTAAACTTCAAAAAATCATAATTAAATCCACAAAAATTGAAATGGAGTGATTCCAAGTCCTTCTTGAAGCTGTTTAAATGCTCTATACAGGAAAAATATGAACCACTACATTTACAACAACAAAAATATAGAATCCAACAAATTCCCATACTGTTCTAGAATAACTTCTAGTTTCAACCTCAAAATTTGGAAATAAATAACTTCAAGCACACAAATCAAAATGACACTCACTTTATGTCATTTTAAAGCTTGGCATATGCACTATTAGACTGGAAAGTTTTAGAATTTTTAGGCACCATTTACTTATTCAAAACTACCATGCAAATAAACTACCCTACACAGAATTTCCACTTGACAGAATTTCTAGTTTTTTAACAAATGTTTCCAAAGGTTAGAATTCATTAGCGGGGCCATTCCCTACATAGTTTTTTTTTTTTGCAAAGAATCCAATGGAAACATCAAAACAACCAGATTCACATTTCTTTCACAAGCTCTATTTTAGGCAGAAGTTTAAACATAAATCCAAAAATTTCCAAACTTTCCAATCAATTCCCAAATCGATTCCTTTATCTAAACCACAACACAAGACACCATTATCATCAACAAAACACCATAAACTCTCTAAAACTCTATGTACACAAAAAATAGGGCAAAAATTCAGAATCAAAGCTCTCAACCAATGACCACAATATATATATATATATATATCAAAAGATTGCTCTTTCTCACCTCTATCACTTTCTCTAGCTTGTTCTTTGATTCCTCAACCTCTAGCTTTTCTTGAGTACACAAAACACCTCCTCTTGAAAATCTCTTCTTCTCTTTCCTCCTTCACCATGGACGTCCAAGAGCTTGGAAAGAGAGTATGAGATGGTGATTAATTAGATTTTTCATCCCCTCAAGACTTTGTAGCCAACTTGAAAGGAGAGGAGAGAGGGAAGAGAATGTAAAATCAATTATTTGAGTTTTCAACTCTCCCTTAGTGTGGTGCCATGTGTCATGATCTAATGGCTCCTCTAAAGCATGTAACTATTTGGTTACTCTAACTAATTCACTTAGCCATTTAGTCACTCCTGTTATTCTTTTAGTTGATGGTGAATTTCCTCTTTAGTTGCTGACTAACTGGCTAATAAATTTCTTTCTTCCCGTTTTGCCCCTAACTATGACAATTTCTACTAGATTACTACTTAACACATTATTTGATCCCTTTTTCTCCTTCCATGTGACATTCCCATTTGTTTTAATTCAACTTAAGTTTTACCACCATGATTGAACTTAAATACAATGTTTTAGTACTTTCAACAGCTAATTTGGGTCTTAATTCACACTCTATTCTCCAAAAGTATTTGTCTAATATTAATTACATTCACTTTTGGAGTCACAAGCCCTTATACACATTTTGGGGCATTAAACCGATTATGATACACAACAAATGTAGCAAAGACAAGAAGAGAAGAGAACTTTATAGAGGGAGAAGAGCAATATTCTGTGTGCATTATATTTTGACTTGCTTCTTCCCTTAATCCTACATCCTATATATATAGTGTACATATGGTCACATAGGAATAGATACAACCCTTAAACGTATGGTTATATGGCAATAGATATAACATTTAAACCATAAAGGGTATCTCTCTTTATAACCTGTGTCTCTCCATGAAGCCCTTCTTGAATTGGGCTTGGGTCCTAATCCCCCAAGGGTGGACTAGTGTATTATAACATTTCCCACTCACACTTGGTGGATTAGATGTTATGGGCCAAGTCTTTTCTCTTACTTCTTTCATACTAGGTGTTTTGCCATAGTCGCATGGGCATGATGACTCCATTTGGGCGCTTTATACTAGAAATCCTTTTTTACAAAGACTAGCACAAGATAACCCTATAGTACACCTAGATATTGATATAATGCCTAAATATCCTAGATTGACCAATATTCACTTCTCTCATGGCTAATATGATCCCTCTTAAATCAGTATAAAATTCAGATTGCCTTTCTTGTATGTATAGTGTTTACGCTTATGAAATAACAAAATAACATCATAAGGGACAAGTCTCAGACACCAGCATAGGTGTCTATATTTCAGGTAATAATCTTTGTTTAACCTATATATCACTTTGATATGTATCAATCACTTTCCTAACATAATACCTTTAGATAGCATTAATCATGATCATCAGACAAAATGCTAAAGTAGCAAACATTGAAACTGATTTACATAATAATGTCAAAGTCAAAGGATATCATTAAAGGATGAACCTTTATGGGACAAACACAGCAATGAAGCAAGGATCTATTCACTTGCTTCCTACTTGCGATTCTTTAGCATATGCGGTATAAATCACATGCTACAGTGTTACTCTTATACTTTAAGAGTGTATACTATTTTGATTTTATCATTAACACCATGCAGACTTAATTTTAGACACTCCCAGTATCTAAATCCAAATTCCTCAACTCTACTCATATTACTTGACATCAATTTTGAAGAAATTGTTGTCTGGCAATAGGTATCATGGATATGAGTTTCCATGATTTGATCCATATTTACAATTAAGGATCTTACCTAGACTTACTGCACTTTAAGTCGAGGCGACATAGTTTATATTTCTTGTCGACCTTACAAAATTGTTACTTCTTTATTGGTGAACATAATTATCTTATCTTTGCACATTCCTCCAAATGTTAAAGGCTGTCGTTTATGTGAGAAAGCTACTAACATGAATGACATACCAGACATTGTATACTTACACATACATTAAAACCCAAAATAAAGTATCATTACTTCATACCATGTGTATGTCAAAGGACTTAACATGTTTCTCATACATGTCCTTGGTCATTAGGCTTAGTTAGGGGACTTTGTATATGTATACGTTGTTCAACAACAACTTTATGTGCTATAGAATCTCTTATATAGCTATACCTTTGCATTTAGTCTATCTATTATGCTTAAGGTCTTTTGATTAAGCAATGACTATGTGTATTCACAATACTTTGACACTAGATTTGAATTCTCACTTTCAAAATCTCACATGTTCTATGAACATTACCAGCCATATAGCCTCTTATATTACCATAACATATGCATTGAACGTGCATAATCAATGTACTCTACAAGTATCTCAGGACCTTTCTGTGAAACAATCTAATGTCTCTCACAATGGTTAGACTAGTACCGAATTACAAGTCCTGCCATGAGCATATATCTGGTCTTGCATAAATCATTGCATACATCACACTGCTAATAGTATCTATGTGGGCATTCTTTTCCATTTTTTTTCTTGGTTGGTTCAGTCAATAAAATTTATCAAGACTCAAACTCATTCCTAAAGTCACTGGGGTATCCATAGAATTGTATCCACTTATTTTGAACCGCTTAAAAATCTTCTTAATGTAATTCTTTTGTAAAAGAGAGGAGTCTTCTTAAGCTATCTCTTTGGATCTCAAATCCATTTGATTTACCCATGAACTTCTTTTTCAAAATTTACTAGCACCATTCTTTAATAGACACTACCAAATTCAAACTATATATGATCAATAGTATATCATTCATTTAAAGAAATAACATCACAAATCATTTATCAATGGTTCTCTTCAACCATTTGAAAAACACATTGGCTTACTGCTCTTTCGAAGCATTAAACATCATTATCTAGATGATTGCATCAATCTATAAAAGGACTTCTGCAAAAACACATGAAGTCATGGTGTGAACCTACATGGGAAGATCCCATGAACCCATAACCAATATGAAATATACACCCCCCAAGAAAGCTAAACAAAGATTGACTATCCACTTGAACCATTGAACACAAAAGAACAAGGATCTAGAGTGTTGAAAGACGCCACAAGGTTGATTAAGCCTTGATAAGTCTGATAGTTTTAAGAAGAACTCTAGAGATAATCCACTCTCAAGAAACAAAGAGCAGAAGTGCAACTTTCATTTATCATTCAAATCTGAAGTGTGTTTTACAAATGAAGAAGCACCAAGTATTTATAGGGAGGTGTGACCTAGTTACAATAATTGCAACTTAGTAAACATCAACTAGAAGTCTAATACAATATACTAGGGAACTCAAAAGTCTGCTACAATGTGCTAGGGAGTTCAAAAGTCTAATACAATGTTCTAGAAAACCCAAAAGTCAAATTTGCCAACTACTTAATAATTTTCACACAAACAAATTCAAGAAAATGTAATAAGCATTTAAAGACTAAATTATGCTTATTTAGGCCCAAATGAGTCCTCCAATGTGTAGTACTACATCCAAGCTCTTCAATTTCAAGTCTACAAGTCCAAATCTTGATCAATATCTCCATTTGCTATGAATTTAGTGACATTTTCAACATTTTTGTCCATCTTTGATCCGATTGCTACTGGCTTAGTCCAAGTATCTTGCACTAGCTTATTTAATGATTCCTTAATTTATTTGGCTCTTGCTCTTGTGATTGGTCTACTTGGAATATGCATAGGATCACTTGAATTTGAAGGCATAACTTGTTGAATCGCATCATTCCCTCTCTCCTCAAAAGGATTCGTTCTCAAATCTTCTCTTGCATCAAAAGGAGATAAATCAGCTACATTAAAAGTAGCACTAATAGAATACTCACCAGGAAATCAATCTTGAAAGAATTATCATTTATTCTTTCAAGTACTTGAAATGGATCATCTCTTCTTGGAGCTAATTTTGATTTTCTGAGCTAGAAATCTTTATTTTCTTATATGCACCCACACCCAATCTCCAGGTTAAAAAAGAACACTCCTTCTTCCTTTGTTAGCCTTAGATGCATAATGTTCATTTTTCTTTTCAATTTTATGTTTCACATGCTATTGAAGTTGCTGCACTATTTCAGCTTTCTTTTTTCTTATCAAGACTTGCTATCTCATCAATAGGCAATGGTAATAAATCCAAAGGAGTTAGTGGATTAAAACCATACACTATTTCAAAAGGATAATAATTAATAGATGAATGCACACTTCTGTTATATGAAAATTTAATGAATGGCAAGCAATCTTCCTAATTTTTCAAGTTATTTTGAATCACAATTCTGAGTAATTAAGACAAGGTTCTGTTAACAACTTCAATTTGTGGATGACAAGTAGTAGTAAATAACAATTTAGTACCAAGCTTTCCCCATAAAATTCTCTAAACATGACTTAAGAATTTGGTATCCCTATCAGAAACAATACTTTTAGGGACGCCATAAAGCCTCACAATTTCTTTAAAGAACAAATCAGCAATGTATGTAGCATCATCAGTTTTATGACATGCAATGAAATATGCCATTTTAGAAAATCTATCAATAGCCACAATATAAAATCCATTCCTCTTTTTGACCTAGGCAAACCAAAAATAAAATCCATTGATACATCAACTCAAGGTTCACTAGGCACAGGTAAAGGAGTATACAAACCATGTGGCAAAATTCTAGATTTGGTCTTTTTACATGTTATGTATTTAGCACAAATTCTTTCCACATCATGTTTCACTTTAGGCCAAAAGAAATGCTTATGCAAAACATCCAAAGTCTTTTTCACACCAAAGTGTCCCATTAAGCCTCCCCCATGTGATTTTCTCACAAGCAATTCATGCGATGAACATTGAGGCACACACAATATGTTTTCTTTAAACAAGTCCCCATCAACTCTATAAAATTTATCAAATTCTTTCTTTTCACAAGCAAGAAACAATAGAACAAAATTAGCACCATTTGCATACAACTCCTTGATATATTCAAAGCCAAGCAACTTAGTATTAAGAGAAGAAAGAAGTGTATACCTTCTAGACAATGCATGAGCAACAATATTCTGATTACTTTTCTTGTATTTAAAGACATATGGAAATGTCTCAATAAATTCCAACCACCTTGCATGTCTCTTATTCAGCTTACCTTGTCCTTTAACAAGAGATATCCTTATGTGTGTTGTGGTAAGAAACTCATGCTTTGCAGTGGTCGAAAATGTTACCAAATGCATCTCACAAAGTTCAAAGGTCATTACTGTGATTTTAACTGATGCACTCAAGTAATAGAGCTAGCACTCAAGCAATAAGCACTTTTGCACAAGAGTGTTGAACTGAAAGTGTTTAACAGAAGCAAACTCTAGCTGAAAATACCAAGACAACTCAAGTGATGGACATAACACTCGAGTGATGATATGATTTGTACTCGAGCATGAAGGCATACTCATGCAAGTGTTTGACAGAGAGTAAAGTTAGAGATAGGATATCATCACTTCACTCTAGCACAGACTCAATACTCGAGTGATAGCCTCAAGTTCACTCGAGTCTTACCAAGTGTGGTACAGGAAGTATTTACTTTAGAGCAAGATAAGCTCAAAGTGAAAACTACACTCAAGTCCAAGCGAGTGAAGCATAGAAAGTGTTTGCCTGAGAGTCAGCCAATGCATGGAAGAGCAAATGTACCCGAGTGGAGAGTACTTATACCTAAGTGATACCTCAGCACCCGTGAGTGAGAAATCTAACTCTCTCCATTTCTGATACAAGTGCTGAAGTGAAAGAGTATCTTATACAAGAATATACTCTTCAGTCAAGTAAGGATCAGTGTACTCGAGTGAGGACCCACATCATTCGCAAGTGTGAAAATGCACTCTCTCAAAATCACGTGGAAGTGAAACACAAAAATAGAAGCAGAAGAGGAAATATGAAGATGCACTCGAGTGATACTCTATCAGAAGCCAAAACGCAACAGACTTACAGTGATCAATTTGAATATGATTTAATATTATTTGTTCATTCTATTTTCACTTGTTATTATTATTTAACATTATTTAACATATATTACAAGTGTTAAATAGGAGTTTGATCGTTTGAATCAGAAAGGCTTAGAGGAAGTTAAACAACGGCAGACAGAATCATTACAACCAACCAAGGATATACCTACCATGATATCTTGTTCAAAGATTTTAAACATACGCATGCTATTCCACAGTAAAATGCTCCTCTCCATAATGATTATTATTCAACAGGCAAAAAAAATAATTATAAATGCAGAGCTTCGGAGACCATCATTCATGAACTCAGAACAAGAATACACACAAGCAAGTTCATGAGTCTCTGTTATTCATATTATACTTCAATGTTTATCATATTTGCTCTATGAGAGAGTGTGTATACACTTCAAATTCTATTTTTCATTTGATCTCAAGGTACAGGGACCTTGAGAGTGTAGATATCCTTACGAGGGAAGCAATTGAGAGAATTCCTAGTAGGACTTTTTGCTCATAAGACTTACAAGACACAAGCAGTAGAGAACGTTGCTGCTCGTAAGACTTACAGAGGTATAAGCAGGAGAGAACGTTGCCACTCATAAGATTTTTATACGTAAGTAAGAGAGAAAAGTCATAGGTTTGTTTTTCTGCACATAAGACTTGTCGTAAGGGGGAAAGAAATTTCTAGGTGTTAGAATATTTTAGCTCATAGCCCATTCAAGGATGATTGTTGTTTTATGGTGTTCTAAGAGCCCATTGAATCTTGGAAGGTAGTGAAAATCTCAGTAGGTCTTAATCTCTGAGGACTGGACGTAGCCTTGGGTTTTGGGCCGAACCAATATAACTCTCTGTATGCTAATCTTCTCAACTCTGCTCTATCTACAATTATTGCATATCACCACATCAACCGAAAAATTTATCACATCACCCAATTCACCCCCATTCTTAGGTGAAGCTTGCCTCTTTCAAATGGTAGTATTGCCAATTCTCTACTGCTCTCTTAAGTGCATAGAGCTCTTGGTCATAAGTTGGATACTTACGTTGCTCCATTTAGCTTTTCACTAAAATAGGTAATTGGCTTTTCTTCCTGTATTAAAATAGCTCCTATTCCAACTCCAGTTGCATCACATTCAATCTCAAAAGTTTTGCTGAAATCAGGCAATACTAACACAGGTGCAAAACACAATTTTTCCTTAAGTTCAATGAATGCATCATCTTGTGCTTTATTCCATTTAAAATCAATAGTTTTTTAATGACATCAGTGAGTGATGCAACAAGTATGCTAAAATCTTCACAAATCGCCTATAAAGCCTAGTCAAACCATGAAAATTTCTCACCTCAGTTATGCTTTTAGATGTTAGCCATTCTTTTGTAGCTCTTATATTTTCCTCATCAACTTCTATTCCTTTAGCACTCACCATAAAACCATGAAAAACAATTTTATTCATGCAAAAATCACATTTTTTCAGATTTGCAAACTGTTTTTCTTTCGTCAAAACATTAAGCACACAATGCACATGATTCAAATGCTCATCCAAATTCTTGCTATAAATTAGAATATCATCAAAATAAACCACAACATATTTCCTAATAAAAGCACGCAAAGCATGGTTCATTAATCTCATGAAAGTGCTAGGTGCATTAGTTAACCCAAATGGTATAACTAACCATTCATACAATCCATGTTTAGTCTTGAAAGTAGTTTTCCACTCATCCCCTTCTCTCATTCTAATTTGATAGTACCCATATTTCAAATCAATCTTACAAAAGACAATAGAACCATGCAATTCATCAAGCATATCATCTAATCTCGGTATGGGATGGTGATACCTTATAGTGATATTGTTGACAGCTTTACAATTAATGCACATCCTCCAAGTTCCATCCTTCTTTGGAACTAAAAGTACTGGAACTGCACAAGGGCCAAACTTTCTCTAAAATATTCTTTTGCCATGAGCTCTCCCACTTGCTTTTGAAGCTCTTTTGTTTCTTCAGGATTGCTTCTATATGCTGGCATACTAGGAATTGTTGCTCCAGGAATGAAATCAATTTGGTGTTCAATTCCTCTAATAGGTGGTAAACCTTGTGGAATTTCTTCAGGGAATACATTATCAAATTCCTGCAGCTAAGAACCAACAACACTAGGAAAGAAAGTGTTAATGTCATTAGTATTCAAAAAGGATTCCTTGTAAACAAGGAGAAGCAAATGTGTATCAGCAAAAAATGCACTCCTCACTTCACTTTCTTTTGCATAAAAACTCATTTTCTTCTCTTCTTTCTTCTCTTCACTTATTTCCTTTCTCAATATTTCTTTTTTTTTTTAACTTTTAGCTTTTCCCTTATTTTCACTCTCTTTTCTTTTTCCTCTCATTTTCCATATCACTCTATCTTATATCTCTCTGTTTTCATCTTGAGTTAATCCTCATACACTTGCTTTAGAGTTAATGGTATAAGAGTCATGGGTCTACTGTTCATTACAAAAGAATATCTATTTGTAAACCCATCTCTCTTTACTTTTTTGTCAAACTCCCATGGTCTTCCCAAAAGTATATGTGCAACATGCATTGGAACAACATCACACAATATTTCATCACAGTATTTGCCAATCGAAAAAGAAACAAGAACTTGCTTATCAACTTTTACTTCCCTACATTCATTCAACCATTGCAACTTGTAAGGTCTAGGATGTCTAATGGTAGGAAAATTCAATTTCTCAACCAGTGTAATGCTTGCAACATTATTTATACTTCCACCATCAATGATCAAACAACAAACCTTAATATTAATGAGGCAATGAGTGTGGAAAATGTTTTCCCTTTGCTTATTCATCTCATCTTCCTTCACTTGGCAATTTAAAGCTCTTCTAACCACAAGGCATTCTCCTTCCACAGCATATTCAACCCCATTATCACTAGCATTTTCAAGTGAGGGCATGGAATCATGATCACTCTCACTTTCAGTCGCAATTGCACTATTTTTAAGAATCATGACTCTCTTGTTGGGGCATTAAGAAGCTATATGACATGTACCCAAACATTTGAAACACTTTATATCTTTATTTCTAGAAGTTTAGGAATTAGATTTACCTTTGTTCTTTGATGTAGCATCTTCTTTGCTTTTAGTTGTCTACTTTTGGAAAGCTCTTTCTCCTTTCTTTCAAATCTATTTTTGTGAAGAACTTGATCTAGAATGGAATTTTAAAGCACCTTTACTCTTGAGTTGCTTCTCCACCTTAATTGCCATACGCACTATGTCCCCAACTCCACATAATGTTGCAATTCCATTATGTCAGCAATTTCTTTGTGAAGCCCATTCAAAAAATGAGCCATTGTAGCCTCTCTGTTTTCTTGCACATTAGCCCTTATCAAAGCTAACTCCATCTCTTTATAATATTCCTCTACACTCTTAGAGCCTTGTGTAAGGGTCTATAACTTTTGATAAAGCTCCCTATAGTAATAGTTAGGAATAAATATCCTCCTTATTAGAGTTTTCATTTCCCTCCATATTGCTATGGGCCTCTCACCACTATTCCTTCTATTAATGCCTAATTTATCCCACCAAATAATGGCATAATTAGTGAATTCTATTGCTGCCAACTTCACCTTTTTAGCTAGAATAATTATGGCACTCAAAAATCATTTCTATCTTCTTCTCCCACTCTAAATATGCTTCAGGATCACTCCTACCTTAGAAAGGTGGTATTTTCATTTTGATGCTCCCAAGGTTCCCATCCACTCTATTTCTTTCCCTAGGAATATTTCTAACATATCCTCTCCCATACCTCCTATCTCCTCTATGCCTATTTCTTCATACTTCATATTCATATTCAAAATCTTCCTCACTAGCACCACTAACCTTATCATTTTCATTTTCAAATTCATCCAAGAAGCATCCCATCACCTATTGTGCCTTCTAGGATTTGGTCGAAATCTTTGCAGGTTTGCAATCCTTTCATCTTGCCTATCCATCTTATCCCTTATTTCTCCAAAAAAACAACATTCGTACATGCAAAATGTTGCTACATTGCCCTGAGGTGGTCATCTAGATTCATTAGATTACCACCAGATGTTTTTTGTGCATTAGACATTGTATCTAGACAAAAGATGTTAGAGAAATAATTTTCCTCAAAAATTCCTCATGTGTTTGCCTCAAGGATGTCACTCTATACTCGTGTTTCACTCAAATTTGGCCTTTAAATTGATGTATTTCACTCTTGCCTTTTCCACTCTTAGATTCCTCTTGAGGCTGTTTAAAGAACAAAGCAATTTAATCAATGCAATCACAACTTGTAAAAAGCAACACAACACTTAGAAATATGGAATATCAAAGTGAGTACTGGAAAAGGAAATTCAGGGAAATCAAGAGTTAAAATGACACAGACTTCACAGATTAAAGCAAATTCTGGGTATGACAATAGATACTGCTCATCACACTTCTAGCACAATACTTGTTGTTTTCCTTTTTTTTAGTATTTTTTTCAATTTTTTTCTTTTCTTTTTTTGATGCTCTTTTGTTTTCCTTTTTTTCCCTAATAAAATTTATAGAGAATACAGACTCTATCACAAACAACACAACACAACACAAGCAATCTAAACCTAGAAATTCCAGAAAAGCATATGTTTTGAAAATACTATAACTTATTGGGGAAATTTTGGATTGAGATGCAATCAAAATGAACAAAAAGAAGAGATTCTGAACAATGATAATAACCTATTGAATGATGGAAAACAAAAAGCAAAAGTGGTTGAACAAGGATAGAATATTTGATGTTGTTATGGAGCAATAAAGAAGAATAGACACAGAAATTTCTAGAAAACACAAATAGATTAAAATGGATAGAACTTACAGATGACAAATCGGATTGAAATGATTCTAAACTAAGATGAAAGAAGAGATTTTTAAGTATGAAAATAACTTACTACATGTTGGAAAACACAAATACAAGCTTAATGAACAGAAGCAACAAATTTGGATACGAACATATACAAGAACAAAGCACAAAACTTAAAACAAAAATGGAAACAAAGAACATATGGATATATCCTGAGTTTAGATCTGAAGCTCTGATACCAAGATGGTGCTAACCCACAAGGAAAGATCCCACGAACCCACAACCAATATGAAATATACATACCCCAAGAAAGATAAATACATATTGACGATCCACTTGAACCCTTGAACATGAAAGAACAAGGACCCAAAGTATTGGAAGACGCCATAAGTTTGATCAAGCCTTGATAAATCTGTTAGTTTTAAGAAGAACCCTAGAGAGAATATACTCTCAAGAAACAAAGTGCAGAAGTGCAACTTTTATTTGTCATTCAAATCTGAAGTGTGTTTTACAAATGAAGAAGCACCAAGTATTTATAGGGAAGTATGACCAAATTGCAACTTAGAAAACAGCAGCTAGTAGTCTAATACAATGTGCTAGGGAACCCAAAAGTCAAATCTGGCAACTACTTAATAATTTTCGCACAAACAAATTCAAGAAAATGTAATGAGTATTTAAGACCAAAATGTGCTTATTTATGCCCAAATGAGTCCTCTCATGTGTAGTGATAGGCTTAGGCTCGTCAATATCAAGTTTACAAGCCCAAAACTTGATCAATATCTCTATTTATAGCCCATATGAAGTTAGTGACGTTTTCAGCATTTTTGTCCAGCTTTGATTCGATTGCTACTTGCTTTGTCCAAGTATCTTGCACTAGCCCATTTAATGCTTCCTTAATTTTTTTGGCTCTTGCTCCTGTGATTGGTTCACTTTGAATATGCAAAGGATCACTTGAATTTGAAGGCACAACTTGCTGATTCGCATCAAGTCACCACTGTGTGGAACTTTAAATATCACTTTTAGTTAAATCTAATTGTCACTGTATATAGATTTCATCATCCATATCATCACTCAAAGTGCAGGTTTTACATCAACATGATGTTATTTAAATTCAAATGGTTAACTATTGCCATATTTAAACTAATTTAAATGCACAATAAGTGAAAAAATGCCTTCCTGTTATGCATACCCTCTGTAATCACGAGTCTTGTGCATGCCAATTGATTCGCCTACTTTTCTCTTAAACCTAAAGAGCTCACTAGTTCCTAATAGCCCTTTTGACTTGGTGGTAGATTAACTGACTCTCAACTTGATTCTTTCCCAAAGAATCTATTTCCCTTTCCATTACTTTCTTCCATTCTTCCATAACATGGTCTCTTGTACAAAACGCAACTTATCATCGTCTTCTAGAATAATAACCATGGACATTTTTCTAGGTTATTCTTTTCACTGGAGCTTTTTACCTTTCTTATTTATTTTGTCTTGGTCTCTTTATTGAGCATCCTAAGATCCTACTCACAGAAACAATTGAGGATTGTCAGCATGTTGTATACTGCCTTATCTTTAAAAAATATAAAGAAATAAATAAAGATAAAGATAAGGCAGATCATGACAGACCCAAATAAGCTGGGTCTGGGTCCGAAAAGGACTCGATTTGTTTTTCCTTCTTTACTAGCCATTCCAGTGGCGGAATTCAGGGATATAGACTTAATATTGATAGTTGTTTTCTCCTATACTGATCCATGTCAATCTCATAAACATGAGTTTTCTTTGAACCCGAACTCAAATACTAGATGTCGACGTTTGGATGCTTATACTTGGTATTCTATTCTGTTTATCTTTTTCTTTTAGGTTATTGTCTATGTTCCCTATTTCTCTACATATTCATGCTAATTTCATGCCCTAAGAAAGGTGTTTACACGTGATCCAATTTCAAGTTCCGATGCCTCTTGCTTCAGAAAATATATATATATATATATATATCTTTTTTTTTGAAGTAGTAAGACCAGCTAAGAGCTGGGATAGAAGCACTAGTGACCTTACATAATATAGGCCCGAGTCAATGGAAGGAACCCAAATGTCAGCCTAGATCTGCCAACATTTAAGCCGAACAAAAATCTGGGGGTATATGAAGAATCTCCAGCTCACTGTTCGCCACATGGGCTACTCTAGCTAACATATCCGTACAGCGTGTATATATATGTAAGAAAAATAATTATTAACTAAAAGGAGATTAGGAGTACCTGGACGAATCCATGTTCGGATCCTAGTCAAAGCTCCAATACTCCATACTTGTGGCCACACAATTATTAGACTACTAGAGCCTAATTGTGATTTGCACAGCAGATCACTAGAACCAGAAAGATGGTAGGAGAGAAGGGAATTGCCAGAAAACTCAATGGCGGGGTGAATTGCAATTGAGGAGGCACACCCTATTTATAGTGGTTTATGGAGGCCACTAATTAGGAAACGTGTGCACTCCTTCTTGCCCTCCAAGACAGCAATTAATTGTCTCTCAATTAATTCCCTAATTATGGTGATTTGTTCCTCTTTTAACAAATCCATAACTATTACTGAAATATTCCCAAATATGCATCTTATGCTGATTTTATTCTTATTTGATTAGGCTACTTATTTCCTAATCAAATAGTCCAGCCCATCAAGGGCGGACTTGGACCCAAAGTCCAACATCTCCCACTCATACTTGATGGGCCTCCCATCGTGCGTGTGTTACTCTTTCTTGTTTCATACTTGGCGTCTGCCGTGACTGCGTGGGCAAAAATGTCTTTAAGATTTGGTGCTTGTGATACTAGAAATCCTTTATATTGGACCAGCATCTAAGGACACCCTTTATATATATAACCATAAGCTATATGTTCATTGCCTCATATGCCCCAGATTCTCCCATACACATTACTCATGGCATATCTAATTCCTCTCAAGTTAATATGTTGATTAACTCAGATTGCCTTCCACGTACATAGTATCCGCACTTACTAGCTACACATAGAGCTAGTAAGGGGTCGACCACAGATAGTAGCACATCTTATGTATCTAGGAGTAAATCTTCCTTTTTGACTAATCATCAATCTATCTTGACTTGGTCGCTTTCCTAGTTTTCACTCATCTGACCGAATCGAGTGTGATCGTGGAGCTTCAGCTAAAGTAGCTTTCACCAAACCAAGCTTTTATTATGTCGCCTAAGTCTTATGGGCATTATGGAAGGATTCTTCCTTCCTGGGACTCACACTGTGGTGAACTAGGGATCTTTCACCCACATCCCGTGTTGCAGTTCAACTCTCAAGCACATGCAGTATGAATTGCATGCTACGGTGAATGGTTTGAGGTGTACGTCGATTTCTTTTCTTTCACCGTACAGACATTAGTCCAAAATGTACTCAACATTCGAACCAGAACTTTCTTTTTCACAATATCTCTTTTACAATCTCGTTTGTAAAAAAGAGTTCTTTGCCTGGCTACAGGTCTATATTCATGTTTCAATCCATTTTCTGTGTATATGCACACATGTGGATCTCATCTCAGTCTAACTGAGGCGACTCAAATGCAAATATTCTTCTCAACCATCTCATGGTGATCATTTGCTCGTCTTACCTTCCCATACCCCTGCAAAACATGGGAAGACAGTTGTTCGTGTGAGTGAACCAACCTCTTTTGACCTGTACGACATACAAAACTGTATACCTTTATGTATTTACTCATAACATACATACCATTTCTTTTATCTTTATATAAAAGAAGTTCACGACCTTATATTTTATTTGCGCCCCTAGATTTTCACTAACTCAATGAAAATCAAGCTATGGGATCAATAAGGGGATCTACCAACATTCTATCAGTAGAAGGACATTGAACTATCGTTTTCCCTATTTAAAATCATATCTCTCATAGAGATGTATCAAAAAGTATGTTTCGCCTTGCTGTGATACTTAGGATCCTCATCATAAGATGTTATCGTTTGAATCCTTCTATCCACCATTCATTCCCAATCTCTTATAGGAATTACTTTAGCCATATGGCACGTTGAATGATGGTAGAACACGCCCTGCGTTCTATTTCCATGGATAAAAGGAAAAAATACTATGTATATTTCCTTATTCCATCACCATTTGCTTAGGTCTTGTATTGGAGTATCCTTTCAAAAAAGGAAAGTTGTTGTCTTGACAACTTGATCCATAGTTATTCTCATAACCAATTTCACAGCAGGACCAAAAACAACTTCCAAGTCTGACCCAAAAACATTTGGTCTTATGTATACTAATGTGTACATTCATATTACCAACTATAGTCTCACATGAGACTCTATCCACCTTTCTTATGTTGGATTCCTCATAGGACATATAACCTTTTTAGGTTTATGCCCTTGACTTCAGGGGTGTCTATAGGTTTACAGTTTGACATCCTAAGATGTCTAAGGATTACACTTGTACATGTCTTAGGTGGAAAATACTGTATCTTTCTTGTGCAACTCCGTTTATCTTGTCAATCAAGATATTTGTTCAACCCATGACTTTCTCAACTCAGAATTTAAGGATTCTCTGATCCTTTATTCCTTTGACTCCCTTGACACTTGTTTCATATGTCACTTGACAAAGGACGACTTCATAAAGAATCATTACTAGACGATTTGGAACTTATGTAGTGTTCTTCGATCTTCACCTTATGAAAACCTCATATACTACTATTTGGGTGATTGTTTCTATGAAGCCCTTAAGCTGCTTCATGTAGAGTTCATCATCCAATTTCCAAAATTCCAAATTGGAAGGTGGTCTTTACATCATCTTGATGTAATTTCAAGACTAAGCTTGTTTGTCACAGCCAAAGTTTAGAGTTAAAACGCACAACGGACAACCTTCCATTGTATTACCCCCTAGCCACTAAGTGTTTTAGGTTTTATATGCCCCCAACAGATTTGAGAACCTACTTATTCCTAATCGCCTCTTGGCTAGGTGACAAATTACCCAAACACGTATTTGGCTTAAAGGAATCCAAATCCTCATGCATGACACTTTGCAATTCATCTTAGCAGGTCCTTCTAGTGTCTTTTAGACACTTATAGGTACTTATCATCACCTTATAAATGATGAAGGGAGCATTCAATCCATTAGGGAATCTATCCCTTATAGTCATTCGCTAGATGACAATTTGCTCCGAGGTGGATTTCATAGGATTCTTTTCCTATGTATGAGTGAGGTAATTCTCTTGTAACTTACCCCTTACCTCTTTCATTGTGAAAATGGTCTCAATTCTCCCACTCGGATAAGTGAACTTACGAACACTTGGTTATTCCTTGTCACTTGTGAACCTCTTAAAGAGATTTATTGTGATTAATGCTCATTTCCTGCTAGAAAATCTGGGTTTTATGAACGTTGTGTCCCACGATTTTCTCTTAGTCACTGAACCGCTTTCATTTTCACTAATGAAGACGTGTCATGTCAAATTCTCATGTCATCTCACAAAGAGAAACATTGTATACCTTAGCCCTAATCTTCCTTACTCATAGGAAGAAGTGTGAATATAAAGTTGTTGACCCTTATGGTCTTAACGAACTTAGCCCTGGTCTAAGACCCATCCACAATTCATAGGGTAAGGTCGTGACTGACATAGAGGGAATTTGGTTAAGTATGAATATAATAGCTACAAGTCTACCTACCAACATAGGGCTGATAGCCTTATTGATGCCATTATGTTCATAACCAAATCAAGGAGAGGTCTATCTCTCTATTTCAACAACGCTATTATGTTGAAGGGTTCTAGGTATTGATAGTTGCCTAACAATGCCTTTCTTGTACACAAAGCAGCTTGAACTAATCACATGGGTGTCTTTAACCCTTGTTAGTTAAAAAAAAGGTCTTTTCCTTTTAGTTTAATTGATTTCTGACTAGTTCAGCCATTATCTAACAGCTTCACACTTGCCAATAATCAAGTAAACATTACTGTATTCCGAGTAAACGTCCACAACGTCAACGAAACACCAAGCTGTTTGTGTTTTGCCCTCACGTTCATTGGTTCACTAACGTCATAATTTGCCAATTGCAGTGGATATTCTCAAAAAATGTTTCTTTGTCTTTCTTGCCAAGTAGAATAAGTTTTCAACTTATTCATAAGGGTTTTAACCCTTTAGCACACGTTATTTAGCAAATACTCTTTTGCTAGTTTGATCATTCCTTTTGATCAAGGTGTACATGTGGCAAGAAATGGAATCTTTTATCCCTAGAAAAGAAACATCAAAATCCAACAAAGGACTTTGAGAATCAAAGTCCCATCGATCCTTAACTAAAGAGATAGCAAAGATGTGATTCTGTCAATTGCAATTGCATGGAGTGAATCAGGGTGGTTTATGCATCAGAGTTAACGTGCAAGTTCCAGTCCCTTGATTCTATCTCTTTGTTGCTTTGCATTTGAAATGAAGCCATATGCTTCTATGAAATATCCATAACTCATGTGGATCGCTACTTTTATAACCCGTAAGGATTATGAATATAGCTTTTCATCTTTGTAGAAACCATTTGACCTCCTCTAGATCAAATTTACCTCATAGGTTTCTTGCCCTTAGGCTTAGAGGATGAATCCTCCCATTCTTTAGCTAAGTTTGTCTGACTGATGGATCTTGAATCCTTCAGTCTTTCACATTCAAGTTCAATGTGGTGAATCACATTGCTGAAGGTTACAATATGCATATCAGAGGCAATCCTTACTTTCGTATACGCCCACTCACTGGAAGACATGGCTCACTCCCACTCATTGAGAGATGTCTTATCACAACATACACTTGTTGTTTGTTAGAAAGAACTTGGCATTTAGTTTGTCTCAACTTCTTAGTTTGACATCTACCTCAAGTGTTGCCTAAACAACATATTAGGACTCAGTACACTATGTTAAAACTTAACTTAGTTTTAACTTTATGGAAGAAGATCACTTATTTCACTATCTTCCAACACTATCCACACGGCTTGGATAAGGTTACATTGCTCATACCAACATAAATTTAAGCAATGTTGTTGTTTCTATACTTGGTAGCATAAGTCTTTTGTATCCTTCGGTTGCTTCAACCTTTAAATGCTGAAGACTAGTTGGTAGGATGTCCCTGACATCTCATTCTACTTGAATGAAAGAGATTTGAGAGTTTTTAACTCCACAGATATCTCTATTGAGCTTGTCTTCATAAGCTCAGTCAAATAGACTTAGTCATAATTGGTCACTCAGACGATTATGGTATACAAATCTTAGTTTTTCAAATAAGACAAAGGATAATTAGATAATAAGTTCACTAGTTTCATGTTCAGGAGACAACTATGTTGACTCCCATCCCAATCATACTAGTTAGCTCATCACCCTTTTAACCATAGTCTTCATTTGAACACTTTCCCCTTTGAATTTCTTGACGCATTCCAGAAAACTCCCACTCAATCAAAGAGCAGTTATTTTAACAAGATAATAACACAATATCATCTAACTAGCATGAATGTTCAAGAAAACAAGAAGAAAATATACTGAATTCAATTCTAAAAACTAACAGAGAATTTAATCTTAAATTCAATGGAAAAACAAGAACATTCAAAAATTTAAGCCTCATATTGTTGTCTCTTAACAGATTCTCCCTCTCATAGGCCCTTCTGACCATATGAACTGATGTAACGTCTAGCTACAATGTCTAGCTCCTCTTTGCCATGTCTACATCCACTCATTTGGATGTATTTGCAGCATACCTCCCACTTGATGAGATGATTCTCACATCTCTATCTGTCTTATCCTTTGCCATAACATATGTGATAAAAGGTTGACTTTTAGAAGTCATTGCTTCAACATTTGGGAAGACATATTATTATTCAATAATCATTGAATAATTTTAAGTTGCTCCAATTTTTCAGGTTTTATTTCTAAGAGTTTGAGTCAAGATTGGATAGGATTTTATATTCAAAAACTCATTTGAATAATCACTTACTTTTAAAGAATCTTTCAGCATTTAACCTTATGTTGCAACTGAAAAATACTCTTCAAAAATAAGCCAACCTATCCCAAAAACAATAGAACCAAAATTGATTCAATTCTAACATTTTTGGGAACCTCTAAGTGCACTTAAGCACCTTTTTGACTCAAATCATATCCAAACTTGCTTCAAATATATTCAAATTATATATCAAATTGAAGCTCTCGAATTTAGGAACAAACCGTGTCTCGATCGGAGGTCCCACGTGCTCTCACGCACCCCTAGAAGGTGTCTGGATGGAAAAATCCTGAAAAATTGGAAAATTCAAGCGTTGGCCACTATCGGCGGTGGCGCTGACGTACATGCGCCGGCTCCCACGAGTCCACACGCCGTCCTTTCTCCAACGGTGCTTGCCACGTGTCAAAAGGAGACCCCAGTGGGCCCCACGCGCCATATGTCCTTTTTTTTTTGTCAACAGTCAACGAATGACTGTTGACCGTTGACCGGTCAACCATGACCCGTCACCGCTGACGTGCCTCGGTCAATGTGGCTGGTCAACGGATGACGTGGCCTTCGTTGACCGATGCTGACGTGGCATTTTATGCTGGCGTGTCGACCTCTCGTTGGTGCCACGTGTCAATGGTTGACTGATGACGTGGCATTGACTGCCACGTCATCATCTTCAACCTCCAGCCAGGTCAACCCGACCCGGTTGGAGATCCGGCGGATCATCACACCCTCCAACTTCGGGAGGCCATATCTCTCTCGTTTTAGCTCCGTTTTTCGCGTTCTTGGTGTCGTTGGAATCGTAGTTCAGTGAACTACAAATCCATGGCATTTATTTGATCTTAAAACCTCTGTTTCATTGATCAAATCATGAGTGAAGTTGCGGCGGCGACTAACGACCCACAAACTTCTTTCCTTTGTTTCTCCCTCATCCAGACTCCGTTTGACGCATTCTAAGCATCGTTGAAATCGTCTCTTCGAGCTCTACACATCCATGTCCTTACTTTGGGCAAAAAACCAAGTTTCAAACACCCAATTTTTTTCGACATTGTCGACACGACGTAAACCGATCAGATGTGTGTCTCTGTGTATCTCAAAAGCTTTCTTAACCTTTGAGAGTTAAAGGCTCTTGTTTTTGGTTCCACATAGGTCCCAAAAAAACAACTTGAAAGAGATTGAAGAAGAGAAGAGAAGACGCCACGAAGTATATATATATACACTTATTATATACAAACTAACCAGAGGAGCAAACGTATGAACCCAGTATTTTATGTGTGCATGTTCAAGTCGAATAACAAATCTGATGCACACACAGACACACATATAACACAGCAAAGGCAGAAGCAAAAAATATATACATATATATATACATGTTCACATTTTGGAAAAACATATACCCAGATTCCCAAAAATTATTCACATATGAACCAGAGAACATGCATAACGAAAATTTCAAGCAATAGAGGCTACGGATATAAAGCTTGAAAAGAAACAGTAGCACAGCGGAAAATATGATGGAGAGACATAAACAAATTATATCACATGTTTATTCACATAGAATAATCACAGCCTCAAGGATCAAATGGCTCTAATGCCAATGTAAGAAAAATAATTATTAACTAAAAGGAGATTAGGTGTACCTGGACGAATCCATGTTCGGATCCGGGTCAAAGCTCCAATACTCCATACTTGTGTCCACACAATTATTAGACTACTAGAGCCTAATTGTGATTTGCACAGCAGATCACTAGAACCAGAAAGATGGTAGGAGAGAAGGGAATTGCCAGAAAACTCAATAGCGGGGTGAATTGCAATTGAGGAGGCACACCCTATTTATAGTGGTTTATGGAGGCCACTAATTAGGAAACGTGTGCACTTCTTCTTGCCCTCCAAGACAACAAGTAATTGTCTCTCAATTAATTCCCTAATTATGGTGATTTGTTCCTCTTTTAACAAATCCATAATTATTGCTGAAATATTCCCAAATCTGTATCTTATTCTGATTTTATTCTTATGTGATTAGGCTACTTATTTCCTAATCAAATCCCTACTGTAACTATATCCGAAATACGCGATTAAAGTGAAATAGAGACCAATAATAAACAAATAACATTTACTAACCCATCACATGACGGGGTTTTCACAATGACCTTTCGAAATCATTTATAACCTGGTCTCACATTCACATTCCAAATACAATTACTACACGAAGATAAATCACATTTAAATATATCAGAGTACGTAATGTAATAATTCCGGCAATTCCGGATTCCATTTATTAACTCAAGCTTTACAGGGCACAATCGCCCATACAAGCCCTTAGATGGGGATTACACAAACCTTTCTCATAGACATAACAAATCCTCATCAACATACATGTAAACACATCCATTTATACAAATACACATCCCTACTATAATGATAACTAACTACCGAATCTTTAACTCGAAGGGAGTCCTCATCTCCCTTGTCTGCTTACTCCATCCTCGCTCTCCCTTCCCTGTCTACCATGTTTATAGGGGAGAGTGAGATTCGAGAAAATCTCAGTAGGATAACAATATCAATATGCATGTACGATAAATGTTTAATGCATGATATGCTTGCATCACACAACTCATGATAACACAATGACAATTTGCAAGCTCAATGCTTCGAACAATATACCTATGGCCATAGAATAAATTGAAACATAGCTTCAAATTACACATAATTATGCAAAGCTAAGACATGCACCAACACACTAACACATATATCAAATACAAGCAGAAGAGATATGTTCCCTACACTCTTTCCACGTAAGCTCTAGCTCCGGCTGCTCACGATCAGGGCGAACACCAAATCCTATAACCAAACAAGGACATAGGGTTAATCCCTTTTCCAATTCCTTAACTCTCAAACACTTAAGTTAGTTATCATTCACGACCTTTAGGTGGCTAATCAAAGCCCAAACATATGCCTAAAGGCTTGGGAAACACTTGACCAAAGATCACCTTTTAAAAGTCCAAAATGCTGATTTTTGGGGGTTGGCCGCGGCCCACAAATCCATTGGCCGCGGCCAAAAACTGCCCAGAAACATTTGGGCTGCGGCCCAGAATCCGCTGGTCGCGGCCAAGAAAATCCAGTTTCTTGGCTGAACTTCCGAAAATCATAACTAATTCCACAAAAATCGAAATGAGGTGATCCCAAATCCAAATTAAAGCTATTCAAGTCCTCTACACAGGAAAAATATTGGCCAATACTGGAAATCACCACATAAATACAGAATTCCCCAAAACTCAAGACTGTCCCAAAACAGTGTTCATTTTCGACCTCAAACTTTGGACATCTATAACTCACAGAAGACAAAACGAAATGGCACAAATTATGTGTCCATTTGGAAGCTTCGGATGTGAACTTTAAGACTGGAAAGTTTCATAATTTTCTGACATCCTTTGCGTAGTCAAAACGTCCACACAACAAGACTGCCCAAACAGAATTCACATTGGACAGAATTTCCAGTTTTGCAACCAATATGTCTAATCCAATTCAAATCAATTCCAATGATTAAATACCACAACATGACACCATTTTCAACATAGAACAACATCCAATTCATCCAATTACATACCACACGAAAATACCATAAAATCAGGGCAAAATTCACAATTCACCATACTTAACCAAAACTTACAAAACTTAGATAAAAAGGAAGCAAATGCTCACATCTTCCTCTTTCTCAAACCAATTCCTTGATTCTTTATCTTTCCCCTTTTACTCAAGCAACAAAACACCTCCAATCAAGAATCTAAAACCATAGAGATGAAGCTCTCATCAACATGATCAAGATTAATGAAGAGGATTTAAGTATTAGAGGATAAGAAACAAGCCAAATTTCACCTTATTCTTTTCTCTTTCTTCCCTCCCATGGACGACAATGGAGTTGAGAGAGAGATGAGGGGATGATGAAGATGAATAAAGAAGAGGATAAGTTTTTCCCTTTTTTTCTCATGTGTTGGCCGACTATGAAAGAGAGAGGGAAGAGTTTGAATGTTGACCAAGATCCAAGGGTTCACATCTTGCCATTTGTCATGATCTTGATCCATCTTCATGAGCTCATATACACACACATACACATGATTCCACCCCTTTTGATCTATCACAAATCAATCTCAACCATTGATCTTGAAGTTACCAATGAGTTTCCTATTCGGTAACTGACCAATTGGTCGGTAACTTTACCGTTTTGCCCCTGATTATGGCAATTCCTCTTGAATCACCACCAAATACATTTTCTCATTCATTTACACCATACATATGCCCTCCCCCTTATTTTCATTTAATTTAGATGTTAATCCATAATTGAACTCAAATACAGGGTCTGGGTACGAATCACAACATATTCGAATCACATTCGAATGCCAAATCACATCATAGTCTCCAAAAGGGTTATTTATCACTAACCACATCCACTTTTAGAGTCATTATCTCTTAATCACAATTTAGGATCCTGCTAAACCAGGGCTTAGCAGTCCACTAATTTCTGGCTTATTCTCTAAGCTCAAGTCTCAGAATTCGGGATATTACAGACTTGGACCCAAAATCCAACATATATATATATGTTTTTAAGAAACGTTTTAAACACCAAACTATCAGAGAACAATGATAGAGCACCGAAAAACATATTTGAACAGGAAAATGAACATATGAATTAACGACCAAGAACCGAAAACACAGGCTTGAAATTTATATTCACGCCAGTTTCAAACCCACAAAAAAATGACAAGCCTCAAGTATCAGTTTATTCAAAACCAATATCGTGAACGAGAAAAAAAAAATACTGTCAGTTGCCGTTTGATCTCTATTGTTCTTTGGTTCTACGCTTTCCTATGCTATATCTTTATTCACATATAAAGAACATACCGCATAATAAAATACAATAGAATGATAAAAAATATATAGAACAAAAACAACGTTTATAGGTGGGCATATGCCAGAAAAGAATTCAAAGACCAGAGACACAACGAAACAAACATATATATAGGCATACCAGAAATAAATCCAGGTAATTTTTCTGGAAAATAATACATAAAGGCCTCAAGAAAACTGATTGCTTTGATACCATGTAAGAATTTTGGACGTAACTGAAATTTGATTAACTCTCTAAAGTACACACTCAAAATCGAAACACCAATGAGGACTCCGATTATGATACACAGTAAATGCAGCAAAGATAAGAAAATAAGAGAACTTTATAGAGGGAGAAGAGCAATATTCTATATGCATTATATTCTGACTTGCTTCTTCCCTTAATCCCTTCTCTATATATAGTGTACATATAGTCACATAGGAATAGATATTATCCTTAAACGTAAGGTTATGTGGCTATATATATAACATTTAAACTACAAAGAGTCTCTCTCTTTATGATTCGTGTCTATCCATAAAGCCTCTTTTGAACTAGGCTTGGGCCCTAATCCACCAAAAATAGATTAATATATTTCAACATATTCCATCCCACATTTTTGTTACTTGTTTATTCATGTTTATTTACTGGATCCATTATTCCTTTCTCTGAACAGCGTTGCTAGGGCCTTCAATTTCTTGTTGCTTTTTCTGTAACTGTTCTGACAGTAGAATGAAATTGATAAACAAAAGGGCAGAGATGAAAATGTACGTGGGAGAAAGAGACAATGAGAAATGTGGAAGGTGTTTGAATTGTTACGTTGTTGCTAATTATATGTTATTTCTCAGATTTTCAGGTTGGAAGAATTTGCTATATTAATTATAAGGGTAAAGGTGCATCTAGTATCACGATTTTTTTTAAAAGTATTTTTAAAGGTGCAATTAGAATCATAATACATTAAAAATGGAGTAATTACACCCCTTGACTAATGGAATACTAACTCTGTTTACTGACATACTCTTTCCTTTTCTCTTTTATCGATCTTCAACATGTTTATCCCTTCTTTTACTATTTAAGGGTTCAATTTTACTCTTAATGTATTAAAAATGGAGTAATTACACCCCTTCACTAACAAAATATTAACTAAAAGTTTGGGATTTATCTTTCCCATCATAGCCCCCATATCATTATAATGAAAGTATTTGGCTTTAATATTATTGAATCTTGAGACCCAAATAAAAAAATAAGCTAAGTTGAAATCAGAAGGACTTTTATTCATAGTAAATTATCAGTTTCAATCACAGATGTATAAATATATTAAATTGTATTAAATCTCTCAAGTGAAGGAGTGTAATTACTCCATTTTAAATATATTAGAGTACTAATTGCACCTCCAAAAATATATTAGCACCCTTAAAGACTTTAGAGTGATGATTGCACCTCTAAAAATAGTTCAGCAACCTTAGGGTGCTGATTGCAACCTTAAATACTTTAAAATGATGATTGCACCTACAAAAATAGATCGAGGTGCTGGATACACCTTTACCCTAATTATAATGTTGCTGATAGTAACCTGAATCTTTGTAGATCTATGGAGCAGAGTCAACCAAAAAAACAAAAAACAAAAGACCTTATGGTTGACTGAAAAAAATACAACTACAGTTGCCATGTCATCCTGCTTGTCTTATGCCAGCTAGGCTTCTTAGGGTCAAACTTTAGCATAGGCAGCAATTTAATGGCCAAGCTGAAAGGATTGATCAAATTGGATGAAATTGCTCCATTTAAAACATTTTAGAGGTAGAATTACACCACTATTTTTTTATTTTTTTATTTTTGCCAATAGAATTACACCACTAATAACTATAGGGCATTAGGTGCATCTAAGTAAATACTTATAAGTGTTGGATGCACCTTTATTCAACATTCCATAACACATCATTAGTAACTTTCTTATATCCAGAATCGTATTGAGTATTACCGGACTTAAGTAGGAGTAACTCTCTTAAAAGCATTTTTCCAAACTTTTTTTTTTGGGGGAAACCCCTAGCAAATTTCTTATAATAAAGATTTGTCCAACATTTTATTTGGAACTTAAAAATGGGTGACAACAGTTCCTGATTACCACAAATCATCACATGAAATGATTAACAAGCATCATCCATAAACTAAACATTATCCATAAGATATAAAAAACGTGACTTATTCTAACCTGTATATAATGCACATAAGAATATGTCTAAGGACAATACTTAGACCAGCTATTATCATTTCATTATAAACTCGCATGAAAAAATAAAACAAAGGGCCATGTGCGATATGAAAACTTAATAGATATAAAGAACATGACTTGGGTATTTTCCCATATCTGATTCTCTCTAAACTCCTCAAGGGCCTCAGTACTATTTATCAGATCACAGTACATGATAATCATCAATCTTACTAGCAAATCAAATATAGCAGTTTCTCTGTTCGACTACCCACCAAGATTTTATTGGGTAGACTTCTTGAATTTTCAGGAGAACAAGTCAAGGTATATCTACACTCATTCCTGATGAATGGGAGCAGCAATCAAAAAGGAAGAAAATAGCAAAACGCAGGCGGCTCAAAGAGGGGCCAAAATGACGACATTGCCTCGATTTCATTGGAATTGTCTCTAGAACTAAAAGATCCGAGTTCAAATTCCAATCGAAGCCGAAATTAACAAAAAATACAAATGAGACTCACTGATGACAAATTGACAATGGGGTAATCAATGTGCTAACCATTAATTTCTGCATATCTCTTATTATAAAAATTTGGAGAAGAAGAATTATTCCTTTGCCGCTGAGATGCAATGAAGGAACTCATCACCTTATCCTACTTATTATTTAAAAGAACATGACATGGGATTTGCTTCCCCAAAGGAAAAAGGAAGGAAACTCAACATTTCTCTGGGTTTGTGTTTGTCACCTCTTTGAACATGAGAATGACATGGGCCAATGCTTCAGGCTGGAAATGTCAAACAGCTCGATGAATCTCTGGTCAGAAACTCTCGCTTTGGCAGCCGCAAATCGCTGGTACTCATCAAACACCGATGATAAGCACCATTTTTGCAGCTTTCTCAAGCATCCCACAAGACAACCTGTTCGGTGCTGCACATGGTAAGAGATGAAGCATTTACAGAACATTGTTAGTACGGGAGTTAAAAGAGTTATCTAAAGATAGAGAAGAAAATCCACTGAAAATCCTCACCTTTCCCCGCTTACAGTGAATTAAAACCGGATGGTTTTTGACATCTGCATTATTGAAGGCCAAACGTTAATTCTAGCTAATTTAGTTAATGAAAACGAGCAGTTCCAAGACGTACGTATAGATCAAGCAAATATGAACGGACATGCAAGCATGAAAGATGTGAGTTTCAATCAAAAAGGGTTTCTAACATGCTTAAAAGTCTGTTCATATTTGCCTTGCCAAAAGTCCAGTCAAGAATCTTTCAATCAATCTACAAAGTGTGAAAGCAATTGTGATTGTTTGTAATACCTACAACAGCTTTCAGTGCTTCACGTATTGTGTCCTCTGGGATGTTCACAAAAGGCTCCTGGAAGAACAATATTTTCAGTATTAGTTCATGAGGCTAGATATTAATTGACGTTAACATGAACTTTCACTTGACAACACAACACTTAACTCCCATATAAGATCATTTTTTAATTAAGATTTTTTGGTAGACAAGGCACAAAGAATCAGGGAGCTAATTTATAGATACTCTTCAGCAATTTCAGAACTAACCATGATATAGATTCAATGAACTACTTTTAGGATCCGGAGGAAGCAAATATCAATCAATCACACACTGTTCAGCCCTCAAGCTTAGACAAGGCAAACAGACCACTTATGCATTTGAATTCATCTGACCTTCAGTCTTCATAATGAAGGCATAAGAAACAGACCACTGCCAGCTGGGATTCCCTCTACCCCGATTTTTGTATTCCAAAGTTCATACAAATTTTGTCGTCCACAAATGGATGAAGAGTATATACCCCAGACAATCGTGCTGATAATTGATCTAACCACTGGCAATAATAATGCTTAAATAGATGTGATTGCATAATTTGGCGGAAGAGGGCAAGAAGTTGCATCATGATGATAACTTTTGATCACTTAATAACATGAGACAATACAACAGCAGAACAGTTCAAGCTTTGAAGGAATTCATATCTAGTTTCAGCTAAGGTATATAACACAAAAAATAATAATTAAAACAAGAGCATGACAGAGACAGATCTATGGGATTAGATATCCATTCATCTTTCAAAAAAAAAAAACAAAGAAAAGAAAAGAAAAGAAAAACACCAAGTAGCATAGAACAATCAGACCGGAAAGAGACCACCGAAAAAAGGAAAGCACAAGACAAAATTAGCATGAAAACTGAGAATTATATACCTTGCGACCTTCGATCCCAAATTGATAAAGCTTAATCCCATTTGATCTCAGAAACTCCATGTTTGCCTCCGGGTACGGCTCAGGACATAGATATCTGAAAGATACCCATTCAAACAAATTCAGCTAACCGGCAAAGATTTAAACTAATTAATGGATTCCTCAAAGATCCAATAGAAAATTCAAGCTCTGGCCACAAACAGCCATTAAACGCAAGTAAACGTAATTCAAATTTGAAACGAGGAGATCTTTGGGAAATGTTTATCTTGATCTTCCAAGTCAAAATGGAGTCCTTTGATAATTGGAATGCTTGTCTATCTACTCATTTCTATCCAAAATTTAATGTCAATCGATAACCTCCGTTTTCTGAAATTAAATCTGACTCAATCACTTCAAAAATTGACAATAAATTTTTAAAAAAAATGATGGCTAAATCAGAAACCAAAGGGAAAGCCTGCAATTGTTATTTTAATTGAAAAATATATATTAAAGAAAAACGACTGAATCGAAAATCCAATAATCGATAAGGTGTTTGTGGACATACATGATGGAGCGAAGGCCAAGGGTTTGCAGGAAGGGGAAATTGGCGGGCTCAGGGAAGCCAGACCTGAAAATGCCGTTATCCACCACGGCGAAATTGAGAGGCGGAACAAAGAATTCCTCGCCGTCGTCTGCCATGTCACAGTCATCGGCAGCGTCGGAGCGGATTGGCGGAGAGAGTTGGTCTTCAACAGACAATTGGATCTTCCTACACATCTGGGCGGTCTCGTTCTGCTTGTTCTGCTTCTGCTGTTGGTGTTGATGATGATGCGTGTGATGAAGCTGAAACTGGAGTTCCGCAACTTTCATATCAAATCAAAATTCAACCGAAGAAGAAACAAAGGAGATTTGTGGAGGAAGGCAGGAGCCAGAGAGACGGAGACTGGAATAACAGGAAGGAATTCAAAATTATATATAAAGAAAAGGGAGGGGAGAGAGAGAGATTGGGATCGAAGAGTATATTCCTTTAGCTTTGGGTGTAGTACACACTACACAGAAGGCTTTTGAGCAGTTGAAAATTGAAAAAGGGTTGATTTACGGGAAGAGGAAGAATATAATTGGAGTATTGGACAATGAGAGAGGAGGGAGCGAGGAAGGGAATAGAAATGGGTGCCGCATGGGCAGTGGAAGATGGTGGAGACCATTGAGGTGAAAGGGAGAGCTATATATAAAGATTTTTGAGAGAGACATCTTAGGCCTTGTTTGGTTCAACGGAGGGAAGAGGAGAGGTTAAATGAAGAGCCATCGGAAAAGACATAGGAGGTTATGAGTTTTATTTGGTTGGATGGAGGAGGAGGAGAAGAAAGTGTTCTTGTTTGATTCAAGAGGGGAAGAGACATAAGTCAATTCAATGTTTTCAAATGTGCCCTAATATTTTATTTAAATATCAAAGTTATTATTTCATAATTTATAAATAGTAAAAAACTCTATCACCTCTGTAGCGCCCGGGATTTTGAAAAACATGGAGCCGCCACCAAAATTTTTGAAAAAAGGATAATTTTGGAAACCTTTTTAAAAATGGAAACTGATCTACAAAAACCATTTAGGGTTCGGGAGTCGATTGTGTGTGGGGAAGGTGTTAGGTACCCCACAACACCCATTCATGAGAATGGTTACCCTAAGTTAATTATTTAAAAATACTATGGCCTTTAACTTTATTATAATTACCAAAATAAAGACAAAAATAAATGAAAAACTAAAAAAAAAAAGGAACATTTATTTACAAAAAGAAAATAAGAAAAAATATATTTATTTAAAAAAAAGAACATTTATTTACAACAAGAAAATAGAAAAAAATATATTTATTTACAAAATTGGACTTGACCTAGGATGAAAACCTAGGGCCTACGTACCCTTTAGAGGGATCAAAGCCCACGTAGTTCGAGGGGGTAGAAAAGCGTGTCACTTGGTTGGTGATTTTTAGAAAAAATGGTCATTTAATTTATTTGAGAAAAATAAGTTTTTTATTTGGTTTGTATTTTTTATTTTTTTAAAAAACGTTTTTTTTTATTTATGAAAGAACTTCTTTTATTTTTCATGAAAGAAAGTTTTGCCATTTTATTTTCATTTATAAAAATGTGTTAAAATATTTTTTTTTGAAAGAGGACCTAAGAAAGGAATAAAGAAAAAAGAAGAAAAAGTAACACAAGTTAAACAAAAAGGAAGTCAAAGGTGAGGAGATTTATGCGTACCTTTTTCCTTTTGAACCCCGCTACAACAAGAGATAGGGTGATAGAACCACATAATAAACAAGAGGCAAGTACAATTATATTATCTATATTTATTAAGCATAACACCTAATATCATAAGAAAATAAGACATCACATACCTCTTGCCTATGTATGAGATAATTCAGTTGGACAATAAAATGCAAATCCACAAGACCATAATGAGCTAAAACACGTCCAGCAACATCATAATACAAGGTAAAGCAATGTAATGCATATTGGCTAAAGTCATAGTGCATGAATGATGAAGTAAGCATGAACCAAGGGATATTAGATGGAAGAGAGAAAAACGAGATGTAAAAGTGAAATCAAAGAAAAGGATGAAAACTCAACCACTGACCTTATCTCCTTGCTCTCCCAAAATTCTTGTTCCAAAATTTCTGTCCCCTTTGCTTCAACCCTTGCACTCCTATTTATAGTCTCAAGGTAGGGTTTTCTTCATAAATGCTCCCTTTTTTATTTTTTTATTTTATTTTTCGTTTTTTTGATTTTTTTTTTGTATTTTATGTTAAGAACTACCTAACTTAACCCAATCACCATCAATGGAGATTTTTTTTCGTTTTTTATTTTTATTTTTTTATATTTTCTATTGATAAAACTTCCTAACTTGACCTAATTACCATTAGTGGAGATTTTTTCGTTTTTAATCTTTTTTTCATTATTCTCCCCACAAGTAACTTCCTAATTTAAACCTATCAACATAAATGAGATTTTTTTCTTTATTATTTTCCCTTAATGAATGACAATGCCAATCATATCAATTAAGGGATTTATTTTAATTTTCATTTTTTAAAATTTTTCCCTTTCAATGATGATTGCCTATTTAGACACCGATCATCATCAATGGAAGATTTCCTTATTTTTTCTTATTTTCGTTTTTTTTTTAATTTTTTCTTTCAATGATGATTGCCAATTTGGACACCAATCATTATCAAATTTTTTGTATTTTTTTTAGTGGGGCCCGGACAAAATAGGGTGTTCACAACCTCACATATATATGATAAAAAAACCTTATATACATTTGAAATGAAGATTTTAATAATTTCAATATGTTAACTCGTCAAATTTAATATGTTTTTTTAAATCTAAATCTAAATCCAAAATCAAATTATAACACTAAGATAACAAAGATAGTTATGGTACAATCTAGATATCATATTTTATTGAGATACTTATGATAACATTAAAAATATGCAAACTTATCTAATGTATCTAAGATTATTTTAAGTATATACTTGTGATCATGTTATAATATTAAAACATATATAATTAGAGCATAAATCAATAAACTTATCTAAAATGATGTATCATATAAAAGAAATATACAAAGAGACAACTGCAACCTCAAAGAAGGTTTGGATGGCTGGAAAAGCAACTTGCGACAGTAACAGGTAGAGGGGCATGTGGCATTCATAAATAGGGAGGAGGAGAGGGGAAGCATAAATACTGACACAAGGGAGAAAAATGATCAATTTGAATGAGTTTAATAATATTTAGTAATATAAAATTTGATTAAATATATTTTTATTAGATAGATTTTTTGACTTATTTGGCTTATACTAGTATAACATCATATGGGTTTTCTAATCATATGGGTAAACTTAGGATAATGAAAAATTAACATTGGTACTTTAGTTCATATAAGAAATAACATTTCTCACCCGTAGAAAAAGTCCCGGAGGAGAACGGAAGAGAGCATTAAAAGACAAAATTTCTCCCCACTCTCCCCCACACTTTTCCCAACCAAACCAAACACACACACACAACCCCCCCTCCCCCAAAGAAAACCGTGAACCAAACAAAGCCCTCAGAGAAAGAAAGGAGGAGGGGAAGAGTAAACACCGTGTTTGCCTGTGGATTTATTGGGATGACAGCAAGAGGGATCTTAACTCTTACGAACCCAGGGGAATTTTTTAAAGAAATAAAAAGGAAAGGAAACAAATTTCTTTAAAAAACTTTTTCATAAGAACATGTATCTTTTTGTTGAACGTAATCCTATTCAAGACAATGAGACATGGACACTAAATGAGTTTGTTTGCATGGAACTGTCCTTCTAGCTAGACCAACTTCTGTTGGTATAATAAATTCTATATTATCTTTTTTTTTTATCGTAATTGTTCAACAGTATCCATACAGCAAGGACAACATTAGAAAAAAGCTTTGTATTAATAGAGAAAAAAGTTCTGTAAAATAACTTATGGATAGAAAGAAGAAAAGCTTTTTAAATACTGGCTTAAAAATGTCAATGCTAATAGTATATATTTGTATTAACAGAGATAATTTTGTCAACAAATTTATATGTATAGTAGTACATTTTAATTTTGTCAATTGCTGCAATTTGAGGTTGGAGTGAAGACAGGTTGGAATTAATTAGATTTTACAGAAAATGAAAATCCAATTCCATTTCTCTCCAGGAAATTTCCTTTTTTTTCCTGTTATATCAAAACTCAAAACACAGTGAAAAAGAAGAATAAAACATTAAAATAATATAATTTAGAACAGAGTAAATTTGCAAAGTCAATTTTACTCAAATATCAGTTTTAGCCTATGTAAAATCAAAAGGCCTGAACTGTTTTATTGAAATGATCTTGTTATGTTGGATATTTTTTTCCCACAGATAATGCAATGACAAATGCCAAAAGTTATATTAGTATTATCCCCCGTCCTTAATATATATAGGACCACCTCCGGTCATTAGTCTAATATTAGGTTTGGTCAAAGCTTTGTTTCTTCTTTCCTTTTATTAGGTGGGGTCAAAATACATTAGCTGAGATGGCCACCATCATGTCCGTCTAATCCACTCAAGACTAGCTTTTTGTAAACTCAAAGTAGCCTAATTGAATATGTTTGGTGTCGGTTAGAAACCAAAGGTTTTCACCGGCCAAAAAAAAAAAAAAAAAGAAACCAAAGGTTTTCTTTTTCTTCCGGAAACTTTCAAAAACTATATACTTTTTGGGCAATTCTTTCTAATTAGGAAGGTCATTTGCAAAGTTTTTAAAAGTCTTCTTGTTTTTTTCCCCCTAACCACACGCATTTTCTTATTAGAGGCAATCACCTATGAGGTATTTTCGACACTAAATGTGACCACCTCTCTCATTGAGGATTCAAACCTTAGTTTATCACATTATAAGAAATTAGCCCCTTTCTGCTAGACTTAATCACATTAATTAGTTTTGAAAATCCATTTATTGAAAGTTGAATTGTTACTTTTTAAATACTACTATGGATTTGTCTATATATAGTGGTTTTTTGTGGATATTTAATGGTTGAATGTCAAATATTTATATATAACGGTTTTTAATCGTTAAATATTGTCCATTATATTTTATGGTTTTTCAAATACAACCGTTATTATGTATATATCACTCTATTTAACAGTTGTAAGACAATGATTGTTCAATATAGCAATCTATATTCAATGGTTTTTTTTAATAACAATCGTGATATATTATGTACAATACTTAATGGTTAAAATGATGAACGGTTAAGTATTGGTCACTCGATAAAAGGGTTTATTTGATGGTTATTTTGAAAACCCGTTATATATGTGTGTGTAATATTTGATGGTTACTGGTGAATAACCATTAAGTATGTGCCACAATTTTTTATAAATAATTGGGGGGCTCACTTTCAATAAGCCCCCAATTGCATATTACATATATATAAAACTGATTACAGATCCAACAGAAACCAATTACAGAAACCATTTAAACATATATATACATTCCATGCAATCATCAAAAAGTTCATATACAAAACTATACATTACATAAACTAAAAGCTAATCTAAATTACCAACCACCAAAAGCAAATTAGTTAGAGCAAAAAGAGAAAACAAAATAGAAACCAAAACCGTCAAAGCTAACTTATGCTCCCATCCATTGATGATAAAATTGTCATAGCCAACTCTTCTATGACTTTTTCAATTTGTTTAGATGAATATTGCTTAGAATAACTATCCTCAAAATACTGCATGCAAAAACAAAATATAATCAGTGAATATATATATTACTTTACTTTTAATTTAACTTAAACACCCATACATGCATATTCATTCATATAGTATCAATTGAGCTGGGATTGTGGGTGACTATGTCCTTCATGACATAGTACCAAAAATAAGAGCTCTGATCTGGTTGCCGCCACTACTACAAGATATAGATTTTACTTAAAAAAAAGTTCATTTTTTAAAAGGAAAGTAAAAAATAAAGGCGGTGGTATTTTTATAATTCTGGGCTTGAATTTTGACATATTGAGCACCCCTTTAATAAAAAAAGGACTTTTGGCATCCTAAATAAAAATTCAGATGCCTAAAGTCCCACCAAATGCAAAAAGGAAGCCAAAAGCAGGGCTTTTGGTTAAAAAAAGCCTACTTTTAATGTCCCGTTTTTAAAAGGGACGCAAAAAGTAGGGAGAATCACTCTCAGGTTCCTAGGAAGCAAAATATTGTCAGAAAAATCCCTGAAAAATCTGCAATACCTAAAAAGTCCCTAGGGACTTTTTTGATATTATTTCCCAAAGTCAAATGACCTACATGCCCCTCTTCTATTATTTCCCTCTCTCATTTGTTCTGCGTTTTTGTTCTCGGATGTGATCTTTTTTATTCAGCTCCCTGTGTTCTCTCTCTGCAGAAATGGTGGTGATGGTGAAGGCTAAAGCTTTGAGGTGGTGAAAGAATTGTGGGATGGGGTGTAAGATAGAAGGAAGAAGAAGATGGAAGGAAGGTGGGGGGATTTTTTTGATCTCAAGCTTCCGCCATTTTTAAAGAATGAAGGGATAAAGGTGAAGATGATGATGAATAGTCCAACCCATCCCCCTTTCCCAACCTTATTGTGCTGTGAAAACATTAATATGGAAAAAAATTAAATTGTTTTTAATTCGTACAGTAGTTGTTGTTAATATAACAGTAGTAGTTGTTAATATGGAAAATGACGTTGGGTGTCATAGTGCTCTATTTTTGGGAAAGGAAATAGAGGAAGTGGTGTGTTTGAAGTGGTTGGGTGCTATAAAAATGCTGATATGGAAGAAAAATAAATTGTTGTTAATTCGCACAGTTGTAGTTGTTAATATAACAGTAGTTGTTGTTAATACAGAAAATGACGTTGGGTGTCATAGTGCTCTATTTTTGGGAAAGAAAACAGAGGAAGTGGTGTGTTTGAAGTGGTTGGGTGCTATGAAAACCCTGATATGGAAGAAAAATAAATTGTTGTTAATTCATACAGTAGTAGTTGTTAATACGGAAAATGACGTTGGGTGCCATAGTGCTCTGTTTTTGGGAAAGGAAACAAAGAAAGTGGTGTGTTTGAAGTGGTTGGGTGTTATGAAAACGCTTATATGGAAAAAAAATAAATTGTTGCTAATTTGCACAGTAGTAGTTGTTAATACGGAAAATGACGTTGGGTGCCACAAGTGCTTTGGATTTTGGAAAGGAAACAGAGGAAGTGGTGTGTTTGAAGTAGTGGGGTGTTATGAAAACGCTGATATGGAAAAACAATAAATTGTTGTTAATTAGCACAATAGTAGTTGTTAATATAACAATAATAGTTGTTAATACGGAAAATGACATTGGGTGCCATGGTGCTTTGTGTTTGGGAAAGGAAACAGAGGAAGTGGTGTGTTTGAAGTGGTGGGGTGCTATGAAAATGCTGATATGAAAAAAAATAAATTGTTGTTAATTTTCATAGTAGTAGTTGTTAATATAACAGTAGTGGTTGTTAATAAGGAAACAGAGGAAGTGGTGTGTTTAACAAGTCGTAAAGCATTTATTAACACTATGTTGAATGTGTTTGACAACCGGCCACACGTTTCTAATTGTAACGTTACGTATGGGAAATGTTGTGTTTACAATGCTGAAAGCGTTTATTAACAACTTGTTGCATTTGGTTTACAACTTGACGGTGTGGCCAGTTGCTTTTGCTTTGCCATAGCGAAACAAAAGCAAAATGATGTAAAAAATGGCCTCTTCTGACCGTTTTTACTTTCGGTATGCCACAGCAAAACAAAACCGAGATCACCTCATATCCGTTTTACAACGCATAAGCCGTGTATTAACAACCTTTTGAGTTCGTTTCACAACGTCCCACATGCTTTACGAGTTGTAAATAGCTCAATTGGTCATACTTAACGAGTTATAAATAGCTATTTATGTAGTTGTTAGGGTGTTTTCAATTGTGTATGCCTAATTTTCATTGTTTTAAATTGAAGTGCTCAGTTATAATAGCTTAAAGAGAAGTTTAATTTCTCATACTATTTCAGTTATATATATGCTAGAAAACTAACTTGCAAGACTTAGAGAAGCAGCATCATTGGAAAAACATGTTCTACTGCAGAAGCTTAGAGAGTTGCTTGAATCCCTGAAAGGGCGTGTGGCAAGCATAAACAAAGAGGGAGTAGAGGATGCTATTGCTATGGTTAGTTTCATAAGATTTCTGGGATTTTTTACCTATCATTTATGATCATGTTGCATAAGTTAAAAATTTTATTTATCTTTGGTTAGTAATCTTGGAAATGCCAACCTTTTGGGTCAACTAATTGCATAGCTTGGTCTACTCCCAAATTAATTTGCATTACTTGTAAGTTCTAAATCGGCTATGATTTTGTTGTATAGATTTGCATCTTTTTATGGGAATATTATGAGTTGACATTATTTCTTGAGACATTATCTCTTCTGTTCTTTAGTGATTTTTTACTTGATGATTTTACCATAATTACAGTGTCCGTCTTTATATAGTAGGCTGCCATTTCACTTGCTTTTTAGTTTGACGCCTCTACGCTTCATCGATAAATGGAATGAAGTACCACTCTCCATGTCGTGCCCTCATACTTATAGGTCAATATCTGAGTGTACTAGTTTAAGAGGATGTTATGCTCTAGTTACTTTTCTGAAGGGGTTCCTTTATGCTTTTACCAGTAAGGCAATACTCACATAGAGATATTTCCTTTTTCGACACTTCTAGCAATCCTTCATTTGCTAGTTTGGCCTTGCGTTCTTGACCAATATGTCCTAATCTGGCATGCCATGTATCATAATTATTATTTAATGAAATCGCATAGCAATGACTATAATCAAAATCATAATTCATTAAAATAAAGAAAGCGTCAGAAATACAACCAAATCCAAAAAAATTGGTCCCATTTGAAATGTCAACAAATTGATCATGAAAGTTAACATTAAAACTGAATTTAACTAAAGAAATAATAGGCACAAGGTTTCTTCGGATCTTCGGAGTGTAGAGGGCATCTTGCAAAATTAGGGTTCGAACGCCTTGTAAATTCAGTTTACAGGTGCTGATCCCTTTGACTGTTACCATCGCATTGTTCCCAATGTAAAGCCATTTGCTTCTAGCTAGTAGCCTGCGAGACTTAGTAAAGTTCCCATGATCTCTGCTCACATGGTTTGTGGCCCCTGAGTCTACAACCCATACAGGATTAGCATCAGCTATAAAGGCAGTACTAGAAATAAAAGAAAAATGAGAAGGGTTATCACATAGTAACTTGTTCTTCTCAGGGCAATCTTTGGCAAAATGGCCTTTCTTTTCGCAAGAATAGAACTTGACCTTGGAAAGGTCTCATTTCTTTATAGGTTTCTTGTTCTTCTTGAAGGCATTCTTATCATTCTTTGCCCCTGGGTTCCCCTTCTTATTTTGGGGTCTCTTGCCTTTATTAGGCTTTTGCTTTTGGGATGAAGCTCCTTTCTCTTCAGTTAAGAGTGCTTGACTATTGGGCTTTGCACCGTACATATGGTCATCCTCTAATTGGATGTGATGAGCAATGTTAGCAAAGGTTTTGATGGTGTTGTTGTGAGTTATGGTGTATTTTATGTGATCCTAACTTGTAGGGAGTGAACTCACAATAGATTGCACTTGCTGTGCTTCAGAAAGGGTTCCTCCTGCCTCGATAAGTTTCCTTGTCATATGCTACATTTTTCTCAAATGCTGCCTGATGGTAGTATTTAGACCCAGCTTATAATTGTCAAGCTTGATAGTAATTCTCCTGATCCTCGCATCAGAAGTACCGTCAAACTCCTCTTTCAGCGCTGTCCACATGGCGGAGGCAGTAACATGTCCTTCAAATTGACATATCACATCGTCGGTCATTGCCGCAAGCATTGTTATCTGAGCAATGGTATCCTTTCTTTTCCAGGTTGCAAAAGCTTTATGTTCCCTCGTGATGCATTAGCATCTGGTTGCTCAAGCATAGCAGTCAAGATGTCCATGACATCTTGTTCCTCCAAGACGTACGAGATCTTACGGCACCACATGCCGAAGTTCTTACCATGCAGCTTGTCTCCTCTAATGAGATTAGCAACAAAAGTCTTAATTGTCATTTGAGCATTTTTTCTGTTACATAGACATGCATTTTCATTAGGTATGTAATTTCATTAGAGATACAATCTATTGTTTAAGTAAGGAGAGAGATTAATAGAATGAGAGTTTGCTAGCTTTGTATTCAGGAATCAACTAGGTTGACCCCCATCCTACTCATTCTAGTTTGCCGCTCATTTTTCTTAATTTCTATTCTTATTCAAATATATCCCCATAAATTGAGTTTTCAAGAAAACATAATTCCAGAAAAAAATACTCCCACTCAAACAAAGCATCATAAGCAAGTAGAATAAATAATTCAAAAATAATGTATTCATTATGCAATAATCCATGAGAGGTTTATATATGTTTGCAATGAAAAACAAATTCAAAATAAGCAAACTATAACAAGGATAATCAAGTTTCAATAACGAGGTACATAAACCCAAAATCTAGTAAGGTTCTCTTAGCCTTGGCTCTATGAGCTCCTTCATCTATATTATCTAAATCTCTCTTGAAAACTTCTTTCTAAAATCCCAGGCCATAAAGATGACCCCTCGTTGTCACTTGTTCACGGTATTCCACCATAGCTCTTGTATAGAACTCAGCGTTACTTGCATTAGTGACTTGTCTTCCATATCCACAAATGACCCCATAGATGCTTTTAATTTGAACATCTCTATCAGTATCTTTTCCAGCAAGAGATTTGATTAGAAGACTAGTTCTTGGTCTATTGACCTCTTCCTCTTCGAACTCATCGAACATGAATTTCGCTTTCTCTTCTTGCTTCACCTCGTCAAGTGTGTTGGAGTCTTGTAGTGACAAAGGGGGACCTTTCTTGTTGGTGCTCCCAACTCCACTTGAGGTCTTTACCTCTTTTTAATCATCAGAAGCCTGAGAATATTCAGGGGAGCCCCATCAAAGGAATGGTCAGTCTGAATACGATATCTGACCAATAATTGCTCATCACAAAGAAAAACAATTTTCAAAATTTATTTTAAATAGTTTAGGGTCAAAAATAACTCAAAAACATATATAAAATATTCTGAATCATTTCCAAAAATAGGAAAATAGCATACCCATTTAAAGAACATGAATTTAGAAATTTTTAGGGCTAAAAAGATCCCAAAAATACCTCCGTACATGCCCCCAGAAGGTTTTTAGGTTGAAAATTCATGGAAAAATAAAAAAAAACAGAGAAGCTCACTCTTGGGAGGTGGCACGTGAAGGCTACGCACCACCTTGGGGACCTTCATTAGACACGGTGACAACGTCATTGGACTTGTCTTGACGCACTAAGTTCGATAGTATCCTAACTTGGCCCATATGGGCCAGGGGTGGGTCCCAAGCGCCACAAAGGCACATTACTTCAAAATTTTTTTTATAAATAATTTTTTTTGGAAATCGGGTTAGGCCAGTTTAGGTTGGGTGAATCAGCCCATTATTCCTTAGAATGGGTTTCAGGTCAGGCTGACCCGAAATGTTGCGTTTCACTTAGTTGAAATGCAGTGTCTCCTACTAGCCGAAACAATAGTGTGAAAACGCCATCATTTCACTTATTGAAATGATGTGTTTTAGGGTTCTGGCTGAAATGACACCATTTTGGCTCCCCTGGGTCATCTTCTTCCTCTGGCCGGGTTATCGTGACCCGGTTGGAGCTCCGGTGGGTCCGCCGTGACCCGCCCCGGCTTCATTCCCTTATATCTCCCTCATTCGACCTTTATTTCAAGCGATTCCGATGCTGTTGGAATTGTCTCCTCAAGTAATTCACATTCATAACTTTTGTTCACACAAAAACTCACGTTTTTAAAGACCCAATTCTTTGAAGCTCATCAGTGACCATCGGATTCACACAGAAAACATGGTCTAGCTCTTTCTTTTTACGTTTTATGATCTCATGCACTTGTTTATATATTCATGTTGTCATTTTTGAATTCACATAGATTCCAGGAGCAAACAACCAATTCACAAAGGAAAACGAGAAGAGAGAGAAAAGGCATATAGCAATGTTGATCTTTGAGAAATAAAAGAACATACGTCAAGGAATAGTTTCATACTTGTCAACACAAATGAAAATGTAATGCATAATATTGTGAATACATGTGAACCAGAAACTGAGAAACAAAAAAAATTGTAACAGAGGCCAATGAAGGGGGGAGAGAGATTCAAACATGTTCATTTATGTACATACAAGGTTCTTTATAGAGTGATAACACAGTGCATGTACACAAAATAGTAGCGAAAATTAAAACAATGAACATGTTGATAGAGCACGCGATGGAAGATCAGACGCAAACATATTTTCATATATTATCATGCGAATGGAATATCATGGTAGAACGCACATAGTATACAGCCATAAGATCAAGCAGGCTCTGATACCAATGAAGGAATTATTAGACTAGATGGAGAGAAGAAACGCGTACCAGGTCGAGTCGGATCTGGGTATTGAGAGCCCATGCAAATACTAGACTACAAGAGCCTAATAGGGATTTGCACAGTAGTGCGCCAAAACAAGCAAGATGGTAGGAGAGAAGGGAATGCTAGAAAATTCAATAGTAGGGATGGGTTGCAATTGAGGAGGCACACACTATTTATAGTGGTTTAGAGTACCCATTAATTAGGAAACATATATACTCCTTCTTACCCTCCAAGACAGTAATTGAATTAATTGATTCTCAATTAATTTCCTAATTATGGTGACTTGTTCCTCAAATAACAATCCCATAATTAATACTTCTTTGTTTACCAATCTATGATTAATGTTGATTGATTTCTTATTTAATAAGGCTACTTGTATCCTTAATCAAATAGTCTAGCCCATCAAAGGCGGACTTGGACCCAAAGTCCAACAATAATAATATAGGCAAGAAACATTTACCTATTGAATATTAGATGTTACAATAATTTCATACCTAAAAAAATTCTTGCCCTTGTATATTCTACCCTAGACTCTAGGATGATCATATTGTAGCCATGTTGCTTCCTTGCTTATGTTTTATGAAATTGTTGAGTTTTGCAACACTACTAGCATCTTGTGTTCTCTTTGAAGCACTGCAATTATAGGATGGAGCTGTATCTATGTCTATCTTAGGGTCTTTAATGTGTTTTAAACTTTTATATGAGACAATGACTTCTATTGGTTTTTTTGTCGTAGTGACTCATTAATCTCAAGGAGTCATTCTCCTTTGTGTGTATTCTTATTTTTCTGGACAATTGAATGTGGGCTTATAATCATACAAGCAAACCTGAATTGATCAAAGTTAGTTGAACTCATTTTGTTTAACTTATTCTATTTCTATAGGTTCTTCTTGGTATTGATTCTCATACTTGTACTTCCATAGGGTGGTCTCCATTTCATACATTTACGAAGAATCTTGCAAGTAGTAGCACTTTTAAGGTTGTTCATCAATATGAGTCTCAGAATCAATAGCAAGTAGTAGAAATAAAGGCCTATTTGTGAAGATCAATATGGAAGGAGTTCCCATAGGAAAGTTTTCAATAGAGATTATTCTTTTCTTTGAGCTAGCTTCTTCGAAGTTTTAATACAAACTTGCAATACTATTTCCCATTTTGACTTACTTATATGTAAATTGTTGTATGGTAAAAAGTATGGAATGAGATGCTGGGCTTGTTTTTTATTACAGATATTTAATTATGCACATCAAAAAGAAAGAGATTGGTTAGTTATTATGAGTTTGTTTTGTGTGAATTTTTTGATTAAAAAAGGACGCATTCCTAGTGTTTGTTTGCAAGGAATAAATTTATAGATGCATTTTTTTTTGGATTGGAGGTGATTCCAATCTAAAAACAAAATCCACCTTTTTTTTAAACAATTAACTTATGGAGTCCATTTTTGAAAAAGGGACTTTGTAAGTAGCAAACTTATGGCATCCTTTTTGGAAAAACAGATGCTGCAAGTACCTTTATGGTGTCTGTTTTTTAACAGATGTCATTTCCAAACTTTCAACTTCCCTCACATAAGTGTCCCCCTGAAAACATAAGTCGAAAGGGTTTAAAAAATGACGATAAAAGTGTTATTTTTAGTATTACACAGACACTATAATAAACAAATAAATGTATGAGTCTAACACAAAAAAAAAAAAAACCAACTCTAACAACTCTAACACAAAATGGCAAGTATTGGTGATTTACCACTACTCTCTTCCATTTATAAGTGGAAGCAATGCCTTTGCCTTTTAACGAAGAGTGAAAGGGCCTACATTCATGGCCTAATAACACACAACTCAGACAAGATTTATCACAATAAGAAATTAAAGTACCCAAATCATAATAAACTTTGAATAAAAGCACCAAATTTAAATTCATCAACTTACTTATTGAAAACCTCAACCATTTGTAGTCAATTTTCCACATCCCTATTAACCGAATCAAAATACCAAATCCTTTGCTTGAAGGGATTTAGCATGATGAGCATCTAATGACCCCTAAGTACATTAAACATATTGAGAACAAAACTAAAAAACAAAAATAATGAGCATCCAACTTAATGAAGTAGTATACTTACCCTTGGTAGTACGACACCAAGAAAAAACTGCCATTCTTCTTTAGTGCCCTTTTAATGGCCAAATCTGCCAGTTCCCTTGCTTTTCTGTCCACAAAATTTGGCTTATTGCCTTTGTTCAACATTCTTGAATAGAAGTGGGGGTTGAAGAACAAGAACATATCCTTATAAAGGTATTTGTGAGCACCCTATTTTGTTTGGACCCCACTAAAAAATAATAAAAAATGTGGCACATCTAAATTAATAAGCAAATGACATTGATGTCGATTGGATTATAATTGAAATTTGAGAAATGATCATCATTACTAGTGATTGTCTTGTAGTTGAGGTTTATAGTAAAGGCAACATATTTCAAAATAATTTATCTCATTAATATTGATTGATATTCATATTAGGAAATTTAGTGTGCCGTCATGGTGGAGGACCAAAAAAAAAATAAAAATTAAAAAATATAAAAAATATCTCTCATTTATGTTGATGATTTAAATTTGGAAATTACTTGTGGGAAAAATAAAAAATAAAAAAAATGAAATGAAAAAATCTCTCTCAATGATAGTGTAAAGGTTTAAAATTAGGAAGTTTCACAGAACGAAAAACATAAAAAATTTTAAAACAAAAATTAAAAAATCTCTCTCATTTATGATGATTAGTTTTTAAGTTTGGAAATGTTATTAAACAGAAAATACAAAAAAATAATAAAAAAACTTTAAAAAAAAACATAAATAGGAGAGCAAGTGTTAAAGCAAGACACAAGAAATTTGAGAGAGAAAAGAGACTTGGCAAAAGTAAAGGTGGAGGAAAGAAACATGATTTATCATTGTTCCAATGAATTTCTCTATTTTTGAGAAAGAGGCATGCACATTCGCACATGAGCAATGATCTTCCTTTTCACCCCTTTATCCTTATTGCATGTTCATTCATGAATGTCTCCTTAGGAGTAGAGGTTTAGTATGTGACACTAACTATTTTTCATCAATTACTCTAACTCATCAATTGCTCACGCTTATTTTGTAATTCTAAATAAAAGGGTTTTCAAGTTTAAGGGGGACGAGAAATTTAATCAAAGTTGCCATTGTCGATACTACCACAGGTCTACTACACCGATGAACAAATGAGGCATATGTGTACAGCTTTAGACATGCTTTGGTTCTTTCAACGTCTTTTGATTTCTCAAGTGCGTTAATAGCCGTACCACCTTGTGTCATTTAATTTCATTGTTTTATTTATACATGTTGCCTACTGTGACTCATTGATACGATTGCATGCTTGGCCATAAGTGGCCTAGTTGTGATTAATTTATTGATGAGTAGCGTGAGTGCATGCCTTCCTTCCTTCAATATAATGTTAGCATGTCTTGTGAAGGTTCATTATGCAAAGACCATTTTATTTTGACACCTCTTAGCTAGCTTTTGATGACATGTTCTGTGTGAAAATAGCATTTGTTTTGTTTGAATCACTTTGGTTTTCCTCATCCACCAGAACTGTGGTAGCATTTGTGTCTTCTCTGTGTTGTAAGGTGATAAGTATATATTTTATAATTAAATAAGTGTAGATTCTAGATATATTTGATTAAATTTATTATTTTTTATACTTATTTAATTATCTTTTATATATTTTCTATCATTTAATTAATTATAGGATAAAAGGATATTTTAATATAAAATGTACTCATATCCTAATTTATTTTACAGGAGATATTATAAGATTTAAGTGAGGACAAAATATTAATATAATATATCTATATTATATAATAATCAATAAAAAAAGATATAAATCAAGATATTGTGATAGAGACCGGCGTAGGCGAGCAATATATACCTATATATATGCTAGGCATAGCAAGAGGGAGGTGTGTTATATTTTCCTAGTTGGTGACGGTTGTAAGACCCCACCTTACATACCACTTTTTATTGATATTAATCAGAGTAGCAATTGCGTAGTTTGGTGGGCACACAAAAATAGTATAAAAAAACTGATAACAAGTGCTTGATTACAGAAATTTCCCACAGGGATTGTACATAATAATTACAATTAATGTAGCCGCATAGGGCTACTAGGGTATCTAAACCCGTTCTAGTGAGACGTATACACCTTCTCATCTTCATTCCACCACTACATTCATCTTGTGCGGTTTTCTTTTTTGTTCTCAGCACGCCTCCTATTTTCACCTATCTAAATTGTTGGTAGGGGAGGGTAGGATTTGAGAGAATCTCAGTAGAAAACAGTTACTATAATGCATGTATGATAGATGCTATGTGTATGACATGTTAGCTTTAACTAAATGTATGACCCATAATGACATTTTTACATGCTCAATGTTTCATGTAACATAACTATGACCATAGTATAAATAAAAATAGAGCTTCATTGTTCAAATATGATCTACACAATCAAATAAAGCAATCACATGCATCACTGCCCAAGCAAAAAATATCAAATACATGCAAATAAGGTAAGTCTCTTACCTCTTGTACCTTTACTTCAACCATTGAAAATGCTCATTCCTTGTCACTTCATGACCCTAGATACCCAATCACATCATTAGAGACATGATAGAGAGTCATTAGAAGTGTACATTAATGCCCAATAAGTTAGAAAGAGCTAAACAAGTCGACAATTTTTGAAAAAATATGAAATCCTGGTATTTGGAACGGCCAAGACTTCTTTAGCTGCGGCCAAAGGAGGTCAAAAACTTGAGGGCTGTGGCTAAGAAATCTTTTGGCCGCGGCCAAGCTTTTTCCTATTTCCTAGCCAAACTTCCAAAAATTATAACTTATTCTCCAGGACTCCAAATGTGGTTGTTCAAAAGTCCTAGGTAAAACTCATTAAGTCACTTTAAGAGAAAAATATCAGAAGAAATACTCAACAAAATCACAGAATATTTGGTTCAAATCAAAGCTTGCCTTACCGAAACTCGAATATGTGATCTATTCCTAATTTTGATGGCACCTCCTTTGAGTAGACAACATCAAACACCTCTGATTGAAAATACAAAACCATAAAAATGTTGCTCTCCATGAGAGGAACAATGTTAAAGAAGACTCTGAAAACTGGAAATGCTGAATCGGAGGTGAAATCGGCTCTGGAGCTCAAGAGCTTTCACTATTCACTCTTCTTCTCTCTTCTTTATATTTTCTTATGCTTGACAGATTTCTTTTTCTCTCTCCATGTGTGCTGGACAAAATTTAGAGGAGAGAAGGAGTGTTGGATAATTATCTTCATTTAAACAAAATACCTAGCCCACAATGTGCCAAGTGTCAAGAGCTTATGGTTCCTTCAAAAAGTAAGTAACTAATTAGTTACCATAATTGGTTTGGTTAATGATTTTAGTCTCCCTACTTTAGCCAAAATTTATCCCAATGAAAGGAAAATATAAATGGCTACTTGCTTTATTGATCAAATGACCATTTTTCCTTACATTTATTTCCATTTTCGCACTTGCTGGAAAATTGGCCAAAATTTTTATCAAACTTTGAAAATTCATAACTATTTGTACAAATGTCCAATTGGTGGGGTTCTAAAGGCTTTGTGACTCTTATTAAGTTTATTTTCAAGGAAAAATATAGCATCTAGCCAACCAGAAGCTCACAATTCCCAAAATTATTGTTTTTGAACGCTGCCACTAAAAATCGCTTGTTTTACTGGGCTAAATTCAAAAATATATACTCTTGTGTACAGCTCCAAATGACCTATATGACGCATCAAATCAAAGCTTGAAAAGTCTACTTTCATATTGTAAAACATCATAGGCATTGAACATCATTTGCGTATATAAAAATGTCACACAACTATACTGCTACGTTGGAAAAATACACTGGCAACAAATCCTCATTCCTAGGACTCTTGATAAACCAGAGCTTAGCAGTCCACTTAATTCAATCTTATTCTCAAGCCTCTAATGCCAACATTTGGGATATTACAATGGCAAGACAAGTATTTTAACAGACGGAGATTAAAGTTTAGAGATGCAGAAGATCGACATCAAGGATAAAAATTTGGCATTGAGTTTTTGTTTCTCCTTTTCTTTATATTCTTTATTATTTTCTTTGGTTAGCTATGATTTTGGTCATAACAATGTTCAGTTTATATAACTAAACCCTTAGTTTTGGATTAATTAGTTTGATTATGGATTAGTGAATGATAATTTTTGTCATTATTTGCTTTAATGTTATTTGTTAATTTAATTGTGTGCTTGGTCATCCTAAAACAAGAGGAATTTGATTAGGATTATTTTCGTGTTCTAAAGAAGTCTCGTCATTGGAAATTTAGAATAGACCTTCAATTGAATCATGTAGGATTAAGTTTTTGAACTTAATTTGCTCGTAGGATAGACATATACTTATCAGCCCTACATAGTCTCATTAGACTTGTGCTTAAATTAATATAATTAATTACTTTTTGCCCAAGACATTAGGGATTAACATAGTTGGAATGCCTTTTGGCGGATCAAAAGACACTCTTAGGTAATTAAGAGTCCTACATTAGCAAATATATCTTTAAATGCAATGAAGGGTAGATATTAGACACTAAGAAGTAATCAAGGCTATAATAATCCAAGTCACTGCTTAAGATTTAGAATCATTGTTATCAATAGTTATAATTATAGTTAGATTTAATTTTCTTTCTTTTTTAGTTAGCTTTTATTCCTACTTTTTATTCAAATTGTGTTGACTCAACTTAAACAAAAGTGTAAAATCATTGCTCAAACTACATTGCTAGTACCAAGTCCTCATGGGAACAATATCTTGCTCACTCTTTATTACTTGATACAACCTATGCACTTATGGAGTCTTAGGCTCTAGGTATTGTCGCTATTAAGTTTTTGGCAGACTTGTGTGCTCACACTGTTTGGTTGGAAATTGATTCAGTATTACTAGTTTATGCTTGAGTTTTATGAATATTTATTTTTCTCATTTTTTGATCATATTTAAAAAAACTATAAAAAAACATGGATTATTACCAGCATTCAGTTGAGCATTCATTCATTGATAGATTGTCAAATCTTTGTTCTTTACTAGAGATGGATGTATATGAAATGAGAAAAACAAATATAAATGCTGATTAGATTGAAAATTCTTCTCCTTATAATTGCTTTTCTTGTGTATATTGTGGAGAGAGTCACTTATATGTGAATTGTCCATATAGCACAATTAGTCATTATAGGAGAGATGAATTCACTAGGAAGCAAACTTGTTTTGATCATTCCTTTTATCCTAGTGGCATTTTAGAGCAACAAGAGTCTTTGGATCTATATGTCAAGTATGGTCCTAATGAAATTAACCCTTATTTCTACTCTTATCTACATATTAACGAACACACCCTTGAGTATAAGGAAAAAACTAATTTACAAAGATTATTGGAGGAGTATGCAGAAGCATAAGAGAGATTTAGTAGAGAGCAAAAGGAACTTGTCACTAGAGTTGAATCATGTGTCCAAAATGTTGGGGGGTATATGTAAATCAAATTGTTTCAACACTTGAGACTATGAGGCAAGATAATTCCTTAAACATGGTAAGCACTTCTTGTGTTGATAATGATTATTGTGAGAAAGTTGAAGATGCGGAATTGCATGAGACTATAGATAATGTAGAAGGTGAATTTGAGCATGAAATTGATTTAGATGGGAATATTGGGTGTCTAGAAGAGGTTCCAGTTGTGGAGCTCAAGTGTAATATCCTGAATTGTAATTAAGGGCTAATAACTTCAAAGTGATGTAATTGATAAAAAATTAAGCACTTTTGAAGTATATGTTGTGCAATATGATATAAAGGTGCTTAGTGATGGTTTAGTAAGCATTGTGACGATCAGGGGCAAAATGGTAAATTTATCAACCGACTGGTCAGTTACCGAAGAGAAAACTCCTTAGTAATTGAGATCAATGGCTAGGATTGAAAGAGTAATAGGTGGAATCCTATGCATGCAAGTCCTTATGGAATCATGTAGGAAGAATAAGATGATGCCAAGTGGCAAAATATGAACCATAGATGAGGTCAAATTTTCAAACACTCTTCCCTCTCTCTCTCAAGTCGATGAAGAAGCATAGGAAATAGGAAAATGCGATAATCTTCATCAACTCATCTCTCTCTCACCATTCTCCATTTTTGGCGGAACCAAGGAGGAAAGAGAAAGGAAGGGTTTGAATTTTATATGAGTATTTGACTCTAAATGCTCACTTCACCTTTAATGATTTTATTCAAATGGTCAAGAGCTTCATTCCAATGTTTTCAGATTTTTGATTTGTGGTGTGTGTAAACTTGAGGAAATTGAAAGCGGAAGAATCAAGGTTTTGATTTCAGCAAGTTTAAGAGGTAAGCTTTTGATGAATTTTGGTATATATGTTATGATTTTTGGTTAAGTTTAGTAAATTCTGGAATTTTGCCCTGATTTCTTGAGAATTGAATAATGAAATAGTTTGGTATGGTAATGTGTAGGAAATGGTGTTAAGATGTGTTATAATGTCATTAAGTTTGAATTGAGGTTGAGTAAGGGAGTTTGGCAAATTGTGGTTTTTGGTGATCTTGTAATCTAGAGATGGGAATGTTTGCTTGAGTGGGATTTTGGTTGTTTTGAGGTTACCAATAGGGTCCTTGTGTTAAAATAAGTGAGAATGAGTTTTAGTACAAGCTTTAGGACCATTGATAGCAAATTGGTCAATTCTGGAAAACCTTATTAGTTGCAGTGAATCTGGCATCTGATAAGCCTCACTCAAGTGAGGGAGGGTCTCACTCGAGTGCGATATGAAATTCTGGGTATTTTGGTTGAGTATTCATGCAGGAATCACAGGTGCACTTCTTCAACTTCGAGTGACGTGCATCATCACTCACGAGCATTGGGAAGTCACTCGAGCACTAGGGCTGGTGCTCGAGTGCACTTGTTGCTTGGGAGTTGGGTTGCTCTCGGGTAGTCACTTGCTGAGCCTCACTTCTTGGTGCTCAAGTGCATTTAATGTTATCACTCGAGTACAACTTCCAGTGCTCGAGTGAATGTGAGGGATATTGTGAGGTTTGCTCTAGGGTAAACACTTTCTGTGTTTCACTCGCTGGGACTCGAGCACAACTGTGGGCATCACTCGAGTGAGGTGTTCGTCACTCGAGTGAGGCAGCCCAAAATTAGTGCTTCTTTTCTAAAAAAGGTGTCTTTGAGGATAGTTACCCCAACCCTTTAGGCATATGTCTAGGCATTTAATAACTACTTAAAGAGTTCATATGAATACCAAGTTAAAGTATTACAGAATTAAGAACTTGGAAAAGAGATTGATCTATTGTCCCTAATTTGGTTTATAGGATTCAACATCTGCCGTCCTCGTGAGCCCATTGTGCCAGTAAACGTCAGGAAGGAACAAGGTAGTAACTTTTCTTTTATACCATATGTGATGCATTGTATGTGTGTTATATCATTGATTTGTGATAAATTCATATACTGCGATATTTATGGATATGTGTAAGCACCGCCATACCAATAGTCCCTGAGTCGCTAACAACGGTTCGGGTTAGGATGTGTGCCTTCCCAGCGGTAAAAGGGGATGGGGATAGGGTGTGATATGTGTGATTATGTGAAAAGCTGAAAGGCTATTTCTGAAGGCCGACGGGCCAATTGTTAAAGCCGGATGGCTATATGAGCTATAAGGCTATGTGCATGCACTGCCACACCAACAGTCCCCGAGTCGCTAACAATGGTTTGGATTAGGACAGTGTGCCTTCCCGGCGGTAAAAGGGGATGAGGGTGGAGTGTGATTTGTGCTACTGCTGCTGTATGATGATTTGCTTACATGCTATGTGTGTATGTGTAGTGTGAATGATTTGTTACTACTGGGATTCTCTTGAATCTCATTCTTTCCTTTGACTAACCTTTCAGACAGGGCAAGTGGCTCCAAAGAAAAATGTACGACCTGGAGCGGCTAGAACCCTATAGGGACATTTTGTTTGGGCCATGTTGGTTAATTATATTGGACAGGGATTTTGTAAATTATTTTTGGGTTGTAATTATTAGTTGAATATAGTTGTGTAATCCCCTCTATGGGAATTACAAACCTTTCAGTGAATGAACGGAACCTGGGGGTTGCCGGGATTTTTGTTATACACTCTGTTATGTATGAATGTAAATATAACTGCACTGGTAATTATATTCGATGTTTGAACTTGAGACCCGAATTAGAAAGAAGTTTTGAAAATGTTGTGAAGTCCCTACTACATAGAGGGAGTTTTAAATGAGTTTTGAATTATCTGACATTCTTTAACCCATTTTATTGTGCATTGTCGAATATTAATTACGCTAGTTAAGGCAGGGGGTTACACCAAGGCTTGTAATTTTAATGATCAAATTGATATGGATGTCCCAATAGTTGTTATAAGTGATTCTTCTATGGATGTTTTGACTCTTCCTAATGAGAGTCAAGTGGATTTTGTTAGATACTCTAAATTTTTTGAAAATTCCTATGTCTATTTGTAATGATGTTCATGTTGTGCTTCTTATAAATTCAGTGCATGCTTGTACTCTGAGATTGTTTATGATTAAGGAATTACAATTAATTAACATGAATGAACACCTTTTTGGTTGGAAACCTTGTTGCTTGAAAAGAAATGAAGACAAGCTGATTATGGTTTTTGATATATATGATTAGATGATTGTGTTGAGAAGTCTGGTTGAAGACTTTAAATTTAGCCCTTGTTGGGAGGCAACCCAATACAATGAATTCTATTTTCAATTATTATTCTTTTTCTTTTCTTTTATTCATTTATTTTTTGCCGTTACTTAGCCTCAAATTCTAACACCCCTCCCAAGTTTCTTTATAGGAAAGTAAAGCATATCTAAATGTGTTAGAGGAAAACCTCCAGATTAGACTCAGAGATCTAAACCAGGGAATTACTAGTTCCCTTCTTTCTTTATTGACTTTTACAATATTGAGGACAATGTTTGATTTAAGTGTGGGGGAAGGGATATAATTTTTTTCCTTGTCCTTTTATGCAATTGAAAAGATTTTTTTTTTTTGTTTTTTGCAAAATGTTCATAATTGAAAATTTTGTATTGCTTATGATTGAACTTAAATTTGAGCCTTCCTCATTTTAAAAAATGTTGTTGAAAAAATTTAAAATAGAGAATAATGTTTCAATTAAGCCTTTAAACCTTTATCTTTTGTATAAATCTGGATATGGACTATGAGAATAAGGTTAGATTGTAATACGATGAACAAATTATTAGTTTAGGAATATTTCTCCACCTAATTTCTTTATAAATTTGATAATGACCCTTGTTGGCTAAGCAAAGCTTCTATTTAGGGAAATGACTTAAGTGAAAAAAAAAGTCAAAAAAGGAGAGGAAAATGACAAAAAAAAGAGAGAGAAGAGAATAAGAGAAGGAACTCCAATGGCTTCTCTAGACCTAACTTAGTAACTGGGGGCACTTCATCACCAATGTTGGCACTCACGTCAAACGGTAAAGTTAAAGAGGGCTATGAGTTGGGCTAAAAGCCTATTGAGATATCTGTTGGAGTAACTAAGTAACCGGTATTGCATCACCCATGTGCAGGGTCACGTCAAAAAGAGACCTATAGTAGCCCAAGATGAAAAAATAGAAAGAAAAAAAAAGAAGGAAGAAAAAAATATAATCAATCAATTTTTTATCTGAGGATCCTTACTAAATTAAACGAAAAGCTTAGTTAAGTAGAGCATTTGAATTTTTTTTAAGGATTTGAGTAGCTTAATATTCCTTTATTAATTTTATTGTTGCACTTGTTATTTCTAATCCTTTTATCATTTTGACATTAGATTATTACAATTGATTGAGGTTCTTGGCTTAATGACTCATTCTTATAAGACATTAAAGTGAATAGAATTTGATAGCATGATCTAAGTGTGGTATTGTACTGCTCTCTGTTTAGGAATTTCATACAAAATGTTCTTCTTGTTCGAATAATGATTTTATTTTTTTGCTTGAGGATAAGCAAATGTTCAAGTATGGGGGAGTTTGATAAGTATATATTTTAGGGCGAAGGTGCAAATGTAGCATTCAACAATTTCGTTAGGAGCATCCATAAGACTTGTTTATTTTTGGGTGCAAAAATAGCCATAAACTATTTATTTGGAAGTAGATTTAGCAACATTGTTAAATCTACTTAATTGATGTTACTTTTCGAAATATGGGTCCCAATAGGATTCTCTCTCTTATTTTAATATTTTTTTAATATGAAAATATTACTCAGGCCACATGGAAATAATTTCATTTCAGTTAATGCCCAAAAGTTTCTAAAATTTCATGGCAAAACTTAATTTTTTTTATTGACAGAGATTAATTTCATTTTAACCCAAGGGGTGTAGTGATATTTCAGAATCTTTTGGGGTTTATCTGAAATGAAATTTTTTCCATGTGCCTAAGTGATATTTTTCCATTAAAAAATTATTAAAATAATACATAGAGAGAAGACTGGTGGGACGCATATTTCAAAAAGTAATGGCATTTAATGGTTTTTTAATGGCGTTGCTAAATCTGCTCCCAAATAAATAGTTTATGGCTATTTTTGCCCCTGACAATAGATAAGTCTTATGAATGCTCCTAACGAAATTGTTGAATGCTAAATTTGCACCTTCGCCCTAATTTTATAATTAAATAGATATAGATTCTAGATATATTTGATTCAATTTATTATTCTTTACACTTATTTAATTATCTTTTATATAGTTTTCTATCATTTAATTAATTATAGGATAACAAGATATTTTAATATAAAATCTACTCACATCCTAATTTATTTTACAGGAGATATTATAAGGTTCAAGTGAGGACAAAATATTAATATAATATATATATTATATGATAATAAAAAAAAAAGATAAATCAAGATATTGTGATAGAGACCCACACAGGCAGGTAATATATACCTATATATATGCTAGGCATAGCAAGAGGGAGGTGTGATCTATTTTCTGAGTTGGTGATGGTAAGGCAAGAGCTTTAACAAATGGAGATGCAGAAGAGCAACAGTAAGGATAAAAATTCAGCATTGAGTTTTTGTTTCTCCTTTCCTTTCTCTTCTTTATTTTGTTTTTTCTTAGCTATGATTTTGGTCATAAAAATGCTCAGTTTATGTAGCTAAACCCTTAGTTTTGAATTATTTAGTTTGATCATGGATTAGTGGATGATAATTTTTGTCATTAATTCGGTATTAAGTTTAATGTTATATTTGTTGATTTAATTGTGTGCTTGATTGTCCTAAAACAAGAGGAATCTAATTGAGATTATTTTGGTGTTCTAAAGAAGTTTAGACATAGAAAATTTAGAATAGACCTTCAATTGAATCATGTAGGATTAAGTTTTCAGACTTAATTTGCTCGTAGGATAGACATATAACTATCAACCCTACATAGTCTCATTACGCTTGTTCTTAAATTAATCTAATTAATTACTAATCGCCAAGACATAAGGGATTAACATAGTTAGAATGTCTTTTAGTGGATCGAAAGACACTCTTAGGTAATTAAGAGTCCTAAACTAGCAAATATAACTTTAAATGTAATTAAGGGTACAAATTAGACACTAAGAAGTAATCAAGGCTATAATAATCCAAGTTACTACCTAAGATTTAGAATCATCCTTATTCTTAGTAATAATTATAGTTAGATTTACTTTTCTTGTTTTTTTAGTTAGCTTTTATTCCCACTTTTTATTCAAATTGTGTTGACTCAACTTAAGCAAAGTGTAAAGTGTAATGCCCCAACACGTGAATATGGGCTCATGACTCTAAAAGTGAATGTAATTAATGTTAGACAAATACTTTCAGAGAATACAATGTGAATTATGACCTGTATTAGCAGTAGATAGTGCCCAAACCCTGTATTTAAGCTCAATTATGGCGTTAAAGCCTAAATTGAATTAAAAGAGAGGGGAGGGTGCATTACATGAGTTATCAGGTTATATAATGTGTTAAGTGGTCATTCAATAGAAATTGCCATAATCAGGGGCAAAACGGGAATAAAGAAATTTATAGGCCAATTAGTCGGCTACCAAAGAGGAAATTCACCATCAACTAAAAGAGAGGTGTGACTAAATGGTTGATGGAACTAGATGAAATAATCCTATGGTTACATGCCTTTGAGTGGAGTTACAAGGTTATGACATATGGCATCCTAGGCACCATTAGATAGAAGTCAACATTTCAACTCACTTTTTCTTCCATCTCCTCTCAAAGTTGTCTACAAGGGCATGGAGGGAGTTAAAAATCTGAACTCATCATCATCTTTTACTCTCTCTCTCTCAAGGTCTTGGACGTCCATGGTGGAGGAGGAAAGAGAAAGAAGAAAAGTATAAGGTGAGTGCTTCCTCTTATGTTTTAACCATGAAGATGACCTCAAATACCAAGAGCCTCTTCTTTAATCTTGATCATCTTCATGAGGGTTTCATTCTTATCATTTTAGATTTTGAAGAGGAGGTGTTTTGTGAACACAAAGAAAATTGGTGGTTGGAGAATCAAAGAACAAGCAAGAGGAAGAAGAAGAGGAAGAGGTGGGCACAAGTAACTCTTTGATATGTAAATGGTGGTCATTGGTTGAGAACTTGAATTTTTGGAATTTTGCCCTAATTTTTGTTTATATTAGGGTTATAGAGAGTCATTGTGTTTTGATGGTTAAAATGGTGCCTTGTGTTGTGTTTAGTACAATGGAATTGATTTGGAGTCTTGAATATGAAATATTGGCAATTGTGAGTTTTATGTTGAGATGTTTCCTAGAATAGAACATGTAAAAAGAGTGAGAATTTAGTTGGTTTGATGTTTCTATTAGATTTTATGTGAAAAACTGAGCAGAAGTAGTCTTGGATGAGAATTTTGGAACCATTGGAAACTTGGGTTAAAAACTGGAAATTCTGTTATGTGAGAATTTTGTGCAAGAGATCTATTTTGCATAGTGTTTTAAAATATCAAAGGTTGTCAAAAATTTGTGAAACTTTCCAGTTTTGTAGTAGACATTGAAAGCTTTAAAATGATATAAAGTTTTTGTCATTTCGATATGTGTATGAGAAGTTATGGTCATTGGAAGTCAGCTAAAAAATAGGTCACTTCTTGGCTGTAGCCTGTAATATCCTCGATTGTAATCAAGGATTTATAACTTTAAAGTGATGTAATTAATATTAATTGAGCACTTTTGAAGTACATCTTGTGCAACATGAAATAAAGATGCTTAGTGATGGTTTAATGAGTATTGGAATAATCAGGGGCAAAATGGTAAATTTATCGACCGTCTGGTCAGTTACCGAAGAGAAAACTCCTTAGTAATCAAGATCAATGGTTAGGATTGAAAGAACAAGAGGTGGAATCCTATGCATGCAAGTTCATATGAAATCATGGTAGGAAGAATGGGATGGTGCCAAGTGGCAAAATATGGACCTTTAGATCAAGGTCAAAGTTTAAAACTCAAATTTCTCTTCCCTCTCTCTCTCAAGTCGGTGAAGAAGCTTGGGAAGAAAGGAAATATGATCATCATTCTCTTATCTCATTTTCTTTCTCCATTCTCTCCATTTCCGGTGAACTAGGCAAGAAAGAGAAAGGAAGGGTTTGAAATTTGTGAAGTTAAATGACTTCATATGCCCAACCACCCTTCATTGATATTGTTCAAATGGTCAAGAGCTTTATTTCCATGTTTTCAGACTATTGATTTATGGTGTGTGACAGTTTGAGGGAATTTGAAAGTGGAGAAATCAAAGTTTTGATTCTAGCAAGCTTAAGAGGTGAGTTTTTGGTGAAGTTTGATGTAAATGTTATAACTTTTGGTTTGGTTTAGCAAATTCTGGATTTTTTCCCTGATTTCTTGTGATTTCAGAAGTTATGAATTAGGTGATGTAATGTAGTGAAATAGATACCAAATAATGTTTGGGTGTTAATGGTTTTGGATGGGATTTGAAAAGAAGATGTTGACAAAGTGTGGTTTTAGTGATCTTGTGGTTTAGAGATGAGAATGGGTTGTTTGAGTGGAAGTTTAGTTGTTTTGAGTGACCAATGGGTTCTTTGTGTTAAAATAGGTAAGAATGAGTATTGGTAGGAGTTTAGGAACCATTGGAGCTTAATTGGTCAATTCTGGAAAACCACATCACTTGCTGCGATTTGGCACCTGATAGACATCACTCGAGTGAGGGAGGAACTCACTCGAGCACGATGTGAAAATCTGGGTATTTTGGGAAGGTCTTCAATCAGAAACCGTGAGAACACTTCCTGACTTGCGAGTGAGATATGATCCTGCTCGAGTGAGTATGGGCATGCTCGAGTGAGGGAATCGGTTTAAGACTTGGGAATTTATGGTTGCTCTCGGGTAGTCACTCGCTGGGTCTCACTTCCTGGTGCTCGAGTACACCTAGGGTCATTGCTCGAGTACAGCTTCTTGTGCTCGAGTGAGGGTGTATGATATAACAGGGTTTGCTCTCGGGCAAGCACTTTCTGAGGTCCACTTGCTGGTGCTCGAATGCTGATGGGGGTGTCACTCGAGTGAGGCTCCTTTCACTCGAGTGAGCCAGTCCAAAATTCATAAATTCTTCCAAGAAGGAGGGTCTTCAGGGTAGTCTCTCCTAACCCTTTAGGCATATGTTTAGACCTAAAATAGACACCTAAAGAGTTCAAATGATAACTAACTTAAAGTATTATAGAAATAAGAACTTGGGAAAGAGATTGACGGGTTGTCCCTAACTTGGTTTACAGGATTTGATATTTGCCGTCCTCGTGAGCCCGCAGTGCCAACGAACGTCGGGAAAGGATCAGGTAGTGACTCTCTCTCTTGTACTTTGTGTAATGCACTGTATGTTTGTTGTATCACTGTTTTATGATGATTTCTGGAGCTGTTGTGGTTACAGCTGGTAATAGCTGTCGTTATTGTGATTACAGCGTAAGCTGTCGTGATTATGATTATAGCGAGAGCTGTCGTATTGTGTATACAGCCGTGAGTGCCGTCGTTTGTGGTGAAAACCATGTATCTTTGAGATTGCTGCTGCTGTTGCTATTTGTGATTTATGTACATGCTTTGTGTTTATGCATTGTGTGAGTGATTTGTTACTACTGGGATTCTCTCGAATCTCATTGTTTCCTATGACTAACATTTTAGACAGGGCGTGTGGCTCAAAAGAGAAGAGGCCAACCCAGAGCAATTAGGACCTTTAGGGGTGTAGTAGATATTGGAGATGTGGGTTATCCATTTTGAACTCAGGATTAATGTATGTTTTGAGATACGAAAATTTTATTCGATTTTGGTTATGTAATCCCCTAGTGGATGCTTATAAACCCTCAGGTTAAATATGTATAGAACCCGGAAGTTGCCGGGGATTTGGTTATACACTCTGATATTAATGAATGTATATTAACTGCACAGGTAATTATATTCGGATATTGAAACTAAGACCAGGATGAGAAAAAGATTTTGAAAGATTCTGTGAAAATCCTACTGTGAGCAGGTAGTTTGGAATGAGTTTAAAGCATCCGATGGTCTCTAATCCGTTTTAATTATGCATTATCGAATTATAATTTTGTGTTTAAAGTCAGTGGGTTACACAGCCAAAAGGTGTTTGACCAGTTCTTGGCCACTACCAAAAGGGTTCTTGCTTGCGGCCTAAAGGTTTCTAACCTGATCTTGGCCACGGCTAGTGGTTCTTCGCCACAACCCAAATCTTTCTGACCATCTTTTGGCCCCGGCCAGAGAATGGCTTAGCCGCGGCTAACACTTAAAAATATGCATTTTGAACTTTTGAAAGATGGACTTTTGTCTAGAATTTCCCAACCTTTTAGGCTTTTGTTTGAGCTTCTCATAACTATATAAAGGTCTCCAGTGATAACCAACCCTGTGTTTTGGAGTTGAGAATTGAATAAGGAATAACTCGTCATCCTTGCTTATGATTTATAGGATTTGACATTTGCCTTGATAGTAAGAAACCAGTGTCTGAGTAGGAACGAAAAGAACAAGGTAGTGACTCTTTCTCTTGGATCATGTATAATACATTGTATGTTTGTGCTTATTATTGAATTGTGACTAATGCGGATGCTGCTGCAAATACAACAGTGATAGCTGTCGTTATTATAGATACAGTAAAAGCTATCATTATTGTGAATATAATAAAAGCTGTCGTTATTCACAATAACGCGAAAGTTGTAATATTGTGTATATAGCCGTAAGAGCTGTCGTGATGTGATGAAAGTCACAAATGTGATTGTTGCTGTGGATGCTATTGTGATGCTGCTTTATGATTTGCTTACAATCTTTGTTGCTACACATCTGATGAGTGAATTGTTACTACTAGATTCATATGAATCTCACTCTTTCAAATGACTAACCTATAGTCAGGACAAGTGGATCTAAAGGGAAACAAGTGACGAAAGGCGGCTAGTGCTCCTAGCTTTTAGTATTGGTTGTCATATATTTGGGATGATTGTATAAATTGCATATGTTATAAACATGCGAAGTTTTATGTAATCCTCGATATGGGAACTGAAACTGGCAAATATGCCTTGTAAATCCTATTTGAATAAAGGAAACCTGAGGGGCATTGGGAATTTTGTTATACATACTGATATTGATGAATGGAACCAAATTGCACAGGCCAAATATATTCAAAAAGAGGTTGTGAGACTGTATTAAACAGACTTTGGAAAAGATTTTGAAAACCTACTTTATCATAGGGTTGAATCCTATCTTGAAGTTGGGATCTCTAATAAGTTTTAAATTATCCGTTAGTCTCCAATTTTACTTAATGACATATTTTTAAACTATATTAATAACTATTAAGGTAGGGGGTTACATTTTTTGTCTCAGAGCTGAAGTTCCTGGTAAGGGTAGGTTTTGCTAGGATAGTTGCCATAGTTCTTTGCCTTAGTGATGGTAGATAACCTATGATTGCTTGTTGTATACATATGAATGATCCTGCTATTTGTTGGTGTTTAAGTTTTAAGGAATATGTGTATACACTCAATGTGATATTATAGTTGTGCATCATTTGTGTAGAGTGAAAAGACACAATAGTTTGCCCAAAGATTTGACATATAGAACCTGAGGTGGAAGAGATATATGACAACCCACCTGATCCCATACAACAAATGATGGGCATACTAATGGAGTAGCAGGATATAATTAATAAGCCAAGGGAAAAATTCTGAGAGGAGAAAGAAAAACGTAATGAAGACAGAGTCCAATTGACTCAATAAGATACCACCCATGAAGAAATAGCTGAAGGGTCGATCCGACCTCTAGAGTCACCCCCACACACTGAACTGAACTAGAAATCATATAAGGTGCCAGCCTAGAACGAGAGAGATCTATAATTCTAGATCTTCAAATTCTGTAAGCATCTGCCCCTAGTGTTCGGGGAAGGTTTAATCCCTAAGTAGTTAAAGATTGGATGATCCAATTAGAGAAGATTTTTGGAGTTCTAGACTACTCTACCGAGGTAAAGGTAAGATTAGCCATCTACAAGCTAGGATAGTTGCCATAGATCTTTGCCTTAGTTATGGTAGATAACCTATGATTGCTTGTTGTATACACATGAATGATCCTACTATTTGTTGGTGTTTGAGTTTTAAGGAATATGTGTATACACTTAATGTTTTATTAAAGTTGTGAATTATTTGTATAGAATGAAAAGACACAATGGTTCACCTAAAGTTGAAAGAAAGAACTGAAGGAAAGAATTTCTTAAGTGGGATGATGTTTATGAGAGGACTTCAGATGATAGGAGGAGAGGTTGAAACTCACACTAGATTGAATATTCCTGATGCTAGAATACGACCCGTGTGTAGTCTATGAAGAATGAATATGACAACTTGTGTGGTCTATAGAGAATTACTTCCTGTATAGTTTAAGTGAAGCGACTAGTATGATTTGCAATGGAATGAGAAAGAAAGAAAGAATTAGGATATGCCCTGGTGAAGCAGGATGGAATGCTGGCATGTGCCTCTCAATAATTGAAACCTTACTAGATGAATTACCCACCTTGTGAATTGAACTGGTAGTGATTATTTGCTTTGAAAATGTAATAGCACTATTTTGTATGGTTCGGTTGTGAAAATGTACTGTAACCACAATAATTTTGAATATTTGAAGATCAGAAAAGTATAATATGAGATAACATAGATGAATTAAAAAGCAGAGACACGACTATCATCGCTGATGCTTTAAATTAAGAAGCGGTGTAGTTGATGGTCATGATGATATGGGAACAGAAACTGATAGAAGGGCTTAGAAATCTGAACTTGTAAAGTCAGATGGACTTGCTAGCTACAGTGCTAGGCATAGAAAAGAAGTCTGAGAACTTGAATTAAAGAAGCTCAGAAGTAGGATAGACGGGCAAGGTCTATTAGAATATAATAGAAATAGAAATAGAATTGAATAAGAAAACCTCTAGAATATGAGGTATTGTGAATTTGGAGTGTCTTTAAGAATTTGGGATGATCTCTAGAATTTGAAGTGTTGATAGACTTGCAAAATTTGAGGTGTCAGAAAAGAGTAGAAGTAAAGAAATAAAACCCTCGCTACAATGGTCCTTTTAAAGTATTATTGCAAATTTTAAGGACGAAATTTATTGAACGGGGGGAGAATTGTAATATACTAAAGTTCAGGCCTAGAACTTTGAGGATAAGCCTATATCAAGTATATTACTAAGCCCAATTTGGGAAGAGTCCCAAGAATAATGAGAGAAAGAAAGACTCTTGGGGACTATATGATACGGCCTTACTGGGCAGAGGGCCCAGTATGCTTAGGTAGTAGGATTAAAGTGTCGATGCAAATGTGCACAGGACATATATATGGTGCCAATGAGTTGGTAGAAAGGCGCCACCCAGATATGTCTTGAGGTATGGGACTGATTGGTCGACTGAAATATGCCGGTGTAGATATGCACATGGCATTTTCAGGGCAAACATGTGTACCTTGCGTTTTTGGAAAAGATATCGGTATGTGGTGCCATGTGAGGCTCACACACATACTTCGACCTGACGTCATCTTGCGAGCTTCGATATACATGACACAATCTTGAGTAAGTCCTCAGTAAAACTAGAGTAGACACTGATAAAGTAGCTTTATTAAAGTAGCTTTAATAAAGTAAATCATGATGAGTAATGATAACTCAACTTTTGTTTTAGACAAATAAGAAGTGACACTTGTCCATTCATCATGACAAAGTAGTATTAAGTGTCTTTTCTGTTGGCACACTTATGAGACGCCACATGTCACCTAAGCCAAGGAAATCTACCAGTCTCTGATCCATTCGTGTACTTGACTTCTCGAATATCGAACTCAAGAGTCCAGGGAAATTGCCACGCCTCTCATTCCCCTGACCAAAAAGGATGCCACTTAAGAAAGAGAAAGAGAAGCCAAGATGCTTTTTTTGACACATATCAATCTTGAGCTCACACTTGTTGACACTTTGCACACTATGAAACCATCCAAAATGCAAGATTAAATTCCAACCCTCCATTTTTCTTTAAGATTTCAGCCAAGGGCAGAAAAAAATAGAAAGAAATCATGGAGAAAATAGAGAGAAAATAGAAAGAAGAGAGGTGTGTGAATAGTAAAAGTTCTTGAGCTTTGGAGCTGATTCAGATCCTGAATTGCTATTTTTGGCCAACGAAGCCTTTGTGAATGATGTTCCCCTCGACGAGGGAAACTTTTCTAAGGTTTTGGAATCTTGATCAGAGGTGTTTGGTGCTTTCTAGCTGGTCAAAGTATTGCTGGAATTCCGAACCAGTTGTAGAAACGCCAAGAAGTAAGCCTAAGCTTCGCTTTGAACCGATTGGCTTGAGGTTTTAATGAGTTTTCTTGGACTTTTAGCTGCCATATGTTTCTTCAAAGCTGGGTTTTTGATATCTAATGATGTTTTAATCATAAATATATGATGATATGCAGTGTTTGATGATAACATAAGACTAGTTTAAGTGCTGACAGATTTGAGTTCTGTGAGGCAGTCTATTTATGACCTTGTTTTGACTAACCAAATAAAGTCCAATGCTCATGAAAATTTCCAAATTCAAAGTAGACATTTGAAGCTTTAATTTGATATAAAGAATGCGAAATTTGGATAAGTAGGAAGTAAGTTATGATTTTTGAAAGTTGGGCATTGAATATGGAAATTGTCTTATGGTAGTCAAGATTTTGGTATGTTTTCAAAGCATTAAACTTTATCCAATGGCCATGATATTTTCCAAAATTAAAGTAGATATATTGAGCTTTAATTTGATGAGTAATTTATGGCAGTTGGATAAGTAGATAAAAAGTTATGATTTGATAAAGTTAAGTATTAATTCTGGAAAGACATTTGTGGCAGTGAGGATTAATTGAGAAGTGTGGGTTTTTGTGTATGAAGCTAGAAGAGGTGGGTATTTTTCCCTTAAAGTAGACCTAATAAGGGTCACATAGGGCTTTGAACCATCCTATTTGGAAGTTTCAAGAATTAGTTATGATTTTTCAAAGTTGATTAGCAAAATTGGCAGATTGTGTCAAAATTATGAAATTATGGTAATTAAAGTACTTTGGGCCAATAAGGGTCCAAATATAAAAGACATGTCCTAAAGGCCTATGTAGCCACATTGGACATTCATTTATCATAGCTCTAATGCATAGTTAAGTACCTAGGGCTATGAGATGAAAAAGAAGAAGAATGGGAGAATTTGCAAACAACTTCAATAGTTGGAAGAAAAGGTACAAAAGGAGACTCGAAGACAAAAGTCATTGAACTTACCCTATTTGCATGTATTGATATGTATGCTTGTGTGTTGATGTGCATGATTGCTTTACTTGTCTATGTCTAACATAGTTGAATGATTGTAGCTATGTTTTCTATTGATGCTATGGCCATATGTAAGAAATCTGAAGCATTGAGCATGTAGATATGTCATTATATTAACATGAGCCTACGTAAGGCAAGTATATCATGCACTAGCATTTATCTTACATGCATTATTGGTTTTGTTTTCTATAGAGATTCCCCTGAATCTCACTCTCCCCAACCACCATTTAGACAGGTAAGCACAAGAAAGGAGTGCAGGACAATGTGTTGGGAGAAGAAGTTGAGAATGAACAGTTGAGGAATTATTACACACTGTTCCGTTATGTATTAACATTTTATGTGGTTAACTGTATAACATTCATGACGAATGAATTGAATTCTCTAAGTGTGATAAATGAACTATGAATGGGTAATCGCATAATACAAGCCTATTATTTAATTAAGTAGAGGAATTAATAATTACAGAAAACTTTGATAGTAGTGAATGGAAGGACTGATGAGTTAAAGTGAAAAGTAACCCTGTAAATATTTTAATTTGGTAAATATGGTTTTACCAAACTAATAGTGACCCAAGAATAATTGTGAAAGTTTTTGGCTGGGAGCTTATTATTTACTGATTCTCCTAAGCCGTAATAATAAAGTTAACACTCCGATGCATAATAAAGGGCATAAGGAACAGGTTTTACATCAATATATAAGTTAGAAAAAACAAATTTGAAGAAAAAATTACAAAAATAAATATTTTCAAGTAATTTAATTAGTTTTCTTAATATCCCAGAGAAAGTTAACTCTGTTTTAATGTGTTTTTCCATCTCTTCCTTTCCATAATGATTTATTTAATATAATTTCGTGATAAATTGATTGTGTGTGTGTGTTTTCTCTTCTTCCCTAGCATTGCATCCCATCTTTTTAACTGGTGTCATGTGAGGTTTTTAGAGCCTCATGTATTTGGGTTCATTGACAAACTGTGTGAGATTATTGGAGTCTCATCAAGAATACCAATACCTAAGTTTTCTTTATAAAAAGGCAAGAAGAAAAATGATTTTGATTCATTTTTATAAATGAAAATAAAATGGAAAACATTTCATAAATGAAATTGATTTCAATTGGGATTTATGATGTGTGAGGTTTTAAGAGCCTCCTCAGGCAAAAATCGGTTATTCTTCTATGTTACCTCGCTAGGAAGTTTAATCCCAAACCTTTCAAAAAAATATTTTCAAAATAAAAATAAAGAATTTTCTTTCATAAATAAAAAACACAAACAAAAAAAATATTTTCTCAAAAAAATTGAATAAACATTTTCCTGAACTATGTGGGCTTTGATCTCTCTAAAAGGTACGTAAGCCCTAGATTCTCTTCCTAGGTCAAGTCCAATTTTGTAAATAAATATTTTCTCCTTTATTTTCCTTTTGTTTTCATTTTTGTAAATAAACATTTTTTCTTTAGTTTTCATGTTATTTCTTTTCATAAATATTTTTGGGTAATTATAATGCAATTAAAGGTTATATTTTAGTTTTAAATAATTAACTTAGGTTAACAGTTTTTATGAATGGGTGTTGTAGGGGTGCCTAACATCTTCCCCACGCACTATCGACTCATGAACCCTAACTTATTTTCATTTTCAAAAAAGATTTCCAAAATTTTCTTGTTTTAAAATTTTGGTGGTAGCTCTATATTTTCTAAATTTCAGGCACCATAGTACCTTTGATACAAAAACAAGTAAATCAATATATATAAATTCTATGAGTAGCTAGGCATAGATATCTTGCTATAAGTATTCATTCGCAGTGGAAGACATACTAGATATAAAAGTTACAAGCACTTTAAGTAGCCATATCGACCATTACGGTCTCTTTGACTAACACCCAATTTGTAGCATCAAACACACCTTCTTTCCCATAGATATCTTACTCAAAGGGGACTTGTTTGGTGTAGTAATCTCCCTCAGGGTCTTATTCAGCTATGCTATCCAACGCTTCAATAGCCAGCCAGACTTTATTGGAAACTGGTGGAACAAGTTCATCAGTATTCTTCAGCCTAGAAGACACCAAACCACGATCAGACTGAGGTCCTAGATTGCTCTTCCTCCTCCTCGTCTAAACAAGTTGAGAAGTTAGGAAAATAGTTAGTATAAACTTCATTAGCAAGCTCAAAAAATGATAGTATACCTTTTTTGTCTTCTTAGGTACGACGATAAGATGGTCTGGCCACGCAATATAGCTAGGTATAGCTCCTTCCACAATATCTACATCTGGGGTGAGTATCAGAAGGGCATAGTTATGATCGATGACCATTTTTAGCTCTACCTCAATATGATTTTGATGGAGAGGCAAGTTGTGAATTGTGTCCCCCCTGGTAAGTTGTACATGCGACTCATAGCAATTGTATGCCACTTAGGGCTATCAGCCACATACTTAACCTTTACCTCACCCTAAATAAAGAAAAAATACAATTAGTGTAAAACAAAAATAAATAAAGCATAAGTTTTCGGCATAAGTCGTACTACCTAAGGTAGAGTCTAAGAAGGGAATGTGTAGTTATCTTTGGCACTTGGGGTATGAGTCATTCCTTGCTTCCTTACAGTCTATCGATTCATCAACTAATTAAAAAAATTATTGTGTTTCAACCATCTGCTTCAGCATCTCGATATACCATTGAAGCTTCTTATCAAACACCCTTGTTGGCTTATTCTACTTTCCAAAATATTCATTTTTGTCAACTCTATAGACAATACCCCTCAAAAGGCCACCATGGTTAGGACTCAGAGCCTTTTCCAAGACATCCTTATCTCCTTGAAGCTTGCCTAGCTCAGTCAAATCTTGACTCAAGATCTCTTGTAGCAAAATGAAAGGTTAAAAACTCTAGATAGCACAAAGATAATTGAATTAAAATCATCATTACTTACCATTCTTGAGACAACCTCCTGGATATGAGGATTATCAATATTGCCCTCTTTATTTTGCGTCACAGCAGCCCACAACAGTCTATGGTCGATTCTCACATCCGATCTTGACCCTTGCTTCTCTATCAATTACTGCTAGATGTTCGCATACTTCAGCAACATCTACAGTACAAGTATTCGTTGTTCTTTACCCTCTCATGGGTTGTTGTTCTTAATGCCTTTAGACAGAACAACAAATATATCAAAGGTAGGCATTACATTAATACAAAAGTTCTGTATCTAGAGTTACAAATTTCATTCAATTTAATTTACCTTGAAAGCTAGAGAGCACCTTGACTAAACAAATGCAACCCATTCAGGCTGTTTGACAACTTCCTTTATCAGCATCAGAACCATCGACTCATCTACAGAGTTGGGTTCCAACAGATATTTCTTTATCACAAACCCTCAGAATGGTTGCATAATCTTGCCAGCCTTTATGAGTACATAATCCTTCTTGCTCGAGTGAAGTAATGATATCCTGTCTCTGCCTCTGTTCTCTGTCAAACACTTGTACGAGTATGCCTTCATGCTCGAGTATAAATCATATCAGCACTCGAGTACTGTTACCATCACTCGAGTTGTCCTGGTATTTTTAGCTAGAGTCTGCTTCTGTCGAACAATTTCTATTCAATACTCTCTTGTGTTCGAGTGCAAAAGTGCTTATTGCTCTAGTGCTAGCTCCATCACTCGAGTGCATTAGTTAAAATCATAGCAATGACCTCTGAACTTAGTGATGTGTATTTGGTAATTTTTTCAATCATTGTCTAAACTTGCAAAACATAAGTTTCGTATCATAACACACAATAATCTTTTGTTATCATCAAAATGTTGGAATCTAATAGGGAACAACAAGAAGGAAGCAAATGTGACTTCCTAAACTTGAAATTATTGTTGCTATGACTGTTGTGGTTGATTTAATCAGTGAACTTCTGGTTGATTTGCTGTGATTGTTAATTTAGGAAACATTGAACCCTAGGCGTTATTCTACCAAAATTGGATCTAAATGGTAGTTATGACGTAATTAAATAGTTAAAAAGTGATTAGAAGTAGAAAAGAACAAGTCTACGGAGTCATAATTGAAAAGCTCCAATTTTTCCTAGAGAATCTCTAAGTTTTGGCCCGTGCTTTTTGGAGGGGTTAGAATTGGATTTTTAATAATCTAGTGATTCCATGGTGTTCAAGAGGGAAAATCAGGTGGGGTTACTATTACACACTTTTCCAGAAAAGCCCTAAACATCATATCGACCAAAACACCCCTGAAACCCTAAGTTAGGGACTGCTAAGGGCATTTTTGTCTTTTAGAAGTGAATTTGGTAATTCTAAGGCCAAAAACAGATTCCTTGGCCGAAAATTAGTCAGAATAGCCCATGTTAAAATTTCAGAAAAAGTACGGTTGAACCGGGTATAGCATGGCTGGGGCGGGTCCTAGGGGTAATTTAGTAATTTTTCACTATAGACTAATATAACTACTAGAAACACTATAGAAGTGTCTAAAATGGTACATAAATGTGTTTTAACTTAATTCTTGTACATTTGGTATTTTAGGTCTTGGTAGTAGCCCAAGCTGAATATAAGATTGGACAGACAGTGGAACAAGCAAAGGATCAGGGAAGGGCGATTAAGGTAGGGGACTTACGTTACTTGCATGTATTTGATATCTCTGCTTATGTAGTGATGTATGTGATTGCTTTACTTGATTGTGTAGAGCATATTTGAATAAATGAAGCTCTGTTTCTGTTTTCGCTATGGCCATAGTTCTGTTGCATGAAACATTAAACATGCAAAAATTTCATTATGGGGCATGCATCTAGATAAAGCTAACTTGTCATGCACATAGTATCTATCATGCATGAATATTGGTACTGTTTTCTACTAAGATTCTCCCAAATCTCACCCTCCCCTACCAACAATTTAGATAGGTAAAGACAGAAGGTATGCTGAGAATAAAGAAGAGAACCATACAAAGGGAATGCAGTGGTGGAACAAAGATGAGAAAGTGTCTCCGTTTCACTGGAATGGGTTTTGACACCCTAGTAGCTATATGCGGTTGCATAATTTGTAATTGTTATATACAATCCCTGCGGGAAATTTCTGTAATCATTCACATATTATCAGTGTACCTATGCTATTTCTATGTTGCTCATCGAACTGCGCATTGCTACTCTGATTAATATCGATAATAAGTAGTGGTATGTAAGGTGGGGTCTTACATTTAATGTCTATATATACTACTCGTTTAGTCAATACCATTATGCATTTTGTTATTTCCATTGCTGATTTTGTCAAAGCCATTATGCCTTTATTTGTATTACACACACACACACATTAATGTGTGTGTGTGTGTGTATATATTGCTTGTTTAGTTAATACCATTACGGATTTTGTTATTTTCACTACTGATTTTGTTAAAGGCATTATGACTTCTTATATTATACATATGTATATTACTCATTGTTTTCGCCAGAATATATTACTTGTTTAGCTAATACCATTACTGATTTTGTTAAAGGCATTATGACTTCATTTATATTATAGATATGTATATTACTCATTTAGGCAGTATTATTACTCATTTTGTCATTTTCATTACCGCTTTTGTTAAAGCCATTATGCCTTTTTTTATATTATACATATACATATATATATATATATATATTAATGTATATATTACCCGTTTAGTCAAATACCATTACGGATTTTGTTATTTCCATTACTGACTTTGTCAAAGCTTTTACGCCTTTATATATATTATATATATAGTAATGCATATATATATCAAAGGGGCATAGTGCCCTTTCGGTAAAGGGATGAGATGAGTTCGATCTCACCCCTTACCATCCTGAACCATTTTTTTTAAAAAAAATTGCACCTGTCCCCCTGTAGTAAAGCCCCCACTAGCTGGAGCTCCTGCTACCGGCGGCCGATAATAGTGCTTTGACAGGGGCACCATTCCTTTTTTTTTTAAGTTGAAGGATAAAATGGTAAAAGTGTCAACACTTTAAAATCCTAATTTAATACTTGTCACATTTATATCATTTTTAAGTGTTAACAGACTTTTGTGAGTTTTACAAGTTCATATGGTATTTAAATGGCATTTTCTCTTTTATTTTCCTCAAACGCCAAAAAATGGAGCAGCACACAACGTACTATTTCTTGTGACACGCGCAAATATAATAAGTTAAAATTAGAATTATAGTTAAAGTGAAAACATAAACAATTTTCAACCTCGTGATAGTAAAACATTTTCGCTAATTTATCAACAGCGTTTTTCAAAACCCCACGAATGATGCAAAATTTTCAAAATTGTTTTATTTGACGCCAAATTCTAATGCCATATATTAATGTCGTGGTATCAAAACATTGGTAATGTGAATTAGTGACGATTTTCTAGAAAACAGTTGCAAATGTTTCTTTTGAAATTTTATTTGTCAAAATATTTTTTATAAATATATAATAGTGACGATATTGCCAACAATTTCATTCTCTAACTAGTGAATAAAAACAAGAGATAAGGTGCAAATTTGTTTTAGAAATTTTCGCTGAGTAAAAATTAGAGTTAGGAAAACGGGTCGAGCTTGTTGGCCGGCCCATTTAGGCCTTGAATTTGTAAGGGTTGGGCTTAAAATTTTTGCCTCAAAAGTGAAAGTGGGTTTAAAAGGGCTAGCCTTATAGAGCAAAGGGCTTAAAAGGGCCGTATTTTTTTTTTCATTTTTTAAAATTATTTTTATGATAATAATATTATTAATTTTTGTATACTTTGTTTATGATGTTGCATATATTTAATTGTTATTATCTTTTTTAGAATTAAGTTTCACAACAACACTTTGTATAAAGAACCCAAAATATTAAAAAGTTATAAAAGATAATTCTTACTTCACAAGTATTCTTACTAATTTTCTATTTTTTTGCTTACTTTCTAGTGATTGTTTTGTTCATATATTATGTTGTTTATTTTATTGACTATTTACACTTTTAAAGACAAATTTATAAGAAGTATTTTTAATTTTGTTAGGTCTTCTCATTAAATATGTTTAATTTTGGTCTGTGGAATTATGACTTGATGACTATGTTTGTTTGTTGCATGATGTGTACCATTTTCATCTTAATTTTGACAACATTCATGTGTTAAATTAGGACTTTCATTGTAATTTTGTTGATTTGAAAAAAAGCTAAAAAAATTGTACAATGTTGATTGTTTCCATGGCGTTTGGATATTGGAGGTCCACCACTATTATGGACATAGACCGGTCAACGAGGAAGTCAGAGCATCCGTTTGACCATGTGTGAGATTCAAGTTTGCTCTCCATTGAAGAAAAACCAATAGGGATGCCTTTGGTTGCTTCACTATACATAGCTCCTGCCATTTTTTATGATGAACCTACTTTTACTGGAGCATGTGTCATCAAGTAATTGTGTAAGAAGAGTGAGAATAGTTTGCGAGTTTTTATAGACTGGGAAGCACTACTATAAAAGGTCAAAAGATGACGTACATTTTGTGGCCCATCTTTAAAGAAGTGTTATAGCTGCTTTTTTTTTCTTTTCTATTTTATTTTTGTTTAATTTTGGGTACCAGCTGTGGTGCCTGATGAACCAGGTGCCACAACTGGTTGGCTCAAGTGGGGCGCCTGCCAAGATAGGCGCCACACTTGGGAGCTATTATAAAAAAAAAATTACACTAGCTGTGGCGTCTGGTTTTCCATGCGCCACAGCTAGTCATATATTAAAAAAAAATTTCACCATCTAGCCACCATGTGACCAGCTAGTTTTATATATATAAAAAAAAATTTAACACCAGCTATGGCGCCTGACCAACCAGGAGCCACAGCTGGTTCTTGTATTAAAAAAATTTTTTTTTAACCTCTTAAGTGGATAGCGTAATCCACTCCCCACCAATCACAATTGCCCCTACCCCACCCTTATCTTTTTTTCCCTTTCCCGCATGTGGCCCCTTCTTCTCTTTTATTTTGATTCCCACTCTAATTATTCCCTCCTCTCTCGCTTTCCCTTTCTCATCTTCTTGCTGTGAATGTCGCCCCCTCTCTTCATTTCCTGTCATCTTCCCACTTAAAAACACACCTATACGCATATACGTCTTCATCATCAAATCTACTTCTTTGTTTGTTCCAACTGTCACCAACGAGCAACATGGTGCCCCCTCCACTGCACTGATCAATTAAGCTGTAAGTTCAACATGCTTCTTCTTGTTTTTTTAATTGGCATATAATTTCTGTAATTTTTTATTTCAAATTAATTACATATATTATGCAGACGTGTGTGCATGTTTTATATATATCAAATAGTCCTATATGATGAGGTATGAAATTAAATTGCCTGACATTGCCTCAAGGATGTTCTTTAGTAGGAGGATATTTATGCTTAGCTAAAGAAAAGTATTATTATGAAATGCATAATTTATTGTTGGCATATAATAATACATAATATGTGAACTGAAATCTAATTTATGGGTATATAAGAGGTATAAGGTTTGTTGCAGGATTTAAATTTTTTTTTTTAAAATACCCTCCTGTTGCGTTTGTTGGAGGAAGTGCTACAGGAGGGGAGCCTACTGTGGTGCTTGTGTCAGCAAGAGCCACAGGAGACCCCCCTCCTATGGCACTTCCTCCAACAAGCGCTACAGGAGGGTATTTTTTTTAAAAAAAATTTAAATGATGTGGCACTTCCAAGCGCCATAGCTTCTTTTTGTGGCGTCCAAATATGTGGCACTTCTCTAGCGGCACAGCTAATACAATTATAAGCGCTACAACTTTGCTTTTTTGTAGTAGTGAATAGGCATGGGATTCATTGCCCCTCTATTAATTAATTACAAGCATTGTTGTCAAACTCATGAGTTGGCTCTCTGAGTTTATTAATTTTATGTTTTTGTCTTACAAAGTCGTGGCGAGCCACTCTTACAAAATCGTTTTTGCCTTACGTTTTTGCATTGTTGCCACACTTACGAGTTCATACATTGAATCTACCTTTTTAATGTTTCTACCTCACAAAATCATGTTAACTCTCACTTAAACCCATACTTACTTTTTCGATTTTATCCTGCTTAATGACTTTATATATGAATTTTATAAAAATAATTCTTTATTGAGTATGATAAATGATGAATGTTGTTGGATTTAATTTCAATAATTTGGACTAAAAATATATTTAAATCAAATTCTTATCATTTTTTATATTTTTCTTATATGCTTATACACTACAAATACCTATTTATAGATAATAGTAGACTCTTGGGAATTTATGATTCGACTCTACCATACGATTTTATGTCATTATTGTGAGTTTGTTTAAACTTGTGAGCTTGACAACATTGATAACATGGGCACCCCACATATTTAATTAGTTTCATGCATGCATAATTTTGACCTAAACGTACATGCATATTTTATCAATTTGGGTAAATAAGTTTTATATTACCAACTGGAAGGAGTATATTTTTTGGGTGCGGTGAGAAGAAATGAGTTATGCTATTTTAGGTAAATTATCTGTGAGATTAATTTCAATAATATATAATTCAATCAATTAATATTCAATATTTAATATATACGTTGGTTGTTGACACAAAAAAAATACATTGGGAAAAAACTCTTTGACGAAGTGGTTATGTTTTGGAGGATAATAATAATATGGCCAAGAAAAGAAAATGTATGGGAAACTTACCCTCAGGTCCTAATGAAGAGAAAGCAAGGCAAACAAACAGGGTTAAATTTCTCTGGTTGCGCTTGTGGAAGAAGTTTACAAGAATAGTAAAGGAAAGTTCAAGCAAGTTTGAGAGGTGAATCCGTCGCTCAAAACAACATACCCATGGGTCATGTGGAGCCAAATAAACCCATGGTTTGGTGTGGGTCAGCGAAACCTGAATGCGGCTTTCGTGTAAACGATTGACCCGGTACTCCCTTTTCATCAACTACTTAACCAACCCCATCTTTATTGTTAATCCATCTCAACTAGTTAAACCTGTAGATCCTTTCATTCTTTCTTCATCATTGTCATAAAGGAAAACTTGACAAGCCTAATAAGAGGTCTATGCGTGCATGTGATAACAACTCATTTAGTAACTATTATCTTTGCAATTATGAGAAATAAATATATTATTATCGATCATCATAACAAACGTAAACATGGATTTAAAAGTTTATCAACCACTCTTTATTATGAGACGGAACATAGATAATTTCTCAGTTCAAGCTTCAAATAGAGATGGAAGCCAATGCATTGAGTGGATCCTTGGCCTTGTGAGCGTCATATTCCCTTAAAGTGAGAGCACGAAAACGAGGAGGAGAGTCAAAAGGTGATAGAAGAGCTTCAGGTGAGGGCCTATGGAAAAATGCATAGGAATGTCGATGAGCAGTCTTGCTAACTGTGGCACGATGCAGGACAGATTTAAACCTCCCATTGGATAGAATCTCAAGCACATCTCCCACAATCACCACAAACACATTCTGCTCCAGGTGAACAGGAATCCACCCAATTCCTTCCTTGAAAATTTGGAGCCCGCAAGTTTGGTCCTTTATTTGGATGTCGCTCCCAGTCTTGGATTCCACTTGGGTCTGGTGCACGAATGTGATTATGGAGGTGTCTTTGTGGGGAGCCAAACCCATGGCTCGATCTGGATCCGGATAACTCAGATAATTGTTCATTTGAAGTGCATAGTTATCACTCTTAACCCATTTCTCCTCTTCACCACGTACACCCAGTAACTCTAGTATTACACTAGTCACCTTCTCTGCCACCATCTTCAATTGCTTCCGAATCTCTTCCATTGTCTCACTGTATGTGTATTCAACAAAAATAAAAAATCAATTTTATTCAGCAATATTATGATAAACTTGTCACACACAGAGCAACACACACATATATACCAAAAATGAGCGTGATCATGTTCAGGCAAAACTTTTTTGGCATCGTCGTAGTATGAATCGATAATGACGAAGCCTTCGTGCCACATGACTTTAGGGAAGAAGAGTGAGATGGTAGGTGAACCGTAGCCGGAGGAGCGGCCGGGAGGCTTTAAGGCTTTTGCCTTTTGCTCAGTCGGGAGAGAGAATAGGCGCTTTATCTCATCATCCACCTCCTTCAATAGAGACAAGGGTATTCCATGGTTCTTGATTTGAAATATACCCAATTCCTCACATGAAAGGTTGATTGCTTCCATGGCATTTGGATCTTGGAGGTCCACCATTGGTATGGACACTGGCCTGTCAATGACGACATCGGAGCATCCATTTGAGCATGTGTGAAATTCAAGTTTGCTCCCCGCTGAAGAAGAATCAATGGGGATGCTTTTGGTTGCTTCACTAGACAGAGCTCCTGCCATTTTTTATGACAAACCAGCTTTTACTTGCACAAGCGAGATCAATTAATTGTGTAAGAAAAGTGAGAATGGTTTGTGAGTTTTTATAGACTAGGAAGAGGGATGGGATTCATTGTCCCTCTATCAATTAATTACATGCATTATTATCGAACTCGTGAGTTGGCTCTCAGAACATACTAATTTCAGGTTCGTGCCTTACAAAATCGTGCGGAGTCACTTTTATACTCGTGCTAGCTGTAAACTCGGTAAAACACGGAAGTTCACACATTGAGTTTAACCCTTTGACGTTTCTACCTCATAAATAATGTAAAATCACACTTAAACCCGCACTAAATTTTTTGATTTTATCATGCTTAATTGCTTTATATATGAATTTTATAAAAAGTTTTTTTATTGAGTATGATAAATTATGAATGTTGTTGGATTTAATTTCAATAATTTGGAGTAAAAATATATTTAAATCAAATTATTATCGCTGTTTATATTTTGATTGTATAATTATACACTACTAATACCTATTTATTGATAATAGTAGACGCTTAGGAATTTGTGATTCAACTCTACCATACGATTTTATGCCATTCTCACGAGTTTGCTTAAACTCGTAAGTTTGACAACATTGATAACACGGGCACCCCACATATTTAATTAGTTACATACATGCATATTTTTTTGACCTAAACGTGCATGTGTATCTACCAATTTGGGTAAATAAGTTTTATATTAACAACTAGAGGGAGTAATTTATTTTTGGGTGCAATGTGAAGAAATGAGTTTTGCTATTTTAGGTACATTATCTGTGAGATTTTTTCAATAATATATAATTCATTCAATTAATAGAAAATTTTTAATATATACGTTGGTTGTTGACACACAAAAATACATTGGGAAAAAACTCTTTGGTCATTATATATCTTCTAGTTCATTATTCATGAGTCATTTTTTGCACCATGTACAAGCTCTCTGATATTTAGAGAATAAGAAGAAAGCTGAAACAAATGCAATGGATTCTTGATTAGTTTTTAAACATATTAATTGCATGCAAATCAAGGACATTCATTATTACTATAATTTGTGACAAAATTTATTCACATACCCATAGCCTTATCGTTGTTGCTAGCAAGGTGTCCTAGTCGGGTTGCCGTGGAGGCTGTTATATTTGTACCAATAGTTAGAGTTAGGATTATAAGTAATGTCATATGGGTTGACCCAAATAATCATTTTTTACCAACTTAGCCCAAATAATGGTTCATATCTTTAAAGATAGTTGGGTTGAAAAGAGGGAAAATTGCACTCAGGTCCTAAGCGATGCAAATTACCACAGTTTGGTCCCTTGAAATCTCCAGATTACTAGAGATTCCCAAGGGAATTATGTTCAATTCATTGGAATTATGCAAAGACGAATTTGCCCTTGTTTCTTTTGAAACAAAACTGAAAAGAAAAGAAGGTCAGGGCTCTTGGGGTCATTCAAAGACGACCGACTCTACCATCACCCACAATCGTCCCTCACTCACCGCACTCTCATCATCATCACCGCACTCGTCCACTTCCTTGTGGTCTCCAGTCTTTGTCTGGATCTTCTAAGATTTGAGAAAATCATAGTGCTCGTCATCTCTCACTTCCTAAGTTGACTGCTTTACTCCAAGATTTGGGAAATTTATGCTTACTTAACTAGGTCAATCATATTATGTATTCCAGTTTAATTTTCTTATCAATTTTATGGAGCAAATTTTTCCTTCTTTGTCTTTGCTTGCAATGGATATCTATGACATTGTTTCATTTCTTTGGGATATTGGGTTTGGTTCATTCTATCTGGGATATCAAATTATTTTCATTTTCCCAACTCGTCATGTTCTATAAGCTTTGTGCTTTGATAATGCATACTTGAAAACTATTTCTTTTGTGCATCATACATCTACCGTCTTGAACCATTGGTGTTGATATTTGCTTTTGTTGTAAAGTTATTCCTAATAAACTCAATCAAGGATGGGAAATTTATAGACGTCATTATGTTTGTTTCAATGGAGTTTATGTTCTTATCCATGTTTTGTTAAGATGCTAATTTTGAATTATATTAATTATACAAAAAAATAGGAAAGGGCAATAACTCTCTCAGGCACGCGAATGCATTTGCATTGCATATTAGAGCTATTCTAAAAATGAAAAGGAGATTGTTTTGCATAGGTTTGCACTTAACATCTTTGTATAATGTTATACAGTTACTTTCCTCTTTATAATGAGAGTTCAAGCTTCAAACTTTACTTTTGGGAGTAGACTATTGTAATATGTTTTTGATGGCTTGTTGGTGGGGTTGCAAAGTGTAGTCTTTGTTTTCACAAGATATATAGAAACAAAATATAAACAAAGTCCCGATTAATGAAATAAAGCACGAAACTTGTTTGTTGGAAGTTATCATAAATTTGAGACGTGTAGTCTTGTGAAGCTTTATGGTACTTTTTGAGTCTAGTTGGGTTTACTGCGCAGGACCACTAGATATTGCATGAATGATTAAAAATAAAATATTTCCATTTGACATTTTTCATGCTTTTTATTCTTTACCATACACGCAATAGTCATTAGTTTTACCCTTACAATAATAGATTGGAGTGCCAGCCATGCATCTCCTCAACATATGTTTATGTAGAACAATCTTTAATGATCTTGTTAACCTGTGTTGTGGGAACATGCTAAATATGTTGATCTTGGCCAACTAGTAGAAGGAATTAATGCCACAAGAAAAGAGTTCAGGTGCTACCATTAAACTTGTTCATCTTGAATATATTGAACGAGCAGGGGTTATGGCTAATTACTTCTAGGGGGATTAGCTCTTTAATAAAATTCGTTTCAGATATCATAGCATCTGCAAATCAGAAGAGAAATTCTAATGGTAATGACATTGGAAGTGAAAATTTCATTGTGCGGGGCCGGAAAGTAAATTTTTTTGTATAATCTTGCATATTAAAAGTGCATAAATTTCTAGCAGAATGATGGTGTTGGTAATGGTGAAGGTGATGGTGATGATAATGCATAGATTAAGTTAATAGGAGGGCCCAAATTGTTAGAAGTTGCTAACAAGAAAAGAGTATGTGGAATCATATATATAATGATGTAAAACATTGTGCAATTGCAGTATATGGCTTGTGATTTCAAGAACTAAATTGATTATAATATATTATGTGACCTCATGAGAATATGAATTGATTAGCCAATTGTTTATTAGATTTGTACTTGTTTCTACCTTTCAATTCACTTGTTTGAACTAATTGCATACCCTTATGAAGGTATCATAAATCAGTTTTGACGAAGTGGTTCTTTTTTGGAGGATAAGAATAGTATGGCCAAGAAAAGAAAATGTATGGGAGACTTACCCTCAGGTCCTAATGAAGAGAAAGCAAGGTGGACAAACGGGGTTAAATTTCTCTGGTTGCACTTGTGGAGGAAGTTTACAAGAATAGTAAGGGGAAGTTCAAGCAAGTTTGAGAGGTGAATCCGTCGCTCAAAACAACCTACCCATGGGTCATGTGGAGCCAAATAAACCCATGGTTTGGTGTGTGTCAGCGAAACCTGAATGCGGCTTTCGTGTAAACGATTGACCCGATGCTCCCATTTCATCAACTAGTTCACCAACCCCATCTTTGTTGTTAATCCATCTCAACTAGTTAAACCTATAGATCCTTTCATTCTTTCTTCATCATTGTCATAAAGGAAAACTTGACAAGCCTAATAAGAGGTCTATGCGTGCATGTGATAACAACTCATTTAGTAACTATTATTTTTGCAATTATGAGAAATAAATATATTATTATCGATCATCATAACAAACGTAAACATGGATTTAAAAGTTTATCAACCACTCTTTATTATGAGACGGAACATAGATAATTTCTCAGTTCAAGCTTCAAATAGAGATGGAAGCCAATGCATTGAGTGGATCCTTGGCCTTGTGAGCGTCATATTCCCTTAAAGTGAGAGCACGAAAACGAGGAGGAGAGTCAAAAGGTGATAGAAGAGCTTCAGGTGAGGGCCTATGGAAAAATGCATAGGAATGTCGATGAGCAGTCTTGCTAACTGTGGCACGATGCAGGACAGATTTGAACCTCCCATTGGATAGAATCTCAAGCACATCTCCCACAATCACCACAAACACATTCTGCTCCAGGTGAACAGGAATCCACCCAATTCCTTCCTTGAAAATTTGGAGCCCGCAAGTTTGGTCCTTTGTTTGGATGTCGCTCCCAGTCTTGGATTCCACTTGGGTCTGGTGCACGAATGTGATTATGGAGGTGTCTTTGTGGGGAGCCAAACCCATGGCTCGATCTGGATCCGGATAACTCAGATAATTGTTCATTTGAAGTGCATAGTTATCACTCTTAACCCATTTCTCCTCTTCACCACGTATACCCAGTAACTCTAGTATTACACTAGTCACCTTCTCTGCCACCATCTTCAATTGCTTCCGAATCTCTTCCATTGTCTCACTGTATGTGTATTCAACAAAAATAAAAAATCAATTTTATTCAGCAATATTATGATAAACTTGTCACACACAGAGCAACACACACATATATACCAAAAATGAGCGTGATCATGTTCAGGCAAAACTTTTTTGGCATCGTCGTAGTATGAATCGATAATGACGAAGCCTTCGTGCCACATGACTTTAGGGAAGAAGAGTGAGATGGTAGGTGAACCGTAGCCGGAGGAGCGGCCGGGAGGCTTTAAGGCTTTTGCCTTTTGCTCAGTCGGGAGAGAGAATAGGCGCTTTATCTCATCATCCACCTCCTTCAATAGAGACAAGGGTATTCCATGGTTCTTGATTTGAAATATACCCAATTCCTCACATGAAAGGTTGATTGTTTCCATGACATTTGGATCTTGGAGGTCTACCATCGGTATGGACACTGGCCTGTCAATGACGATGTCGGAGCATCCATTTGAGCATGTGTGAGATTCAAGTTTGCTCCCCGCTGAAGAAGAATCAATGGGGATGCTTTTGGTTGCTTCACTAGACAGAGCTCCTGCCATTTTTTATGACGAACCAGCTTTTACTTGCACAAGTGAGATCAAGTAATTGTGTAAGAAAATTGAGAATGGTTTGCGTGTTTTTATAGACTAGGAAGAGGGATGGGATTCATTGTCCCTCTATCAATTAATTACATGCATCATTGTCGAACTCGTGAGTTGGCTCTCAGAACTTACTAATTTCAGGTTCGTGCCTTACAAAATCGTGCGGAGTCACTCTTATACTCGTGCTAGCTGTAAACTCGATAAAACACGGAAGTTCACACATTGAGTTTAACCCTTTGACGTTTCTACCTCCTAAATAATGTAAACTCACACTTAAACCTGCACTAAATTTTTTGATTTTATCATGCTTAATTGCTTTATATATGAATTTTATAAAAAGTTTTTTTTTATTGAGTATGATAAATTATGAATGTTGTTGGATTTAATTTCAATAATTTGGAGTAAAAATATATTTAAATCAAATTATTATCGCTGTTTATATTTTGATTGTATAATTATACACTACTAATACCTATTTATTGATAATAGTAGACGCTTAGGAATTTGTGATTCAACTCTACCATACGATTTTATGTCATTCTCACGAGTTTGCTTAAACTCGTAAGTTTGACAACATTGATAAGAGGGGCACCCCACTTATTTGATTAGTTACATACATGCATATTTTTTTGACCTTAACGTGCATGCGTATCTTACCAATTTGGGTAAATAAGTTTTATATTAACAACTAGAGGGAGTATTTTTTTTGGTGTAGTGTGAAGAAATGAATTATGCTATTTTAGGTACATGACTGTAATATGCCAAAATATCATACTCAGAAAATCTAGTGTATATTTATTTCAATAAATGGAATATAATGGTGAATTTTGGTGAACTGGAATGAGCTGCCAGTGTGATTTCTTGGGAGGCAGTGAGATTGTCATTTGTTTTTGGATAACCAAAGGATGTCCAATGAATGTGAAAGTTTTTAGAATAAAAGTAGACTTATCAAACTTTAATTTAATAGGTCATATAAATTATTTGGAGTTGTACACAAAGATTTATGTATTTTTGAAATTAGCCAAGTGAAACTGGTAAGTTAATGTGGCAGTATCCAATAAATGGTAATTCTGGAATGCTGTGAGTCCACTTATTTAAAGGCAACATTTTTCCTTCAAAATAGACTTAATAAGGGTTACATAGCATTTAGAACAACTACAATTAGACATCTATAAATAAAGATATGAATTTTCATAGTTTGATGAAAATTCTGTCAGCTTGTGTGAAAATCACAAAATGTAAGGGCAAAATAGTAATTTTTCATAAAAGGAAGAGGAAATTATTTTGTCCAATTTATTTGGCCATTTTTGGTCAAAATTAGACATGAAGGGGGGAAAACAATAAATTGAAAATAAATATCCCATTTGGAGCAATTTTGGTGTATGGTCAAAATACAAAAAAGTAATGATAAGAAAGTCAAATATTGCAATTCTAATTAAATTTATGTAGAAGAAGATAAATGTGATAATTGAAGACATATTATTATTCCCTCCCCACATTCATTTTCGGTCAAGTAAAATGGCCAAGGAAAAGATGATGATAATTAAAACATATGAGCATGTGTTTATTAGGCAATAAAATATAATAAAGAAGGGAGGTGGATGAAGATATTATAAGAGGGTTTTATCTCTTTCTCTTAGCATAATTCGATCATATTGAGAGGGGGGGGAGGGAGGGAGAGAGAAGTTGACAAAGAACCATAGTGAACTAAGAAGACAAGAGATCTCAAGAATTGAAAATTCAAGGTAAGAGCTTGAAATCAAGGTGCTTATGCCTTCTAATCTACCTAGAACTTCTTCTAACTTCTTCATGAAAATCATGGTTAGCAACCTAAATCAAGAGAGAAGAGAGACAGAGCAAATGTGTGTAGAAAGAGAAAGTTGGAGAAATCAAGAGGTAATCTCCAAAACTTTGATCATCTTGCCTTATGTGTTGTTGTTGTTGTTGTTGATTTTGGCTTGGATATGTTTGATTTTGTAAATTTGGGAAGATGAAACCCTAAGGGGTTATGCAGCCAAAATTTTCCCAAATCATGTTTATTAAGTGTTTAAGTAGTTAATCTTGTGATTATAAGGAAAAGGAAGTGGTTAATCAAGAGAAATCAAGGAAACACAACTTCTCTTCTATGATTCTAATTTTCGGTCAGAGGAAGAACAAGGGGAAGGAGTTGGAATTTTGTAAATTTGATGATTCCATTGGATTTATAAGTGAAAATTGTATAAGAATATATGAGTTCATGATTTTTGGATGTTTGTATGCAAATCTGAACATTTTTGAAGTTGAAAGGAAATGTTGTTTGATTTGTTTCACTAGAGGCAGTGTTATTGTGCAATGAAATTCATTAGTCAAACCTAATCCAAAAATTATGAACTTTGACAAGATTAAATCAGACATCTAGAGCTTTAATTTCGTAGGTAGATTATATTTTGGACTAGTAGATTAAAAGATATGGATTTTTGAAGTTGAGCCCTATTTCTAGAATGCAATATGGGAACAGGGGAGTTTGGCGACTTTTTGGGAAAAGTGTGATAATAATAGTCAGACTTGAGTATTTGTCCTTAAAAGAACACTTAAAGAGCTTAACATAGGTTTTGGAACCAATTAAATTGGAATTTCATATAATTAATTATGATTTTTCAAAATTAACTGAAAATCTACCAGTTTTCTGGAAAACTGTGAAATTGAACTGTGCAGAGTTGTACTGTGTAGAAATTGTTGAAAATGTGATAGATAACCAACAAAATGAGTTTAAAATAGTTTAAAGTAGTACATGAATGGGTCTTAATTTAATTATTGTACATTTAGAATTTTAGGATTGTCACACCCTTATCTTATTATCAGCTATTTCAGAGTATTTGAGGAAAACGATACACAGTTTAATGGGCAACACATGAATAGCATAAATATACTGATAATAAGTTCATGATTACAAAAATTCCCCCATAGGGGTTCATACACATCTTCTCGTCCCAGTGAAATAGATATATCTTCTCGTCTTCATTCCACTACTACAATCCTCTCGTGTAGTTCTCTTCTTTGTTTTCAACATATCTCCTGTCTTCTCTTGTGTACATTATTGGTATGGGAGGGTGAGATTTGAGAGAATCTCAGTAGGAAAATAGTACTAAAATGCATGTAAGATAAGTGCTTAAAGCATGACATGCTTGCATTACATAACTCATGCTTACACAAAGACATATCAACGTGCTCAATGTTTCAAACAACATACTTATGACCATATCATAAATAGAAATAGAGCTTCAATCATTCATATATGTTTCACTTAATCAAGAAAAGTAATAACATGCATCAATACCCCAGCACAAATATCAAATGCACGTAGGAGAAGTAAGTTCCCTACCTTAAACCTTTTTCCACCTCAAATTATGTGCCTCGTAAACCATGTCATAGCTCAACTTTCCACACAGTCCTACAATTCCAAATGTACCATTTAGATATTTCCATAGTGTTTCTCAGGGTTATATGAGTCTATATTGAAAAATGACCAAAATGCCCTGGGGCCCCGGCCTCACCATACTCGATCCGACCCTACTTTTCCCAAAATTTTGACATGGGCTATTCTGACTTATTTTCACCCAAGGAATCATTTTTGGACTTAGAATTACTAAATATTCTGCGAAAAGATGAAATTGCCCTTGGTAGCCCCGCTTTAAAGGTTTCAGGGGCATTTTAATAATTTCACATTCGGAGGATTTTTTGAAAAAGTGTTCAATACTAGCCCCACATAATTTTCCCTCTTGAATACAATGGAACCATCAATTTCATGAAAATACAACTCCTAGCCCTCCAAATAACCTTGGTCGAAAGTTTCATCAAGAAAAGGGAAATTGCAAGTTTTGATTTTTAACTTCAAATCCTTATTCTTTTCTACTCCTAATCACTTGATTAACTACTTAAGCATATTCTAAACATGATTAGAACAAATTTGGGCAGCATAACAGTTAGGGTTTGGCATATCCCAAATTTACAAATCATAATAAATTAACCACAAAACCATCAACCAATCCAACAACAACAATAATAGCAACACAGACTTGAAGTTTATAAAGCTACCTTTGATTTTTCTTTGGTTATCTCTCTTGGCCGAATTTCCTCCCTCTATAAACCTTAAAATTTTGCTTCCTAAATACCTTGAATCATGGAGAAGAGAGGCTTAGAGGAGTGATTTCGTAACTTAGGAAACAAATCACAAGAGAGAATTCACTTACCTTAAGATTTCTCCTTCCTCTCTCTAGATTTCTCAAGAACACACTCCCTCTCTCTTTCTTCTCTTCTATGGCTGTGGAAATGAATAAGAAAGATGAAGGAAAGAGTTGTATAAAATATCTCCCATTTCTCTAATTTTCCTATTTACCAAAATTCCAAAATTTGACTTTTAAGGCATAAAGTGTTTTGACCTTATCTCAAATGACACATTCTCTTTCTTCTCTCCTTAATGCCCAATGCAAATATGAAGAGGAGGAGGAAGACTATGATGATGCCCACTCAAAACATCTCATCATCTTTTCCTTTTTGTTTTATTTTCAAATTGGAGCTTTGACAAAGCTTGTACTTGGTCTTATCTTCTTCTAATTTGTGTCATATATTTCCATTCAATTTGAACTAATTTCCTATTCTTCCAATGGCCCATGAACACGTCATTTAAGGGTCCTTCATGACCCAATTGAGCTTCTTTCATTATCCCAACTAATTGCACAGTTATACTTTCCAATTTTTGAAATAGTGCCAATTCTGGCAGATTTTCTGCCCAAACTTTGAAAAATCATAACTAAATTTGTAGACATTGTTTCAGAGCGATTCTCAAGGCTATAGAACCCTTATTGAGTCTAGTTTCAAGAAAAAATATAGAATTTTAGTATATGAAAGCACAAAATTCCCAGAGTTTCAATTTTTACATGTTGTTCCAGAATATAATCAATTTCGCTGGCCAAACTTCCAAAATTCATAACTCTTTGTATATAGCATCAATTGATTCATATGACTTATCAAATTAAAGCTTAGGATGTCTAAGGTCACCTTTAAAGTTCATTACTAATCATTTAGTCTTCCAAAACCTCATAATAAGCTCAACGCCTCAGAAAATTTCATTGGAAGCATAATCACTTTTTTCAAAATTCACTATTTTATTTTCTTTAATGCCCCAAAGATATAAGAAACATTAGAGAATAGATTTGGGACACCTATTAAATCAGGGCTTAGCAGTCCGCTTACATTAGGCTTATTCCCAAGCCTCCAATCCCAAAATTTGGGATATTATAAGGACCAGATTGATAGCTCGAGCCATCAGAACAACATTCAAGGAACGATTTATGAACAAAAAGGGGTTTAAGGTAATAACTCTTTCTTTCATACACTATGTGAATTTGTATATGCTTTGTATATGCCATCTTCTGTAATATATTTAATACACAGTGCCTACGGGTACACCGATACATAGTGCCTATGGGTACACCGATATAATGTGCCTACGGGTACACTAATATACAGTACCTATGGGTACACTGATATGTCCAGTTAAAGGACTAAGGATGGAATAAGTAGGAATTGCAATAGTGGTTGGCCCTGAATACATTTCTGACTGAACTGAATTATGTGTTATTATAATATTGCATTATGTGGTACTTCGCATATTTATTTATCGCATTCTCTATGAATGATTGTCTACTACTACTAAGATTTGTTTGAATCTCACCCTTTTTCAAATTTAAAAATATTCCAGCAGAAGCTAGTGGCTCTCAGGGCAAAATGGTAAATACTGGTAACTGAGGTAATCAGGTCAAGAAGATAGAGCTGTTGGTTATTATTATTAGTTTATTTTGAAAGTTTTGGGACAAAATTTGTATATATTTTCAAACCCTACAGGGAACACCTGTAATATAAACAAGTACTCTTTATCAGTATATTTGTGCTATTTTTGTATTCTTGTAAAATGATGCCTTTATCACGTTGGCAAATATCGAAATGTTAAGGGGTTTGACATTATCTATGAGATTCTTTTCAATAGTATACAATTCAATCAATTAATATACAATATCCAATATATACGTTGGTTGTTGACAAAAAATATACATTGGGAAAAAACTCTTTGGTCATTATATATTTTCTAGTTCATTTTTCATGAGTCATTTTTTGCATTATGTCCAAGCTCTTTGATATTCAAAGAATTAGAAGAAAGCTGATACAAATGCAATGGATTCTTGATAAGTTTTTAAAAATATTAATTGCATGCAAATCAAGGAAATTCATTGTTACTATAATTTGTGACAAAATTTATTCACATACCCAAAGCCTAATTGTCGTCACTTGCAGTGGATATCTATGACATTGTTTCATTTATTTGGGATATTGGGTTTGGTTCATTCTGTCAGGGATATCAAATTGTATTCATTTTCCCAACTCATAATGTTCTTAAGCTTTGTGCTTTGATGATGCATACTTGTAAACTATTTTTTATGTGCATCATACATCTACCATCTTGAACCATTGGTATTGATTTTTGCCTTTGTTGTAAAGTTATTCCTGATGAACTCAACCAAGGATGGAAAATTTATAGACGTCATTATGTTTGTTGCGATGGAGTTTATGTTCTTATCCATGTTTTGTTGATCTACTAATTTTAAATTATATTAATTATACAAAAAAGTAGGAAAGGGCATGGACTCTCTTAGGTACGTGCATGTATTTGCGCAGCACACTAGAGCTATTCTAAAAATGAAAAGGAAATTGTTTTACATAGGTTTGGACTTGACATCTTTGAATAATATTATACAGTTACTTTCCTCTTTATAATGAGAGTTCAAGCTTCAAACTTTACTTTTGGGATTAGTCTATTATAATATGTTTATGATGGCTTGTTGGTGGGCTTATGAAGTGTAGTCTTATTTTTAATATTGTAACCCCCTGCCGTAATTAATATCCGGATTACGCAATTAAAGTGAAATAGAGACCAATAAGACAAAACAACATTTATAAACCCATCAACCAGACGGGGTTTTCACAATTACATTTCGAAAACATTTAAAACACGATCTCATATTTACACTCCGAATATAATTACTATGCGAAGATAAATTACATTTATACAAATATCAGAGTACGCAATATAAATTTCCGGCAATTCCGGAATCATATCTTCGCTCAATAATCATAGGGCACATTAGCCCATACAATTCATTCAATAGGGATTACACAAATCTCTTTCGAATACATACTCCAAATACTGGTCCAAACATACACATACATAATCCCAGTTACGAATTGATAACCAACCACTAAGCTCTCACCCAGAAATGAGTCCTCTTCGTCCTTGGATGCTTGCTCATCCTCAATCTTCCTTCCCTGTCTAAAATGTTGATAGGGGAGGGTGAGATTCTGGGGAATCTCAGTAGGAAACAGATACCAATATGCATGCAAGATAAGTATTTAATGCATGCCATGCTTGCATCACAATAACTCATGTTCACATAATGATGTATCCGCATGCTCAATGTTTCACAACATACTCATGGCCATAGCAAAACTAGAAACAGAGCTACAATCATTCATACATGTCTCACATAATCACGCAAAGCAATAACATGCATCAATACACAAATACAATTATCAATACATGCAGGAGAGGTAAGTTCCCTACACTCTTTCCACGTAAGCTCCAGTTCCGGCTGCTCACGCTCAGGAAATCATCAAATCCTATAACCAAAATCAAGGACATAGGATTAATCCTTTTTTCCAATTTCTTTACTTTTAGATACTCAAGTTGGTTATCATTATTGCCCTTTAGGTGTCCTCAAACACCTCAATCCATAGCTCTAAAGGGTTGGAAGACTATCCCCAAAGATCCCCTTTTGAACACTCAAACTTGATATTTTTCACTGCCTCACTCGAGCACAGAAGCTCTCACTCGAGCACAAGTACGGACAACACCCGAGCACAAGAGAAAGTGAGACAGAAAGCACATGCCCGAGAGCACAACCCTCACCTGAGGCACAAGCTCACTCGAGCACAGATCCTCACTCGAGCACAAGGCCAAAAGCCTCACTCGAGCACCCGCGAGAGAAATCCAGGAAGTGAGGACCCGAGAGCCCCCAACGCTCTCCAAGCACTAGATCACTCGAGCACACCACTCTCACTCGCGAGCACACACCTCTCACCCGCGAGCACACCCGCGAGCATACACCTCTCACCCGCGAGCACACACGGCTCACTCGAGCAGATGCCCTCCACCCGTGAGTGAGAAGGCACACTTCTTGCACCTTGCCCGCGAGTGAAGACCAGAAAGCAACCCTTCACTCTGGACTCCCACTATCACTCGAGCAGACCATGCTCACTCGAGCACAAAGCGATGTGCTCGAGCAGCGTTCATGAAAACCCAGGCGCACTCGCAGCAAAACAAGGGAAAACTCACATATCACTCGAGCAGGATCTTCCTCACTCGAGCAATATTCATCCCTCACTCGAGCACACCCCTGTCTGCTCGAGTGAATCTATCAGATTCCAGGAAAACGCAGCAAACATACCACATTCTCCTAACTCTTGCCCAATTGATCCAAATGGACCCAAAACCTCTACCAAAGCTACTCCCACACAAAATCACTCAATGAATTCAATGGAATCAATAGAATTACCAAAATCCCATTCCATTAACAAGCTTTGGCCTAGGGCAATATAATCATCATTTTCCAAAATCATTAACCTCACACATTTCAATCCCAAATCCATTCTATCTATTTCAAACTCACACCAATATACCATTTCCATAACCATAACAAGCCAAACTACCCATTACCCATATTTTCACAATTAGGGTAATAATTCCAGAAATTTCCAACTTAATCATTTGGCAATGAAACATAGATAGAAGGATTGGTTTCACATACCTTATCCACTTTATCAAAGACACTCTTTGATTCTCCAAGCTTCATATTTTCGTGATCCTCAAATCACCACCAATGGAGAAGCTACAACCACCACAATGAAGCTCTCAACTCAAGGATTAACATTAGAGAAGAGAGTTTGAGCTAAAGGGGCCATTTACTTACCTCAAAAACCAAATTCTCCTTTCTCTCTCCCAAGCATATTCAGCGAAAATGGAGGAAGGAAGAGAAGAGAGAGAAACCGAGAGAGAGAAGAGAGGAGATGGAGATGATGATGATGTGTCACACTTATGACCCATCCAAGGGTCCACACTTTGCCACTTGTCACCATCTCACTCCTACTCTCATGGGCTCACATGCACACACATACACTTGATTATGCCCCTTGCTCAACTTCACAATCAATCCTAGCCATTGATCTTGAAGCTACCAATGAGTTTCCTCCTCGGTAACCGATCAACTGGTCAGTAACTTTACTGTTTTGCCCCTGATTATGGAAATTCACTTGGAATTACCATCAACTCTTTTTCATATTTCTTAATCACAATTTGGACTCTTGCTAAACCAGGTCTTAGCAGTCCACTAATCTCAGGCTTAATCTCTAAGCTCAAGTATCAAAATTCGGGATGTTACAAATATGGTATATAGAGATAAAATATAATTGAAGTCCCGATTAATGAAATAATTCAAGAAACTTGTTTGTTGGAAGTTATTATAAATTTGAGACGTGTAGTCCTATGCAACTTGTGGTACTTTTTGAGTTTAGTTAGGTATAGTGTTCTAGACCATTAGACATTGCATGAATGACTAATAATAAAATATTTCCATTTGAAATTTTTCAAGCTTTTTATTCTTTACCACACACGCAATAGTCATTAGTGTTACCCTTACAATAATATATTGGAGAGCCAGCCATGCATCTCCTCAACATATGGTTATATGGAATGATCTTTGATCATATTGTTAACCTATCTTGTTGGAACATGCTAAATATATTGATCTTGGCTGACGAGTAGAAGGTATTAACACCACAAGGAAAGAGTTTAGGTGCTCCCATCAAACTTGTTCATCTTGCACATATTGAACGAGTAGGGGTTATTGATAGTTACTTCTACTAAGATTTGCTCTTTAATAAACTTAAGTTCATACATCATAAATTAGTTTTGACAATGTGGTTTTTTTTGGAGGAAAAGAATAATATGGCCAAGAAAAGAAAGTGTATATGGGAAAACTTCCCTCAAGTCCGAATGAAGGGAAATCAAGCTGAACAAAGGGGTTAAATTTCTCTGGCTTGGCATTGTTCATAGAAGAAGTTTACAAGACCAACATGGAGAAGTTCAAGCAAGTTCGAGGATTAAATCTGTCGGTTAAAATAGCATATCTATTGGTCATGTAGAGCCAAATAAGGCAATGGTTTTGTGTGGGTCGACAAAACCCGAATGCGACTTCCACGTAAATGATTGACCCGCAGCTCCTTGTCCTTAACTTGTTAACTATGAAACCGCTTATTTATTTTGACACTGTGCAGAATAACAATGCGTAGTTTAGCAAGCACATAGGAATAACATAAATATATTGATATATTGATACAAAGTGCTTGTTTATATTACAGGAATCTCTCACAGGATGTGTTCATAATAATTACAAACCTTAAAATAATAAAAAGGTCTACAGATAACCAATTGTTCTGCTTGTACTAATCTGGAACCTATAGTTGCTAGTAATTACACTTTTCCCCTTGAGCCGCTACCTGCTGCTGAAAACTTTATATATTTATGGAATGAGTGAGATTCGAAAGAATCTTAGTAGTAACATGCTACCAATCATATAAAATTCAATAAATAAATATGCAATGCACCACAAAGTGTAATATAACATTAAAACTATATACTGGTGTGTACACAATTCAAAGCCAAAACCCCTATTTATCTGTGTACCTCATCTGGGTCCCAGACCACAATTAGGTAATGTACCCTTTGGCACTAAGTATTATAGTTGGGTCCTCACTAGGTCAAATGGTACTTGTGCTTTTCCCGCACCATAACTATATAGTGTGTTCATTATTCATATCACATAATATAGCAAACATACAACATATATACCAGCACATAGTGTATGAAAGATAGAGTCATCACTACTTGGAATTGCCTTTTCCTTCACTACTATCCAATACCTTTGATCGAGCTCGGGCTATTGATATGTCCTAAAATTCCCAAATGTTTCATAAATGAGTCATTACTCATTCAAGTATTATTCTAAACTCATATTATTGGTTATCTTGACTAAAAATTGCTAAATAACCAAAATGCCCATAGGGACCCGATTTAAACCCCTTTTATACCCGGTCCATCTATACTCTACCAAAAATTATGACCCAGGATATTCCTATACAATTTCAGATGTAGAATCCATTTTTGCCCTTGTATTTTTCAAATTAATGCCCAAATTATAAAACTATCCCTGGCAGCCATTATGTTAGGGTTTTAGGGGTAAAATTGTCATTTCACACCTTAAAGCCTTTATACTTTATATTATACTTGTTCCCTCTACAATTTTCCATTTTAAACATAATAGAATAATCAAATCCATGAAATTACAACTCTAACCCTATCAACCAGCTCTGGCCAAAAGTTAGAGAAATTTAGGGAAAAATGTGATTTTCACTTTTCACAATATTAAAATTCATCCTTACACTTCTAATCACAAGATTAACCATTTAAACATCAAGTGCACATAATTAGTGATAATTTGGGTAGCACCTCCCCTTAGGGTTTGCGCATCCCAAATTCATAACCCAAGCCAATCAACCATAAATCTCAACCATAACAACAATATACATCTTGAACTTAACAAGATCACAAGGTTATTTGTGATTACCTCTTGCTCTCTCTCTAGGCACAAAAATCGTCCCTTCTCTCTTCCTTCTAGCACTTGATTTTGCTTGCTACATGTGTGATTCAAGAAGGAATAAAGATTAGAGAGAGCTTCCATGAATTTAAAGGCATAAACAAATGAAAATCACTTGAAACCTACCTTGTTTACTTCTTGAACATCCCATTTTTTATTCACCAATATCCCTTGTATGTAATTGTGGCATTTAAAAGTTAGAACAAGTCAATGAATGGTCACACACACACCATGATTAAGTTGGAACACAATTTGCAAAGTTACAAGGTGTTCTCAATGTGTTTTCCTGTGAGTCAGTCTAGTTGTGTGACATTTTTAAATGGGCAAATGATGTCCAATGCCTATGAAAGTTTCCAAAATGAAAGTAGACTTATCAAGTTTTAAATTGATAGGTCATATATGTCATTTGGATCTGCAAACAAAGAGTTATGAATTTTTAAATTTAGCCCAGTGAAACTGGCAAGTTTCTGTGGCAGCATCCAAAAATGATAATTCTGGGAATTTTGAGCTTCTAGTTGACTAAAGGCTATAATGTTTCTTGAAAATAGACTTAATAAGGGTCATATAGCCTTCAGAACCATTGCAATTGAACATCTATAAATAAAGATATGAATTTTTCAAGTTTGGTGAAAATTCTACTAGATTTCCAGCAAGGTGCAAAAATGAAAAGAATGTATAGGGAAAATAGTTATTTGGCTAGATTTAATCCAAAGCCCATAATTTTTCCTTTCTTTTGTTCTATTGGACGTCCAAATGAGGAAGCAAGAAGGGAGTTTAAATACTTGGTTCATATTATGCTAAAATATGGAGGAATTATAGCCAAGTAAATTAAGTTTAAAAGTCAATAGTTGTAGGCCAATGTTGTAATACATGAAGAGGCAATATTATGATATTTCAAGAGGCTTATTTATCCTCTTCCAAGGCCATTATGTCGTCCAAGTAGAGAGGGAAATGAGAGAGAACAAGTTTGATAAAAGATGAAGCAAAAAGTGTGGTTGAAAAGTCAATAAAGTAGAGCAACTGTTGAATGTCCATTACATATTAATTTTAAAGAGATGGATGGAGATAATATAGAAGATCATTTGACTCATCCAAAGGCCAAATATTTTGCTCAAAAAGAGGAACAAAAGGGAAATACATTTACTTGGTTTATATTAAATCAATAAGAAGAAAACTTATGGCCAAGTAAATTGCACATGCTTAATGACCATTAAACTATAATATTCTAAAAGTAAGAGAGATATTTTAAAGAGCCTTTATCCCTTCCTCTTCATCATATTTTCGGTCAAACACATCCAAGAGAAAGAGAGATAAGAGCTTGCAAGGCTTCAAGAACACCAAGAGAGCTAGGGTTTCAAGAGATCAAGAATCAAGGTAAGATGCTTGAAATCCAAGTGGTTATGCCTTCTAAACTCCTTAGAACCTCCTCTAACCTCTTCCTCTTCTTGAAATTCATGGTTAGCAAACTAAATTAAAAGAAAAGATAGAGAGGGTAGTGGCATTTTAGAGAAAGAAAGTGATCAATCAAGAGGTAATCTCCAAAAATTTGATCCTCTTATGTTATATGATGTTGTTGTGGTGTTATGGAATTTGGCTTGGTTTTATTTAGTTTTATGAAATTTGGATGATGAAATCCTAAGATGTTATGCTAACAAAATTTTCCAAATTTCAATTAGTTTTTAAGTAGTTAATCATGTGATTAGAAGCGGAAAGGAAGTAGTTAAGCAAGAGAAATCAAGAAAACACATGTTCCCTCTAAGAATCCTAATTTTGCCCAGGTGCAGAATAGGGGGAAGAAGTTGGAATTTTATAATTCTAATGATTGCATTGGATTTAGAAGGGAAAATTATATGGGAATATAGTTGTTCATGATTTTTGGAAATTTGTATGCAAATCTAGAATTTATTGAAGTTGTAAGGGCATGATGTTTGATTTGCCTCAACTAAGGCAGTATTGCTGTGCATTGGTTTTCGTGGGTCAAACTTGGTCCAAAAATTATGAAACTTTACAGGATTAAAGTAGATATGTAGAGCTTTCATTTGATGATGGTACATACTTTTTGGACTTGTATATTAAAAGATATGGATTTTTGAATTTGCGCCATATTTCTAAAAGGAAATGTAGAATAGTACAGGTTTGGTGAATTTTTGGGAAAAATATGATTATCATGGCTAGCTTTGGGTATTTTTTCATGAAAATACATTTAAAGAGTTTCACTTAGGCCTTGAAATCAATCAAATAGGATTTTTCCAGAATTAATTACGAATTTCCAAATTTGACTGAAAATCATCTAGTTTTCTAGAAAATAGTGAAACTGCACTGTGCAAAGTTGTACTGTGCAAAAATTGTTGAAACTGTGATAAATAACTAGTAAACTTTGATTTAAAGGTAGTAATAGTTCACGTAATAACCAGTTACTTGTAACTTTAATTTTATAGGAATTAGAAATAACCCTAGCCTTAACAAGAGTTTAGGACAGACTAAGGAACTGGAAAAAGGAGTCAGTTAGTAACACTTTATTTCTTGCACTATGTAATATTTTGTATGCTTGGTATTTGCATCTATAGCACGCCAATGCCTAGAAATCACGACCTAGCTGTGATTTGAGATCCAGCGATAGCATATGCGGATAAGCTAGGGTAAAACAGTCATTTGACTGTGGACACAAGTTAAGTCAGGGTCTAAAGTGCCATTTGACCATTGACATGAGTTAAGCCAGGGTCTAAACATGTCATTTGACCACTAATATGAGTTAAACCGAGGTTACAAACATGTTGTTTGACCACGGACACGAGTTAAGATAGGGTTGCAAACATGTCATTTGACCACAGACACAAGTTAAGGCAAGGTTGCAAACAAGTCATTTGAACACAGATGTAACACCCTAAATTTTACTCATCAAAATATCTTGTAATTATTTGAAATATTCAATAAAGAGGAATGGTGAACGTTCATAACCATAGGAATTAAATATTGAAAATTGAAATGTGAATAGTGCTGCCAATGAAATTCTTCTGAGGTAGTGAATGTCATGTGGTTTTAGATGACCAAATGATGACCAAAAATTATGAGATTTTATAGGATAAAAGTAGACATTCTAAGCATTAATTCGATAGGTAATGGCTAATTTTTGGAGATGTAAGTAAAGAGTTATGGATTTTTGAAGTTAGCCCAAGAAAATTGACTAGTTTCTAGAATAACGTCCAAAAATTTTAATCCTAGGAATTTTTAACTTCCCATTGGATAAAGGCTATATTTTTCCTTGAAACTAGACTCAAAAATAGTTTTATAGCCTTTGGAATCACTCTAATCTGATGTCTACAAATAAAGTTATGAGTTTTCAAAGTTTAGACAAAAAATCTGGCAGAATTGCCACTAATCCGAAAATGAAAAAAAATGTGATGGTAAATGTTGTAATAATGGGATAAAATCCATTAGCCTATGTTGCTATTCTAATGGGCCCTTAAGCGTGGATTTGGGTTGAGCAAAAGGGGGAGGAGCTTGTTCAATTACAATAGAGTTATGAGACTAATTTCATGTAGATAAAGCCACGTGAAAAGGTGTCATTAGAAGTCAAAATTTTGGGATATTAATAATTAGAGAAAATATAAAGATATTTTAAAAACTCTTTCCTTTATCTTTCTTGTTCATTTCCATGGCTAAGCATACACCAAGAGAGAGAGAGAGCTCAAGAACTCTAGAGAGAAGGAGGAAAATCTCAAAGGTAAGCTTGATCATCCCTTGTGATTTAGTTCCTAACTAGTGAAATACCTTCTCTAAGCGTCCCTTCTCCATGGATTGACATGTTTAGCAAGCAAAGCATCAAGGTTTAAGAAGGGAGAGGTTTTGGCTAGATATAGTGATCAAAAGAAAAATCCAAAGGTAACTTTATAAAACTCAAATCTTTGTTATAGTTGTTGTTGTTGATGATGATTTGATGTTGATTGGTTGATTTATAAATTTGGGAAATGCAAACCCTAAGGGGTTATGCTTCCCAAATTTCCTCAAATGTTGTGTGTTAAGTGTTTAAATGGTTAACCAAGTGGTTAGGAGTTGAAAGGAACAAGTTTTTGGAGTTAAAAATAAAAAATCACATTTTTCCCTTTTCAAGTGTGTGTTTTGGCCAAGACTGGAAATGGGGGCTAGGGCTGGAATTTCATCAATTTGATGGTTCTATTGTGTTTAGAAGGGAAAATTATGTAGGGTTGATGTTGAACACTATTTCAGAAAAGCCCAAGAAAGTGAAATTAACAAAATACCTCTAAAATCCTAAATCGGGGTTGTCAAGGGCAAAACTGTCATTTGGCAGTGATTTTTTGAAAATCGAGGTCAAAAATGGATTCCACACAAAAAACTGTGTGGGAATAGCCCGGGTTAAAATTTCTAAAAAGGTATGGTCGGATCAGGTACAAAAGGGGCTGGACTGGATCCCAAGGGTATTTTAGTAATTTTTTAGTTTAGACTAATGTAACCATATAAAACACATTAGAAGTGTCTAAAGTAGTACATGAATGTGTTTTAACCTAATTCTTGTACATTTGGAATTTTAGGACCAAATTAATTGCTTGAGCCATTGGCACATAATTCGAGGAGCTATTTCTATATAGCAAAAAGGGACATAAGGTAGTTACTCTACTTTCATACATTATGTCACTGTTTATATGCTTTGTGTATATACCATTTATCATAATATGTGTGATGCGTAGTACCTATGGTTACACTGGATATAGTACCTACGGGTACACCGAACATGACCAAACATAGTGCCTACAGGTACACCGATATGCCCAGTTGATGGTCTTGAGCTCAACTATGGTATGGAACGAGTAGGGGTTGCAACAGTGGTTAGCTCTGAACGTTTTGACCAAACTAAATTATGTGATGTTATCATGTTGTTGTATTTGGTACTTGGCATATTTATTATTGCTTTTTCTATGATCGATTGTTTGTTACTACTGAGATTCTTTTAAATCTCACCCTTTTTCAAATAAATAAATATTCTAGCAGAAGCTAGTAGCTCCAAGGTTAAGGCAGTAAATACTAGCAACTGAGGTGATCGGGATATAGAGATGGAGCTGATTGGTTATATGTAGTTTATTTTGACATTTTGAACAATATTGTATATATACTATCAAACCTTGCAGGGAGACTACTGTATGTAAACAAGTGCTTAATATTAGTATATTTGTGCTATTTCTGTATGCCTGTAGGATTGTGCCTTTATCACTATGTGAATATTGAAATGTTAATGGGTTTGACATTTTTGGTACTAGAGCATGTAAAGATGCAACTAATCAGTCCATGATTGGGGGTTCTCACAGTATGATCTGTTGTGAAGTATTAGCTCTTACCCTGACATAGCCAGGCTGGTTGTGCCTCACCGGCTGCTTGTAGTCGAGAGGCTGGGCATAAAACATGTGTGTTGAGGTACCTTTTGTTGCCATGGCTTATGGGTGCTACGGCATATGTAGCTGGACCAGGAGCTTTGGGATTACATCCAAGGCAGATATCGCAAAGCACTACGGGCACATGACACACCCAGGGGCTGGTATCTCTTATTTTGAGGGGCGTGGAGTTGTTGTACCGGATCAAAGATCAGCTGGAGGTTGATTTACTGGACGAGTTTTGGGTCTACACTATGATAAACTTCTTCCCAGACTAAGCATACTGGAACCGACAAAAGATTAATATCATCGAGAGAAGCCTGAATGTGAACTTTTGGGAGTTTCAAGAGCACATGACTGACTTGCCTTGATTCCTCGGTCTTTACTTTACCTGTGGCCGTTTGCATTCACTAAAAATATGCTCTGGCTGTTTGTAATTGAAATAGAGAACTTGACCCTGGCATGCTTTGCCATAATGTGCCCTACTACAGCGAGGACATATCCATACTGTGGAGGCTTTCTGTGGTTCATGATCCTCAGACTGATAGGGTTTTTGCCACTGCCCTTAGATGAGGAGAATCCCTGACCCTTCCACTTCTTGGATGTATTACCCTTGCTGGGTTCACTGCGGCTGCTAGTACCCTTGGCTGGGTATAAATCTTTCAAATTATTCTCAGTGATTCTACACTTTTCCACCGTTTTGTTGAACTCCATGAATTGGCGAGTGGCTAACCTCTTCCTTAATTCCCTCCTCAGCCTACGAATCAACATATCTAAGCTCCATTCCTCATCATCAATTTACCACAGATTAGAGGAATACCTAACCAATCGGATGAAGCTAGACAAATAATCATCAAAAGGTCTCTGAATCACCCTGCTTGATAGCCAAAAATTCAGTTTCCTTCTCGAGCTGTACCGACTTGGGAAAATATTTTTCATTAAACTATTGTTAAAACAACTCCCAGGTTAGTGGCACATTATGATTCCGCAGTGTTAGGGTGATATTCCGCCACCAACGATCAGCATCCCCCTTTAACTTGTACACAGCTAGCCGTTCCTTTACCTCAGTCAGGCAATCAAGAACTTCAAAGATCTTTTCTAGCCAGTTCAACCAATCTTCGGCTGCTTAAGGATCAAACCTCCCTCTGAACACTGGAGGCAAATGCTTACAAAATTTTGAGACCCAGAATTGAAGATCCTTCTCTTCTCTGACTGGAACCCCATGAGATTCTTGGTTTAGTTCTTTGTAAGGTGGTGACTCTAATGGTCGAGTGGACCCCTCTGCAGTTTCTTCTTATTGTGTTTTCTCTTAGTTTTCCTCTTATGTAGTCTAAACCCAATCCTCATTTCTTTTTGCTCTTTCCACTTTGAGCTCTTCTCTCAGCTCAGTAATCATATCTCGTTGATCCCTTATCAGACCCATTAACTCTTGTATCGGATCTGGTGGATTGTCATTGACCACCTCCACCTCTGGGTCTACTCGGCATACCTTAGGGTGAACCATTGTTTTCTTTACTCTACAAATGATTCACCACATTAATAGTACAGTCAACATATACAAATAGTCATTAAACTCATTTATCATCAATAAACAAGAAGAACAACATGTGTATACATAACAAACAATCAAAAGTCATCTTCTATGACGAAGGCAAAGAACTAAGGGAGCTATCCTAGCAAACTCTACCCTTACCAGGAACTACAGCTCTGATACTACAAATGTCACCCCCTACCTTATAATCTATAATTATAATTCAGAAATGCATAATTAAGATAAATTAGAGATCGATGATTAATACAAAATCTATTTAAGTTCCCACATCAAGACAGGGACCTGACCTGAAATAAAGTGGGTTTTCAAAATTTCTTTCAAGCATATTTGATTCGGTCTCATACTCAAATTTTGAATATAATTAACCTATGCAGTTAAGTTGCATTCATACATAACATAGTGTAAATCAAAATTCCCGGAAACCCCTAGGTTTCCATATATTAACTAAAGGGTTTATAGGACATAACCGCCCCTTACAACTTCCCATTCAGGGGATTACATAACCTTTTTCAAAATAACTTTTACAATATATAAACAGTAATCCTAATTCCAAAATATGACAACCATCCATCAACCTAAAGAAAACTAGCCGCCCTTGGTTGGTTGTTTCTACTTCGAGCCGCTCACCCTGGCTGTAGGTTAGTCAATAGAAAGAATGAGATTCAAGAGAATCCCAATAGTATCAAATCACTCATACAACATATAATCACATAGCATGCAAGTAAATTACCAAGTAGTAATAGTAGCATACACATGGCCTTCACGGCATACACATAATCTTCACAACATACACATAGCCTTCACGGGTTACACATTTACAACGGCAGGGGTAGGTGTGACCTGCGTCATGTCCATGATTGCTCACGCTGTAATACATATTGCCTTTATGGCTTACACAATGCTTTTGCAGCAAACACATTGCCTTCAAGGCATACACATAGCCATCACGGCTTTCACAGCAGCAAACGTCACAATATTTGTAATACACAATTCAATGATATAACAAACATACAATGTATTACACATAGTATAAGAGAAAGTGTCACTACCTTGTTCTTTCTGCTCGTGCTCTAGCACCGGTTTATCCTATAAATCATAATCAAGGACGACAAGTTATTACCTATTCCAATTCTTTAATAACTCCTAATACTTGGGTTGGTTATTACTATGGTCATTTAATCAAATCAACTAAGGAGCTGAAGTGGTCAATTAGCCTAAAAGACCGATTTCTAACCTTAGAGTTCAACAATATTACATTATGCCATAACATCTTCAATTTTCGTATAAGTAACCAAATCTGCAAGAATTTTTCATCAACTTTGAAAAATCATAACTAAATCTATAAAAATAGAAATGGGGTGATTCAAAGGCTATGTGACTCTTATTTAGTCAAGTTTCAAGAAAACATAACACCTACAGCTAGTTGCATACACAACATTCCCAAAATTTTCATTTATTGCACACTGTTAGAATTCAACCCAGTTTTAATGACCTAACTTCACAAATTCATAACTCCCAGTGTACAAATTGAAATGATACAAATGACCTATCAAATTAAATCTTGATATTTCTACTATTTAACTAGAAAGTTTCAGAATGTTTTGACACCATTTGCTGTTTCAAAACGTCCCTGCAAAACAACTGCCAGCACAGAGTTTCCCTTGACATAATTTTCCAATTTTCAACATGTGTTTCCAATGGTTTCAAAATTCTCATCCAAGACTACTCCCACATAATTTTGCACAAGGAACCTAATGGAAATATCAAAACATCAAAAATCACAACCTATCAATATGTTCTGTTTTGACCAAAACACAACAACCAGCCACAAAGTTGCCAAACTCAACATTCAATACTCCAAACCAATTCTATTATCCAAAAGACACCACAATATACCATTTCCACACAAAAAAATATGCAATTCATGCAATCCAAGATGACATGAAAATTAGGGCAAAATCTATAAAATTCAAAACTCAACCAATGTTACAACTCATATACCAAAAGATAGCAATCACTCACCTCTTACACTTTCCCAACCTTGCTTCTTGATTCAACTGTTAGGATCGGTAGACACAACGAAAGAATTTTAAAAATTTTTACTGATTCTAATCGAGGATCTATCAAAGGCATTTAAATCGAGTTAGAAAGATTTGTACCTTTTTCAACTTAGGGTTTTCATGATCTCTAGGAGCCAACACCTCAGGTCTACTCCCTCTACCGGTATCTACATGAATACTCTTCAACACAGACTGTGTGCTAGCGCATCCAATGTCTCCTAGGGTTTCCCTTACGGCTCTAAATTCTCAAGTGTGTATGAGTATATCTGCTCTATCAAGTTTTTAACCTTTGAGGGCTATATTCAAATTTCAAAATTAATCTTCATTAATTTCAAAATTAATTAACAATTAATTATCTTGATGAGCTAATTAAATAAATTCAATTTAAATTAAATCTGTCCAACAATTTTAATTTAACCTATTTATTTAATCCAAATAAAAAGCCATTAGATTTAAGTTATCTTCATAAATTAAATCTGAGATACTATATCTCTAGCATGTTAGTTATTAAATTTAATATATCTTAATAGATTAAATTTAAAACTATCACAATATAATAATATCATATAATACACACACACACACATATATATAAAAGATATGTATTTTGAAAATATATATCTATATAATATTATTAACGAATTTTATATTATATATATATATAAATATAAAATTCGTCCACCCTAAATTAAACATTATCTCATGTTGGGCCATTCTTGTATGCGACCCTGTAGGCCCATATGAAATTGGCAGTGGGCCAATAACTGTACTAACCCAAAAGTCGCAAGCGACCTCTAGCAAGATATTACGACTACCCAATTCATATGAGGATCGTTAACATGATACAACTTGTCATACAACGATGTCACATCCCTTTCATCACACTATATATCGGTCAAGGATAAGGCATGGATAATGTCATCCTCTTGTTCCTGACCATTACTTTCTCGATTCCTGAGTAGCAGACAATAGAAATGGAAACTTTTTTCCATCGTAGTATGGCCATACATTTCTCAGACTCACTAATCGAGGGGCCCAGTAATATCTCTCTACTAATGTGAGGGACAAATTCCATCTTGATCATTCATATTCCTCTGCATGAAAAACAACCAAACCCAATCGTAGCCTTTATCATCACCCGGTCAAAAGTGACTTTTGACTAGTTCAAAGCTTATGTACTCTCATGTAGGAATCCATGATGACCTCAGGTCTAAGGGCATTGTGACGTGGTTATATATGAGAAAAGCTTATGACTTGATCCATGTAGCTTTCTCATAGTGGGTCGGTCTAGCACCTTGTATTCTTATAAGTGCCTAAGACTTTGATTCGTATCTCTATATCTTATCAAAGTCATACTAGTCTTGTTTCATCTTTGCTCTCACATAAATCACCGACAAGGGACATTTTAGGATAATCTTTATGATTTATCTAAGTATACAATTATCACAGTTAACATGAAAATAATATGAAAATAGAATGGAGAAATTTCATTAAATTAATAATGTTCAAAGTACAATGATTGGCCCTTTGGGCACAATTTCCAACAACTTCCAAATTTTCTCAAGCACCAAAAAGACCTCCTCTTGAGAATCTAAAACCATAGGATGAAAGCTCTCAACCCAAGGATCAAGATTATAGAAGAGGGGTTAAGCATTTGAGGTCAAAATCTTACCTAAATTATGAGCTCTTCTTTTCTCTCTCTTCCCTTTAGCCTTAATACTTGACCGAAATAAAGCTAAGGAAAGAGATAAAAGCCTTTAAAAAAATATCCTAATCCACATCCTTCAACTATTATATTTAATTGCAATAAACATGTGGCACATACTTTAGATCATCATCTTTCTCTTGCTCTATTTATGCCATACGTACTTACCCCCCCTTTTTAATGCATGACATCATCTTTTGTTTCTTTATTTCCTTGGCCATGATGTTTCCACTAAAATATGGCTCTTGAATGACCTAAAAGGCTTCTTCAATTATCATATATTTTGCCTACTCTCAATTTCATCTTTTAGTTGAAATTGTTGACCAAGCCTTCACCTTTTCTTGGTCTTAATTGTGTTTCTCTTTCCTTCCCTCTTATCATATGATTTATGGCTCTTAAAGGGGTAAATATTGCTTCTTATATTCTCATGGTTTTTGCCTCCTCTTATATTACTTTTAGCATGATATATTTGACCAAAGTCAAAATGCCTCCATATGCTTTATTTGTGAGACAAATATCATTTCTTCTTGGATTTCCTTTATGTTGGACGAAATATCACTCAAGAAGGGAGGGAAAATGTTGACCAATTTACTCTTCTTGCTTTCTTTATGCAATTAAATCCTTTTATTTCACCGTCTATTACATTTAGCCCTTGGATGTATTTTGGGATATTACATCACATACAATCATCCCTCACTCACCGCACATTCATCATTATTGACGCACTCATCCAGTTCGTTGTGGTCGGCAATCCTTATCTGGTCCATCTAAGATTTGGGAAAATAATAGTTCTTATCATCTCTCTCTTCTTGAGTCGACTGCTTTACTCTAAGATTTAGGAAATTTATGCTTACTTAACTAGTTCAATCATATTATGTATTCCAGTTTCATTTCCTTATCAATTTTATGGAGCAATTTTTGTCTTCTCTCATTTTCCTTGCAGTGGATATTTATGACATTGTTTCATTTCTTTGGGATATTGAGTTTGCTTCATTGTATCTGGGTTATCAAATTGTTTTCATTTTCCCAACTCATCATTTTCTATAAGCTTTGTTCTATAATGATGCATACTTGTGAACTATTTTGTTATGTGTATCATGCATCTACCATCTTTAATAATTGGCATTGGTTTTGCTCTTATTGTAAAGTTATTTTTGATAAGCTCAACACATGATGGGAAATTTATAGATGTCATTATGTGCTTGCTGTGATAGAGTTTATGTTCTTATATATGTTTTGTTAATATCAAATTTTGAATTATATTAATTATATAAAAAATAGGAACGGGCAATATCTCTCCCAAGCACGCGTATGCATTTGCGTTGCATATTAAGTTCTTCTAAAAATGAAAAGGAAATTGTTTTGTATAGGTTTGGACTTAACATCTTTGTATAATATTATATTATGGTTTTTCAAATACAACCTTCATGTATATAGTAGTATATTTAACAGTTATAAGATAATGACCGTTAAATATAGCAATATAAATTTAACGGTTTTTTAAGAATAACCATGATATATTATATGATGAACAGTAAAGTATTAGTTACCATAGGAAGATGTTTATTTGACGCTTATTTGGAAAAAAAGTATTATATGAGTGTCATCCATTTTACTTGTCTCAGTCTCCGTCTTCTTTTTCTTCTTAGATCCAGACTCCAGAGGACTCTTGAGAGGAATGTCAATGTTGAGCTTGCCAATTTGATTTCTCCCAACCGGAGTAACTCTCTCAATGTGCTCTTTACTCTCCAAGTACCATATCTTATTTTCCTTCTAAATGAGTGAAACAATCTGAGGATATGGCATAGGCGTAGTAGCTTTCCCATCCACTCTGTACCTCTTCATCTCAGAAAATATGTACTCCCCCAAATCTTTTTGTTCATTCAAGAGTAAGGAAGCAAACCATCTAAAGTCCCGATCAAAAAAGTGGGTATAGTTGTTGGCCTTGTTCACAAGGGATCTAGAGTAGATATACCATAAAACCCTGTGATGATCACACATGTCACTAGGTTTGAAGTTCAAAGGGCCTACAAGCTCACTAGGTTTAAGGACAGAGAAAATTTAGTTTGAATCAAGTTTGGAGTAAATGTCATCTGGTGGGTTCTCTATTCCTAACCACAGATTGATCCTAGAGGGTGAGATAAGTATCTTTTGGCCTCTAATAATAGTAGTCATTTCTTCCTCAGCTGAAGTTCTATTTTGGTTCATCTAGAATCTCAAGATTACAATAAAAGTGTGTGACTACTTTGGTGCAAAAAGGAAGCTTAATAGACAGCCAAGGCATAAAAGGTTCCAAAAAGGGACTAAGATCATACTTTAATACCTCCTGAAGTACTTTGAGGTCCACATAGTGAGTCTTGCATATTTTTCTCCTTGAGAACTGAGTAAGATACTTCTGGGACTCCTCTAGCTTGTTGACATTAAACCCTTTTGGAGGTTTAGTGATCTCCTCTTCTGGCAATATAGATTTCTTTGATGACTGCCCCTTCTCAAGCTGATTTAGAATGCCAGCCATTGCCTTAGCCACATTCACATCATATTTGGGCTTTTTGGATGGTTTAGGTGTGAAATAGGGAGTGGAAGAATCCAAAGGTGGAGGAGAAGGGGACTTGGCACTTTTACCTCTCCCAGTAGAGGTGTTCTTCTTGGATTGAGCCCTTGTAACCACTGGCTCTTTAATCACAACACCTTTTGGTTTCAGTTGAGGTTTGGGTTGGATTTTTGCTTTTGACCTAGGTATGAGTTTTCTTCTCTTTCTGGGAGGAGAAGAAAGAGGGTCAGAGAGTTGTGGGGATCCAGAAGAATCTGTGGGAGGAGGTTTTTGGTTCTAACCATTTTGAATCAGTGAAAGTTTTGAAAACTCAGAAAAACAGAGTGAAAAATGCGATATAGGGCACAGTGAATCTGAGCAGAATAAGAGGTTTTTGGAGTTAAAAATCGATGGGTTTTGACATAAATCAAGTACGGAAGAGATTGTGAAAAGTTTTTCAGAGAGGATTGGGTGATTTACTCGAGGAGATTTTGTGGAAATGACTGAGTTTGTGACAAATAAAGACCTAGAACCCAACGTTACTCGAGGCCTTACTCGAGTAAATATCATGTTTACTCGAGTCCTTACTCGAGTGATTATACAGAAAATTTCCAAAATAATTCATTTAAATTGCCTACCTGGCATGAATAATATTGTAATTATCCATGTATGTTCCCTCAATAATTTCATAACCATTTTAGATCAGATTTGAGTCGATTCTCATCAAATTTGTGATCTGGACCTGCAGTTACTCGAGGCTCTCCTCGGGTAACCTGTCATTTCTAGTTTGGACTGTTCATTTCTCACTAAATGAACCATTTGATTTAAAATGAAGGTAACTTGATACGTTACTTCCAGTTTTGGAAGACATTACTCGAGTAAAGTGTTCTTTTACTTCAAGTTGTTCCTCGGGTAATGCTTCACTGTCAGTCATTACTTGAAGTTGGTACTCTAGTAATGATGTCCTCTGATAACCACTGTTTTTTTTTCTCAGAACAGAGTTTCAATCTTCCTGCAAAACAAGTTTCTATATACTCCGATGCTTAAATTAGTAATCATCAAAACATTATCAAATATCTTAATCTATCATTATGAGAAACTGAAATAACTCACAATTCATTGGGATTTACCATTCCCAATTCTCTTCTAATGTATAGAAATTGATCTTTTGCAAGAGGTTTGGTGAAGATATCAGCTAGTTGAAGATGAGTAGGGATGAGTATTACTTTCACATCTTTCTTCTAGACATGATCTCTGATAAAGTGATGTCTGACATCGATATGCTTGGTTCTAGAATGTTGAACTGGATTCTTTGCCAAGCTTATTGTACTGGTATTGTCACAATAGATTAGTATTTCTTTGAGATAAATACCAAGATCTTGTAGTTGTTGTTTTAACCATATCACTTGTTCACAACAACTTGAGACTGCAACATATTCGGCTTCCGTTGACGAAAGAGACATTGTATTTTGTTTCTTGCTGAACCATGATATAAGAGATCCTCCAAGAAATTGTCCTTGTCCGTTGGTGCTCTTTTTGTCTGTCTTGTATCCTCCATGATCAGAATCTGAATATGCAACTAGATATTCACTTCTTCCTTTGGGATACCACAGACCCAATTCTGGTGTGTCAGCAAGGTATCTAAAGATTCGTTTGACAGTTTCAGCATGTGATTCCTTTGGTGCTGATTGATATCTTGCACATATGCCAACACTAAATTGGATGTTCGGTCTGCTTGCCATGAGATAGAGTAATGATCCAATCATTCCTCTGTATTTTCTGATATTGTAGTCTTTCCCTTTGACATCAGCATCAAGCAACGTAGTTGAGCTCATAGGTGTGTCTGTTCCATTTGCTTCATCCATTCCATACTTCTTTAACAACTCTTTCAAATACTTTGTTTGAGATATGAAGATTCCATTCTTTCTTTGTTTGATTTGCAAACCAAGAAAGAAATTCAATTCTCCCATCATTGACATCTCAAACTCTCCCTGCATTATCTCAGAAAATTCCTTACATAGAGATTCATTAGTAGCACCGAAAACAATATCATCAACATATATTTGAACAATTAAAATATCATCACGTTTTCATCTTATAAAAAGTGTTGTATCAACTTTTCCTCATACAAAACCTTGATCAATAAGAAACTTACTGAGCCTTTTGTACCATGCTCTAGGAGCTTGTTTTAAACCATATAAAGCCTTTTTGAGTTTGAAAACATGGTCTGGTTTGGTTACATCTTCAAAACCTGGAGGTTGCTCTACGTATACTTCTTCCATAATGTATCCATTTAGAAATGCACTCTTTACATCCATTTGATAGAGTTTAAATCCTTTGATGCACGTAAAGGCTAAAAGTACGCGTATAGCTTCCAATCTAGCCACTGGAGCATATGTTTCCTCATAATCAATCCCTTCTTCCTGATTGTAGCCTTTGGCCACCAATCTTGCCTTGTTTCTGACAATAAATGCGGATTCATTGAGTTTGTTCTTGAATACCCATTTAGTGCCAATGATAGGATGATCTTTGGGTCGAGGTACCAAATCCCAAACTTGATTTCTTTCAAATTGATTTAGTTCTTCTTGCATTGCTATAACCCAATCATTGTCTGATAGGGCTTCATCAATGTTAGAAGGTTCAATCTCAGAAATAAATGCAGAAAAACTTACTTCATTGAAAATTCTATTTCTAGTTTTGATCCCTTCATTCATATCTCCTATGACTTGATCTAAGGGATGACTTTTATTGTATTTCCAAGCTCTAGGTTGTCCTAGTGATTGCTCTTCTTCCTTGGTCTCATTAATTTCTGGAATAAGAGATTTAGAAATAGATTGACCATTTTCTTGATTTAAAAAAACTTCTTATTCTTCATCAATGGTTTTGTTAAAGGATTCAAATTCATCAAATACAATATGAATTGATTCTTCAACAACACATGTTCTTTTATTGAAAACTCTATATGCTTTACTTCGGTTAGAATACCCTAGGAAAATTCCTTCATCAGTTTTAGAGTCAAATTTTCCTAAGTTATCTTTACAATTATTATGAATGAAACACTTACAACCGAAGATATGTAGATGAGCAATGTTTGGCTTCCTTCCTTTGTATAGCTCGTATGGTGTCTTTCCAAGTTTTGTTCTAATATAGGCTCTATTTGAAATATAGCATGCTGTACTCATAGCGTCAACCAAGAAAACTTGAGACACGTTTTTTTCATTCAACATTGCTTTAGCCATTTCAGTGAGCACTCTATTCTTGCGTTCCACAACTCCATTTTGTTGAGGCGTCCTTGGAGCAGAGAAATTGTGATCAATGCCATTAGTATCACAATATTCTTCAAAGGCTTGATTCTCAAATTCTCTACCATGATCAGTCCTAATACCTACAATGGACATACCTTTCTCATTTTGCACTTTCTTGGCAAAAACAATAAATTCTTCAAAGGTTTCATCTTTTGATGATAGATAAATAACCCATGTAAATCTGGAGAAATCGTCAACAATGACCAATGAATATAAGTTGCCACCAAGACTCTTTACTCTTGCTGGGCCAACTAAATCCATATGCAATAATTGTAGTGGTTTATTTGTTGAAATCTCATTTTTCAATTTGAAAGATGATTTAGTTTGTTTACCCTTTTGACATGCGTCACAAATCAAGTCATTTTTGAAAGTTACTTTGGGTAATCCAAGAACTAAATCCTTCTTGAGTAGTTTGCCTAATTGATGCATATTGACATGAGCTAATCTCTTGTGCCATAGCCAACTTTCATCAGCATTACTCAAAAAACAGTTTTCATATTCATTTCTACTAATATCTAGAGTATAGCAGTTACCTTCCCTTTTTTCTCTGAGCTTAGACTTGATATTCTTCTTATCAAGTTGTAAGTCATTCTTGTTGATAATTAAGCATTCTTCTGAGTCGAATATTACCCAGTTGTCTTTATCTGCACTTTGACTTACGCTCAGCAAATTGTGACACAAGCCTTCAACATAATATACATCTTTGACTTGTATTCCTTTGTCATTTTTGATTTCACCAATTCCTGTTATTCTTCCGGATTGATTTCCTCCAAATTTTACCTTTCCACCTTCCTTAGGTTGCAATGTGGTAAAACTTTCGAAATCACCGGTCATATGTCTAGAGCATCCACTATCTATGTACCACTTGCTATTTTTGGATGCTTTGAGACATACCTACAATCAAATGACTAAGTCTTAGGTAACCATATCTTTTTGGTTCCTTTTGGGTTAGTACAAATAATTTTCTGAACATATGAGCCTTTAGGTACCCATTTGTAGGTTCCTATCGTTCCTTTCTTCTTATGAATGCATGAAGAGGTATAATGGCCTTTTCTATTACAGTAATTACAAAATGTAAAAGGATTTGATGTATGCACAGAATGCTGAAAATAATTCAAATATGATTTACCTCTTGCTTTCTTTCTTCCTTTTCTTTTATCAGATTTTGGATCATATCCAATTCCAGATCCATCATTTACAAATCGTTGAGCTTTTAAAATAACATTTAGCATCTCACTTCCTTGTGTAAATTTTTCAAGAGTTTTTGTAAGATCAGTGTTTTTCTTTTTCAAAGAAGAACAATTTTCACACTTCTTTTCTGAACTTTGTTTAATCTCTATTTCAAGAGCTTTGTTTTTCGTTTTGAAAACAATTAATTCTTTAACTACTTTGATGAATTCAGAATGTAAAGCATTATATTCAGAGAGTAATTCATCATAGGTAGGATCAGAATCATTTACCTCTTCTTATGTTTCATCTTGAGCAACAAGACATATATTAGCTACTTCTTCCTCATCACTTTCTTCGTCAGAGGAGCTATCACCCTATATAGCAGATACAAAGGCCTTCGTTTTGTTGAAGAATTTGCCTTTTCTCTTTTCCTTGCTCTTTTGATTTAGTTCTGGACATTCTGATTTGAAATGTCCTGGTTTTCCACATTTATAGCAAATGATATGTTCTTTGCTGCTATTTCCTCCTTTCTGAAAGTGTTTGAATCCTTGACCTTTCTTGTAGAACTTTCTAAATCATTTCATGATTAGGCCCATTTCGTCATCGTCAAACTCCTCATCCTCATCTTGATTCTCTTCTTTTGCTTTTGGTGCTAGACCTTTCTTTTTCTTGTCACCAATGTCATCTAGTTCTCGTTTGAACTTTAGTTTGCTTTCATATTCAGAAAGACTTCCAAATAGAAAAGCAACTGATCTCATTGATTCTCTTTTTGCTTCTTCTATCGCAGTGACTTTGGCCTCCCATTCTTTAGAAAGGATATTCAAAATCTTTCGTACTTGGGTATGTTGATCATAGACTTTCCCAAGTGCTGCAAGTTGATTAAAAAGATAAGTATATCTAAGTTCAAATTCAAATATTGATTCACCTGATTTCATTTGAAGTAGATCGAATTAAGTGATCAAGGTGTTGATCCGATTCTCCTTTATTCCCGAAGTTCCTTCATAAGCTATTTCTAGAGCTTCCCTCATTTCTTTTGCTGTTGGAAGCGTGCAAATTCTGAAATATTCACTTTGACTCAAGGCGCTTTGTAACATCAGAATTGCCTCACTGTTGAGAGTGATAAGTTTCTTGTCATTCTCATCATATTCCGCTGGCGTCTTAGGAATTTTCTGAGAATCTACAGTCTTTGTAGGTTGATAGTTTCCACTCTCAATTACATCCCATAGCCCATATTCGGCAGCCATCACGAACACTCTAAATTTTGCTTTCCAGAAAGAAAAATGTTCTCCACTGAAACCGGGAGGTCTAGTGATGGATGCTCCGTCAGGAAGAATTCCTTCACCGATGCTTGCCATTGGATCCTTCTTAGGTTGTTATACATTAACAAGAAGACCTACGCTCTGATACCAAATGTTAGAGCAAGTGTTTCACCCAAGATGGGGGTGAATTGGGTGATACTAAAAACTTCGTTGCAAATATAAACCTTGATGGTGAAATTAAAACAGTAAAGTATAGGATCGGTAAGCACAGCGGAAGAATTTAAAAAAATTTTCACCGATCCTAATCGAGGATCTATCAACGGCATTTAAACCAAGTTGGAAGGATTCATACCTTTTGATGATTCAGAGTTTTCACGATCTCTAGGAGCCAACACGTCAGGTCCGCTCCCTCTACCGGTATCCACATGAATGCTCTCCAACCGAGACTGCGTGCTAGCGCCTCTGATGTCTCCAAGGGTTTAACTTGCGGCTATCAATTCTGATGTACCCTGAGTCTATCAGCTCTATCAAGTTTATAACCCATAAGGGTTATTTTCAAATTTCAAAATTAATCATCATTAATTTCAAAATTAATTAACAATTAATTATCTTGATGAGCTAATTAAATAAATTCAGTTTAAATTAAATCTGTCCAACAGTTTTAATTTAACCTATTTATTTAATCTAAATAAAGAGCCATTATATTTAATTTATCTTCATAAATTAAATCTGAGATACTATATCTCTATCATGTTAGTTATTAAATTTAATATATCTTAATAAATTAAATTTAACACCAACACAATATAATAATATCATATAATATATATATATACATATATATATAATATCTTTCAAAAATATATATCTATATAATATTATTAAATATAATAATATAATATATATATATATATAAAAGATATATATTTCGAATATATATTTATATATCTATATAATATTATCAATGAATTTTATATTATATATATATAAATATAAAATTCATCCACCCTAAATCAAACATTATCTCGTGTTGGGCTATTCTTGTGTGCGACCCTGTAGGCCCATATGAAGTTGGCAGTGGGCTAATAACTACACTAACCCAAAAGTCGCAAGCGGCCTCTAGCAAGACATTACGACTACCCAATTCATATGAGGATCGTTATCACGATGCAACCTGTCATACAACCATGTCACGTCCCTTTTGTCACACGATATATCGATCAAGGATAAGGCATGGAAAATGTCATCCTCTTGTTCCTGACCATTACTTTCTCGATTCCTGAGTAGCCTGATAACAGAGACAGAAACTCCTTTCATCATAGTATGGCCATACATTTCTCAGACTTACTCATCGAGGGGCCCAGTAATATCTCTCTATTAATGTGAGGGACAAATTCCATCTTGATCATTCATATTCCTCTACATGAAAAACCACCAAGCCCGATCGTAGCCTTTATCATCACCTGGTCAAAAGTGACTTTTGACTAGTTCAAAACTTAGCAACTCTCATGTAGGAATCCATGATGACCTCAGGTCTAAGGGCATTGTGACGCGGTTATACATGAGAAAAGCTTATGACTTGATCCATGTAGCTTTCTCATAGTGGGTCGGTCCAGCACCTTGTACTCTTACAAGTGCCTAAGACTTTGATTCGTATCTCCATATCTTATCAAAGTCATACTGGTCTTGTTTCATCTCTGCTCCCGCATAGATGACCGACCAGGGACATTTTAGGACAATCTTTATGAATTATCCAAGGATACAATCATCACAGTTAACAAGCAAATAATATGATAACAGAATGGAGAAATTTCATTAAAATAATAATGTTTAAAGTACAATGATTGGCCCTTAGGGCACAATTTCCAACATCCTCCCACTTGCCCTAGGTGCAATCATTAATTTGCCTAATTCCCATTGCCCTAACATGACGCTCATGCTTTGCCTGTGCAAGTGGCTTAGTAAGAGGATCAGCAACATTATCTTCTCCTGCTAGTTTGCATATCTTTATATCACCTCTATCATTGATTGCTCTAATAAGATGAAATCACCTGAGTATGTGTTTGGTCCTTTGATGTGACCTAGGCTCCTTGGCCTATGAAATAGCACCGCTATTGTCACAGAACAAATCTATTGGATTTGAGATGGTAGGCACCACCCCTAGTTCAGTAATGAACTTTCTGATCCAAACGGCTTCTTTAGCTGCATCTGATGCTGCTATATACTCAGCTTCTGTTGCAGAATATGCTATAGTGCTTTTCTTGGAGATCTTCCAGCTTACTGCTCCACCATTCAGGAGGACTACATATCCAGATTGCGATTTAAGGTCGTCTTGGTCAGTTTGGAAACTTGCATCTGTGTAACCGGTTACACAAAGCTCATCATCCAATCCACCATAGACAAAAAATAAGTCCTTAGTCCTTTTTAAGTACTTTAGGATATTCTTAACGGCAGTCCAATGAACCTCACCAGGATCTTGTTGGTATCTGCTGGTCATACTTAAGGCAAACGAGACATCCGGTCGAGTACATAACATGGCATACATGATAGATCCAATGGCCGAGGCATATGGAACCTTACTCATGCGATCTCGCTGATCAGGTGTACTAGGACACAGATCCTTGCTAAGATGGATGCCATGAGACATAGGCATGTAACCCCTTTTTGAATCATGCATATTGAACCTATGCAGTATCTTATCTATGTATGTGCTCTAACTTAGGGCTATTAGTCTTTTGGATTTATCCCTATAGATCCTAATCCCTAGGATATAGGTGGCTTCACCTAAGTCTTTCATTGAAAAGGACTTTCCTAACCAAGACTTGACACTCTGCAAGGTAGGAATATCATTCCCAATGAGTAGGATGTCATCTACATAAAGCACTAGAAATACAAATATGCTCCCACTAACCTTCTTGTAAACACAAGGTTCATCGATGTTTTGAATGAATCCAAACTCTTTGACTACTTCATCAAAACGATGATTCCAGCTCCGAGATGCTTGCTTCAATCCATAAATGGATCTTTGAAGCTTGCAAATTTTACCAGAGTCCTCTGGACGCACAAAACCTTCAGGTTATGTCATGTACACATCCTCAAGCAGCTTCCATTAAGGAAGGCTATTTTGACATCCATCTGCCATATTTCATAGTCATAATATACTACAATGGCAAGAAGGATTCTGATTGATTTGGCCATTGCAACTGGGGAAAAGGTTTCATCATAGTCTACACCATGAGTTTGAGTGAATCCTTTTGCAACCAGTCGTGCCTTGAAGACATTTACATTGTCATCCATGTCAGTTTTCTCCTTGAAAACCCATTTGCACCCAATGGTTTTTACACCTTCAGGTGGCTTGACTAAGGTCCATACCTGATTTTCGTACATGGATTGCATTTCAGACTTCATGGCATTTAGCCATTTCTCAGAGTTTGGTCCCACTGTGGCTTCTCGATAGGTGGTGGGCTCATTTTGCTCAATGAGCAACACATCACGGCCTTCAGTAATCAGAAATCCATATCTCTGAGGCTGATGCCGTGTCCTATAAGATCTTCGTGGACCTTGTGTTACTTGAGGAGGCTCAGCAACTTGTTGTGAGTCTTCTCTAATTTCCATCTGTGGTTCTGTACCATCTTGTGGATCTCGAATTTCTTCAAGATGTATGTCGCTCCCACTGGTTATTTTAGACACAAACTCTTTTTCTAGAAACTTGCTATTTCGAATAACAAACACTTTGTTATCGGTGGGATTGTAGACATAATATCCTTTCGTTTCTTTAGGATACCCTACAAAAAGGCACTTTATGGATCTGGGCACCAATTTATCAGAGGCTTGTTGCTTAACATATACCTCACATCCCCAGATCTTAAGAAAAGATAAACTTGGTTTCTTTCCAGTCCATATCTCATATGGTGTCTTTTCAATTGCCTTAGATGGAACACGATTTAGTGTGAACGCAGCTGTCTCTAGGGCATGTCCCCAAAAGGACGGTGGAAGATCTATTTGACTCATATAGATCGAACCATATCTAATAGTGTTCGATTCCTCCGTTCAGAAACGCAATTCCATTGTGGTGTTCCTGGAGGAGTCAATTGTGAGATTATCCCATAACTCCTAAGATGGTCAGTGAATTCTTGGCTCAAATATTCACTACCTCGATCAGATCTAAGTGCTTTAATTGTTTTACCAAGTTGGTTTTGTACTTCATTTTGGAATATTTTGAACATTTCAAAAGATTCAGATTTATGTTTCATTAGATAGATATAGCCATATCTACTAAAGTCATCTATAAATGTAATGAAGTAGACATAACCTCCTCTGGCAGCTATATTTAATGGTCCATATACATCTGTATGTATGAGGCCCAATAATTCAGTAGCCCTCTCACTGTGCCCAGTGAAAGGTGCCTTAGTCATCTTTCCTAATAAGCAAGATTTGCATGTATCATATGATTCAAAATCAAATGAGTTTAGAAATCCATCTTGATGGAGTTTAGAAATGTGTTTCTCATTTATGTGGCCTAGACGACAATGCCATAGGTAGGTTGGATTCAAATCATTTGATTTTATCCTCTTAGTAGTTACGTTATAGATATTCCCATTATTAGGATGTTCCAAATTTAATATATAATGACCAACATGCAAATCACCATCAGCATAGAAAATGTCATTACGATAAATAGAACATTTACCATTCCTAGTAATAGAAGTATAACCTTCCTTATCCAAATAAGAAAGAGAAACAATGTTACTACTCAAAGCAGGAACATAATAGCAATTGTTCAAAACTAACAAAAGCCCACTGGGTAGAACTAATTCATAAGTGCCTACAACTAAAGCAGCAACTCTTGCTCTGTTTCCAACTCGTAGGTCCACCTCGCCCTTCTTCAGCTTTCTACTGTCCTTTAAACCCTGCACATTTGTATAAATGTGAGAACCACATGCAGTATCTAATACCCATGTCGAGGAAGTAGAAACATGAATGTCTATAACATAAATACCTGAAGCGATAGCCCCGCTATCCTTCTTGTCCTTTTTCAGATCTTCCAGGTAGAGTTTGCAATTCCTCTTCCAATGACCGGGTTCATTGCAGAAGTAGCAGACTCCTTCCTTTGGAGGATTTGCCTTCCTGGGTGCAGGCTTGGTTTCGGGCTTGTTTGACTCTTTGGTCTTACCACCTGAGTCATTACACTTCCATTTGCCCTTCCCTTTCTTTTTCATACCCTTTCCTTTCTGAACCATTAAAACTGTGCTAGGCTTTTTCTTAATGCTTTGCTCAGCAGTTTTGAGCATCCCATGCAGCTCAGAAATTGATTTCTCCATGTTGTTCATGTTGTAGTTCATAACAAACTGGTCATAACTCTCCAGGAGTGAGTTGAGGATCAAGTCCGTAGCTAACTCCTGGCTCATGGGAAATCCAAGCCTCTCAAGGTGATCAATATAGCCTTTCATCTTTAACACATGAGTACTAACTGATGCAGCTTCAGCCATTTTGCAGGAATGTAAGGCCTTTGTGGTCTCATACCTTTCTTGCCTTGCCTGTTGCTGGAACATTTCCTTGAGATGTACTATCATCTCATGAGCCTCTATGAGTTCCAGATCTTTTTGGAGCTCTGGAACCATAGTGGCAAGCATCAGGCAACCTACATCCACAGAGTCATCCTTATGCTTTGTGTAAGCATCTCTCTGAGCTCTTGGAGCATTAGCTATAGGCTCCTCAGGAATGGGTTGATCTAGGACATAAGCCTTTCTTTCCTACTTGAGAACAATTCTCAAGTTCCTGAACCAGTCAAGAAAGTTTGTCCCATTAAGTTTGTCCTTCTCAAGGACCGATCGCAATGATAGTGTAGCAGTATTACTAGTCTACATGATTCTACAATTAAAATATGCAAAGTTAGTTAGTAATCTCCCACTAAATTAACAACCCTCAATATAATAATTAGTAGGCTAAGATCCATATTTGGCTTAAACTTAAGTCCGCTTTGGCAAGACGCTTAAATTCAAGTTATTTAGGTAGGTAACCTATTTACCAATTACATCACATGTAAGTCTTAGATCTTTATGGGATTTAATCATCATATGATCTGGCATGTTTAACCCCATCTAATGCCTTGAGATTCAAAACCCTTTTGTTAATCTCAATTAAGTCAAAACAATAATGAATATTAAGAGCATCACAATTACACAAGCTTGTCTCATCAAGATAACTCAAATGCATCCACTTTGGTGGTTTCCACAATTGAGCGATCTAGGTTTTGACAAGTATTCATTGCGTACACATCGCATATATATCACATGTATAAGAATCATAAACACAATTTAAACACACAATTGATCTGGCTCTGATGCCACCGTAAGGATCGGTAGGCACAGCGGAAGAATTTTAAAAAAATTTCACCGATCCTAATCGAGGATCTATCAACGGCGTTTAAACCAAGTTGGAAGGATTCATACCTTTTGATGATTCAGAGTTTTCACGATCTTTAGGAGCCAACACGTCAGGTCCGCTCCCTCTACCGGTATCCACACGAATGCTCTCCAACCGAGACTGCGTGCTAGTACCTCTAATGTCTCTAAGGGTTTAACTTGCTGCTCTCAATTCTGATGTACCCTGAGTCTATCAGCTCTATCAAGTTTATAACCCATGAGGGTTATTTTCAAATTTCAAAATTAATCATCATTAATTTCAAAATTAATTAACAATTAATTATCTTGATGAGCTAATTAAATAAATTCAGTTTAAATTAAATCTGTCCAACAGTTTTAATTTAACCTATTTATTTAATCTAAATAAAGAGCCATTAGATTTAATTTATCTTCATAAATTAAATCTGAGATACTATATCTCTATCATGTTAGTTATTAAATTTAATATATCTTAATAAATTAAATTTAACACCAACACAATATAATAATATCATATAATATATATATATACATATATATATAATATCTTTCAAAAATATATATCTATATAATATTATTAAATATAATAATATAATATATATATCTATATAAGATATATATTTCGAATATATATATATATATATCTATATAATATTATTAATGAATTTTATATTATATATATATATAAATATAAAATTCATCCACCCTAAATCAAACATTATCTCGTGTTGGGCCATTCTTGTGTGCGACCCTGTAAGCCCATATGAAGTTGGCAGTGGGCCAATAACTACACTAACCCAAAAGTCGCAAGCGGCCTCTAGCAAGACATTACGACTACCCAATTCATATGAGGATCGTTATCACGATGCAACCTGTCATACAACCATGTCACGTCCCTTATGTCACACGATATATCGATCAAGGATAAGGCATGGAAAATGTCATCCTCTTGTTCCTGACCATTACTTTCTCGATTCCTGAGTAGCCTGATAACAGACAGAAACTCCTTTCATCATAGTATGGCCATACATTTCTCAGACTCACTCATCGAGGGGCCTAGTAATATCTCTCTACTAATGTGAGGGACAAATTCCATCTTGATCATTCATATTCCTCTACATGAAAAACCACCAAACCCAATCGTAGCCTTTATCATCACCCGGTCAAAAGTGACTTTTGACTAGTTCAAAGCTTATGTACTCTCATGTAGGAATCCATGATGACCTCAGGTCTAAGGGCATTGTGACGCGGTTATACATGAGAAAAGCTTATGACTTGATCCATGTAGCTTTCTCATAGTGGGTCGGTCCAGCACCTTGTACTCTTACAAGTGCCTAAGACTTTGATTCGTATCTCCATATCTTATCAAAGTCATACTGGTCTTGTTTCATCTATGCTCCCGTATAGATGACCGATTAGGGACATTTTAGGACAATCTTTATGAATTATCCAAGGATACAATTATCACAGTTAACATGCAAATAATATGATAACAGAATGGAGAAATTTCAGTAAAATAATAATGTTTAAAGTACAATGATTGGCCCTTAGGGCACAATTTCCAACATAAAGAGTAAGGAGAAATATCACCGAAGTGTACACCGGGTGTTATACTGGTTCGGCCACAACCACTTTGACCTACATCCAGTCCTCAGAGCTTCTCTGAGAGTTTCACTATAACTTCCAAGATTCAGTGGGTTATTGGCACCTTAGTACAAGCAAGTTCCTTCACCTGGACACTCGCTCCCCCTTACAAGTTGTAATCCAATCCTAACTCAAGGTTCCACAACTTTAAGTTATCTCAATAATAAATATTGGGTATGAATGAAATATCTCTCTCACAGAGTGAATAAGAATCACTGACGTATAGAATCACTAAAATGAGTAAAACAGAGTAATGAACTTGATGATACGTTCGTGTGTGTTCTTGTTATTCTTCCTCTGTTTGGATGTTCCCATATATATAGATATGTTGGTGATGACCATTGGAACATTTTCTTCTCGTCCGTTAGAGAGTGCACAGCCATTGTTGACTTTTCCAGTATTTGAAAAATATTCGTTTGCGGTAGGTGGCGGTAGGTGACATTTGAACATTGCATTTGACTTTCTTTATTTGGTAAGATCTCTTCATTGTTTATCTGTGGATATGCTAAGAATACTAATATAATGAAAGATTAATCATATAGGAAACAAATCAATGAACGTTAGAATGATTTCTGAATTTCTGGACTTGCATACTCGAGTATTCATTAAAGTTTACTCGAGTACATACTCGAGTATCATCGGGTAAACATGATAAACTGCAATTCAATAAGCAAATATAACATTACTCGAGTAGTGCATGGAATAAACAAAACTTCAAACCTTTGGAAATACTTGTTTACTCGGGTACCTACTCGAGTAATGCACTCTTTTCTTCATAGGTTACTCGGGTACCAACTCGAGTAAACCTTCAAATGGACTTTAGGTTACTCGATGCTTTACTCCAGTAATGTTGTCAGGATTTCAAAGCCGAGAGCATTTCAAGTTTGATTACCTTGTTACTCGAGTACATACTTGAGTAAACATTTTTTTTTTGCATAGCTTACTCGGGTAATGACCTGAGGTTTTACTTCAAAATAACTCTGCATACTCGAGTACTTATTCGAGTAATCCACTTCAAATAAGTCATTAAATACCTGCATACTTGAGTAGTAACTCGAGTGAAGTATGATAAAACCAGATCAAGTTATTCGAGTACTACCTTCAGGTTTTTGATTACCACAGTGAGTTACTCGAGTAGCTCATCGAGTAACGTTGGCAGGGTTGAAAATGCCGAGGCAACATATTTCTTGAAACAGGGGACTCGAGTACATACTCGAGTATCATTGGCAGGCTGAGAGCAACTGGAAGTCTTTTACATGGTTACTCGAGTAACGTTGGCAGGCCGAGAGCAACTCCAAGTGAATTACCTGTTACTCGAGTACCTACTCGAGTAACATTGCAAGGCCGAGAGCAACTTGAAAACTTTTACCTTATTACTCGAGTATCATTGGCAGGTTACTCGAAGGTGTCTCTGGTTACTTCAAGTTTCTGTCTCTTTACTCAAGTACTTACTCGAGTAATGCCTTAGAAAACTTGCTTCTAATCAAGTTTCTCAGCTTTTTCTCTTGGCCTTTCTTCATTATTCCAATGCTTACTTCAAGTGATGATTTTCCCTGTTATTACTTTGTTCAAACTTATTTATTAACCAAATCATTTTCATAATATTCTTTGTTATCATCAAAACATGAGATCTACCAGTTGACAACCAAGAGGGGGCGAATTGGGTGTAAGTTAAAAACATAAGAACTCTAAAAGTCTTTTTGCATTTTACCATAAGCAATAAATATGAAAGTAATGAATTATAAATCAAAAGTTAATATATGATGGAAATATAAGAGCTTAAGGATGAGAGTATGCAAATTGTGATTTATCCTGGTTCGGTCTAATCTGCAATGGCCTACATTCAATCCCCAGGCTCCTGAGATTTTCAAATCCACTATCTTCTTGTTTAATCTGGGTACAAGAGAAGCCTTTACAACTCACAAGTTTAGCTAGGCACTTGTGAAGCCTTTTACAAATCTCTCACAGAGTTACTCCCCCTTACTCACCGTAAGGTTACAACCAAGTTAGTCCCCCTTACATACCCCATAAAGATACAACTTTGATGATGAAAGATTATAATCGATCTTTTCTCTTAAAAGTGAATAAAATAAACACTGAAGTATAATACAAATAATTTTTCTCTCAAAGGTACATGATATAGAAACTAGAGAAATAGAGACTATGTACGACGAGCATTGATGTCAGGATGTTGGCATTTAGATGATGTATGCACTAGATCTCTCTTCCGTTTTGGATGATCTAAACATAGTGAAGAAAAAAGAGGAAATACTAGAATGGTAATTAATTATCAAAAATTAAACGAATTAGCAATAAGAAATAGATATCCTATACCTAAGATGGGTTTGTTATTCAACCTAATAAAAGGAAAAACTATATTTAGTAAGTTAGATTGTAAATCAGGATTTTTTCAAGTAAAATTAGAAGAAGATAGTAAGAAATATACAACCTTTAGTACATCAGAAGGATTATATGAATGAAATGTATTACCAGTGGGATTTCACAATAGTCCTAGTATATTTCAGGAATATGTGTTAAAAATGTTATTACCTATAAGAGATTTTGTATTAATTTATATTGTTGATATATCGATATTTTCAAAAGACGAAAAAGAACATGAAGAACATTTAGAACAATTTACAAAATTAATTGAAGAAAGAGGTTTAAATATATCACCTTCTAAAATAGAATTAAGAAAAGAAAAAATAAATTTCTTAGGACAAGTGTTAACAAAGATGGACTAGAGTTACAGGATCATATAAATCAGAAAATATTTTATTTTAAGAAGATTACAAGTAAAGAAGAATTACAATCATTCTTAGGATTAGTAAATCAAGCAAGAAATTATATTCCTAATTTGTCAAAATTAACAGCAAAAATATCCAAGTTAGCAGGTGAAAAAACTATATGGAAATGGGATAATAATATAGAAAAAGTAGTAGAAAATATAAAAATGTTATGTAAAGATTTGCCTAAATTAACTTTACCTCTAAAAGAAAATATAAAATGGATAATTTATACTGATACCTCAGATAATTATTGGGGTGCAGCATTATATCATGAAGATGAAAATGGAATTGAAAAAATAACAAGATATACGAGTGGAAAATTTAATGAATCCCAAAGTAGATATTATTCTAACTGGAAAGAATTATTAGCAGTTGTAAAAGCTGTAGAAAAGTTAGAATTGTTTATTGTAAATAGCACATTTATAATAAGAACATATAATACTCAAGTAAAACACTGGTTATCAAGAGGAATAAAACAAAATAAATTGAGTAATAAAATGTTAATTAAATGGCAAACAGATTTAACTTATTATGATTATGAAGTTGAGTATATCAAAGGAAAGAATAACTTAATTACTGATTATTTGAGTAGATGGAATCAGTAAACAGGTTTGGAAGGCACAGTCCTGTAAACTATATGAATAAAGACGAAGAATCATCTCCTTTGATGAACCAACTTGTAATAAAGATTAATATTCTTGAGATGAATATGAGTTTATTAAGTAGTCAAGTAAGTACTAGTATACAAGGGCTAACCAGCTCTATTTCTAGTATAAATGACTCTCTTAATGATCTCTATATTCAATTTGAGAATTTTAAGCTGTGTAAGGCAAACAATGCCAACCCAAGTATAAGTACAGATGTCCAGACGAATAATGCTACTTATAAGGGCAAAGAGGCAATCATTGTCAGTCCAGAACCATCTGTAAAAGGGTCGTCACCTTTGGTGAGTCATCTACTCACAATTTAATTGAGTCATTAGGATTTAATTCTAGTACACCTATAATCCAAACCCTTGTAATCCAAAAAGAAACCTTATCTTTTTCCCAAATAATGGCCCTACAAGAAAAAGAAAAAGAAAAGCCAAAAAAGAATAATCTTATACCAGAATCCTATAATATTTTTTATATTCCCAAACAGTATAATTTCTATAAGATCATTGTCAAGAAATTGAACCAATTAGCCTTGTCTCATAAGATGATTAAATATGTCTCCCATTATGCTTTTAATAAAGCTATCATATACCCAGGAACTCCTCCGAGTATTGTAAGGGCTTTATATTAGTATGGTTTAATTCAAAGTATTTACCCATCACATTTTATGAAAGAAATCTCTGAGTTACCCCAAATTGTTACCAAATCTGTAGAATAATATTATAAGATTGTAACAAAACACCAAGTCTTTATAAAGTTTTACTCAACTGTAGCTGAGATTACGCTAGATAAGTTCTAAATGCCAATAAATTTGATTAGACTTGGAACTACGAAGAAACCACTTGAATATGATCTAGAAATCAAAGAAGAAATTGAAGATAATACATGAAATTTAATAAATTGGAATAATATATATATTATGAAACAATTGGGCACATATAAAAATCCTAACATAAAAGATATAATGGAAATATATAGTTTGGAATATACCCTAAATATGATCCCAAAAGATGTAAGAGAGATAAATTAAAATTAGAAAAAAAAAGAGTCTAGAGAGAAATGAATGAAAATAGAATGACTACGCCTCCTATAGGAAACAAAGGTAGGCTGTGCTGAGGTAACCTGAAAGAGGAAGGTTGAGATCCAAATAGAGGATTCTCTATAAATGGTTCCTTTATGAAAGAGGACAGGATTCCTTCCATAACCCGGGTTATACTTGATCAAACATCATTCTAGTTTTACTTGGTAGAGTTCCTGGTTGTCTGGAATTCAGCATATTTGCAATTTGGCCCATCTGGATCTCCAAGTTCTTTATTGAGGCAACTTGGCTTTTTGATTGTTGCATCAGTCCTAGCTATGAATTGAAATGTATTCATGGTTAGTTGAGCCAATGCATCCTCCAAATTCACTTTCTGTTGTGGTGGATTTGGTTGTTGAAAAGCTTGCTGCTGGTAGTTCTCTTGCGGGTTGAATGCATTTTGATTATTCCTCCAACTAAAGTTTGGATGATTTCACCAACCTGGATTGTACGTGTTTGAAAATGGGTCATTTCTTTGGTTTCTGATGAAATGAGCTTGCTCCGGGGTGAATGAGGGTCCTTCTTGGCATTGTGTGCTCACATGAGGTCCTCCATATTGATCACAAGCTTCCGTAGGAGTGCTGATTACATTTGCTTGGGTTGTCAATGATCCTACTTGCTTGGATATAGATGAAACTTGAGAAGACAAAGTTGTAAGGACATCCAGCTCGTGTACTCCAAGTAGTTTCTTTGAATTGCTACGTTTAAAAGGCCATTGATATGCATTGGTTGCCATCTCCTCAAGTAGATAGTAAGCATCGTCTATATTTTTTCCCATTAAAGATCCTCCAGCTGCAGCATCTACAAGAATTCTAGATATGTGCGTCATCCCACTATAGAAAGTTTGCAGTTGCCACCAATTTGGTAACCCATAATGCGGACATCTCCTTAGCAACTCCTTGTATCTATACCTTGCTTCATAGAGGCTTTCTTGTTCATGCTGGGTAAATGAGGCAATTTCATTCCTCAATTTAGCAGCTTTTACTGAAGGAAAGTATTTCTCCAAAAATTTCTGCACCATCATCTCCCATGTAGTTATGCTTCCCATTGGTAGAGATTGTAGCCAACTCTTAGCCTTATCCCTGAGTGAGAAAGGGAAAAGTCTAAGTCTAATGATGTCATCAGTAACACCATTATGCTTGAATGTGTCGCAAATCTCTAGGAAGTTGGCTATATGTGCATTAGGATCTTCTGTTGGTAAACCACCGAACTGATTTGCTTGCATCATCTGGATAATTGCCAGCTTGATTTCAAAGTTATTAGCTGCTACTGGTGGTCTCGTGATTCCAGAATTTGTCCCTATGACTGTTGGTGTTGCATAGTCACGGAGTGTTTTGGTATCAGTTGTTCCTCCCCCCAAATTTGCCATCGGATTGCTCAGGATTGAAGTAGACTACTTCCGAACTCTTCAATTTCTTCAGCAAGTTCTTTCGATCTCCGAATCAAAAGGCTATAGTTCAGTCTCCTTCGATCTGGTCATACACTAAGCAAAAGCCTAAAAAGAAACACAAGACACCAAGAAGAAAAAAATGTAATCTAAAGACCAAATTAGTATTAAAATTACTTGGTATTGATATTAATGACAACAATCCCGGGCAACGGCGCCAAAAACTTGTTACGAGTTTAGATGATCAATTAAATAATGCAAGTGTACACTGTCGTAATCAAGTAATATAGAAGTGAGTAGAGTATCGTTCCCACGAGGATTGATCACTAAGTACCAAAATGGGTAATTTTAATTCTATTTAGTCGATCGATAAATTGGTGATTGAGAGTACAAATAAAATAAAAATAATTAAATGAGTGCAGTTGATATGAAAACAAATATGAGAAAAAGTCCTAGGGATTAGATTTCACTTAACAAATTATGGATTGAATCACTTATCTATTCTAGCCCAATTTATTCCACATGATTGATAGTCGAGTTTCCCTAATTTAATTACTAGCCTCTTCCAAGGTCAAGCAATTCTATAATTAATTGCTAATCCAATATATTCCTATATGAATTTAAGCAATTAATTATGTATTAAGATTTATGGAACTCAATAAGACTACACAACTCATATGAATATATTCCTATTTCATATGCAAGTCATGGTTTTAATTATAGGATCTACACACATGTATCTCCTTCCGGTCTCAACATGCATATTGTAATCATTCAAAAGGTGGCTAATCAAATGAAAGCATTAAGAACAATAATTAAAACGCAATCATGAAGGAGAAATTAAAACTAGATTTAATAAGTTAAGATTCAATCCATCATTAGTAAGCTACGTCATCACCCTAGGAAAATGAAATTTAGCTCATGATAAAATTAAAAACAAAATCAAAATAAATTGACATTATATAAAGCTAGAATGAAATCTTCATAAATACTGCATAAACTTGAATATTAAATTCTCAAACATAAATATACAATCAAAAATATACATGAAAAAACTGGAGAAAAATAGCCGTCCATTTAGGAGGTAAAACCTTCCATGTAGGCAGCATGCAAAAAGTAATACAATACTAAGCCTTCCATGTAGGAGGCATACAGAAAATAATATAATACCAAGCCTTCCATGTAGGAGGCATGCAAAAAGTAATGCAATACATAAAATTAAAAATAAAATATAACACAATTTATTCAGAACTGTCAGAGAAAATATCTCTCCCTATCAGAGAAGTATCTCTTTATCAAAGAAAATATCTCTATGCCTCTTCTGAATCTAGGCTTGATGCTTGGTATTTATAGGCAGCGCTGTGTCACTTTTTTCCACGATGCTACAGTGTTTTTGCCAATTTTTTCCACAATGCTACAGTAGTGAACAGTAACCTGTCGGTGGATTTACGCGTTTTTTTCCATGTTGCTACAGTGATTCCATCCGCTACAGTAACGTCCTGATACAGTGATTTCGTCATGAATACTGACCGACGCTACAGTACTGACCTTTTTTATATTTTTCTTTATTTTTTAAATACTATTTATTTTACACCCAAATATATTATATTAAGCTCAAATATCATCCATAAAATCATCATATAAGGGAAAATAAATATGTAAATATTTCACTTATCACCTCCTATAGGAAACGAAGGCAGGTTGTGCTGTGGTAACTTGAAGGAGGAAGGTTGAGATCAAAATGGAGGATTCTCTCTATAAATGCTTCCTGTATGAAATAGGACAGGATTCCTTCCATAACCCGGGTTATACTTGGTCAAACATTATTCTAGTTTTATTTATTAACTCCTAATAAATATTTTGATTTTTGCTAGTGTGTCTGTATTCCTTAATTTCTTTATTTCTTCAATTTAAATTCCCCAAAGTTTACATGCTGCCCAGGTCTGCCTCACTCATGGTATTAGAGGTATGTTTCTAATGATAAAATGGAAGCCTATATCCCCAATATTCTCATACCTGCTTCTGCTACTTTCTTGTTTGTTTTAAATTTCAACATATTGTGATTAGTAGCTAATTTAGTTTATATTGTTAAAAGAATTATATTTTAAGTTTGGAAGTATAATGAATATAATTACAAATCTTGAACCTCGAATATATGAAATTGAATGTAAGAACTTGCCTGAAAGTTCATATTTACCTTTAATAGGAAATCAATAAGTAACTTGTATGTTTACCCCATTTATGGTTGGAGGCCAAGGAGATAATACATGGAATTCAATAAATTGGAATAATATGTATATTATGAAACAATTGGGTACATATATAAACCTAACATAAAAGATATAATGGAAATATATAGTTTGGAGGATAATCTAAATATGATCCCAAAAGATGTAAGAGAGAAAGTAAATTTAGAAGAAAAAAAAGTTTGGAGAGAAATGAATGAGAATAGAATTACTACGCCTCCTGTAGGAAACGAAGGCAGGCTGTGCTGAGGTAACCTGAAAGTGGAAGGTTGAGAGCCAAATGGAGGATTCTCTGTAAATGGTTCCTGTATGAAAGGGGATAGGATTCCTTCCATAACCCGGGTTATACTTGGTCAAACATCATTCCAGTTTTATTTATCAACTCCTAGTAAATATTTTGATTTTTGCAAGTGTGTCTGTGTTCCTTAATTTCTTTATTTCTTCAATTTAAATTCCACAAAGTTTACATGCTACCCAGGTCTACCTCACTCATGGTATTAGGGCTATGTTTCTAATGATACAATGGTAGCCTAGATACCTAATATTCTCATACTTGCTTCTGCTACTTTCTTGTTTGTTTTAAATTTCAACATATTGTGATTAGCAGTTAATTTAGTTTATATTGTTAAAAGAATTATATTTTAAGTTTGGAAGTATAATGAATATAATTACAAATCTTGAACCTCAAATATATGAAATTGAATGTAAGAACTTGCCTAAAAGTTCATATTTACCTTTAATAGGAAATCAGGAAGAAACTTGTATGTTGACCCCATTCATGGCTAGAGGCCAAGGAGATAATACATGGAATTTAATAAATTGGAATAATATGTATATTATGAAACAATTGGGTACTTATATAAATCCTAATATAAAAGATATAATGGAAATATATAGTTTGGAAGATACTCTAAATATGATCCCAAAAGATGATAGAGAGAAAGTAAATTTAGAAAAACCTAAAGATAGAAGTAATAAATTAGAATTTTTAAGTTAGTCTTGAGACGAAAAAATGTATAATATAATGAAAAAAGTAGAATATAATAGAGAAGAGTTGAAACACATAAAGAATAATGTAACAAATATATTGAATTCATTAGGAATAAAAGAATCTGAACCAATAATGACAATAGAAAAATCAGAATTTGATCTAGAATTAGAACCTATAGAATCTATATTTAATAAACATAGACAGTTAAACATGATGAAAGCATTAGATGAAAAGGATAAAAAAGAAGAAATTAAAGGGCAGATGTATAAACAGACTATGGATGAAAATGTAAGACAAACAAGAATAAAAGTTGAACAACTAATAAAAGGACAACAAGTATTAAATAATATTTTATGATCAATAAATGATAGATTAAGTAAAACAGAAACAGAACAAAAACAAATAATTGAAGTTGAGAAGCCAAAAATAAAAATAGAAAGAAATGAAGAATTAGAATAAGGAAATAAAATTGCAGAAATAATATGTTATTCCGAAAATATTAAAGATATTTTAGAAATATATAAACCAAAAATGAATATGATGAATCACTAGTGGAAAATTCACTTTTAAGATCGGTTAAAATAGACATTTTAGACCGGTTCTTGATCTGGTTTTGATATAGCCGGTCTAAAAAGTAGATCGGTCTAAAAAGCCTGCTACTATAACCGGTCTTAAAAAAATTTTTAAAACCAGATATTATAAAATTGGTCTAAAAATAAATATTTTTAGACTAGTTATCAGAGGAACCGGTTTAACAGGTTCAAATTTTAGATCGCTTTTTCAGAAAACCGGTCTAAAATTGCAACTTTTTAGATCGGTTCTCTCCAAAATCAGTCTTAAATATACTTTTTAGACCGGTTTTGGAGAGAACCGGTCTTAAAAGTTGATTTCTTTTTTAAATTTTCGTTTAAAAGATATACCCAGCAAGCCATTTCCCCTGTTAAAACATTTCACTCAGCAAGCAGCAGCCAGTTCAACGACATTCAAATAAATCTTCTTCTCTTACAGATTATATAACTAACATCTTAATGACATGTGAGAGACTCAAAACTCATTAGAACATATTAAAACTCAACTCCCTAATGCTTAAACAGTACTGGCTGAAACAGAAGCAAGGAAAACACCCATGAATAATAAACTCACAATCATAGACATAATCATAATGCAAGGAAATCATACAACCATGACAATGCTGTTTTGACGAAGTTCCTTATCTTTTCACTTACATACATACATTAAAGATTAAATTACATTAATGACAATGCTGTTATTCATTAGGGCCAAAATACTTTATACACACTCTTCTCAGGCTGATGATCACTAGCGGGCCTAGCTTCGGAGAATCTACACTAAGACGTACACCTCATATCCTTTATTTTCCTATGACGACAACAAAAAAAGTAGTTATATATATACACAAATAACAATATACATAATTCAAATATAGTTCATGATAATTATTTTAGCTAGCTAACCTTTAATGTAGTTTTATAAAGGGATATTCTCCCATATCCCTTCATGATGATCGTTTCTTGTGCCGTGTTCAGTCATTCGACTATTTCCTTTCCATACAATTTCCTTATGAGCATTAATGTAATCTTGAACTTCATCAATATTATTCAAGATGTACAAGTGGACTTGTTGCAATTCATCAAGATTTATACTCTTTACTGAAGCCCCACGTTTATCGCCTTCTTCGTCATGACGTTCAGGAAGTCCAATGTGTCCTACATTTGACAAGTAATCTTGACAAAACTCTATGGCTTCTTCAGAAACATATTTCTGAACAATAGATGCTTCAAGCCGGTTAAGGTTCTTCACATATCCTTTTAGGATTTTCATAGTTCTTTCAATTGGGTATATCCATCATAAATAGATAGGGCCACACAACTTGATCTCCCTGACTAGATGAACAATTAGATGTACTATGATGTCAAAAAAAGAAGGAAGAAAAAGCTTCTCAAGCTGGCATAAGATCAGAGATCCTTTATTTTCTAGTTCATTCAATTTTTCTGTCTCAATGACTTTACTACAAATAGCATTGAAGAAGAAATGAAGTCTAGTCAAAATATATTGAAGATCATATTCGGCAGTGCCTTGATAGCTACTGGGAGTAGTTGTTGCATTAAGACATGACAATCATGAGACTTTAGCCCCACTAACTTCAAGTCTTTCATCGACACAAGCTTGCTAACATTTGAAGAATATCCTGAAGGAACTTTGATGCCATGTAAATAGCCACAAAAGCTTCTTTTCTCATCCGTAGACAAAGTATAAGCAGTTGGAGGACAAAAAGTTCTCTTACCATATGGCTTTGGATGCAAGTCTTCTTGTATCCCCATTTCTTGCAAATCTAATCTTGCCTTCATGCCATCCTTAGAACTACCTTGTATGTTAAGTAGTGTCCCAACAATACTATCACAAAAGTTTTTTTCCACATGCATGAAATCAATACAGTGTCTCACATCAAGCTTCGGCTAATATGGAAGATTGAAGAAGACAAACCTTTTTTTCCATGTACTTTTCTCATTACTATTCTTTGTAGTCTTACCAAAGATAACATTCATATTTTTCACCTTTTCATAAACTTGCTCCCACAGTCAATGCCTTTGGAGCATCTTCAAACTCTTGTCCACCAAAAAAAGCTTTCTTGAATCTACGATACGGGTGGCCTCGTCTAAGAAATCTCCTATGGCTAAGATAAACTGTCTTTCTTTCATGTTGAAGTTAATGGTATCATGTTCCTTCTTCACAAATCGAACATGCTTTATGGCCTTTAACACTATAGCCTGACAAGTTTCCATATGCAGGGAAGTCATTTATAGTATAAAAGATCATGGCTCGTATTTTAAGAACCTCCTTCTAGTTCGTGTCAAAAACATCAATACCTTCATCCCACAACTCCTTCAAGTCTTCGATTAAGGGTTCCAAGTAAACATCTATGTCATTTCCAGGCTGTTTTGGTCCTGAAATCAATATAGATAACATGATGTACTTTCGTTTCATGCATAACAGAGGAGATAAGTTGTAAATTACCAACAGAGCAGGCCATGAACTATGTATACTGCTCAGGCTACCAAACAGATTCATGCCATCCGTGCTAAGCCTAAGCCTAAGGTTCCTAGGCTCTTCACCGAAGGCAGAAAATAATTGATCGATTTTCTTCCATTGAGAAGAATCAGCCGGATGTCGAAGCTTTCCATCGGATATCCTCTCATCCACATGCCATCTCAAATTTCTTGCATCATTTTCATTAGCAAACAAGTGCTTGAACCTTGGTATGATTGTAAGGTACCACAATACTTTTGCAGGGGCGTTATTTGATTTGTACCTCGGGGTTTCACATATCGGACACTGTTATTCCTCTTCACGCTCTTTTCTATACAATATACAATCATTAAGGCATGCATGGATCTTTTTATACTTCATCCCTATTGGACACAATATTTTCTTAGCATCATAGTATCGAGAAGGCAACATATTATCATCTGGAAGCATGTCCTTAAAAGCCTCAAGCGTTTTTGAAAAACTCTTGTTGCTTTATCCATGCCATGTCTTCAAGCTTACCAATTTCAATACTGCTTTCAACAATTGGTACTTTTTACACCCCAGGTAAAACGGCGTCTCAGCATCACTACACATATTACCATATGCATGTGATTGCTCAAAAGTCTCTTCTCGTACATCACGAATAATATCCTCTATCCGATTATTCGTATTCGTGTCATTATCATCAACGTTCGCTCCCCCTATTAAGATGAACTTGGCCTTTCTAATTCTTCACCATGCCATACCCACACTGTATAACTCTTACAAAATCCTTCACAAATTAAATGTGTATATATATCTGCAGTACTTAGTCGCTTCTCATTCAAACATACTACACAAGGGCAACAAAATTTCCCATTACCATCATCGGCATTTCTACTAGCGAAGTCTAAAAAACCCCTCACCCTATTATCATATTCAACACTCGTTCGTTTAGCGTTTATCCAACTATGATCCATATATATCTCAACACTTCTAGCACCCTATATCCAACAACAAAAGGATAGACAAAAAAAACAACAATAGAGTTTTAGATATTTCAACGAAATTAACAGGCACCATTTGAAACTAGTATCATTTTAACAAAACAATAATACTGACAATAATCAAACAACTGCACTAAATTAAAATAGAACATAGAGTGGTATAAATCCAAGCCAAATATCACAGTGATGTAATTTAAAGTCAAACCATATATCTAACAAGAATGTGAAGATTTAATTTTTTTCCAGATTACGTTTAAGTGCTCAAAGCAACAACAAGAACCATTTTTTCATATAACATTATTAATTATTGAACGACGTACAACTAAATAACAGATCGAACATTAACTTGATTGAAGACCAAGGAGTGAGCTTCAACCCAAAGTCATGGTGGCGTCGAATGAGGTTAAAATGAAGTCCTCAAATTCACGGCACTAATAAAGGGAAGTCAAGTCAGAGGAGAATGGTCACTACGGAGAATAAAGGTGGCGGTGGAGAAGACTGACGATAATTAAAGAACAACGATGACGAACACAGCAACGACATCGGTAATGACGGAGGAGAGTTGAGCAAATGAGGGACGGGACTCCATGGACGAGTTTAGAACAAGCACAGACAGAGCTCACAGAGAAATGACAAAAAGAAAAGAAAGGGTTCATAGAGCGCGCGATTTGGGCACGGGAGTAAAAATACTAACAAAAAATCTTACCTTTAAGACCATTTTTATTAAAAATCGGTCTTAAAAGAGTGAAATTTCACATTTGTAAAAACCGGTCTTAAATGCAACACATTTAAGACCAATTTATAGAAGAATCAGTCTTAAATGTTTTACATTTAAGACCAGTTTTTGTAAAAGCGAGTCTTAAAATGTTAAAATTTTTAAATTTAAAATTTTTTTAACATTGCTAAAACCGGTCTTAAATATTTTACTTTTAAGATCGGTTTTTATGTAAACCGGTCTTAAATGTTAAAACATTTTAAATTCATAAAAATTTTAACATTTTAAGACCGGTTTTATTTATAACCGGTCTAAATAAATTTTTTAAGACCGGTTTTTTAAGAACCGGTTTTAGAAGTTTAATATAAATACAAAACTGCCACCGCGCAAACTTTAAAGACCTTATCCGCCAAAACCGGTCTAAATGTAGCAGTCTAAAAGGTCTTTTTTCAGTAGTGAATGTTATAGATAGTGAAGAAGATGAAATAGAAAGATTAATGGGAAAAGAAGGATAAGAATTATAACATATTCAAACAGATTTTAAAAATGCTACATAATAACAGGATATTTCAAAAATAATACAGAATTAAATACTAGAGTTGTAATAGAAGAAAGAGGATATACTAATATAAAGATGGAAATTGATTCTGAAAAAATAAGAACTGAAGAAGATTATAAGAGAACTAGAGAACAAAGAGAAGCAGGACTAAATGAAGAAGAAATGAAACATATAAAAAATATAAGAGAAGAAAATATAGGTTTTGAAATGAAATTTAATACACCTGATCAACTATGGGTTACACCTAGTAAAATAGGATTTATACTGCCACCTATAGAACAATATGAAACAAGAAGTATACCAATGTCAGGAATATGGTTGGATTTAAATTGTACATTAGAACCAGAAAAAACAATAGAAGAATGGTCTAGAGCACAAATAATAGCATTAATAGGAAGAAATTTAGATTTTCAATCAACAAATTTATTAATAGAATCAAGCTTTTTAGGAAATGTATTGAATTGGTGGAAAAGTTAAGATGAAGTTTGGAGAGAACAAGTAAGACATATGAATAAAAATGAATATAACAGTAAAAAAGAATATTATGTAAAATTAGTAAAAAGATATGAATATATGTTAAGAACTGAATTTGTAGGAAGAAGTCATGCAATAGAAGAACAGACTACAAGTAATGAAGCTATAAGGCATTTGTATCAAATTGAAATATGTTCTTTAGAATCAAAATACCTAAATCAGTATATATGTGAGTTTCAAAAATATTATTATGAAATAAAAGAAAGTCCAAATGATAAAAGGATAAAATACTTAGATATGTTTTATATGAAGTTACCAAGATTGTTAGGAGATGTAATAATAGATTATTATTATAAGACATATAAAGATAATCCAGATATAATACCTTATGTAGATTCTTTAGTAAGAATAATAGATTATTTAAGAAATTATTTATCAGAAAAATATAAACAAGCTTGGAGAAATATAAAATATTATAAACAGAATAAATTAATATTAAGATGTGGAGAATTTGAAAAACCTCATAGATGGGGATGTAAAGACAGTGAAAAAAGAATAAAAAAAATATAAGAAAAATAAACAGTATAGAAAACCAATGAGAACGTAAAATAAATGTAGATATAAATTTAAGAAATATCCAAAAGAGAAATTTTATAGAAAATATAAACCAAGAAAATATTTTAAGAAAGAAAAGAAAATTGATTATAGTAAAAAAAATTAAGAAAATGTAGATGTTATAATTGTGGGAAAATAGGACATATATCAACAGAATGTAAGGGACTGAGAGATAAGAAAACAATGAAAATTCTAGAACAAGCCCAAGATTATGATTTAGAACCTTTAGAATTTGATGAAGAAATTTATAGTGACATAGAAAATCTAGAAATAGAAATATATAAAATAAAATTATTAAGTGATTCAGAATTAAGTGAAATAGAAGAAGAATTATTTAGATTCAGATGTAGAATATTTAGATGATGAGGAAGAAAATGAATTAAAATTATTTATGATGAAAGGAAAAGAAGTAGAAGAAATAACAAAAGAAAGGAATATGAAGATTATGAAGAATATAGAAACATATTAGAAGGGACTATTGAAAAAAGAATGACATTTAATGAAAAACGATATGCTAAAATAAAAGGTACGAAATTAAACTTAAAATTAGATCAATTAACAAATGAAAACTTTATGGGAAAAGTTAGTAAGATATTAAAATCTAAGAAAAATGTAAAAAGTTAGTGTGTAATATTAGAAAAAAAACATCTTATAGAATCATCATTAACAGAAGAAATATTAAGAATACCATTAATAAGTAAAGAATTAATAGAAAATGAAATATCGAAATTATCATTTAAAGAAGAAGTAACTGAGATATATATTACAGGAGTACAATTATTAGTAAAAGCATATTTTAGAGAAGAAATAGATTCACCGATAGAATTATTAATTACTGATAGAAGAATTATAAGTAGTGTAGAAGATAGTATATTAGGAATATTAGTAGGAAATTTAATATATCAAAAATTAAAATTTACTTTAAATACAAACTTTGCAATATCTAGAAATGATGAACATATAGATCAATCTATAATGATTTATCATAAGTTAAAAGGAATACAATTATTACGAGGAGCAAAAACTATAAGTATAACAGCAATGATAGTACTAGTATTCACAAATGAACATAAAATATTTAATAAATCGATAGGAAGAATAAGTATAGAAAAACAATTTATATCAATATTAAAAGAGATAAAAGTGAATCCTATAAATATTATATTACCAAAACTATTAGAAATTGAATTGGATAAAACAATAAGTATAAATGATAATAAAGGAAAAAGATTGATAGCCAATAATAATCTAGGAAATAGATCATTAAGAATCAATACTTTATCTGAACCATTAAAAATAAATATATATCCAAGAAGAAGCATAGATATAAGAAGTAGTAGTAGTAATAGATTAGCAGAAATACCTTTAATAGATACTCCCATAAATAATAATTTAGTAGAAATAAATCAAAAAATAGAAAATTTAGATATAACCCAAGAAAAAGAAGAAAGTAAAATTATAATGGAAATAAAGAAAAATGGTATCTGGCAAGAAATGATAACTCTAATAGATGAAACTAGAGAAAAGAGTAATATTGAAATAGGATATATGGATAATAATTGTGAAGAAACTGATAAAGGAATAAAAAAAAAATATAATTGTAAGATTTAATAAAAGAGATATAATACAATTAACACTATGAGTTAAAGAAAACACAAATAAAACATATAAGATAATTTTAGGAAAAGATTTTTTAAAAAAAGTAAGACCATATAGAAATCAAAAGGATAGAATAATATTTAACATAAATCATCAAACAATTGTAATACTAAAGTTAAAATGATATTAAACATAAATCAGACAGTTAAAGTAATAAAAATAATACTAGTAGAAAAAGATTATTATATAGATGAAGAAAAGATAATAATTCTAAGAGCTGATAGAGGAATGATGAATTATATAGTACATAGTATAAATAAAGCTAATCAAGAAGAAAGAAGACAGTTAAGAAGAGTATATTTTGAAGAACCACAAAATTTTGTACAAGAATATAATGAGGTAGTGATTAATATGATGAATAGGGATGAAATCAAGAAAATGTTTAAAGAAAAACTCGAATTACTATCTAGAGTTTAGTTCTTATGGATAGAATAACATTATATGATGAAACCAAATGGTATTATTATAATTCTAAGAACAATATAAGAATGAGAATACCAACAATAGAAAAAGTAATTATAAGAAAAATAGTTCATCATATGAAAAGAACAGATGATGATGAGAAAATAGTCTTAGAAAGAATATACAATAAATATAATCAAGAAACATATCTAAGAGTATATAATAGGGTTAAAAGAAGAGGAAAATATAGAGAAAGTGTAAGAAAAGATCTTAAAAAACAACTAGAATTACTTTCAAGAGTATAATATGGATATGTTAAATATGGATATTTTAAATAGAGATAGATTAATCTTAAATGAGGATGAATGGAGATATAAAAGGAAAGAATATATTACTATTATACCAAAAAAAATAAAAGCTTTATAAGATTAATACTAAAAAAGATAAAAAGAACTCATAAATGGGAAAATAGAAGACTAGAATATATATTTTTTAATCATCCATTATTATATGAAGAAGAATATGAAAGGGTGTTAGAAGAAAGAGAAGGAAGAAAAAGTGTAAAGAAAACCTTGAAAAAACATTTAGAATTATTGTCTAAGATATGAGTAGACTATTATATTATATTTTGATAAAGTTTAATTATAAAAAATATAGAGCTAGAAAATATTATGCTTTAATAGATACTGGAGCAAATTTAACAGTAGCAAAATATAATATTTTACCGCCAGAACTATGGAAGAGAAACAATAAAATGCTTAGAATGGAAAGTACAAGGAAAGAAATACATATGATAGAACTAGAAGCAAAAAATATAAATGTACAGATAGGAAATTATGAATTATTAATAAAATAATTAAATCAATATAATGAACCATCTTGTGATGTAATTTTAGGATTAGATTTCTTAGAACAATATTTTCCTATGCATATGATTAGTAAAGCTTTAATATTAACTATACCATGTAAACATGAAGTTTGGGGAATAAGAATAACAAGACCATATAGAAGTAAAGATGAAAAATTTTAGAAGAAAAATAATGAACATGAAGTACAATTTTTACAAAATAATAACCCAGTAGAAATACAAAATATGTTAGCAACATTAAACATAGTAGAAATAAAAACTATAGAACAAAGAATCATAGATAATTATAGTGATAATCCTTTAATACATGGGGAAAAATCTAAGCCTATAGCAAAAATAGAATTAAAAGATTACAATAAAGAAATAAATTGCAAACCTTATGCATGGATAGAGAATGATAGGAAAGAATTTATAATGCACATTGAAGAAATGAAAAAGTATAATTTAATAAAGGAAAGTAGATAAGAATATTCATCACCAACTATAATAGTTTCTAAATACAGTGAAGAAAAAAGAGAAAAAACTAGAATGGTAATTAATTATCAAAAATTAAATGAATTATCAATAAGAAATAGATATCATATACCTAAGATGGATTTATTATTCAACCTAATAAAAGTAAAAACTATATTTAGTAAGTTTGATTGTAAATCATGATTTTTTCAGGTAAAATTAGAAGAAGATAGTAAGAATACAATTCGATGTATAGTTTGAGAGTTATGTCCAAAATACCAAAGCTACCTTGTACTGTGACGGTGATTTCAGTGTCCACTTTCGAAGCTAATATCTCTCTCATCTGTTATGCAACTCTTATTCATGTTGTTCCAAGATTCTCCTATTGAGTTGAGCTTGTGTTCAGCATGCTTAATGCTCAATTGTATTGGCATATGTATTTGTTGCTTTGAATGTTGGAGCCAATATATTTCTCTTGTTTAAGTGTTAAAGCACCATTCCTTAAAGTTGATAGTTTATTCTTGTAGTATGTTAAGGAATAATCTTGCATAGAGCAAATTCTCTTGCTATAAGTAAAATAATTCTTGCAAGGAGAATGGTTAGTACCATCAAGTATTAAATTTATTCCACAAATCAAAGTCATCCTTTCTATACGATATGAAAGGAAAATATAAGAGTAAATCATCATCAAAACTAATTAAAAGATAGTGAATTCATATGAGTATGTTAAAAGAATTTTCTTTCAATAAATGAGATGAGCTTTTAAGATATAAAACACATGTGAATGTGAAGCTCCCATTTAATGAATGTGAGTATGTTAAAAGAATTTTCTTTTAATAACTCTCTTGGATTTGTAAAATCATTGGAAATTTTGTAGAGAGAATGAGTATGAAAATATAAAGATTAGAGAGAAATAAAGTTTTGAAAATGATGATACTATTCAAGGTTTTAAGGTTGTAACCCTGTATCCCTCGAGTTGTTACTTGAGTAATTCCACTCAACTATCACTCGAGTGCTCACTCGAGTAATGCAACTCAAAGAATTTTAATTAAGTAAGAATACAATACCTTACTCGAGTAATATTGTAATTACTTAAGCCATAATTCTTTGTAGTTCATTGATGCATCTTTGGCTAGTCACTTTCTGATGTATGATCAATAATAAGGGATTCTGAAGTGTAGTCTCTGAGCATTTAAGTATATCAAGATGAGCTCAAAATAAGGCCTTGAAGTTCTAGTTGATTAAGTCACAGAGTTTGTCTAATCATGCAATCCACAGAAGTGATGAACTCAACATTGTTCGTAGTAAGCTCTGTGTGATTGTTGAAACTCCTTTCTCAATAGCCTTGGACAAATGGACCAAAGAATGAAGACCAGGGAGACTAGCTCTAGCAAAGTGTTGTATCTCATCTATCCTTAAAGTGTCAGTTCTCATCCTCTATGCCTCTTTTGTTAACTTGGAATGATCTTCAGAATTACTTGGAGTAATTGTGGATTACTTGAAGTGATCCTTAGAATTACTTAGAGTAATTTTATATTACTTGAAGTAATTGCAGATTACTTGAAGGCCCAGTGTTTAGTAAACAATATTTGGAAGTTTTGATTCACCACAATACATAACTTCCTAACTCCTTCATCCACGACCTTAATGAGCTTCTAATTGGCAACATCAAGTGAAGCTCAGTCTGTTTGAATAATTGATCCAATGAAAGAGACTCTAGCTGATTTAGCTCTAGCGAGGATTATTCTTCATTATCTCCGATTGCCTTAGGTTCTACTCTCTGTCTCTAGCTAGTACCACCCACTAGTGACAAGTATATATTCATCCTTTGGATGTGCAGCATCTCAACCATAGGAGTCCTCAAAAGGGGCTCATTTGGTTCTAGGTACTACATCTTATTGGCCTTGAGGAATAGAGATACCAAATGAGAGTATGTTGTTGGAGCATGCCTTGTAAAAGCATATATGTACCTCTTGTTCTCTAAAAGACATGATCTCTCCAGTATTCCTTTCCTTCTTGCTAATAATATAGGCCATTGTATGATAATTCTTCTCAATGAAGTGAGTGAAGTTGTTAGTCTTGTTCACCATAGCTCTAGTTTAGATGTACCATATAATTTTGTGAAGATTAGACATAGAGCTAGGATGGTAGTTGAGAATCCTCATAGGCTCACCAAGCTTGATGATTCTGTACATCTCAGTGTCTTCCTCTAAACATCTCTGTTGGCTCTATATCACAATAGAAATGTCTTATCTCCTTGGAATGATAAGGAAGATGGGTAGGCAACAAAGACTCATAATGGCTACATTTGATCTTGGCTTAAGCTGCTTTGAGATGAATCTGATCTAGGTTCACTTAAGAGATTTTCTTCCTCTTTCTCTTTCTCTAACTGCACCACTAGCTAGTTACTTGCTAATGATGAGTTGTCACTCGATTGATTACTTAAGTGATACCATAGATTTAACTTCTGCTCACACTGCAACACTGCTAGTCACGCCTACTTTGTTAGCATCTGATCTTTGTATCCCAAAGTAGAGCATTTTGATCAATTCCTGCAAACCTATAAGTATATGCTCTTTGGTAGCCAACTTTCTCTTCGGTCCATGAAATATTAAACATTATAACTCTTATGCTCTTATATAATTGAATCATATGATATCTGAGCAAAGAGTATAATAATCAACAAAGACTATAATATAATTTTACCCAATTAAATAAATTCAAGCAATTGAATCATAAAGGGTAACGAACAAATAGTACTAAGAATGATGATTTTCAAATATCAATGACAATTTGTAAATACATTTTATAAAAAAATATGTTATTGATAAGATTTTCATACAATTCAGGATCAAAAGAGTAGAGAATCTATCCATGATAACCAACTTTTATGAAAGGATAAATCGTGAATGAAATCAAGTTTTCCAAGAATGATAATGAGATATGCAAATTGTTACAAAATATCATATGTAATTTCAAATCATAACAATACATTATGAAATAGAGATTTTGAATATATTCAAAACTCATCTTTGACACATGTTTATAATCAATGTTCATGTTGAAAATGATGGAAGTCAGCAGTTTAAATATACATATACCAGAAAGCTTCTCTTTTAAAGAACAACTAAGATAATATGTTAGACATTGAAGTTTAACATGTTTGAGAATTTTCCCAAAGATCAAAAGTCGTATGGAAAATGAATTAGCCAAAAAGGCTTAGCTTCAAGGATGTATATAAACATAATGACTTTGCTATTGACCAAGAGATAATTTTGACTCTTAGAGTTGTGTCTTGAAGAATAAGAGTATTCATCTCAAAGATTCAAATACAATACACTAGTTACTCAAAGATATATTCTATCAATGGTTTATGTATTTGAGCAACAAAATGAGTGCAAATGAGTTATGAATGATTAATCACATACTCATTGGTTCAAATGACTAAAGTACTAGCATATTATCCTAGTAAGTTATTCCACTATAATGGTTAATACATTAAGATTCAATGCACTAATGAACATTCATAATACTTGGAATAACATGACCAACTAAAGATTTATGCATTAGGCATAAGGCTTTCACATATTGAATTCTTTTATGAGAAATACACTTGAATCTCATATAGATAGTTAACTTGTTAGATGTAAGGTCTAACATGTTAGAGAATAAAGACTACAGGTTTCAAGCATTGGATAGCACATTTAAGATCAATGATCAATATGTCAATGATGGGGAAATACTCTGGTAGATGAATTCGAAGCATTTCTGACTTTCAGTATACATAAATATTAACTTTCAATTTTGAAATCAATTTAAATGCAAACAAGATATGAATAATTTTCAAATAATGTGTATGCATTTTTATAAACAAGATGAATTGGAATCTAAGTACATTTTTAAAATGTGCATTTCAAAACTCAGATACATAGAAAGATTATGCACAATTTCACTATTAGTTTATTTAGCAATCTAAAAAAAATTTGAAATCCATAAATGATTGATTGCTAATGGTATGTGATAATGAGCAAATTATTCATTACAAAAATAAATAATTTATATAAGCACAGTATCAAATAAAAATAAAGAAGACAATACCATTATCAAGTAATCTCGTAATTACTTGATAAATTATCCTTTGAAGTTCATTTGTGCATAATTCCTTGACTTTTGCCTTCCAGTTGGTCTTATCACTTGAATTTTCCAGTTGGTCTTATCACTTGAACGTTCACTCCCAGTTGTCATGCAGTGATGATGATCACTTGATTGCTTACTTGGGTAACGCTTCACTGTGCATCTTTTCTTCCTTTATTGTTAGCTAGGTACTTGTAGTGTTGCCTTAAGTAATGCCTCCTTTTGTTTACACATTTAAAATGTAGCTTCAAGGTCTAACTTCACCAAGATTTGAGTGAAATCCTATGTAGTCAAAATCTTGAGATGAAGCTCTTTCTTTCTTCTTCCTACAAAACCATATAGATCTTTTTCTTCCTTTGGTATCTAATTTTGCTTTGACCTACTCATGGTTACCTTGTAGGAATCATAATTCACATGCTCTAAGAATATAGTTAATTCGAGACAATTGAGCATAATGAATTAAACATGACTTTATGCAAAAATTGTTTCTTTTAAAATATACATGTAAGCATAAATAGTTAAACTATTGAACAGTGCATTCCCTTTATAAATGAATTTTATTAAATGAATTTTCTAAAGGATGTGAAAACATATTTTGCAAAGCTTATTTCTAAGGTTCCAAAATATAAAACCTCAATAAATATTACAAACAATAGCATAGGAGGTTTTTCCATTGTGTACCTTTGCCTTAGATACTTGGAGGATTGCTTTTTCTTACCTACTTCATCTTTCTATAATGTTGATGCTTTGAATATCTTACTTTGTGCTGGCAACCTTCTCTTAAAATATATAGACTCTAAGAGTCTTCTACTTGCTACTTGAGAGATCCTCCTTTTCTTGTTCTCCTCATTGTAGTTAAATAGTACTCTATGGTAGCCCTTCCTTGAGGTGGAATGTACTCCTTTTATCCATTGCTTCTCCTCATATTCATATTGGGTAGTTCTAGCAATGGGTATTTCAAGAGTTCTCCTTTTCGATATAGATGATATAAACCTCTTTCTTGGTGCATGAGAAACTCTTGGCTTTTTCTTTATCTTCTCCGTACCCTTATCTCCATTCTTCTTATGATCAATTTGCACATATAAAGTACTAGATGGACATTTTGGTACCCACTTATACTTGGGTCCTTGATTGTTAGGATTAGACATTACCTGTCTTTTTGGAACCCAAACATATTTATTTCTCACATAAGAATTTCTTCTGATATAGCATGTGTGAGAAATGTGACCTAATTTACCATAATAATTGCAAATAATAGAATGATATGCATTATCATTTTCTATACAAGTATTGTGTTGGTCATGAGAGTAAAAACCCGAATAAATTGCATTTAAACATTCTTTCTTCCCAATAAATATTCCAGCATATTTGAAAACATTTTTGCTTTTCTTAATAGAATCAACAATTGGTTAAAAAACAATCTTATATAGACTTTGAAAATTAGTTTTACGAAAATCACAATAAGAATTGGAACTTTTTACCTTAAGTTCATCTTGAGGTTTGGAGAGTGATTTTTTATGTCAGTTTATAATGAGCTCTTTTCAGGAATCCTCTTCTTCTTGTCTATCCATGTTGACTGTAAGGAAGTATTCTATGATTTCTTCTTCATCATCATCAACTTCCAATTGTTCATGCACCGTAGATGCACAGCTTATAGTTTCACATGAATTGTCAATACTTTCAACTTCAACATACTTGTTAGAAGTATACATAGAATCAAGAGTATCCCAAATATCTCTAGCAGTAGAGCAAAATCTAATTTTCTCAAAATCATTTTCAGTTAAAGCATTATACAAAATTTTCATTACTCTAATGTTCAATGAAAACATTTTTTTCTCTTTTTGTCCAATCCTTTCTCGGTTTGAAATCAAAGACATTTGTAAAAACATTCCACATATCAAAATCATATGCTTTAATAAAACTGGTCATTCTAGCTTTCCAAAACCAAAAATCAATATCTTTTAAAATAGGTGGAATTGTATAGTCAAAAACTTCAGAAAGCATATAACAGCCAAAATCAGCCATTATAAACTCTTGAGATTGTTAAGTCCTTTAAACAAGAGTCCAGCTCTGATACCAAATGTTAGAACCGGCTGACACCCAAGAGGGGGAGTGAATTGGGTGTAAGTTAAAAACTTAAGAACTTTAAAACTCTTTTTGCATCTTAGTTGGAGCAATAAATATGAAAGTAATAATCATAAATCAACAGTTAATATATGCTGGAAATATAAGAGCTTAAGGAAGATAGTATGTAAACTGTGATTTATCCTTGTTCGGTCCAATAATCTACGATGGCCTACGTCCAGTCCCCAGGCACCTCCTAAGATTTTCAAATCCAATATCTTCTTGTTAAATTCTGGCACAAGAACAACCTTTACAACTCACAAGTTTAGCCGGACACTTATGAAGCCTTTCACAAATCTCTCACAAGTTACTCCCCCTTACACACCGTAACGTTACAACTGAGTTACTCCCCTTTACACACCCCATAAGGATACAACTTTGATGATGAAAGATTATAATCGATCTTCTCTCTCAAAAGTGAATAAAATGAATACTAAAGTATAATACAAATAATCTCTCTCAAAGGTAAATGATATAGAAAGTAGAGAAACAGAGAGTATGTTTGATGAGCATTGATGTCAGGATGTTGGCATTTAGATGATGTATGCACTAGGTCTCTCTTCTATTTTGGATGATCTTCTATTTATAGTTGATGAGGATTGATGACTATTTGAGCATTTCAACTTGTTCGTTAGAATCCTATTGCTTCGTTTGACCGTTCTTCATATTTGAAAAACTAGCTATTACGCTCGGTGGACGCTCCGCTTCCGTAAAGTCAACTTTTGTCTCTTCGCATCATCTCTTCATAATAAATCCCATGATTTTCGAATGCTTTAGTATGTTGTTCTGTTCTCTTGGGAAGCATTACTCAAGTGGTTACTCGAGTAAGCCTAGGTCATTCCTCGAGTGATTCTTTGAGTATTCTCCTTCAAAATCTGGCTGAGAGAATTCCAACTTCATTACTCGAGTGATTCCTCGAGTAATGTTTCAAATAACTTTGCAGATTACTCGAGCGATCCCTTCGAGTAATCTTTTTATTTTAATTCTAAACATGGAAAATAATATATCATCGGAAAGCTCTCATCGTTTATATTTCAATGCAATAAGAATCAGCTCCAAACTCATTGCTTATAGAAAGTTATGATCTAAAGAGTATCTACTGTTCTTAAACAATATCTGAAATCACGAGTAGCAACTTCCAGAAGGTATAATTCTTAGTATCTAGCTTCAAATGTGACATATTATATATCATTGAAAAGCTCTTTAAGTCTACTTTCATATGGCACTAGTTTTGTCACAATCCAATATGTAGTTTGAGAGTTATATCCAAAATACCAAAGCTTCCTTATACTATGGCGGTGATTTCAGTGTCCACTTTCAAAGCTGATATCTCTCTCAACTGAACTCATTTGAATGTGATATTTGGTCAAATGATGCATTAGGAGTCTAGTTTCATATGCAACTAGTTTTGTCATAATCCGATATGTGGTTAGAGAGATATCACCAAAATACTAAACCTCTATCCTTCTGCATGAAAACAGAGCACATCAGAAATCTCTTTACTCGAGGGAGCCCTCGAGTAATCACCTCCAAAATGTGGAAGTGGTATATTACTCGAGGGATTACTTGAGTAATCACCTCTGGAGGTAGCATAACTTCTATATATGTCTTTTAGCTTCGTATTGACCCATTCCAACCTCCGGTATCACTTATAAGAGCTTGAATCTTGATATTCTCATTTGATCTTAGAAGTTCTTCTTTCTTCAATCTCTTTCTTCTTGTTTTTCCTCTTGATGATCACCCAACTTGATATCTTCTTGAATTGATGGTCATTCTTTATAACCCAATTAGATGTCTTCTTGAATATCTTCAATCTTCTTCTTTCTTTACTTGACTAATCTTTCTTCTTGATATTTCCATTAGTTCTTGCAATTTCTTCTTTCTTCAATTCCTTACTTCTTGATTTTCTCCTTGATGATCATTCTCCATTTATGACTAATCTACAAGATATACAATATTAAATATAGTAGTTAGTCAATATAGAAGATAAGTATATTATACAAACTTTTTGCTCTTTAATATTTGACAGCTATTTTTCACATCATCAAAACTAATCATATTTAACAATTGTGACACAGAATTCCTGATATGGAATTTGTGATATGAAATTGTGATATAGAAGTTGTGATACAGAATTCCTAATATGGAATTTGTGATATGAAAATTTTGATATAGAAATTGTGATACAAAATTTCTGATATGGAATTTGTGATTTGGAACTTTGTGAATTATATTTACAATACTTTGTTATATTAATTGTTCCACTTAGCACCTCACACATATTAACATGTGTAATGAGTTGGGCAGCTAGTTACTGAGGCTGTTTGTAACACCCTGCCTTTAATCATGTAATTATAATTCGATATTAAATAATTAAAGTAGATTAGAGACCTTCAGATAACTTAAACTCGTTTCAATCTCCTACTTTATGGTAGGGTTTTCACAAAATCATTCAAAATCTCTTTCCTGTTCCTGGTCTCCATTTCAAAATTCGAATATAATCACCTGTGCAGTTTATCTACATTCACGTATGACAGAGTGTAAAACCAATTCCCCGGCAACTCCCGGATTCTATACATATATAATCTGAGGTTTAAGTATCCACTAGGGGATTACATCCAAAATCGAATATACTATTCATATTTCAGATTATACAGTAATCCCGAATTCAAAAGATATAACCAACATTCCAAAATCAACTATACCCCTAAGGGTCCTAAGTGCTCCGGGTCGGCCTCTTCTCCTTTGAGCCACATGCCCTGTCTGAAAGGTTAGTCATAGGAAGGAATGAGATTCGAGAGAATCTCAGTAGTAACAAACCACTCATACAATGTATAAATACCAAGCATGTATATAAATCACAACCAGCAACAACAGCAACATCAATCTCAAAGATACATGGTTTTCACCACAAACGACAGCACTCACGGCTGTATACACAATACGACAGCTCTCGCTGTAATCTTCATCACGACAGCTTACGCTGTAATCACAATAACGACAGCTTGCGCTGTAAACGACAGCTATCACCAGCTGTAACCGCAGCAGCATCAAAGAAATCATCACAGAACCATGATAACACACACATACAAAGCATTACACACAGTATAAGAGAGAGAGAGTCACTACCTTGTCCTTTCCTGACGTCCTTCAGCGCAGTTGGCTCACGAGGGCGGCAAATATCGAATCCTACAATTCCAAATGCACCATTTAGACACTTCCATAGTGTTACTTGGGGTTATATGAGTCTATAATGAAAATTTACAAAAATACCCCCGGGGACCGGGCCCGGGCCCGCCGTACCCGGTCCGGTTGCACTTTTCCCGAAATTCTAATCTGGGCTATCCTAACATATTTCCGCCCAAGAAATCCATTTCTGTACCCAGAATTATCAAATTCAATGTCAAATTACGAAATTGCCCTTGGCAGCCCTACTTTTAGGGTTTTAGGGGTGTTTCCGTAATTATGCTTTCTCGGCCTTTTTTGAAAAAGTGCCCAACTGTAACCCCACCTATTTTCGCTCACTGAATCCAATGGAATCATCAAATGATTGAAAATCCAACTCTAAGACCCATTTACAGCCTTGGCCGAAATATACATGTTCTCCGGGAAAAATTGGGGTTTTTCGGTTTCGGCTCCGTAAACGCGTTCCTTTCTACTCCTAACCACTTTATTAACCATTACATTAGGTTACAACTAACATTAAGACCCAATTTGGGCAGCATAACCCCTAGGCCATATCATTTCCAAACTTTAAAACCAATGGCAATCCGGTGAAATTTCACCGATTAAATTGCCCACAGCAGCCAGAATAAGCAATATACGAAAGTTTGGAAGTTACCTCAAGCTCCCACAAGCTTTTCCCAAATATTGCTGAAAACCCTAAGTGCTCAACAACAGATTTTGAGCTTCCAAACCTTAAAGAACAAAGAGGAGTAGCTTAGGATCGGAGTTATACGCGTTAGGAGCTAAATCGTCGGAGAAATCGGCTTACCTTGTGATTTTTCTTCTCCTTTCTCTCTCTACAAACCTCAACGTTCTCACTCCTCATTCAGCTGCTGTGTGCGACAGAAATGAGCTGAGGAAGATGATAACATAAGTAATTCCATGCTGACATCATCTTTTAATGAGATGATGTCATAATTCCCATTTTCGGATTTTCTGGCAGATTTTCTGCCCAAACTTTGAAAAATCATAACTAATTCTAGAAAAATCGAAATGAGGTGATTCCGAAGCCAAATGAAAGATATTTAAGTCCTCTTCATAGGAAAAATATTGGCCATTACTGAAAATCACTAAAAAATTCCCAGAATTTCAATCTTTGCATACTGTTCCAGAAAATAATTAATTTCGCTGGGCAAACTTCAAAAATCCAAAACTCTTAGGTCACAAATCAAAATGATACAAATTATATGTTCATTTTGAAGCTTGACATGTGAACTTTAATACTGGAAAATTTCAGAATTTTTAGACACCATTTGCCTATTTAAAACGTCCATACAAATTGGCTGCCCTGTACAGAGTTTCAATGGACAGAGTTTTCAACTTTTGCACGATTGTTCCCAATGGTTCCAATTTCACAATAAACACTCTCCCCACATGAATTTTCACAAGGAAGCCATTGGAATCATTAAAATATCCAAATTCCCATCACACATTCTCCAAAAGTATTTATTCAACAATAATTATATCCACTTTTAAAGTCATTAGCCCTTAATCACTTTTTGGGATATTACACTGTTGTCTCATCACCCCATTGATTTGATATTTTTCAGGTAATAGTTCTTCTGCTAGTTAGTTGAAAATGCTCTAGAGGCTTGATTTATTATGATAATCTTTGTAAAGCCTTCTCATTTTTATTTATGTGATGAATTATTATGTATTGCCACTATAGGGTGCATGTTGCATGCTTAGATGTGATATTATGGTTTGGATTATACTATTTTCTCTCATGAATAAGTAACTCAAATGGATATATGAGACAATTGTTGTTTAAGTATTTTGATAATTGAGTTTGATATTGGGCTTGTGATCAAACTATTATATTCTAGACTAGAGAAGTCTAAAGCCCAAATGTCATGGATAGATATTTGCATCAAATCCTTTATAACCATGGTAGTGTTTTCAAAAGGTTAGTTGCACTCTTTCTCAACCATGGATAACTTTTGAAACATAAGTTGTAATCTTTTCTACTATGATAAACTTTCGGGTTTAAGTTTTCTCTTTTACACTATAATATTGTTTAATTATTCGATGAGTTGATTTAGTGAATGGATAATTGTGGTTTAAGGAAGTGATTTTACATTCAGTCTCTATTTTGTGTGTATTTATGTGTATTTATATATAACACATACAAGGAGAGTTGGAAGGGTCTGCGACCATAGTATTTCTTACCTGGAGAACATGGATATTGGGAGCTTGGTGAACAATAATCACTTGGGTTCTCTTCATTTTTGAAGTAGTACCCCTATGTGTAAGGACCATCGAAAGTGCTTTTCCACCCACCAACATTTTGGTGGGAGGTTTGGCCGAAGAAGGCTGTGATCTCCCTCCTGCGCGTGGCAACATCACCGGTGCTGCTGAATGCCGAGAAAGACTTGGCAGCTTGAATGAAGGCATCGTAAGTGTAGAAGCCTCTAGCGGGGTAGGCACCATCATCATGGTGCTTTAGCATCTCGTTGAACATATCGCTATAAATGATGCCGCTAAGACCGCCAGCAGGAGGAGCATCACTGTTGCATTGGCTTCCCAATATGAACCACGCCATCACACACAATACTACTTTGACCTAGTTTCAGTGCCTATCCAAAGGATAGACATCATAAGCTCAGCTGATCTAGACTGTCCAGATCAGATCTGGACGGTTCAGATTTAATATTTTTTAAATAATGAATTTTAAATAAAAAAATCATTTCTTTGAAAAAAAATAGGTAGCAAATTACCTTCATTTTAGATTCTTTATCCAATAAAATAATTTTTTCAAGAAAAATAAAAAGTAAAAAAAAAATTAAGTCTATTCTATCCAGATAATTAGTTGAGTTCATGGTGCTTATCCTTAGGATAGGCACCAAAACTGAATTCATACTTCTCACATCTTGTTATAATATTATATCCTTCTTTTGGATTTGACCTCCTATACATTTACATATATAGAGTGTTGACGATGTAAATGTATAGGAGGTCGAAAGAGTGTTTTCTTGGAAATTCCCAGTCTACAAGAATACCGAGAAAGACTTGGCAGCTTGAATGAAAGCATCGTAAGTGTTGAAGCCTCTAGGAGGGTAGGCACCATCATCACGATGCTTTAGTATCTCGTTGAACATATCGCTATAGATGATGCCACTAAGAGCACCAGCAGGAGGAGCATCACCATTGCATTGGCTTCCCAATATGAACCACGCCATCACACACAATACTGCCTGGACCTAGTTTTGGTGCCTATCCAAAGGATAGACATCATAACCTCAGCTGATCTAGACTATCCATATCAGATTTAGACGGTTCAGATTTAATATTTTTTAAATAATGACGTTTAAATAAAAATATCATTTTTTTGAAAGACCTAGATGGTTCAGATTTAATAATTTTTAAATAATGACTTTTAAATAAAAAAAATCATTTCTTTGAAAAAAAATTAGTTAGCAAGATTATCTTTATTTTAAATTCTTTATCCAATAAAATAATTTTTTCAAGAAAAATAAAAAATAAAAAAAATAAAGTCTGGGCTGTCCAGATGATTAGCTGAGCTTATGGTGCTTATCCTTAGGATAGGCATCAAAACTGAATTCATACTGCTCACATCTTGTTATAATATTATATCCTTCTTTTGGATTTCACCTCCAATACATTTACATAAATAGAGTGTTGACGATGTAAATGTATAGGAGGTCGAAAGAATGTTTTCTTGGAAATTCCCAGTCTACAAGAAGTTGTAGCGAGAAGAGTGAACACGATGCATTGTGGGGCTTACGCAACCAAGACTTGTCAATATTATGTTCATGAACATGGTCAAGGCATTGTATTAAAAATCGGATCATTCTGGTTGGTTCAGACTGGAAATAGGTGAACCGCCCTTCAATCTGGTCCAATGGTGGTTAGAAAATCGGGGTCGATTAAACCGGTCGACCCAATTTGACCTGGTGTGACCTAGGGTGACCCGGGTTGCACTATTTTTTTTTAACATTTTTAGGCCCCAACTTGGCTTTTTTTTAAAAGAAATATTTCCCTTAAATATTTTTTGATTAAGGAGCCTTGAAAGGATTGTTGAATATTTTTGGCATTGGTTGAAGAAAAATCCTTATGTACTTAATGATGTTTTTATGGGTATTAGGTTCAGGAGGTTATATTGGACTATTGATTTGAAAAAAAAAACTCTTATGTAGTTTTTTGAATGGTATGCATGAATATTTAAATTATACATATATATATATATATATATATATATTTTAATTGACCCCGGTCTGACCCCCAGGTTGACCCCGATTTGAGCCATTGACCCTTGACCCTTGACCTAGTATCTCAGCCTGTTCGGTGTCCAGTCTGGTTTTCGGTACCTTAAGTCAAGGGGTTAATTAATTAATAAATTAAACACACTGACATCACAAATACAATGATCCTGGATATTCTCTCTCCTGTTTTAATTAATTAGTCATATTTTATAACTTTTTTTGATGAAATGTATTTTAGAATTTTAAACCATAAGAAGAACCTACAAAAACACATTAGAGTATAATAATAACTCAAATCTATTCTCTACAAAGGAATATACGAAGGAATCCACATTCCTTGTTCATCCACAAGATATGCAGGTAATGCTCATCCCCTAATTTTGGGCTTTTTTTATTTTTATTTTTTTGAAAAAGAAAATGCTCCATGCACTAAAAGTTAATTAGCTTAAGATATTGAGTGTTAACAAAATATTTTAGATATTGAGTGCTACTAAAAAAATATTTCAGGATACTGGTATTGCAGGAAAAATATTTCTGAATGCAGAATTAGAAATTAATTAATTTGAGATACCGAGTCATAAAAATATTTCAGAGTGCAACATATAATTTAATCCAAATAAATAAGAATATGTAAAAAATTCTCTCCACTGATGGCCAGAACAGTGACCTCCAATGACTAGAGAATTTCTGGGAAAGGGTTGTCTTGCTACAATTTGATTCTGCCACTTTTTAATTCTCGGAAGCATAGTCCTCGATCTAAATTTACATTAAGATGATCAGTGTAATCCCTTGAGTTTTTAAAGTGTGTTTGTAGTCTCTTAATCTTAATATCATTAGTTTGATTTAACCAAAAATGTCAACCAAACAAATTTAAACAAAGACTTTATAATTAAATATTCACAAAACATGTCTAAATTTAAATATGAAAATGACTATATTAAATAATTAAAATATTTTCAATTTTTTGAATTGTTCAGACATTTTCCTTCCTTTTCTTTGATCATAAATAAAAACACAATCATATTTTAACATCATTTGAGTTAAAAAATTGAATAAAAGTTGTATTTTACTCCGAAAATGAAAATGAAATATTTAATTAGTTAAATTTTTAAAATATAAAAATAATTTAAAGAACTAGAATTTAAGTGGTTTTTTTAATATTTAATTGCAGAGTTGTATTTAAGGGTCTGTTTTGTAGGAGGGATTTGGAGGGAAAGGGAGGGAAGGGAAAATTTGTATAAGTTGGATTTAAGAAAATTGTAGAAGTGGGGTTATAAAATTTTAATATAGATAATATGTAATATTAAAGAGTAAGAAAACTTAATTAAAAACTTTATACCCCACTTACTTAATTTTTTTTTTAAATCCATCTCAAAAAAACTTTCTCTCCTCCCACTTTCCCTCCCCTCCCCTCATACCAAACAAACCCTTAAGGTGTGTTTGGTTTGAGGAGAGGGAAGGAAGGGGGGTTAAATTACCTTTTTGGGTTGAAGGTATTTAAATTTTGGGAGGTAACCCAAAATTTAAAAGGAATGAGAGGGTAAATTTTTTACAGGAATCCAAAATTTAAAAAAATGAGAAGGTAAATTTTGGGTTTTAGTTGAATAAAATTATAATTTATTCCTCCTCCCCTCTCCTTTCCTCAAACCAAATACACCCTTAGTGTACTTAATTAGTCAGTATTTTGTAACATCCGCCATCTTACGGCATTCAGCATGCATACACAAGCGCTATGATATAGGTGAATTGTAAAATGAAGCCAACAAATTAAAATTTGTTATGAATATTAAATATGTGGATATCCATTGACTCATATTACTCTTCTAGTCAACTTGACATAAAGAAGAAAAGAAGACTTGACACAAAGCAAAAGCAAAAGAAGACAAGGATATAAAGAAGATATAAAGTAACTATGGTCATATAACCAGGGTTAAATATAACCATGGTCATGCAACCAGGGTTAGATTTCTGACTCTATATAAATGCATGTAATCGATTGTTTCAGATGAACTGAATGAGAACTTCTCTCTAAAAATTCTATCAATACTTTCTCTGAATCCTATCAATCTTCTCTCTTATCACATATACTTTTATAACATGTTATCAGCACGAAGCTCTAAACGAAGTTTGAACCATAGCAAATCTAGCAAAACTAGAAATTGTGGCACTTGATATTATCGGGAAAAATTATTTATCTTGGAAGTTGGATGCAGAAATTCACCTGAATGTTAAAAGTCTGGAAGACACAATCAAAGAAGGGAATCATGCATCCAACCAAGACAAAGCCAAATCCATGATTTTACTTTGCCACCATTTGCATGAGGATTTAAAAATTGAATATTTGACAATAATGGACCCATTTTTCCTTTGGAACAATTTGAAAGAAAGGTATGATCACCAGAAGATGGTCATTCTTCCAAAAGCTCATTTTGACTAGATGCATTTGCTGCGCCTGCAAGATTTTAAATCTATAAGCAAATATAACTCAGCTATGTTCAGAATTACTTCTAAATTGAAATTATGTGGAGAAAATGTTACTGATGATGATATGTTAGAAAAGACATCCTCCACATTTCATGCATCCAATTTGCTCTTGCAGCAGCAATATCGTGAAAAAGGTTTCAAGAAGTATGCTGAGTTAATTTCTTGTCTCCTTGTGGCTGAACAAAATAATGAGCTTTTATTGAAAAATCATGAATCCCGTCCAACAGGTTCAACTCCATTCCCTGAAGTGAATATAGTAACAAATGAATTTAATTATGGCCGTGGCCGTGGACGTGGACATGGACGTAGACGTGGGCGTGGCTACAGCTGTGGGCGTGGCCGTGGTCGTGGTCGATATAATGGTGGTTCAAATTCCTACCAGAAGTGGGAAAAGACTGATAAAAACTAAAAAGGGGAAAGCAGTAGGCATAATAAATATGCTGATAATCCATGTTATCGATGTGGTGGCAAGAGCCATTAGTCTCGTACCTGTCGTACACCAAGGCATCTAGTTGATCTTTACAAAGAATCAATTAAAAATACTGGTAAAAGATCAAATGTTGAAGTTAATCATGTTGATCTGGGCGAGAATTCTGAGTATGGCAATATAGATAATAACTATTTGGATGTTGCAGATTTCTTAATATAATTTGAACTATTATATTTTATTTAAAGTTGACTCACACCATACTTAGACATGATAAATATTTTTCTTCCTTGGTAATATGAGAAGCCAATGTTCAAACTATATCTAGTAGTATAAATTTAATTGAAGGCTCCAGAAGAGCTAATATTTTGTTACTTGAAGGAACGAAATTATGCATTGATAATGCGTTTTATTCTACCAAGTCTAAAAGAAACTTACTGAGTTTCAAAGATATCTACAGAAATGGATATCATTTAGAAACAACAACTAAAAATAATCAGGAATATCTTGTGATTACAAATATAGTTGCTGGTAGAAAATGCATATTAGAAAGTTTTCCTATTTTTTCTTCTGGTTTGTATTACACTTGTATAAGCACAATTGAAACACGTGCTATTGAGAACCAGAAGTTCACTAATGTAGACCAGAAGTTTGCCAATTCAAACAAGCAGTTTGATAATGTAAACCAAAAGTTTACTAATAAATTTATTGTTTGGCATGACCGGTTAGGCCATCCCAGTTCAATCATGATGCGACAAATAATTGGGAATTCATGTGGACATACCCTGAAGTGTAAACAAACACCACAATCACATGATTTCTCATATGCTGCATGTTCCAAGGGAAAGTTAATTATTCGCCCCTCACTAAGTAAAGTAGAAAGTAAGTCTCTCACATTTCTAGAACAGATACAGGGAGATATTTGTGGGCCAATACACCCACCATGCGGACCATTTAGGTACTATATGGTTTTAATTGATGCATCAACTAAATGGTCGCATGTTTGCTTATTATCTTCTCGCAACCTAGTATTTGCGAGATTACTTGCTCAATTGATTAGATTAAGAGCACATTACCCTGATTATCCTATCAAGAAAATACTGCTGGTGAATTTACATCAAAAGCTTTTAATGAATATTGTATGTCCCTTGGAATTGATGTTGAATATCATATAGCTTATGTTCATACGCAAAATGGACTTACAGAATCATTAGTTAAAAGGTTGCAACTAATTGCAAGACCTTTACTTATGAAATCTAATCTCCCAATTTCTACTTTGGGCCATGCCATTTTGCATGCAGCAATGTTAATTCGCATTAGGCCAACAAGTTATCTAAAGGTTTCCCCCTTACAAATGGTTTTTGATCAGGAACCTAATATTTCTCATATAAGAACTTTTGGGTGTGTGGTATATGTGCCTGTAGCACTACCACAACACACCAAAATGGGTCCTCAAAGAAGGATGGGAATATATGTTGGGTATGAATCTCCATCAATTATAAAATGTTTAGAACCATCCACAGGAGATTTATTTATGGCACAATTTGTCGAATGTCATGTTGATGAATCACTTTTCCCAATATTAGGGGGAGGAAACAAACAGTTGGGTAAAGAAATTAGTTGGAATGAATTATCATTGGCTCATTTTGATCCTCGTACAAAACAATGAGAACTGGAAGTTCAAAAGATAATTCATTTACAGAATTTAGCTAATCAAATACCAAAAGCATTTACTGACCTAAAGAAAGTAACAAAGTCACATGTCCCAGCTGCTAATGCTCCTATTAAAATTGATGTCCTTGAAGGACAACCTGCTATGAATGAATCTAAAGCACGCCTGAAGCGTGGCAGGCCCATTGGTTCCAAAGATAAAAATCCTCAACAAAGAAAAGGAGTAAAGAATATAAATGGTCAAGTTGAGGATAATGAAGAAAAATTAGTAGCTCCAGAAGAGTCATCTCCTGAAGAGATATTATCTCTAGAAGAGAATGTTGTAGTCCCAAAAGAGACCCAGGTACCTGATATATGTGAAAATAATGAGATCTCAATAAATTATGTTATGAATGGAATCCGATGGGATAGAAATGAAGTCAATGTTGATGACACCTTTGCTTATCATATAGCATATAATGTAATGAATGATAATGAGGATCATGAGCCCAAATCTATTAGTGAGTGCCAACAAAGAAAAGATTGTACCCTATGGAAAGTTGCTATTAATGCAGAATTAAAATCATTGGCAAAATGAAAAGTATTTGGACCTGTAGTCCTGACACCTGAAGATGTAAAACCAGTTGGATGCAAATGGGTTTTTATATAAAAAAGAAATGAAATGGGCAAAATAACTAAATATAAGGCATGTCTTGTAGCTCAAGGTTTTACACAAAGACTTGGCATTGATTTTGAAGAAACGTATTCACCAGTAGTGGATGTGACTACTTTTCGTTATTTAATTAGTCTAGAAGTAGATACAGGACTTGATTTACATCTAATGGATGTTGTGACTACTTATTTATATCGATCACTTGACAATGATATTTATATGAAAGTTCCTGAAAGACTTAAGCTGCCAGAAGCATCCAATTCAAGTTCTCGATAACAATACTCAGTTAAGTTACATAAGTCCCTCTATGGCCTGAAGCAATCAGGGTGCGTTATGAATATTTTTATCCCACTGGATTTTTCCTAGTTAAAGTTTTTAATGAGGCACATTCATAATGGACATCTAAGGGGGAGTGTTATGAATATTAAATATGTAGATGTCCATTGACTCATATTACTCTTCCAGTCAACTTGACATAAAGAAGAAAAGAAGACTTGACACAAAACAAAAGCAAAAGAAGACAAGGATATAAAAAAGATATAAAGTAACCATGGTCATGCAACCAGGGTTAAATATAACCATGGTCATGCAACCAGGGTTAGATTTCTGACTCTATAAAAAAGTATGTAATCGATTGTTCAGATGAATTGAATGAGAACTTTTCCCTAACTTCTCTCTAGAAATTCTATCAATACTTTCTCTGAATCCTATCAATCTTCTCTCTTATCACATATACTTTTATAACAAAATTTGTATTCTAACCCTTGTTACTATTTATCTGGTATTTTCAAATTTTTAGCTCAATTTTAAAAAATCATAATTAATTCTAAAAATATGGTATGAGGGAGCTCTAAAATTATATTTAAAGCTCTTGAAATCCTTTAACTAAGAAAAAATATCATCCAAGTTTGAGCAGGTTCATATCAATGTTTTAAAAGCCGGATTGGATATCAAGTCGGAAAAATCAGTGGGTCATGGTTCAAATGATTGGAACGATCGAACCATTCGGTCGGACCGATAATAATTAAATTTAATATTTATATATATATGTTACAATTAATTTTTATTCTAATTTCATAGGAAGTTAATAAAGTCGCAAAATACCATTAAAGGAAGAACATTAAGTCAATCATCAACCTCACAAAATGCACTAACAATAATGATTTCATGACTTGTTAAATATTGGTGGCTCTTAATTGATCTAAGCATGAGTTTGTTGAAAGGCATTTGGACTATACCACTCTCGTCCTATTTATAAGTCCTTTTTGACAAAAAAATTTGGTCCTATTTATAAGTGACTAATCCCTTTTTCAAGTCTTAGAGCATGTAATTACCTAATTAAAAACACTTAATGCTAAATTGTTAATCTAAAGTTTAAATGGATAAAAATATCTTCCAACTACTCATACCTCTCTTTCAAGTTAAAATTATTATTCTTAACTGATTTACTCAAGAGGCAATAAATGTTCAAATTTACTCTAATAGGATTATATATGTCCAATAGGTATATTTTTATCCTATTGATAAATTAATATAAATTCTAATACCACATTACTTAATCATATGGTCCAATTAAGATCCCTTTTCCACGATTAATCTAAATTTCCCAATTTCATATTTAGTGGTGGTCAATTACTAGTAGATAAAATAATACAAGATTAAGTAAACAAAAATAACACTAAACATAATTAAATGATTCATACATACTCAAATTTTTAAATTAATTTATAGCTACTCTATATTCGAGAACAATTAGCCACTCATTATTTTAATAAAATTCATCACAACAAAACCAAGGTTCAGATTCAAATTCATGAAGAAAAGAAAAACAGAACAGATCACTGTGCAATATGCCTTCCCCTCCTATTGGTTCCAGTATGACTGAACAGAAACACCTCTCTTCTCACAACTTCAATCACATTCTCTCACCAATTTAAGGAAGAACAACCCAGCTGTTCCATCAATGGCTTCCTCCCTCGGCGATTCTAGTACGCTTTAGCCTTCATCAGGTCGCTCCTAACAAGTCGCCAAGGAAGGTGGAAAAACGACGCCTCCTTCCATCCTTCCGGCGATGGTGGCACTGGAGTGACCCACTGACACTCAGCTTCTTATCTCTGGTTCGGAGATCATGGTCTCTGGTGTTTTAAGCCTCAGGAAGACGATCGCCTCTGAAAGTTGCCTCTCAACTACTGATGATGATGATGAATGCCCATCCAATGTCAGCTCCTTGTTGCTCTTTGTTTCTTTTTGACGCTGCTTCTATCGTCCCCTCCTAGAGAAGACGATCACAGTGCTTCGCCGCCTCTCTCTATGATGATCATTAATCCTCTACTGGGTCCTCATACTATGTGTAACATCCTGGATTTTAATTAAGGGATAATAACTTCAAATGATGTAATTAATGTTAATTAAGCATATTTGAAGTGTATGTTGTGCAATGTGAAATGAAGGCAATTATTCATAATTTAATGAGTATTGTACTAATCAAGGGTAAAACGGTAAATTTACCAACCGTCTGGGTAGCCACGGATGCGAAAACCCCTTAGTAATTAAGATCAATGGTTGAGATTGAAAGATCAAAGGGGTGGAATCAAGTGTGAATGGATTTATATGAAATCATGATAGGGAGAATGGGATGTTGACAAGTGGCCAAATGAGGACCCTTGGATGAAGTCAAAGTTTCAACCATTGTTACTTCTCTCTTCTCTCTCAAAACCGATGATGAGCTTGGGAGTGAGTGAAGTTCATCTTCATCAATATCTCTTCATCTCTCCTCTCACCTCCATTTCCGCCGGACAAGTTAAAGAAAGAGAAAGGAAGGGTTTGAAATTTGTGAAGGTAAATGATCTTAAATACTCACTTCACCTTCATTGATATTGTTCCAATGGTCAAGAGCTTTATTTCCATGTTTTCAGACTTTGGATTTGTGGTGTGTGGCAACTTGAGGGAAATTGAAAGTTGAGGAATCCAAGTTCTGAATTCAGCAAGTGAAAGAGGTAGGTTTTTGATGAATTGTGGTATATATATTAGGATGTTTGCATAACCAATGGAAATTTTGGAAATTTGACCTAATTATGATGTTAAATGAAGGGTAGACTTTGGTGAGAGTGTCACTGTTCATTTGGTCAGTTTTGACATTTGAGAGTGATTAGGAATTGATTTGAAGTTGAATAAGGGAAAGTGTTAGAATGAGGTTTTGAGTGGTTTGATGATTTAGAGAGAGAATGTTTTGAATGAGTTGAAATTGGGTTGTTTTTGGTTGCCAATGGGTTCCTTGTGTTGAAATAAGTGAGAATGAGCTTTGACACAAGTTTTGGAACCATGGGAGTTCATTTGGTGGATTTTGGAGAAGTTTACCAGTTGCTGCGATCTGGTTTCTGAGGTGATTTCTCGAGTGAGGGAAGAACTCACTCGAGCACAGGATGAACGTGCTCGAGTGAGCATGTTTGTGCTCGAGTGAGGGTGTATAAGTGCACTGCGAGTGAGCGGTTTTGGTGTTCACTCGCGGGTGAATGCCAAGAGTGCGCCCGGCACTCGCGAGCACTGGGATTGTGCTCGAGTGCGCTGAGGGTCAGTGCTCGAGCACAAGTGCTTGTGCTCGAGTGAGAGTGCACTTTTGTGTTTTGGGAGAGTATCTCAGGGCATTGCTCGAGAGTGATGATGGAGGGTGAGCGTGACCACTCGCGAGTGTTGAGGAATCACTCGAGCACTGGGGTCGTGCTCGAGTGAGCCCTCTGTGCTCGAGTTCGCTTGTGGTTAGAGAGTTGGGATTGCTCTCGGGTTGTCACTCGCAGGGCCTCACTTCCGTGGTGCTCGAGTGCTGGCGAGGTCTCTGCTCGAGCATAGGTGCTTGTGCTCGAGTGAGAGTGTAAGTTTGTCGCGGGAGTTGCTCTCGAGTAAGCACTTTCTGTCTCACTCGCATGTGTGCTCGAGTGAGATCGAGGGTTGTGCTCGAGCACGGTCTTCTGTGCTCGAGTGAGAGGGCCAAAAATCAGAGTTTAGCTTTCCAAAGAGGGATCTTTGGGGATAGTTATACCAACCCTTTAGGCATATGTTTAGGCATGTAATGGCCATCTAAAGAGTCCAAATAATAACCAACGTAAAGTATTACAGAATTAAGAACTTGGAAAAGAGATTGATCAATTGTCCCTAATTTGATTATAGGATTTGACATCTGCCGTCCTTGGGAGCCCACTAAGCCAGTTAACTTCAGGAAAGAGCGAGGTAGTGACTTTTCTTTCGTACCATATGTGATGCAGTGTATGTGTGTATGATCATTGATTTGTGATAATTTCGTATGTTGTGACTTATGTGGATATGTGTTAGCACCGTCAGTCCAATAGTCCCTGAGTAGCTAACAACGGTTCGGGTTAGGATGGTGTGCCTTCCCAGCGGAGAAAGGGGATGAGGATGAGGTGTGATTATGTGACATGAGGCCAATAGGCTGATTGTGAGGCTGACGGGCCATTTGTGAAAGCCGGTTAGCTGTATGAGCTATAAGGCTATATGTATGCACGACCACGCCAATAGTCCCTGAGTAGCTAACAACGGTTCGGGTTAGGGCAGTGTGCCTTCCCGGCGGAGAAAGGGGATGAGGGTGGAGTGTGATATGCCACGCCAATAGTCCCTGAGTAGCTAACAACGGTTCGGGTTAGGACAGTGTGCCTTCCCGGCGGAGAAAGGGGATGAGGGTGGAATATGATATGAGTTGCTGCTGCTGTATGATGATTTGCTTACATGCTGTGTGATTATATGTGGTATAAATGTTTAGTTACTACTGGGATTCTTTTGAATCTCATTCTTTCCTTTGAACTAACATTTCAGACAGGGCGAGTGGCTCCAAGGAGAAGCGCGTGACCCGGAGCGGGTAGAGTTTCGTAGGGACATTTATTGTGGAAATGTTGGTTAGACTGTTTGGATAGGGATTACTGTATATTGTTGGGTTGTAAATAGTTTAAATACTTTAACCTGTAATCCCTTTAGCAGAACTTGGAACTATATATATGTAGTTGAACCCGGGGGTTGCCGGGATTTTGGTTATACACTCTGTCATATGTAAATGTAGTTAAACTGCACAGGTGATTATATTCGATAATCGAACTTGAGACCGAAAGAGGAATGAAGTTTTGAAAATTTCATAACGTCCCTATTATTAAAGGGAATTTCAAATGAGTTTTAAACTAACCGACGGTCTCTAATCTAATTTAATTACCAAACATCGAATTATAATTACGTGATTAAAGGCAGGGTGTTACACTATGCTCATCCAAAAGATGAGCACAATATGCTCATCCCTTCAATTTTGGGTTGAGGACCATTTTTTTTTATTTTTTATATATTCTTATTTATTTGGATTAAATTATATACTGTACTCGGAAATATTTTTATCATTCAGTATCTCAAATTAATTAATTTCTAATTCTACATTCAAAAATATTTTTCCTGCAAAACCAGTAACCTGAAATATTTTTTTAATAGCACCCAATATCTGAAATATTATTTTGACACCTGGTATTTTAAGCTAATTAACATTTTGTACATGGAGTATTTTTTAAAAAAATAAAAAAAAAATAAAAAAAACCCCCAAAATTGGGGGATGAGCATTACATGCTCATCTTTGGGATAAGCATGGAATATGGATTCTCCTCTACTTCGGCTCCTTCTAGCTCATTCAATCCCGTAGCTCCTCGGTCCACACCTCCAATTGGTCCTCCTCTTCAGATATTAAGCTAGAAATCAGAAGCCCAAGCCCAAAACCACTACGTCTCTGGCCCTACATCTGTTCCTTCCACTAAGGCTTTTCGGCAAGTGATTCAAAATTCTCAAGCCGAAATGTGCTACCAAACTCTGATGAAAGAAGAGAAATGAAATATTATATAATAGGAGTAATAATAAAAACAACAACAATAACAATAATAAAAGCTGATGTTTTTTTTGAGAAAAGCTTCGCATTATTATTATTTATTCCTAAACTTAAAAACTTCTATTTTAAATTGAAATCCCATAAATAATGCATTAATTGATATCTCATAAAATCTCTTAAAAATTGTTTAGATAACTCTCCAAAATTCTTAAAAATATACTTTAAAAGCACTAAAAATGGAAAGTTATCACACTCCCGCACTTGCATCAAATCTTGTCCTAAAGATTTAAAAATTTATAAAAAAAATCAAATAAAATCATGGAAAAAAGATTTTAAAATGGAGAGTTATCATACCCCTACACCACAAAATTGGATTTAATTCAAAATTTTAAGAATGAAGCTTTCTTAAAAATCTTTTCTACCTTCTAAAAAATGCAAGTAAAAATGCAAATAATTTGGTCAAGACAAATAACAATAGAATGTTCCTCACAAGTATGTGTTTGCACTCTTCTCTCAAAATAATTAAAAAGCTTGTGCTTCACTCTTATCCATATATTGCAACACATCTACCATAAGCTTATTTATCATCTCCATCTCCACTACATTATCCTATTGCTCACACAAATCAAAAGGACTTTTCTAAATGTTGTAATGAATAGGGTAGGATAATGAAATAAAAGTAGTCAAATGGTATGGAGACATACTTTAATTAATGCTAAGCAATTTAATAAAATTCATGAAGAATGAAGAAATATCAACTTAAAGAAAACAAACTCACTTACACTATAAACAATATTTATTCATTCGACCTCAACAATCTTTTTCTTTTTTATTTCTTCCATTTTTTTCATTCTATTTTTTTCATATTTCTCTCTCCTTTTTTTTATTTCATTTTTTTCATGTACCCCTTTCTTTTCTTTCTATTTCATTTTTTCCACTATATATATATATATGACTCATTCACCCTTTTTTTCTCTTTTTTATCCACACCAACTCACATAACATTAACTTTCTAATCCCTTCACTCTTGTTCTAAAATTGTTTTACTTAGCACTTACTAAAGTAACAAATGAATGAGAAGAAACATGTATAAAAATTGCATATCTCAATAAAAGGCTATTTACTCTATGCAATTTACTTTTCTTAAAGATAGTTAGGCTAAATGGGGTAAAGAAAAGGATTTTCATGTGATAAGGTTGGATATTTAGCCAAACTAGTTATAAATGAATGCCTAAATTGTCTTTGTACATGTAAAAGGATTTTAAGCTTTAAAAGAGATTCAAGACAAGTTTTAGAGATGAAATCATAATAAGTGTACTCCCTCTTAGAAGAAATGAATATTTAGGCTCAAGTTTCTCACCATTTTTTAATATCCTAAAGTCAATTATCTAAGCCAAATTTGTTGCCTATCTACTAACATTCCAAGAAGATAGAATCAAATTCGAATTAAACTCAATCCTTTTCAAATTCAAATCATCCCAACTTTGCCAATGTTCACAAGTAAAATCCAAGCTTCCATGAAAAACAAAATTTTTATTCAAATTTTTCTATTTATGTGAAAATCCAAAGAAGTTTGTCAAAATTAAGGACAAGTCATACAAAATCCATAGTACCCTCAACCCCATACTTAAATGTCACATTGTCCTCAATATGAACAAGTAACACTAAAAAATGGAAGTGAAGAAGTAACCACATCCAAATGTAAGGATAACAAAAGCTTCTAAGATCTTAAATTTTCACCAATTGAGCACAACTCAAAAGTGGCACCAATCAAATCAATAGTCATTAACAAATATCAATCACATGCAAAATAGACTATAACCAGCACTCATATCCTAGAACATGTTATCAACAATCGATTCAAACTAAACAAGCAAAAGTAGAAGGAAACTTCCCTCTTAATTCTTGTCTTGTGCTCTTGAATGGTTTTGATTGTTTCTACCAAAGTGGAATACATCATCAGGGGCTACCAAAAGTCCTACAAAATCAAAACAAAACATCAAACCCAACCTTGGGTTGTCTCCCAAGCAATGCTAAGTTTATAGTCTTTAGCTAGACTACTCAAAACGAACCACTAATCATAAGTATCAAACGCCTTGATTACCTTGTTTTTATTTCTTTTCAGACACAACAAATGATTATTCAAGTTAATTACTTGTACTTATTCAATCATAGACAATTTTAGAGTATAAGTATTCACTAAATTCAAATAAAGCACAACATGCACATCCTTACGAACAGATTTAGGAGCTTCCACAAATTTAGAGCATCCTACAAAATCCACTTGATTCTTATCAGCAAGAGTTAAAGAGTCAATCGGAGAATCATGAACAAAAGCTTTTGGGACATCCACATCAATTTAAACATCAAAATGACAGGAATTAAGTTCCATAACCGGAACCTCTTCTAGACTACTCCAATATTTTGGACCCTTGACTCAACTATAGTGGTAAATTCCCTTTGTTCTCTACTAAATCTCTCTGATGATTACACATAATCTCAAATAACCTTTCTAAATTAGACTTTTCTTTATATTCAAGGGTATTTTCTTCAAAATGAGGATGAGAGTGAAAATATGGGGTAATTTCTTTTGAATAATGGCTAAAATATGGATTGCAAAACTCTTGTTGCTTAAAACTTTCACTAGGACAAAAAGAATGGTCAAAACAAATTTAGTTCCTAGTGAAATCAACACTCACGTAATGACTGGTAGTGCTATTTGGACAATGCTCATAGGAATGACTCTCTCCACAATAAGCAGAAGAAAAACAATTATAAGGAGAAGAATTTTTAATCAAACCAGCATTTATATTTTCTTGTCTCATTCCATTCACATGCATTCCTAATAAAGAACAAAGATATGACAATTTATCACTGATTGAACCAAATGAATGCTGTGAATTAATCCATTTTTGTTTTAAATTGTTTTTTTTCAAGGACAAACAAGAAACAAGAAAAAACAAAGCAAATCACACACAAGAAAATATAATAAAAAATATTCACAAATCTTAAGGTTAAACTACTAAAGGATTTCTAATTCTAATCACCAATTGCCTTCAGATCCCTGGCAACGACTCCAAAAACTTGATGGTACTAAATTTTAATAAGCACTGCAAGTGTACGGGCCGTGAAAATATTATAACAGCAAATTAAGGTCGTCTTACAGAGATTCAAATAAACTAGTGATTAGGCATTAAATTTATCATTTTCATTTAAGTTGAGCAAATCAAAGAAGGAATTTGAAAAACAATTTAAACAAGTACAAAAGTATTAAGTAGTGTCTATAAAATTTCAAATTGATAAAAACAACCTAGAGTTGCTAATTCCTTTTTCAAGTCTTAGAGCATGTAATTACCCAATTAAAATCACTTAATGTTAAATTGTTAATCTAGAGTTTAAATGGATATAAGTATCTTCCAATTACTGATACCACCCTTTCAAGTTGAAATTGTTATTCTTAACAAATTTACTTTAGAAGCAATAAATGTCCGAATTTACTCTAATAGGATTATGTGGGTCTAATAGGTATATTTCTATCCTATTGGCAAATTAGAATAAATTCTAATTCCACATTACTTAATCATATGGTCCAATTAAGATACCTCTTTCAAGATTAATCTAAATTTTCCAATTTCATATTTAGTGGTGATCAATCACTAGTAGATAAAATAATACAAGATTAAGTAAACAAAAAATAACATTAAACACAATTAAATGGTTCATTCATGCTCAAATACTCAAATTCGTTTATAGTTACTCTAGGTTCAAGAACAACTAGCCACTCATTACTTTAATAAAATTCATCACAGCAAAACCAAGGTCAGATTCAAATTCACGAAGAAAAGAAAAATAGAATAAATCATTGTGCAATATGCCTTCCCCTCATGTCGGTTCTAGTATGATTGAACAACAACTCCTATCTTTTTCTCACAACTTCAATCACGTTCTCACACCAGCTTAAGGAAGAACAACCCAATTGTTCCATTAATGGCTTCCAGCAACTTGTGCATGCAAATTCAGCAGTGACAACAGAGATCTTCTCTGACGGCGAGGGCCAAAGATCGTCTATAAGCTTGCCACCTTCCTTCAAGCACAAATCGACCTTGCAACTAGCAACCATAATGGCAAGACAAAGATCATCTTTGATGTCGGTGAATGTTTTTGAGGGCCAGAGATCATCTTCAAGCACAGAACCTTCCTTCATGCACAAATCGACCTTGCAACCAGCAACCACAATGGCAAGACAGAGATCATCTTTGATGGTGCTGAACGTTTTTTAGGGCTAGAGATCGTCTTCAAGTGCACAACCTTCCTTCATGCACGAATTGACCTTGCAATTAGGAACCACAATGGAAAGGCTGAGATCATCTTTAGTGGCGACGATTGTCTTCAAAGGCCAAAGATTGTCAGTGCACAATGTAACACCCCGTCCCAGGGATCACGTACTTCCAGACACCCCTCAGGGCCGTAAGCGTCTCCAAGGGCACGAGTGTGCCACTCACAGGACTAGCTCAATGGTAGCAGGGTTTGCCACGGTGCACTACTTGACCCTTAGGTGGCGTGTTCGAACCTTGTGGGAGGTGAAAGAAATCCCTAAGCACACGGTGCCTTGTGGCACTACGGGGTCCATGTGTGGCCTGGCTGGAAGTGTGTGGAGGGGGGACAGTACCTTGTGAAATAAAAAGGTGTCTTTTTATTGTAATACGCCGTCCCAGGGAACACACACTTCCAGACACCCCTCAGGGCCGTAAGGGTCTCAAGGGCACGAGCGTGCCACTCACAGAATTCTCCCATGCCCCCTGTGTGGTTTCTTTCACCTCCGCACGGTTCGAACACTAGACCTGGGGGTAAGTACAAGCGCTTGGTGAACCATGTACCATTGAGCTACTAGCTCAATGGTAGCCGGGGAAGCTGAAGCCAGTCCATCTCATGTAGTCCCCTTTCCATATGACGAAGAGGAAGTGATCAGGGGGGATTCAGTTCTATCGATCCAAAATTGCCTTTTGGGTCACAACCCAAGCCCTCCACAGAGTCCCTTTATTTTACGCGGCTTGACGCCCAAGACCGCTTTGAACTCAAAGTGGAAGTGATCGAAGGGATGGCCACTCTTGATCCAACTGGGGATTGGCTGAACCGTGGGGCGCGCGTACTCGACAATCCCCGTGCATCCTTAGGGGAGCCGTCCTTAGAAGAACTGTCTCGCATGAGAGACGACCTGAATGCAAATGGGCGACACTCCGCTACCTTTTACAGATTGAAAGAAAAGGTCTTTTTGCTGAAGGAGAATTTGGATGACGAGTCACAAGCATAAAACACACTACGCTTTTGTCTCCTCGGCATCTTCCTATATAGTCTGCAAAACCCGTTCTTTTACGGGAAAACCCCAGAGATTGCTTCAACTCAGAAATAAAGAATTACCGCCTAGAGTGTAGCCTGCCTGTTGAAGACCGTAACGTTTGTAACTCAGTACTCCATACGGCGAAAATGAAAACAGAATTCGTTCGGATCCTCCCATATGTTCAATCTTTTTTTAGCGATTTCCCCAGAGATCTTTATCATTAATGCAACCTCTATTTTGCTCATTCATGGAGTTGTATTTAGTACCTCTAAGAAATATGATTATCCACCATTAGTCAGTAATGTGGGTTGGCTTGGATTACTTAGTGTTGCGCGCCTAGGGGGCAGCGCACTTTGGGATGTGGAGGAGCGAAGCAACTAGAACGAACAAGCAATGACCCGAGCGCAAACGCACGAAAGCCGGTGTGCATTAGAAAGAAGCAACGGATTGAGCGCAAACGTGTCTCAAGCCCTCGAGCTGATGCTCGAGCAGCTCCGCACCTCTCGCTTTGCTCGAGCAGCTTCACACGTTACGCTTAATCGCAGGAGTTTGATTGTGTCACGCACAGCAGTTTTCTTCCTGGGAGAGGAGCAAAAAAAGCCCAGTTCCCTAACCTAATACGGCACCGGGTTCGGACCGCAGGGAACCATAGCATGGGAGGACGTCTAATCCTTTTGCCGCCGTAAGGCTGTCTAATCGTATGCAGCAGGCTCGAAGACCCTAGGTTCTGGAAGGCACATTAGTCCGAACGCTATGTTGAATGTGCGACCGACACTACACTACATAGGTACCTATGCAAGTGAGGCGTCGGTCGGTCCTAAAAACGGTGGCAGCTAGCGAGGAGTTAACGACCGGACGTGCTGCAACCTAGGGATCACCAGGCAACTCTTTCACTCTATAGGGATCAGGGGGGCATAGCACAATTCTTCTTGGAGGAGGGTTGGTTTGTCCGGGTGACTGATCCTGCCATAATGTACTCCTACCTATATATAGCACCGGCAACCGAAGTCGAGCATACATACGACGATCTTCATGCATGAATAGCCAGGAGGAAAGAAAGGGCAGTAGATGATAATGAAAAAGGACGCTGCGTCTGGACGAGCGAGCGAAACGGTGCTTTACTAACGCCTAAAGTCTTATGGTGTGATAATCTGCAAGAGAGAGTCACTCTCTCCCAAGGAAATCATACTACAGGACCAGGTGATTAGTCGAGATGAGCTCAACGACCAATAACCTTATAACCCTTGCGAGTTTCCTCGCTGACCCAATCTATTATACGAAACATAACACCAAACCTAAAAGTAGAAAGATCTACCTTAGGCGCGTGCCAAGTCCGTATAAAGATTGGTAGGTCAATGAAATCCTGCAAGCTAACACAGGGATCCATCGCTATCTGGACGTACCATTTTAGGTAACTCAGATAAGACCGCATCCACCTCTGATATAGAGACTATTCAAGAAAGTCTCTATGCCCGGGATATGCGAAGGCATCGAGTGGTGGTTCAACAGGATCACAGACACAAAAGTGTTCATGTAACCGTTGGATAACTGCACCGATGACTTTGGGTGTTGGAACCCATCCAAGAGGACTGAGAATGGTGACCTGTCGTTTAATAGATAGCGGGGATACATCGACCGAACATCTATTAAGATGAAATCGCTTGGCATACTCATATGCCCCCGATGGAGAAATGAGAAATTTCGACTCCCAGCTCAATGGTAGCATGGTTCGCCAAGCGCTCGTACTTACCCCCAGGTTGAGTGTTCGAACCGTGCGGAGGCGAAAGAAACCACGCAGGGGGCGTGGGAGAATCCTGTGAGTAGCATGCTCGTGCCCTTGGAGACGCTTACGGCCCTGAGGGGTGTCTGGAAGTGCATGCTCCTTAGGACGGGGCGTTACACACAACCTTCCTCCAAGCTTCGATAGTTCTGTATCCTAGTCTCTTCTTTTGCTCAAATCTGACCTTCTAAACCATTTCAGATTTACAATAGAAAGAGTTTTGTTGTTGTTCATGTTAATAGTTTGATGGACATGATATTTTTTTTTTGTTGCTATTAAGATTGAAACAAAACTATTTTTGGGGGACTTAGTTTGATTTTTTATGGTGATTGGATTACAGCTATTTGGGGAGATGAGTTTGATTATCTATAAAGAGTTTTTTTTACTTTTTAATAGAAGGGTGTTTTAGTCTTTTTACTTAAAAGTTAGGTCTCATTTCCAAGACATACTAAACATACCTTTAAACCTCATATCTATATTCATCTCCATCTCCATCTCTATTTCCATTCAAACCAATTTTGCATACCAAATAGGCTGTTAGAGAATATGATAACAGTGCTCTGCCGCCTCTCTCTATGATGATCATTAATCCTCCACTTTTGGCCCTCTGTAGCTCATTCAATCCCGTTGCTGCTTAGTCCACATCTCCAATTAGCCCTCCTCTTTATATATAAAGTTAGAAATCAGAAGCCCAAGCCCAAAACCACTATGTCTCTAGCCCTGCATTTGTTCCTTCCACCAAACCTTTTATATTTGGCAAGTGATTCAAAATTCCCAAGCCAAAATGTGCTACCAAACTGTGATGAAAGAAGAGCAATGAAATATTATATAACAACAGCAACGATAATAATAAAAGCTGATTTTTTTTATTTGAGAAAAGCTTCCCATTATTATTAGTTATTCCTAAACTTAAAAAATTCTATTTTATATTGAAATCCTACAAATAATGCATCCATTGATATCTCATAAAATCTCATAGAAATTGCTTAGATAACTCTCAAAATTCTTCAAAATATACTTTAAAAATGCTAAAAATGGAGAGTTATCAAGGCCATGGACCGGTCGATTAAGAACGGTGGTCACCTGTTCAGCCGCTATCTAAACGAGCTAGGCTCGAATTGAATGCGGTTCTCCATCTATTTCAATACATGGAAGAATGTTCCCAAGAAGCCGAAGGATCTAGCATGAGACGATGCTGTGAAGTTAAATAATTGTATTTAATTATATTATATATTTTGTTATTAGTTGTATTCAATTATTATTAATTAATTACATTATTTGCAATTAATTGTATTTAATTATTATTTATTAATTTTATAATTTGAAATTAATTTTTTTAATTATTATTAATTAATTTCATCATTTGTAATTAATTTTATTTAATTATTATTTATTAATTGCATCATTTGTAATTAATTGTATTTAATAGTATCATTTGGAGGTAATTATATAATTTGTAATTAATTGTATTTAATTACTATTTATTAATTGCATCATTTGTAATTAATTTTATTTAATTGTATCATTTAGAGGTAATTATATCATTTGTAATTAATTATATTTAATTATTATTTATTCTATTGTGTTATAGGATAGGTTTGCCGTCTGAGACAACAGGAAGAGGTACATGTTGATGAAGATGAGGGATGGCTGGAAGAACAGGAGGAATTGTCTATTCTACAATATGAATAAGGATGAGACAATACCTCTATAGTAGTTGATTGTAATATCCCCAATTTTAGGATTGGAGGCTTAGGAATAAGCCTAAATTAAGCGGACTGCTAAGTCTGGTTTAGTAGGAGTCTCAAACCTATTCCTTAATGTTTCTTATATCTTTGAGGTATTAAAGGAAATAAAATGGTGAATTAAAGAGTATGTGAAATTTGTATACAAAAATGGAAGTGTCTAAACTGTACATTTAGAATTTTAGGATCGAACTTGGAGCCTAAGCTGTTTGCATGTAGATCAAGGAACTATTTCTGTTTCTCAAAAGGGACACAAGGTAGGGGACTTTCCTTATTTGCATGTATTTGATATTTATGCTTGTGTAATGATGCATGTAATTGCTTTACTTGATTGTGTAGAGCATATTTGAATAACTGAAGCTCTGTTTCTGTTTTTGATATAACCATAGTTTTGTTGCACAAAATATTGAGCATGCAAAAATGTCATTATGGGGCATACATCTAGTTAAAGCTAACATGTCATACACATAGCATCTATCATACATGTATTATAGTACCTTTTTCCTATTGAGATTCTCCGTAATCTCACCTTCCCCTATAAATAATTTAAACAGATGAAGACAGAAGGCATGTTGAGAACAAAGAAGAGAACCGTACAAGGGGAATGCCGTGGTGGAACAAAGATGGGAAGGTGTTTGTGTTTCACTGGAATGGGTTTTGATACCCTAGTAGCCCTGTGTAGCTACATAATTTATAATTGTTATATATAATCTCTGCAGGGAATTTCTGTAATCATGCACTTATTATCAATATATTTATGCTATTCTTGTATTGCCTATTGAACAACGCATTAATATTCCCAAAAAGTCAAAATAAGTAAGGGTGTGACACTGATCAAGAAATAGTCACATTATTTTCTATATAAAAATAAGTAACAAATAAAAGTACAACTTATTTTTATGATCTATAAGTTATTGATGTCAATACTCAATAATCTTTTTTTTTTTTTGCCAACTGTTGATGTCAATACTGAATTCACTATAGTATTCATTATTTTTTATTATTTGATAAAAAATTATTTTTTATCAAATTAAACAATCTCTATTAACTTATATTAACACTACATATTACTTGTCATCAAAGACTTTCAAAAACTACTGTCTTCAAATATATAGAAAATATCATCAACGTTAATATTAATTAATTAATTTCAACTTATATTATAATAAAAGGTTAAAGGTCATTTTTTCCCCGAAAGTATTCGCTTGGGGCCAATTTTGGTCCGAAAGTTTTTTAAGGGCCAATTTTGCCTTGAAAGTTTCAAATTTGGAGCAATTTTGCCTTTGCATTAGTTGATATAACTTGGCTAACTTTAAAAATACACTGCCAAATGACTTATATGACATATCAAATTAAAGTTTCATAAGTCTACTTTCATTCTAGAAAATGTCACATTCATTGGACATCTTTTGTCAATTCAAAAACACATTACAATAATACTGTCACATAAAAAATCACCCTGGCAGCACAATTTACATCCCAATTTCTAGTGTTTAATTCCAGTGATTCAGAATTTATAGGCAAAGGCTACTCCTATACAAGTTTTCATGTAGAACACAATGAAATCATTAAATCTATGAAATTCTAGCCCAAACACACCCAAAACAGGTTTGGACAAAAATCACAATAAATTGGAAAAATTAGAGTTTTCTTGATTTCAATCCATAAAACACATCCTTTTCAACTTAAATTATTTGTTTAATCACTTAAACACATTTTTTTAACATGATTAATCAAAATTTGGGTAGCAGCTCCCCTTAGGGTTTGTCCATCCCAATCATCAAAATACACTAACCAAAGCCACAAATCAACAACAACAACAACAAACAACCTTGACTCAACAAGATAGCAAGATTTAGTGTGATTACCTCTTGATTCCTCTCTCTTTCTCCAATTTTGTCCAGCCCTCTCTTTCTTTCTCTTTGATTTTCTTCTTGCTTTATGTGTATTTCAAGAAGACATAGAGATTAGAGTGAGTTGTTCATGAATTATGAGGCATAAACAGGTGAAAATCACTTGAAGCCTACCTTGTGTGCTGCTTGAACTTGCTCCTTCTCTCTTCTCCATATTTCCAAGACACACTCTCTCTTTCTTGTTTCTTATGTTGGACGAAAATGATCTTTGGAGGAAAGGTGAAGAGCTAAAGAAATATCATGATCCACCTCCTTTACAAATAATATGTTAATGGTAATTAGCATGTGTTTGTTGACTTTTGTCTTCTTTTTGAACTTGACTCTAACAGCTTCCCAAAAGGCACCATTATGTTCAAATTTGTATTTTCTCTTTCCTTCCTCATGTTTTGACGAAATATAGCTTCTTATAAGAGGATAATGATCTCTCAAAAATCTCCTCTTACACCTCCTTAATTAATATTATTTCTGTAATATCCTGAATTCTAATTAAGGATTAATAACTTCAAAGTGATGTAATTAATGTTAATTAAACACTTTTGAAGTAAATAATGTGATTTATGATGCAAATGTGTTTGTTGATGGTTTAGTAAGCATTGTGTCAATCAGGGTCAAAACGGTAAATTTACCGATCGATTGGTCAGTTACTGGAGAGGAAACTCCTTGGTAATCGAGATCAATAGCTAAGATGTATTGAGCAAGAGGTGGAATCAAGTATGGATGAGTTCATATGAACTCATGGGAGGAAGAGTAAGATGTTGCCAAGTATCACCATAAGGACCCTTGGATCAAAGTCAAAATTTCAAACTCATTTTCTCTTCCCTCTCTCCTCCAAGTCGGTTATGAGAGTGTGTGTGTGGGAAAAACTGATCTTCATCCATTCACCATCATCTCTCATCATTCTCCATTTTTGCTGCACAAGGAAGGAAAGAGAAAGAAGAAAACTTGAGGTAGGTGCTCCAAATGACTTCACATGCTTAAATGTTCTTTATTAATGTTATGCAAGAGGTTGAGAGCTTTAAAATTATGGTTTCAGAATTTTCATTGGTGGTGGTTGAGAGATTGTGAACTTTGGAAAGTTGAAGAATCAAGAAGTTAATCATTGGAAATTGGAGGGGTGAGTATCTATAGTATTTTGGTATAATTGTTTTGTTTATTGGTTGAGTTTTGAGAACTTTAGAATTTGCCCTGATTTTAGCCTAATTATGAAATGTATGAAGTAGCTAGTGTTTTGTAATGAAATAGATGCTAAATAGTGTCTTGATGTCAATGGTTATGGTTTGGATTTGAAAATGGAAAGTTTGATCATTAGGTGATTTTGGTTGCAATGTGGTTAGAAGAGTAGGATGTGCCATTGTGGTAAGATTTTGGTTGTTTTTAGTTTACCAATAGGTTCCTTATGGAATTTTAGAGGAGAATGAGTTTTGGTATGAAGGTTGGGACCACGGGAACCAATTTTGGTAAATCTGGAAAAGTGTATCAGTTGTTGTGATCTAGCTTCTGATAAGCTTCACTCAAGTGAGGAAGGGTCTCACTCGAGTGCAGTATGAAATTCTGGGTATTTTGGTTAAGTCTTCAGGCAGAAATCATGAGTGCAATTTTGTGTCACCAAGTGTTATTGGTTATCACTCGAGTGTAGCTCCCTGTGCTTCAGTGAGGGAGTAAGTTTAAGACTCTGGAATTTATGTTTGCTCTCGGGTAGTCACTTGTGGTGCCTCACTTTTTGGTGCTCGAGTATATTTGAGGTTATCACCTGAGTGTAGCTTCCTGTACTCGAGTAAGTGTGAGAGATATTTTGAGGTTTGCTCTCGGGCAAGCACTTCCTTTGTCTTACTCGCTGGGACTCGAGCACGGGTGAGGGCAACACTCGAGTAAGACTTCCTTCACTCGAGTGAGGCAGCCCAAAAATTAGTGTTCTTTATCCGAAAAAGGTACCTACAGGGTAGTTTCTCCTAATCCTTTTGGGTATATGTCTAGGCCTCTAATAGCCACCTAAAGATTCTAAATGATAACCAACTTAAAGTACTATGGAATTAAGAACTTGCAAAAGAGATTAATGGGTTGTCCCTGGTTTGGTTTATAGGATTTGACATATGCCGTCCTCGTGAGCCCACTGTGCCAGCGAACGTCAGGAAGGAACAAGGTAGTGACTCTTTCCCTTATAATGTATGTGATACATTGTATGTTTGATTTATCATTATTTGTGGGTCTATCACTTGTGGCCCATCTGTGGTGATAGTGGGAGGATCATACCTTCGGGGCGATAGAATCCGGGGGATGAGACTGTGAAAGCAGAAAGGCTATTTGTGAAAGCTGAAAGGCTATTTGTGAGTCTATTACCTGCGGCCCATTGGTGGTGATGGTGGGAGGATCCTACCTTCGGGGCGATGGAATCCAAGGAATGAGACTATGTGATTATGTGCATATGCAGCCTACGTGTTGTGTATTATGTTGTGATATTGCTTGATGATTTTCTTACATACTATGTGATTACATGTTGTATGAGTGAATTGTTACTACTGAGATTCTTTTGAATCTCATTCTTTCCTTTGACTAACATTTTAGACAGGGCAAGTGGCTCCAAGGAGAAGCGATCAACCCAGAGCAGTTAGAACCTTATAGGGACATTTGTTTTTTGATATGTTGGTTAATCATACTGGACAAAGATTTTGTAAATTATTTTTGGGTTGTAATTATTAGTTGAATATAGTTGTGTAATCCCCTATATGGGAATTATAAACCTTTCAGTGAATAAGTGGACCCCGGGGGTTGCCAGGATTTTTGTCATATACTCTGATATGTGTTAATGTAAATTAACTGCATAGGTGATTATATTCGATAATTGAACTTGAGACTGGGAAAGGAAAGAAGGTTTCAAAATGTTGTAAAAACCCTACCTTAGGGAGGGTGTTTAAAATGAGTTTTAAACTATCCGTCGGTCTCTAATCCATTTTATTAGATGTTATTGAATATTAATTATGCTAATTAAGGCAGGGGGTTACAATTTCAATTGCTAATTTAACACATGTTTTCTTTAACTTCTCCTTCTCATTTTTACTTGGCCATAATTTCTCCTTGGCTTAATTTTGGACCAAGTATTTTAATTTCCCTCTTCTTTTCCTTGTTAGGCTGAAATTGGCCATAATTATTGGGAATAATTAATAGCTTCTGGCTTTATAGTCAAATGACCATTTTTCCCTTACATTTTTTTAATTAAATTGGGCCTTCTTCCCTTTTCTCTTGTTAGGCCAAAATTCACATATATATTGGGCCCAAAAATTTTGCTCTTCCATCTTCCATTGTTGGTCTCCAATAATAGGCTTTTATGAAGACACAAATTAAATTTTGTCTTATTGTGACCTAAAATTTGTGTGGCCACTAATTACACTGTTTTGCGATTTCAAGTGTGCAAATATTCACCATTTTATTCCTTTTAATACCATAAAGGTGTAAAGGAATTTTGGTGACTAAAATTTGAGATGTTAACGAAAGCTCAACCCAATTAACCCAACTTAAGTTAGTTAATTAACCTTACAACTTTTTAAGAAGCCATAGATTGTGGACACATGGACTCTTCTTGCTTCCTTAGATTAAATTGTGGCCAAGTGATTTCAAGAAGCAAGGAATGGATATTAAATCAAACACCCTCTCTCTTCCATTCACTACAAGTCGGCCATCACCAAAAATAAGACAGAAAAAGCTTGGAAAAAGAAAAAGGAAAGAGAAAGAGCAATCTTGAAATTCAAGAACAATGGTGAGTCTTCAACCTAGATTTTCACCTTGCTAATCACTTTTCTAGCTCATATTCTCTTCTTTAACATTGTTCTCCTCTCTAAGAGCTTCAATCCTATGGTTTTGTTTTTCAAGAGGAGGTATTTTGAGTTTTCAAAGAAGAGCCAAAGTTGAGGAATCAAAGAATTAGCTTAAGAAAGTGATAGAGGTGAGTTAGAGCTTTAATTTGAGCTGTATATAGTGTTGATTGTTTGATTATTGTGGGACTTGTATTGCTGCCCTAGTTTTGGTTGACATGAGAATTTAGGGCTCTATGTTATTTTGATTATATACTTGGTGTCATATGATGTTTAATGATGAAACTAGACTTGTTTGATGATTAAATTGGAAATTTGGTAATTGTTGGACTATGTTGCCATTTCTAGTCAGAACAGTGCATGTAGAAGGAGTAGGAATTTGGTAAATTTGATGTCACCAATGGATTCTACACAAAAAAACTGTGTAGGAATAGCCTCTGGCTATAAATTCTGGATCACTGGAATAAAACACTAAAAACTGAAATTGAACACTGTGCTGCCATTTAGTATCATTTTTCCTTCTTTACTTTATAGGTTTCTTAAGAAATTGAAATCTTACATAAGTAATAATGTGTTGCCAGAAGGTTTAATAGCTGAAAGTTATATCGGGGATGAGGTCTTGTATTTCTTCTTAAGGTACTTTGATGACATTGAGATGACTTTCAGCTGACTACCTCGTGTAGACAATTGTGTTGAAAAAGAGTCAACATCAAGAGTGTTGTTAATCCCTTATGTTGGTAAAGCAGTTGGAGAATGTGAGAACTCCAAAGTAATAGCAAATGAGAAGTTGCAAGCACATAGACATATTTTGATTAATTGCACTCAAGTTAAACCCTTCTTTCAGTAAGAATTATATACTCATATATTATTCTATATCTATCCTTACATTTTTTACTTACATTTTATGATCGCCTTCCCATGATTAATTGCAAAGAATTCAGAAGTCATGTGAAATATCAACTCAAGATCCGTACACAAACATCCTCCAAAGTTGACAAAAAGGTCCATAGAGAATTCCCAAGTTAGTTTGCACACAGAATACTAAATGACCACAACCCACACTCACCAGATTTCAGAGGTCTCACAATTAGCCCTCTTGACCATGCAAAAAGGTTTACAACATACAATGTCAATGATTTCAAGTTTTTCACAGTTTCACAAGATCAAGGATTGTAAACTCAAAATTTGAGTGTTTATGGCATCTTTAAGACAAGGGGTTATGCAAGCAATAGTAACGACGACATGCAGTTTGGAAGCATCCCTTACTATGGAAAGCTTCTTGATATTGTCAAACTAAATTACTAAGGCCATTTCACTGTGATGTTGTTCAAGTGTTTGTGGGTAAATACAACAACTTCCCAGAGATTCACAACTGTCGATTTAGTCATCACATCAGTAAATTTCTCCCGATCAATTTACACTGGTTAATATGAAGATGATGAGCCATATATTCTTACTTCAGAGACACATCAGGTTTATTATGTCAAGGATGAGAGGCATAGGGATTGGAATATGGTGGTTCACTTAAAGTCTCAAGACCTTTATGACATGGATGATAGTGATAACATCACCTTCTAGAGTTAGACATTCCATCTCGCCAATTTCAAAAAAATCTTCCCTGAAGATAATGATAATTTACCTATAGTTTGGTTTGTTCTTATCATTTAATTCACATCGTTTAAATAATTTCAAAAAAATAATTTCCATCGTTTAAATTTAATTTTTCGACAAAATAATACCACACTAACATTTTCTCCATAAAATTTTTGTAAGGATGGCAACGAAGACTGATTAAACAAATTATGCTTTTGTTCATGTAAATCTTAATTTACATTTTTTTAAAAAAAATTAGACCAATATTTATAGTGGTTCCAAAACCACTACAAAATAAAAGAAAAAAACCACTACAAATGGTGAACCGCTATAAAGAATGTTAACTAAACCCAACAAATATCAAAAGCTACGAAAATAGTCACATTAACCGCTACAAGCTTCATGTAAATCCCTATAAATATCCCTACCACACATCATTTCAAACACTTCTTCATTTATTTACACCCTTCTCTCTTGTTTTCTCTCATCTGGGAATTTTTTTTGAAGAGCCTATAAGAGCTAAGCAAGGTGGTCAACCTCTATTAGACAACATAATAAATTTTATTATTTCAACGTTTTTTTCCTTCTTATAATACTGAAACTAATTATGTTTTCTTTTTGTCTAGAAATTTAAGGACTTTTCCTCAATATTTTCAATATTCCTTTCATAATGATCAACCTCTAGTAGACAACATAATAAGTCCTTAATATCTACACATTCTCAATATTACCTATATAAATTTTATACTTATCTAACTCAATTTAATCATTATTTTCAAATAATAACTACTATCATTAAAGTATTTTGAATACTAAACTATTCAATACAATATTATAACAATGGAATCAAATTATTGTATATATAGATTTTAAATTTTTCCAAAATTTTGTAGCCGTTTTAAAACTGCTGCAAAGTTAAAATCAAAATTGGATTAAACTTTTGGCGCAACTTTTGAAATTTCATCCTATATTAGTAACAGTTTGATAACCACTACAAAGATTTTAGTGCCAGTTTTTTAAAATTCCTATATGTACTTAGTAGTGGATTTAAAACCGTTATACAGTTGGTGCCAAATTTTCTTTTTTCATTTCTCGCCATGCAAAATTGTGCCGCCAACATTTGTAGCGGTATTTTAACCGCTAATCTTCTCAGATAATGTGTTATCTATATACGCATCTTGTAGCGGTTGAACTAAATGCTACCAAATCAGTAGCATTTTTGTTACGTGAGTAGCGGTTTTGCTAAATAGCTACAAATCCATTTGCAACAATGGATTTTATAGCGGTTTTTCCTACTGATACTATTGTCGTTTGTAGTGGTTAAAATCGCTATAAATGTACCTTTCTTGCTGCTACTAAACCACAGTTTTTTATAGTGCTTCGACTTCCATAATGATCAATTTACCAAAATCACATTCATATCAATAGCTAATCTCATTAGGACCATTGGAATCACTAATATATCAATACTACGCTTCGTTGCTTGACCTTTAATTTTGGGATATTAAATCCACTTGGCTTTAATTCAATTCCACATGTTATTCCACCCATAACTTTTAATGTACATTCCATTTGTAAGTTCAATTTAAACGAATGAAACATCCTTCCCCTTCAATTACTCAAAACTATAAGATAAGGGGTTTATGGCACAAAAATTTCCATTTGAGTTTCCAATGCTTCAAAACTTACTTTTTGACTTGTTCCTTACACAACTTTTCAGTTTAAATTCATTAAAGCATTTAAACCATCAAATTCCAATTCCTTCTTTTTGCCCTGTTTTGACCAAAATTCACATGTTAGGAGAAACATATGATTTTCAAGATTATATTCCATTAACCACTATATTCATCTCTAAATCACTTCCATATTCATGCTATAATCTTAAATCAAGCTTTCTCTATTGCTTAAAAAGTTTGGCAGCGCCTCCCCTAATATTCTTGCTTCGCCAGAGGTTACAAAATCTCAAGAATAATCTAATCCATCAACAACTACCATCAAGAGCTCATTAGCTACAACAAAATAACCACTTACCTTAATATTAGCTTAACTTCCTTGAAAGTTCTCTTGAAGCTTAAAGTTCCAAGCTTTCTTCCTTGCTAAATATAACGTACAGGAATTTAAGAATCATTGAAAGCTTTAGATGATCAAGCTAATAATATAGATGATTTTTAGAACAAGGAGTTACCTACGAATCTCCTGATCAAACCAATGGCATGTTTAAAATTCATTATGTAAGGAAAGGAATAAACAGTTGCATCAGAATTGATAATTTCAAATTCAATTTCACATCCAAACAATAGGAGATTTAGTTAAGGAGAGAAAACATAGATTTAAATTTTTTTTTGCCAATGAAAATGTAGATTTAATAACTACTTATATATTAATCAAAATTAATATACTCAGTAATTGAAAACCAATACTTTAAAAGCCGGACCGGACATTGAACTAGAAAAGCCAATGGGTCATGTTTCAAACGATCGAAATGGTTAGGCTAGAGGTCAAACCAGTGATGTAATAATTAAATAAAAAAATTTTATATGCATTATAGCACTCAAAATTTGGAAAATATGGAGCTGCCACCAAAATTTTTAAAACAAGGATAATTTTGGAAACCTTTAAAAATGGAAAATGGTCTATAAAATCAATTAGGGTTTAGGAGTCGATTATGTATGGGGAAGGTGTTAGGCACCTCACAGTACCAGTTTATGAGAACAGTTACCCTAAGTTAATTATTTAAAAATAAAATGGTCTTTAATTTTATTATAATTACCAAAAGAAAAAAATATTTACAAAAGGATAACAGATTAATAAAAATGGAAAATTGTTTATTTTCAATGATTGAACTTGATCTAGGAAGAGAGCCTAGGGCCTACATATCCTTTAGAGAAATCAAAGTGTAACACCCCATTTTTATTCACCAATATACCTTGTAAATAATTGTGGCATTCAATGGAATAAATTGGTGAATTTTGATGCAATCAAAATGACAAAAACACCTTTAGTTGAAGTTATATTGAAATTGGGCTAAAACAAGTTATGAAGCTAATGTTTGTTTTTCAAAAAGCCCATTGTGGAAGCCCACATTTTGAGAATAAAAGAGCACAATGTTTGGCCAATAATAAAAGGGAATTTCAGCCCAAAAGGAAAGGAAAAGGAGGAAGAAATACTTTGGCCCAATAAATTACAAAAATGTATGGGCAAAATAGTAATTTACCAATGAAGAACAAAATTAATTATTTTCCCATTTTCTTGAAGCCAATTTCAGTTAAATAAGGAAAAAAAAGGGGAAATAAATATTTGGTGCTAAAAATCCAAATTTGGAGCAATTGTGGCCAAGTAAATCAAGTTTGAAAAGCCAAAAGTGAACAATGTACTTAATTAAGTATTCGAAGAGAGAGAATTATGAAATTCAAGAAGTAATTTTTATTTCCCTTTCCTCTTCGTAATTTTGACCATAAAGGGAAATATTTGAGGAAAATAAATGCTTGGATGATAAATGTGCCATATGTCACCATCTTGAACCAAGTAAAAAGATGAAGAGGTAAAAAGTAAAACACATGGTAAATCGGCAATAAAAAATATTAAGTTAAGAGCGATGAAGAGGATATTTTTAAATCATCATCATCATCTTTCAAGACCTCATTTTTGTCCAAGCCTTAGGACAATAGAGAGAGAAAGAACTTGAAGAACAAGAAGAGCTAAGAGAGAAGCAAGAGGCAAAAATCAAGGCAAGAGCTTGTGATTTCAAGTGATTAAGCTTATAAAATTCATGGAAACCTCTTGTAATCTCTTCTACATGAAATCATGTGTAGCAAGCAGAATTTTGAGAGAAGAGAGAGAGAAGGGTGACACCTAGATAGAAAAAGTTGAAGAATCAAGAGGTAATTTCAAGAACCTTGATTCTATTGATGATAATGTGTTGTTATTATTGTTGGCTTGATTTGTGGTTGTTTTGCTTGATTTTGTGATTTTGGGATAATGAAACCCTAAGGGTTTATGCTACCTAAATTTCCACATATCATGTTTAATAAGTGTTTAAGAAGTTAAATATGTGATTAAGAGTGAAAAGGAATGAGTTTAAATGATTAAATCATCAAATCCCAATTTTCCCTTTCTCTTTGTATGTTTCGGCCAAAATAGAAAATAATGGAAGGAGCTGGAATTTCATCAATTTGATTGTTCCATTGTGTTTAGAAGGGAAAATTGTGTAGGGTTCATGTAGATTGTGAAGTATGAAAAGTTTTGAAATGTGAAATGACAAACTGAGCTCTAAAACCTTAAGCTAAGGCCTGCTAAGGGTAAATTTGTCTTTTGACAGTGAATTTGACAATTCTAAGGTTAAAAATGGATTTTACACTTGAAATTGTGTAGGATTAGCCCTAGACTAGGTATAAAGGGACTTGGATCGAGTCCCTAGGGGCATTTTGGTCATTTTACAGTTTTAAGCTAAGGTAACCAATAAAATAATTTTAAAAGAGTTTAGAATAGTACATGAATGAGTAATAACTCAAATTCTTGTAAACTTAGAATTTTAAGACCGGACAATATACCCACGTCAGGACGAGGTTAAAGCCAAGAAAGGGCAATTTCAGGTAATAACTCTATCATTCAAAAACTATGTGATTTTTGTATGCTTTATGTATGCCATCTTCTGTAATATGTATAATGCACTCTCTAACTAGAATGGGAAAAGCACAAGTACTGTTCAAGAGAAAAGCACAAGTACCCCAACAACCCTAAAAGGGGATCCAGTTATGAGATATAGTACCAAAAGGATGCATTGCCCAGTTTGTGGATGTGAGCCCAACTAGGTACAAACAAGTAGGGGTTCTAACAGTAGTTAGCCTTAAATACATGTGCACATTCTAATAATTATAAATTATACCGTATGTTTATTCTGTTGCATTATATGGTACCTAGCATATTTATTTATCGCATTTTATATGAATGATTGCATGTTACTACTGAGATTCATTCGAATCTAACCCTTTCTAGTTTTAAAAATATTCTAGTAGAAGCTAATAGCTCTAAGGGCAAAACGATAAATACCAGTGTTTGATGGTACCGGTTCAAGCAAGGACTGCTGTTGGCTACCCTTAGTTTAATTTCATGAATTTTTGAGGATTGTATATATTTTTCAAATCCTACAGAAAACTCCTATATTGTAAACAAGTACATTTTATCAGTATAATTGTGCTAGTTTTGTATACTTGTGGAATTGTGCCTTTATCACTCTAACAAATATCAAAATGTTAAGGGGTTTGACATTTTTGGTATCAGAGCTAAAAACTGTTTTGGCGTTATCAGAATAGTATACTGATATAGTCTTATTTACAGGTTAACAGGAATGATGCGTGGAAGGCGGCGATAGCGAGATAGGTCATCATCGTCGGTGAATCAGGTTTCCTCAGGTTAGAAGATTCCTGAGGGCCAACATTCTGTAAAGACGAGTACACTTAAGAAGTGGGTCCAAGTCAAACTGGTATATGGGCCATAGCCGAGACCTAAGCCAATACCTAGAGAATCAGTGGGGAATTCCGAGCAGCCATTCTTCGATGGGTCAAAGTCCGATTTCTATATTTCTACTCTCCCCAGAGCCAGACCAGTGTATGTGAGATATGATCTACAGCCAAATTAGGGTTTGTGGGAGCATTTTATAGACATATATCTATGTGTCTTTCAGGACACAACACCCCTATAGACCAATATGCAGCATATCTCGATGAGGTAGGCTCACTGTACTGGGATTAGGTCAAGCAGTACCTGGATTTTCCTGATAATGTACGGATTCGCACAGCACTGTACTTCTTTTCAAATATGGCATTTTAGGTCCGAAAGAAGAATGATTTTATTGAGCAAGGTCTTAATGACCATTTTGTGGATTTTATAGGTCACATAGACGTGTACATGCAGTTGTACATGTATGACAGTTGGTAGAGGGTTTATACCCGGTATGTTGCACGATCGAAAGCAGCCAGCATGACTTTTGAGATGAGGGCAGTCACAGGGTACTGGGGGCTAGGAGTATATACGGCTAGTATCTATGTTTGGACATGAGTATACAAAATTTAGGCTGCTTAACCCAAGGAAATCTTAGAATGGGTGACCCCCTGATAAGTCATATGTATAGTTATGACATAATATGTAAAAGAGGACATAAATATATTGTACAATAGTTTATAAGCTATATGGTGTTAAAGCTTTCTTTAACTGCTGTAAATATCTGTTGTATGATATATATGACATGCATGTGTACCCGATATTTTAAGAAATAACAAAAATGCCCTTATGTCCATATGAATTTATTTCTTCTCTATTTTCATTTAGTGAAATACAAAGATGGTACGAACAAGCGGTAGACCATGAGGTGGGGCATAATAATCAAGTACCAGATCTTTGACCTGACTCAATACTATAGATATTGGGTAAGCTAACACATCAACAGGTAACAATGAACGATATTAAGGAGGAGTTGCGAGAAGTGCAATAAACACAGGATCTTTTAGAAGATCAGGTGAGAGGAGATAGTGAGTTTAATCCACCAGAGGGTCCTCAACTAGAAGATCCTTTGCTTGATCTTGAGGCTGATATTATTTAGACTTGGGTAGGAAGATTTAGTAAACAAAAACCTCCTGTCTGCAGAGGGAAATTTGATCCTCAGCAAGCCGAAGACTGGCTATCTCGACTACAGAAAATTTTCAAAATCTTGACATGCCCTGATGATATTAAGGTCCAGCTGGCAATTTATAAGCTAGAGGGCGATACTGATAGGTAGTAAAAGAATATTGAGATGGTTCTGTAGGAGATGAATATTTCGGTAATGTGGGAATTGTTTCAAGAGAAATTTAATAAGAAATACTTTCCTCATTTAGTCAAGCTTGAGAAAGAGAAAGAATTTCTTAATATATAGCAGCATGATAGAGAAAGCTTTGAAGAGTTCTTATCTTGTTATATCATTGATCTCGATAGTCCTCATACCTCAAGTATCAGGATGATGAGGAATAGAGTTTTGACATGATGATTTAAGGGTTGAAAGAAGAGCTAAAATAAAAACTGGTTTCAAAGCATTTCATAGAGTTCAATAAGGCAATCAAAGAGTGTTGTATCAGTGAAAACTTGTTGAGCCTGTATTTTGATAGAAGCAACAATAATAAGGGTATGTCTGGTAGTGAGAGTTCTTCCCAAAAGTGTAAAGATCATAGTAGACCACCCATAGGTGGAAACAAGAAGTTGTATCAAGCTGGGGGCTATAGTAATCAAAGACCCTCTTAGGGCCGAACATGCTAGGATTATCACAAGCCACACTATCCAGGCAAAACGTGTGGTAATGTTCCAGTACATCAGGCTTCACCGACATAATAGGTTCCAACCAGGCCGATGACCTATTACATATGCTAGAGACTAGGGCATTATCCAAATGATTGCCCACAGTAGTAGCAACAACCTATGGAGCCCAGATAGAGAGCTCAGGGAAAAGTTTACACAATTACTCAGGAGGAGGCTAAAAAATCTCTTGAATTAATATAAGGTACAGTTCTTCTTAATGGCAATTAAGTGCAAGTAATGTATGATTCGGGTGCCAGTCATTCATTTATTGCATATGATTATGTGAGACAGCTAGGCCTTAGTGTACACAAAATTCCATATAATCTAGTTGTGTCTACGCTTACTGGTGTTAGAGTTGTCACACCGAATTTGCTTGAATTACATAATAAATGTCAAAGGACATGAATCAACAATGGATTTGATCTGTCTACTACTACAAGGCTTAGAAGTGATCCTTGGAATTGACTAGTTGACTGCAAATAGTGTATTGCTAGATTGCAGAAGAAAAAGGGTTATTTACCCTAATTCACAACCACATGTCAGTACAAAAAGCAACCTTGACTTTCTTTCAGTAGTTGAAGCTGAGATATGTTTGCAAAAAGGTTGTCAGGGGTACATGGTATTTTTCTCTATGCAATTAGAAGCTGGAATAGCATTGGAGAGTATCCCTGTAGTAAATGAATTTCCAGAAGTACTTTCGAAAGATATTAGTAGATTACCTCCGGACAGGGAAATAGAGTTTACAACTAACCTTAGGCCTGCAACAGGTCCGATATCTAAAGCCCCATATAGAATGGCTCCAAATGAAATGGCAGGATTGAAAAAGTAGATTGAAAAGCTGCTAGAAAAAGGGTTCATTAGATGCAGTGTTTAGCCATGGGGAGCTCCAGTGCTCTTTGTCAAAAAGACAGATGGAAGCCTATGACTCTATATTAATTATAGGGACCTGAACAAGGTAACCGTCAAGAACAAATACCCACTTCCTAAAATTGATGACTTGCTCGATCAGTTATCTAGTTCTTGTGTGTTTTCAAAAACTGACTTGAGATCAGGTTATCACCAGTTCAAGGTAAACGCAAAATATGTACCAAAAACATATTTCAGAACCAGATATAGCCATTATGAGTTTCTAGTAATGTCATTTGGGCTGACCAATGCACCTGCCGTGTTTATGGACTACATGAATCAAATTTTTCATATGTATCTGGACCAATTCATAATAGTCCTCATTGATCATATTCTAGTTTACTCTCAGAGTCGAGCAGAACATGAACATCATTTGAGAATTGTGTTGAACATATTAAGAAATAATCAACTTTATGCCAAACTAAGCAAATGTGAATTTTGGCTTTCAGAGGTTAAATTTCTGGACCATGTAGTCTCACATCAAAGAGTCTCAGTGGATCCTAGCAAAGTGGAAGCATTACAGAACTAGAAGCCAGAGACTATTTTTAAAATATGCAGTTTTCTAAGTCTTGCCGGATATTATAGAAGATTCATATAAAATTTCTCTATAATAGCTTTGCTTTTGACAAAGTTAACACAAAAAACTTAACCTTATATGTGGACCACAATTGTGAGAGAAGCCTCACAGAGCTGAAACAGAAATTAACAACAGCCCCAGTGCTGACAATCCCAGATCCACAATTAACCTTTGTTATCTATATTGATGCTGATAGGCATGGATTGTGAAGTGTTTTAATGCAGCATGTCCGCGTAGTGGCTTATAGGGGTGTTCAAATCCCGGGACGGGACCGGGAATACCCATTCCCGGGATTTCCCGGGACTGGGATCTCATTCCCGGTCCCGGGAAATTCCCGGGACAACCGGGACCGGGAATTCCCGGTCTTAATAATATAATTATATTAGTTAAATTTTTTTATAATCTAGTGTTTAAAGTAATTATTTAACACCTAATAAGGTCATAAAAATAACATAAATTGAGTTAGAATTTAAAAATAACATATTATTATCACATTCATCATTTTTGTTATTATCTTTATATATTATATAGTTAGGATTTGTATCACGATATATACAATTTAACTCTAACTAAATATGTTATATACATTTTATCATATGATAACTTAATTTATGGGGTAAAAAATACAAAAATAAAATAATAACCTCTTTTTTAAGGAAAAAAGAAAAAAAAAGAAAAAGAAAACCGGGACCGGGAATTCCCGGGATCACAAGGTGTGATCCCGGTCCCGGTCCCGGTCCCGGGTTTTTACATCCCGGTCCCGGGTTTTCCCGGTCCCGGTCCCGGCCGGGACGGGAAATTCCCGGGATAAAATATCTGGGACCGGGCCGGGACAACCGGGACCGGAATACTTTGAACACCCCTAGTGGCTTATACATTTAGACAGCTGAAGCCTCATGAACAAAACTATCCCTCACATGATTTTGAGTTTGCGGCAATTGTGTTTGGGCTAAAAATCTAGAGACATCATCTCTATGTTGCGATAGTAGAACTATACTGTGACCCTAAGATCTTGAAATACTTGTATGATCAAAAAGAGCTCAATATAAGACAGTACAAATGGATGGAGCTTCTTAAAGATCACAACCTAGAGATAAAGTACCATCTAGGAAAGGCTAATATCATTGCTGACACATTGAGCTGTAAGATGGTGCAGGTTGCAACCCTAACGATTCATAATTAGAAACTGGTCGAGGTTCGTAGAGATCTCAACCTATCTAATCAGATCATGATTTATGGCAACAATGTTAGTTAGGCAGAGAATGACCTGAGAGTATTAATTGAAGAAGCTCAGATGCAGGATAGATGAGCATGGTCTATCAAAGCTATGATTAAACAAGGAAAAGCTCAAGAATATGACTTGTCATCGAGTGGGCTCATCTGATACAAAACGTGGATATATGTTCCAACGTAACCCGAGCTTAAGCGACAAATCCTAGATAAAGTATATAAGAGTAGTTATACTCTATATCCAAGAGCAACCAAAATGTATCATGACTTGAAGTCCATATATTATTGTCCAAGAATGATTAGAGATGTAACAAAGCTCATGCCTCGTTGTCTCACTTGCCAGAAGGTGAAAATTGAGCATCAAAGACAATTCGAACTACTAGAAAACCCTAAAATTCCTAAGTGGAAATGGGAAAGCATCATAATGGATTTCAAAACTGGATTACCTAAGATCAGAAATTATGATGTGATTTGGGTAATAGTTGATCGATTCACAAAGATAGCCCATTTCCTACCTATTAGCATTCATTATTCTCCTGATAAGCTAGCAGAAATCTATATCAAGGAGATAGTGTGATTACATGGTACGCCAAAGAAAATCATTTTGGACAGAGATCCTTACTTCATTCTAATTTCTGAAAAGCGTTGCATGAAGCTTTAGGCACTAAACTCAGATTCAGCACAGCATACCATCCTCAAACTGATGGACAAACAAAATGAACAATACAAACATTAAAGGATATGCTAAGGGCATATGTCATAGATTCCAAAGGCAGTTGGGATAAATTCCTTCCATTAGCAGAGTTTACCTATAACAATAATTACTACTCGAGCATTCAGATGGCCCCCTTAGAGGCATTATACGCGAGGAAATGTCAATTGCCCTTACGCTGGACAAAATTGTCTGAGAGGTACTTGCTTAGGCCAGATATAGTTGATCAGACAATTGACAGATCAAGCTAATTAAGTAGAGGCTGTTAACTGTTCAAAGCCAACATAAGAGCTATGCTAATAGAGGTGAAAACCTCTAGAGTTTGAAGTTAGTGATCACATGTTTATGACAGTTTTGCTGATCATAGGTATTGGTAGGGCATTGAAAGTGAAGAAGCTAAATCTAAGGTATATTAGTCTATTTGAGATCTTATCGAAGATTGGGCCAATAGCGTACCGAACAGCTTTACCACCAAATCTAAGCCGATTGCACGATGTTTTTCATGTTTCCTAGTTGAAGAAGTATCAACCCAATCTAGAACATATGATTGACTATGAGGATGTAGATATGTGGCTTGATTTGACATTTGAGGCCATGCCTGACCAAATCATTGATCAACAAGGGAAACAACTCAGAAAAAAAAGTATCCCATTTATTAAGATCATCTGGAAGGGATTATCTTTTAGAGAAGCAACTTAGGAAGCAGTAGAAGATATATAGAAGTGTTACCTAGAGTTTATGGCTATATATATAGCAAATTTCAGGGACAAAATTTATTTAAAGGGGGAGAATTTTTATTCACAAACGTGCCTTGTAAATAATTGTAGCATTCAATGGCATAAAATGGTGAATTTTAATGCAATCAACATGACAAAAACACCTTTAGTTTAGTTATATGGAAATTAGGCTAAAACAAGTCATGAGGCTAACGTTTGTTTTTCAAAAAGCCCATTATAGAAGCCCACATTTTGAGAATAAAAGAGCTCAATATTAGGCCAATAATAAAAGGGAATTTTGGCCCAAAAGGAAAGGAAAAGTGTAAGGCCCTTAACTTATTTCCAATTTTCCCGAGCATTACGCTCAGTTTGGTGGGCACACAGGAATAACATAGATATATTGACAATAAGTACTTGATTACAAAAATCCTCCACAGGGATTATATATAACAATTACAACTAATGTAGCCCCACAGGGCTACTAGGGTGTCCAAACCCGTTACGGTGAAATGCAGACATCTTTCTGTCTTCATTCCACCACTGTATTCCTCTTGTGTAGTTCTCTTATCTGCTTTCACTTGTCTAAATGGTTGGTTGGGGAGGGTGAGATTCAAGGGAATCTCAGTTGCAAACAATACTAACAATGCATGAAAGATGAATGCTAGTGCATGATATGTTTGCCTTACATAGGCTTAGTTTACATAATGACATTTTTGCATACTCAATGTTTCATGCAACATAGCTATGGCCACAGTATAAACAAAAATAGAGCTTCATTTATTCCTCCATGCTTCACATAATCAAGGAAATAAATACTACAAATCAATACATAGTAAAAACATCAAATACATGCAAGTTAAGTAAGTTCACTACCTCTTGTCTTAAGTCCTCCTATTGTACCTTTTCTCCAACCATTGAGGAGGCTTCTTTCTTGTCACCTCATGACCCTAGATATATAATCATATTATTAGAGCCATGATAAATAAGTGTCCAATGGGGTTACATAGGCCTTAAAACATATATCTTATATTTAGGCCCATATTGGTCCAAATTACTTTAATTGCCATAATTTCATAGGTTTGACCCAATCAGCCAGTTTTGCTGACCAACTTTGGAAATTCATAATTAATTTTACAAAAATCCAAATGGGTTGGTTCTAAATTCTATAAAAATCTATTTAAGTCCTCTTTCAATAAAAAATATCACAAAGCATCAATTACAGCCACATATTTCCCAGAAATTCGTCAAACTCAAATTGTGACAGATTTCATTCCAGAATCAAGGTCAAATTTTCAAAAATCATAACTTTCAATCCAATCGCCCAAATGGCTTATATTACCTATCAAATTAAAGCTCAGGATGTCTACTTTAACCATGTAAAATTTCATATGATTTGGTCTAAGTTTGACAGGCCAAAAACATATTGCAAGTTCTCTGCCTCTAGAAAATGAATCAAGCGGCATTTACTTTAAATTTCAAAAACTTTCATATTTACGTACAAATTTTCAAAAATCATGAACACCCAAATTCCCACGCAATTTTCCCTTATAAATCCAATGGAACTATCAAAATTTTGAAATTCTAGCTCTACTCTTATGTTCTCTTTCTGGCTGAAACTTGGGTTCTTTTGAGGGAAAGTGTGTTTCCTTGATTTCTCTTGATTAACCACTTCCTTTTTTACTTATAGTCACTAGATTAACTACTCAAATACTAAACAAACATGATTCATGGAAATTTTGGCGACATTTCCCCTTAGGATTTCATCTTCCCAAATTTACAAAACAAAGCAAATAAAGCCTAAATCAACAACAACCATAACAACATCATACTACTCAAGAGGATCAAGTTTTAGAGATTGCCTCTTGATTGCTCAACTTCCTCTCTCTAGGATGCCACTACCGTCTCTCTCTTCTCTCTTGATTTTGCTTGCTAACCATTATTTTCAAGAACAAGAAGAAGAGGTTAGGAGAGATTCTAGATAGTTTAGAAGGTAAGAACACTTTGATCTCAAGCATCTTACCTTAATTCTTGATCTCTTGAAACTCTGCTCTCTTGGTGTTCTTAATCTTTTTCAAACTCTTCTCTCTCTCTATTTTGATGCTGATGAACAAAATATAGAAGGAAAGAAGGAGACAATGAAGTCTTCAAAATATCACTCTTGCTTTATACTTTTTATTATTTAGTGGAAATAGACATGCGTCCCTTTTTCCTTAGTCTTAATTTCCCTCTTGAATTAATATAGACCAAGAATACTTTCATCTTCTCTTGCTTCTCTTACTTGACCAAAATGTCAAGGGCGAAAGGAGATAATTAAATGCCTCTTACATTATCTCTTCTTTCTTTATGGTATACTATTATTTATTATAAATCATCATGTGTTTGAATTTACTTGGCTCTTGTTTTTCCTCTCCTTAAATTAATATTAACTAAGTAAATATATATTCCCCTTTATTTCCCTATTTAACCAAAATTATAGAGAGAAAAGGGAAATAAAATAGCTTCTTTCTTTATGACAAATTTACCATTTTACCCATCATTTTTCTAATTAAATTGGGCTTTCTTCTTTCTCTTTGTGTTAGGCCAAAAATCACTATTAATAGGGCCCAAAATTGTGCTTTTCCAATATCTATGTTTTGGGCTTCACTATTTGTTAAGCATGCCTATTAGGTATGGCTGAAGTTCCAGAATTAGGTTGATAAACCTAGAAGTTAGATAGATCCAGTATGAAGTTAAGAATTGGATTATGATCCAAGAATCTATTTTGAGCTTAGGTTCTTAAGAACACTTAAATGGCTCATAGTTGTTTAAGGCATAGAATATAGTTAAGGATTCTCAATTGATGACTGGGTATGACCTTGAGGTTAAGAAGCAATGAAAGAATGTTATATATTGCTTCTTTACCTATAATGATGTTTTAGTAATCTGAACAATGACTTGAGGTGATTCAAAGCATTAAGAGAATGATTTAAAGAATATGCTAGAATCTAGAAGCCTCTGTAAGACAAATTGAATTCGAGGCAGAAGAATGTGATAGATGCTTGACCATATACCCTAGTGAATTATAACCTAAGAATCAAACGATAGCTGAATTAATTCCCTAGGTAATTGAATTGAATTGAATGAATTAAATGAATTGAGGTTTCTGGAGGTTGCTAGTTGCTAGTTACTAGTTGCTAATCTAGCATAGGGAAAGATCTTGATCATAGAATATTCCCTTAGAAAGAATGAATGAGAAGTTATTCCCTGATAGAATAGAGTAATAGAAAGAATGAGAATAGTCATAACATATGGTCTCATAGTCGAGGCAGAGAATAGAATGTACAAGTAGCTTATGGATTCCTTGTGTGAGCTAGGTAGATTACCCTGGTAGGTAAGGGAAGTAGAATTATACCTGGAGCTGGACCGATATTGAAAGTCCATACAGAATGACCCCAGATGAGATGGTAAAATGTAGAATTGTTAGAGAAAAGGCTTGTGACCCAGGAAGTTGTCGTGGGGTGCTTAGTGCTGTTGTGGAAAGAAGGACAAAAAAAAGAACTAAGAAAGAATAGGCATGACAAAACAAGTAAGTGAACTCTTGCTCTCATATTTTATGTAATGGTTCTGTATGTATGTATATACCATCGAGTGTATTTATATTATGAATATACAGTGGGCAGTTAGACTTATTGGGCTAGTGTGCCCTTAGGTAGTCAGACCCAAAAAGCATTCAGAATTAGAAGTACAGAGCCCACGGTTGTAAGACCAAGAATTGTCAGGCAGTTTCCCGAAGAGGTTGCAAAGCTTAAGAATTATGGGCAGTGTCCTGGAAACGGCCAAAAGGCTGGAATTGAAATAGCTAAAAGGATGGAATAATGGCTATAAAGCTGAAATAGATTGGATTTTATGTCCTAAGAATTTCCCAACAGGCCGTATGAATTACTTGAGTAGCAAGGATTGGAGCCTAGAATGAATTTAGAATGAATGAACTTCTAGAATAGTGGTTTGGTTCCTGTGTATCTTTGAAAATTGAACTTTGAACTGACCAATGTACTTGCTATTTTTATGAATTGTATAAACTGAATTTGTGAACAAAATTTTTCAAGAATTGAATTTTTGAATAGAATTTTTTACCAATTTCTAGTAGTCATTTTTGAACTTTGTTTCTCAAAAGAAGGGATCCTCAGAGGAACCTAGAATAGTGTGAGTAGTACAGAACTAGAAGGGGCCCGAAACTATTATAGAAATACTTAGTGTGCTGGGTCTTGCCAGATGAATTCATAATTTTTCTTGAATCACTTTGCTACTCACTTGAAAGAAATAATTGTAGAAAGAATTTCTTAAGTGGGATGATGTCTACGAAAGGATTTCATATGGCCAGAGGAGAGGTTGAAACTCACACCAGTACTAAATATTCCCGATCCTATAATGCGACTCGTGTGTGGTCTGTAAAGAATGAATAAGGCAACTTGCGTGGTCAGCAGAGAATTGTGACCCACATGGTTTGCAGTGAAGCGACCAATATGGTCAGTAATAGAATGAGAAAGAAAGACAGGATTGGGATATGTCCTAGTAAAGCAGGACGTAATGGTGGCATGTGCCTTTCAGCAGTTGAAACCTCACTAGATGAATCACTCCACTTGTGAATTAAGCTGGCAGCGATTATTTGCTTTCAAAATATAATAGTACTATTTTGTAAGGTGCGGTTGCAAAAAGGTATTGCGACCACTAGAATTTTGAATATTTGAAAATTAGAAAAATAAAATATAAGATAATGTAAATGAACAAAAAACCAATGATGCAACTATCATCACTGATGCTTTAAATTGAAAAGCGGGGCAGTTGATGGTCATGATGATACAGGAACAAAAACTGATAGAAGTGTCTAGAAATCTTAACTCATGAAGTCAAATAGTACTTGCTAGCTACCGTGCTAGTTAAGAGGAAAGTAGTCTGAGAGCTTAGATTGGAGAAGCTCTAACGCAAGATAGATGAGTAAGGTCTATAAGAATAGAATTGAATGAGAAAACCTTTACAATTAAGGTGTCCTCTAGAATTTGAAGTATTGAGAATTTGGAGTGTCCTCTAGAATTTGATGTGGCCTTTAGAATTTGAAATGCCGATAGACCTTTAGATGTTAAGGTGTTAATAGAATGTAGAAGTAAATAAATGAAACCCTCGCTACTATAGTCCTTCTGCAGTATTATTAAGAATTAGACCAGTAGCAAATTTTCAAGGATGAAATTTATTGAATGTGGAGAGAATTATAATATCCCGAATTTTGGGCCTAGAGACTCGAGGATAAGCCTATATTAGGCAGATAACTAAGCCCAATTCATGAAGAGTCCCAAGAATGTCGAGAAATAGAAAAACTCAAGGGGACTATGTAATCCAGCCCTACCAGGCAAAGGCCTAGTACGCTTAGGTAATTGGATCAAAGTGTTGGTGCAGATGTGCACATAACAGATATATGGTGCCAATAGGTTAGTAGAAAGATGCCACCCAGCATGTCATAAGGTAAAGGACAGATTAGTCAAGCGAAATAGGCTGGTCTAGCTATGCATATGGTATTTTCAGGGTAGACAAGTGTACCCTACGTTTTTGGGAATAAACACTGGTATGTGGTGCCATGTAGGGCCTACACACATACACCGACCTAGTGTCATCTTTTAGGCCTTGATATGCATATCACAGTCCCGAGTAGAATCCTGAGTATGCACGGATAAAGCAATTTTATTAAAGTAACTTTAATAAAGTAAGCAATTATGACTCATGATGGCCTAACTTTTGTGTTTGCTAGTTAAAAGCATGACATGTGTCCCTTAATCATGATAAAGGACAAAGCCACTTTTTTATTGGCTTGATAGGAAAGTTACACGTGTCCCTCATGATGACACTTGCTTTATGCCTTCTATGTTGGCATCTCCAGAGAGTACCAACTAGCGCCTGAGTTTGGGGAATCCACCAACCCCAGTTCGGTCCCCCGATTAACTTTTTTGAACACCGTGCCCAAGAGTTAGGGGAATTCATTAGGCCTCTCCTTTCCATAACTAAAGTGGTGCCTAGAGAAAGAGAAAACAAGATCAAAGAGGATACTTGGCATCTTATGTTTTGATCACTTGACACTTGGCATCTTGAGATTAAGGCATAGGACACTTGGAAAAAATCAAACACATCCCTCCCCTTTATTGAACATTTCACCCAGCTAAAGAAAGAGAAGGGAAAAAAAGCCAAAAAGCACAAGAAATTGGAAGCGAAGAGAAGGCGTGTGAATAGTAAAAATCCCAGAGTTCCAAAGTCGATTCCGACCTCGAATCGTCATTATCGTCCAATAAGTCCTCTAGGAAACTTCTTCTACTCACTGAGAGCTTCATTTTTATGGCCTCTTTTTTCTAATTAGAGGTGTTTTGTGTCATGTAGTTAGCTGGAGTGCCGCCGGAATACCGAAGCAGTTGTAGAAACACGAAGAGGTAAGGGTAGGCTTCACTTTAAAGTGATTAAGTTGTGATTTTGTTAAGTTTTGTGGATTGTTGGAAGGCCTAAAATTTCAACCATGAAGTGTTTTTAAGTTCTTTAATGGATTCTACATGAAAATAGGTGTGGGAATAGCACTTGGTTATAGTCTTAAATGAATCGGAATGAAAAACCAAAAGTTGGGATTTTTGTATAGGTGCTGCCAGATTTTGTTTTTTTGGAAATAGTTGTTTTGTGATGAGCTTTTAGTTAACCAAATGTTAACTAATGAACATGAAAATTTCTAGAACTAAAGTAGACATGACAGGTTTTAGTTTGATATATAATGGGTGTTATTTGGGTTTGTAAATTGTGAGATATGAATTTTTGAAGTTAAACATTGAATATGGAATATTTTCTGGACTAGAAATTTATCCCTATAATTGGTAGTGGATAACAATTTTCTATCAAAGTAGACTTTATGAGGGTCACATAGCACTTTGAACCACTACAATTGGATTTTTCTAAATTCAGTTATGATTTTTCAAAGTTTGACCTGAATTTAGAATAAACTCTGTAATAGTCTGAGTAGATGAATTTCTAGAAACTTTTTGGTTATAGTTAGAACTCTATAATATTTTTCATTGAAAAAGGACTTAAATTGATTTTTATAGAATCTGGAACTAACCCATTTGAAATTCTAGAGATTACGTTATGAATTTTTAGAAGTCACACCATTAAAACTGGAAAGATTTTCTGGCAGTCAGGGTAAATTGAAAACTGGGAATGGTGTGTGGAGAGATGGCAGTGGGAAGCATTTTTCCCTTAAAATATACTTAATAAGTGACACATAGAATTTTAAACCACCTAATATGGATATTTGTAGAAAAAGATATGAATTTTCAAAGTTTCTTGAAAATTCTACCAACTTTTGAAAATTGTGCGAAAATAAAATGGTTATGGCATTTGGTAATTAATTTGAACTTCAATGGTTAAGTAACGCCCATAAAGTTAGTATTGCCCATTAAATACCCATTGGGACTAATGTGTTAACTTTAAGGTTAACCAACCAAGGTGTCTTAAAATTTGAGACAAGTATGGGCCCAAAGAATAAAGACAAATCCTAGAGGCTAATGTAGCCCATTGGACATTTATTTGTCATGGCTCTAATAATGTGGCTATATATCTAAGGCCATGAGGTGGCAAAGAAGAAGTAACTTCAATAGTTGGAAGAAAAAGTACCAAAAAAGGGACTCAAACACAAAAGGTAGTGAACTACTTACTTACATATATGTGATGTTAATGTTATGTCTTGATTTGCTATATTGCTTTACTTGATTATGTGAATCATGTATGAATGAATGAAACTCTGTTTCTGCTTTTACAGTGGCCTTAAGTATGTTGCAAAAAATATTGAGCATGTAGAATATCATTATGTGACATGAGCCTATATAAGGCAAGCATATCATGCACTAACATTCATCTTACATGTATTGTCTGTAATGTTTGCTACTGAGATTCGCTCGAATCTCACCCTCCCCCACCAACCATATAGGCAACTGAGCATAGAAGAGGAGTGCAAGATGTTTTGCCAGGAAAGAAGTTACAATGAAGAAGAAAAGAATTATTCACGCACTAGTCCGTTATGTAAATTAATGTATTTGCAATGGTTAATTATATAACCCGCATGACAAATGAATTTATTATTTAAGCGTGGTAATTGAATTATGAATGGGTAATCTCGTGGTACGAGACCATTAGTTAAGAAATCTTCCACACATAAAAATGAGCAAAGAATCACTCTGATTAAGATAATAAAGAGAATTAAGGAAAGATGAGTCACAATGAGTAGGGAACCATAGTTATCAATCTTCGAAAAGTTTTAAGTTATTCAGAAAACCCCCTTCAAATGTAGGTTCGAATCTTATATTGGAGTTGGGATTTGAAATTGTTTACCAAAAAATATCACTTAGTGGTTTAGATTCACTATGAAAGACTCATCAGAACGTTAATGTAACTAAGGTGTTACAATAATGAAATCTAGATATAGATGACAACAGTGATGATAAAGATGAATCCCTAATGAGGATGTCATGGATGATTGTGACAATAGTGGTGATGGTGTGACACATATGGTGCCCCAGACATGTAGTATGACAATAATGCCAATGATGGGAGTGATGATGAAATCTAGATATGAATAACAACAATAATGATGAAGATGAAGCCCTAGTAAGGAATTCATAGATGATGATAATGAAAATGGTGGTGAGCACACGGTACCCCAAACATGCAATATGATAACAACATCAATGATAGTAGCGATAATGAAATCCTAATAAGGATGATGAATATGATGATAAAGATAAAGTGCTAACATAATGGCAGTGGTGTTATGACCTTATGCATTATGACAATGATTATGATAGTGATGATGAAATCCTAGTGAGAATGATCATTATGGTGATAAAGATATAGTGGTAATGTGACACTAAGCATTTGGTGCCCTAGATATGTAATATGACAATGATGATAATAGTGATGATAATACCCATTCATGTATCACTCTTAAGAACCCAACTGGGGTTTACGGATAGTAGGGAATGAGCCCCTAACTCATGTATACATGCCATGATATTGTTGTTAATTTGTTGCATAACATGGAGCATGACTTATTTAAGTTTCACATTTTATATTATCGATTGTATGTTACTACTGAGATTCTCTTGAATCTCACCCTTTCCATAAATGTATAAAGTTTACAGCAGCAGAAAACAACTTTAAGGGCATGATTGTATTTACCGGCAAATGAAGGTTCTATTCCAGCTGTAACACCCTAAATTTTGGTTAAGGCTTAATGATAATTATTGAGGATAATTATTGGATTAAAGTTAAATTAATGTATATTGGTGACAATATAAAGTTATATGTCATAATTGTTGGAAAATTGAAAGAATGGAATTATTGGCATAAGTTGGGAATTAATGGGGAAATTAATTACTAACTAAGAGAAAAATGAGAAGTGTAATTAAAATGGTTAATGGAAGGATTAGAGAGATTAATTGGTGATTTAGTGAGTGAGAGCCAATAAGGGGTGGACACATGGCAAGCTCACATGTGGGGGAGAAAAGTCAAAAGGGAATTTTTAAATACATTTCTCTCTCCTCTCTTCCCTCACTTGTGCGCAGAAAAAAAACTGAAAAGGGAGGGAGTAGTGTCATCATTCTTCATTTCTTCACTCCACCTCCATCCCTCATCTCTCTCGTTCTCTCTCTTCTCTCCTTGGGGGCGCCATTGTTGCAGAAAAATAAGGGGGGAAAAGCTTGCAAAAAGGTAGGGAAAATGGCTTCTATTGCTCAAACTCCCTTCTCTAATATTGATCCTTGAATGAAGAGCTTCATTTTGATGGTTGAAATGTGTTCATTGGTGGTAGTTTATGACCTCAAGAGATTGTGAAAGTTGAAGAATCAAGAAATCTCTTTGGCAAAGTGAAAGAGGTGAGCGTTATCTCCCTTTTGATATATATATTGTGGATGTTGGTAAGCATTGATTTTTCTGGAAATTTATGCCCTATTTTCGAAAATTAGGGTCTTAGTGAGTTTGGCATGTTGTGATAATGGAAATGGTATATTGTGATGTCTTTTGGACAAATGGATTGGTTTGAATCATTAAAAGTAAAGTTTGGGATCTTTGTGTTGGTTTTGGTGTATTGGTCAAAACAGGGCATGTGGTTAGAGTATGAATTTGGTCATTTTGAGGCTACCATTGTGTTCCTTGTGGAAAATTGTATGGGAATAAGCTTGGTTAATGATTTTGGAGTCATTGAACACTTTGGTAGAAAAGTTGGAAAATGCTGTCAATGTGAACTCTGTCTGGACAGTCTATTTGTGTGGACGTTTTGAGTGACCAAATGATTTCATAAAATTGTGAAACTTTCCAGTCTTAAAGCTCACATCCCAAGCTTCAAAATGGGCATATATTTGGTGTCATTTCGTTTAGTATTCTGAGAGTTATGCTTTGCCAAAGTTTGGTACAAAAAACAGAACCCTGTTTTGGAGTAGTGGTTAGTTTTTGGTGATTCTGTATTTGTGTAGTGATTTCCAGGGAAGGGCTGTATTTTTCCTTGAAAGAGGACTCATATACCTTTCATTTGGCTTTGGAATCACTCCGTTTCGATTTTTCTACAATTAGTTATGGTTTTTCGAAGTTCGGCCCAGTGTCAGGAAATTTCTGGGCCGCGGCCCAAGAGTGGTGGGCCGCAGCCCAAGGCCTTCTGACCATATTTGGGCCGCAGCCCAAGGAATGGTGGGCCGCGGCCCACCCCTATATTCCAGCACTTGTTGTTTTCGAAAAGAGATCTTCACCCTATTGTTTCCCAACCTTTTAGGGGTTTTATTAGAGGCATTTGTGGCTTCTTAAGGGTCATTATTGATAACCAAATATGAGTGTTGAAGAGTTAATTGAGTATTGGAATAGAGAATAATGTTTCGTCCTTAATTATGACTTTAGGATTTGATATCTGCCCGGAGCATAGAAGGCTTGTGCCTGCTCAAGGAAGGAAAGACAAAGGTAGTGACACTTTATCCTATATCATGTGTATTGCATTGCTTGTTTGCATTAGTCATCGATTGTAGTGAAAGTGAAGGGGACGTGGCGAAAGCCCGGACTCGAACATTGATAAAGTGATGGGGCGTGGCGTAAGCCCGACCTTGTATAAAGTGAAGGGAACGTGGCGAAAGCCCGGTCTCGAATATTGATTGCTGCATTGTGATATATGTTTACTTGCTTTGTATATATGCATCATATAAATAAACTGTTGCTACTGGGATTCTCTAGAATCTCATTCTTTCCAAATAACATTTTTAGACAGGGCAAGTGGATCGAAAAGCAAGCAAGTGGCAAAGGACGATTAGGACTGCCAGCGGTAGTCTTAGTTAAATATTTTGGCTTTATATCGAATTGGTTATCATTTTGGATCATTGTAAATATATTGTATAGATCATAGTACTATAGTTTTGTGTAATCCCCGGTATGGATACTGAGATGGGCAATGATGCCCTGTATGAACCTTTGGATTAATGTTATTATCCCGGGTGAACGTCGGGAATTGTGCTTACTCTGATATTGTATATGTAACAGACCAAACAGGCCATTTGTTTTAATGAATGAAATGAATGGAAATCCATTTGTACAGGAGTTTTAAAAAGTTTTTAATTGTCCTGGATTTCTTATTCGATAATTAAATGTGATTAAATGTTAATTCCGGCCTGATTATCGAAGGGGGTTACATAAAGTCTCAAGAATTGAATCATAGAAGACATTGTCCAAGTCACAAGAATCGAGGATCAACAAATATATCAATTCATCCCTCTCTGTATCATGTCACCCACCTCAAGTTAGCCATTTTCAAGGTAAAAGGTTTAACAAGAGTGAATTGCACCTATGATTTCTCTCACCACATATATTGTTTACTCTCACTACCCAATGTTTGATGGTTAGTGTTTACTTCTATATCTAAATTATACAATTCCTATTTAAGCTTGGCACAAATCTAAGTTCTCTATCACTAAAAAGAGTCATATGCTAACATAGATCACAATGACTTTTTATTTGGTCGTGATGTGGGCATGGGGTACAAACAAAGGGTAAAGAGAAGATGTAGGATATCCAATTCATAAAGTAGACACTTAAGATAACTTTAAGAAATAAGAACTAGGTATGGTGTGAAGAAAGTGTACACTCCAAAAGGCCTTGTACAAAAGAAGAACTAATCGAAGTTGTTCCATTTTTTATGTATTTATCCATCTCTCTTTTGATTCCTTTTCCTGTGTTTTCTTTTCTTTGTTTTTTTTTACTTTCTTCTTCTTCTTCTTTTTTCTTTGACATTTGCCTAAGCAACCCTTTCTGATTTTCAATGTAGTGAGCTTCTTTTTTTTTCTCTTTTTTCTTGTTTTTTCCAACTATTTCTTTGTTTTTCTTTCTTTTTTTTTTACAAACTTTTCAAACTTTGAAATATTCAAAAGAGAGCAACCCTTCAACAAGATTACCCTAACAACCTTAAAAATTGTTGCAATGTTCCCCTAACCAAGAAGATTGAGTGCTCTTAGAAACATAAAGTACCCCAAATAAGAGGTAAGGAGAAGATGAAGGGTACCAAAGTAGATACGCATGATAACTAAGAGTAGTAAGAACCCAATATAGAGTCAAGCACATGTACACTATAATGGCCTTATAACAAAAGAAGAATTGAAGGAAACTTGTTCCATGTTTCTTTGGTATTTGCCCATCTTTTTTTTCTATTTTTTGTCTTTATTTATTTATTGCTATAACTTTTGCCTAAACCATCTTTTTAGGTTTTCAACATATTGAGCTTTTTTTTGTCCTTTTTATTCCAACTTCTTTTTGCCTTTTCTTTCAACTATTCCTTTTTCTCCTTATTTTTCTTTCATTTACTTCTCAAACTTTAAACTATTCATAGAAGAGTAATCTTATAACAAGGTTAACCTGGAAGCCTTGATAGTTGTCAGGGATAGGAAAGGAATGGCATATAGGCTCGAATGGCTATCATGTAAGGGTGGCTTGTTGGCTTTGTTTCGATAAAGGGTGAAAAATGAATGCCTTGGTCCTCTCCATATCAAGCAAATGTACCTAAAATTTGACCTCAAACAACATATATGCAAAGTTTGAGATTGGGTAAGGGATACCGAGTACATAGTGAAAATGCAATCATATTATTAGGCTCAAATTCTCACATGGATTATGTAATCATCATCACATTGCATCCTAGTTAAACAAATTACTCTTTAACTAGCCTCATCAAGGTAGGATCCAGTCATTTTCAAAACAAAGTACTACCATAGTATGATATCACCTCTATACAAGGAACTTCGATAAAACAAGTTTTTAAACCCTTACCATTATAGTTTACTCCTATCAAGAATAATCCAATAAAGTAAAGGAGACAAAAGAAATTAGCCTCACATTAGGAATATGAAACAACCATTTATGGGAAATATGTGAAGGAGGGATGGCATGGATAAAGATAAATGAAGTCATTTTTAAGGAAAGATAGCCTATACAAGCATTATTAACTGAAGATATAAAAGTGTTTTTCTTTTTATTTTTTTTATATTTTTCATGCATATTTGTTTTTCCCTTGTTTTTGTATCCTTATTCTATATTTTAGATATTGTTGGTCAATGATGCTTATGTTGACATGTTATAATGAGAATGCCACTTTAGTAAACTAGAATACCCTTAAATTATTTATTTTCTTAATAAAAGATGAAAGAATTCATCTCCTCTAGATGCCTATTACATCATAGGGAAATGAAAGTGACATTTAACCTGTGAGGGATTGATAAATCCATATCGTGTGAGTTCTCAAAAAAAACTAGATTTGAAAATGTAGTGTAGTAGCTCAACCTAGGCCATTCTTGTGAGGAGATTAATTTTCCAGTTTCTAAGTAGTTAAATGATAAATACCTTAAAGTTGTGAGAAATCATTTTAAGAAATTGCTTCTAAGACAAATGAAACAATCTAAACTAATTCAATATTTTTGTACTTTTCAAATTTCAAGATAAAGAAGCAAACGAAATTGAAATTAACACTAATAACAAGGAAAATTGAAGAAACCAATACAATGATGAAGCGAGATTCCTTTGAGATGAGATTTTAGTCTTCCTAGATTGGCAATGATAAGAATTCAATAATATGAGTCAAAAGGGTAAACCTAAGCTATCACTAGATTTATACTTACAATACTCATTTAATTCATTCTATTGGAGCAATTAAATGAGTACCATCATATAAATCTGACTTAAGAATAAGAATAATTAACTTCTAATTCTAAATTGTAATTACCATTAAAAAAAATTCAAAGCCTTTAGTTTAGTCATTTAAAATCCACTCAACCAAGTCTGAATAAACAACTCAAACTACTTCTAATATGAATCATACAAAGCTTAATTAGTTAGCTTCTAGCTCAACCACTAAGTTTATTCACTTAACCAAGTCATATAATCATGAACTAGAAAGATAGCTTAAAGGAATTCCATTGAAGTTTAAAAGCTCAAACCATTACCCAACTCAAGGAAATCTCCGGAACTTAGCTACTCATGGAGGAAGAAGATGAAGCATGAAGGAAGATGAAAGAAATTCAGCAGCTTGCTTTCCCTTTCATGTGCTCCACCGAACATGTCCTCTTTTCCTTTCTTCAATTACTCTCTTTAGGTTGGCTCCTCTTGCATTCGATCAACCTCCAATTCTCTTGTATTCCTCCTTTTCCCAATTAATCCATTCGTATTATGAATATTAATAATGTGGATATCCATTCACTCATATCCAGACCAACTTGCTACTTCAATCAACATGATCTCTAAAACCAAATGTTACTGTTTGTACGGAAAATACTGTTCATATAAAGTTACAATAGCAAAATACGTATGTTACTATAGCAATACGCATTTTCCACTTTTTATACGCATTTTGTTTGCCTATAAATACAGACCTTAGACTGAGTATTTTGTACATACAACTGAATAAGAAATTCTCTCTATTTTCTCTCTAGAAATTCTCTCTTCTTTACCCCTTGCTCTTCCTTATAATCGATATTTTTATAACAATTCGGTCCTTTTTCCATTTAGTCTAGCTGTCACTTTGCTCTTCTACCTCTTCAATTATTCCCTTTTTCCCTTCTCCATATGGTCCCCCCTTTTCCCTTTTCTTTCTCTTCAATCCGTGATCTTCTTCTTTTCCTTCCTATTTGATGCTTTCTCTTTATTCTTCAATTCCTCTTTTTTTTCTTTTGTTCAACCGCCACTTTCATTCTCCCCCAAATGGTCACTACTTCATCTTGCTTTTTCAATTGTCTTTAAGTTAAAATGCGAGCTAAGGCATGTTTAGATAAGGGGTGAAAATCTGTTTTGCGGTTAGGCACAAAAATACAATCACCAAACAAGGCCCTCACTTATTTAATCTCCTCTTAGACAAAATGTGAAAATAAATTCTAAACTTTTGAAGTTCCACTTTTGGCTTTCATTAAGCTCTAAAATGATATATTTGACCTTGACTAATTGATAAAAGTTGTGCCACATCATCACCTACAGAATTAGATTCATAAAGGTAATATATTTTGCTCACAATTAAGGAATAATGGGAATAACAAGTATTAATTAAAAATATAACAATTTATCCACTGTAATTCCTAGATTACCCTTTCACTAAAAACTTATATTAATACTTAATTATGCCCAAAATATTCAATTAAGTCTTACAGAAGCTTAAGATAAATTATTAAAAATATATAAATATTGAGCTCTATCAAGGATCAAAATCCCTATACAGTTAAAGACAAGGGATATAGTTGTATGAGTGATGCTAGTAACTTTTTAAGTAAGCACCACATGTGTACGGGCCATAAAAATAGTATAATAGCAAATCGAGGTCATCCCATAGAGATTCAAGTGAACTAGTGGTTAGGCATCAAAATTCTTACTTCATTTAAGTTGAGCAAATCAAAGAAGGAAATTGAAAAAAAATTTAAACAAGAGAAAAAGAAATAAATCTAATGTTTATAAAATTTCAATTGATAAGAACAACCTAGAGTGAATAATCCCTTTCTCAAGTCTAAGAGCATGTAATCACCCATAATAACTATCATTAATGTTAATTTGTTAATCTAGAGTATTAATAGATTTAAGTATCTTCCAATCACTTATACCCCTCTCTCAAGTTAAAATTATTATTCCTAACTAATTTACTCAAGAGGTAATAAATGTTCAAATTCACTCTAATAGGATTATAGGGGTCCAATATGTTAGATATAATTAGTTTTGATAATGTCAAATATAAATGTGAAATATTAAGAGCAAAAGTTTGCATAATATATCAATCTTCTATAATGACTAACTACTATATTTAATGTTGCATAACTTGAAGATTAGCCAAGCAAAGAAAGAAGAAGATTGAAGGTAGTCAAGAAAAATATTAGCCAAGCAAAAAAAGAAGAAGATTGAAGGTAGTCAAAAAAACAAAAGAAGATATCTTGACTGAGTTATGGAGAATTTTTATCAAGAGGAAAATAAAGAAGATATGGAAGAAAGAAGAACTTGTAAGATCTTATGAGAATATCAAGATTCAAGTTACTAGAAGTAATTTTAGAGATTTCAGAAATTTGAGGCACGGTTTGGCATTGTAGCGGCGGTACTATAGCAATCACTCAAGTGAGGCATTGTAGCGCTCGAGTGTGGCACTGTAGCATGCGGGTGTTGTAGTATTATAGCACACGAAGTACAAAGAGGAAGTGCAGAATCACTGTAACAAGTATGGCACTGTAGCACTCGAGTGAAGGAAGAACACACTCGAGTGTTGGGCTACTCTGTTCAGCTCTATTTTATGTTCAGCCTGACAGAGGTCTGGTAGTTTGGTCATATCTCCCAAACCACACGTTGGATTGAGCAGAAACTAGTGACATATGAAAGAAGACTCACAACACGAAAAATGTACACCATGATCACATTGAAAGAAGCTCGGATGAAGGAGATATGATCCGTGGACGATGACACTGAAATTACCGTCACTTTTCAAGACAGGTTCGGTATTTTGAACATAACTCACAAACCATACATTGGAATGAAACTAGAGTCAAAGGGCTTTCCATGGATAGGTAATTTGCCTAATTTGAAGTTATATTCTAGGAGCTATGCCTTCTAGAAGTTGATGCTTGTGCAGTCTAGTGCGATAGACACTCTTTCGATCATAACTTGCAAAATACAAGGAGTTTGGAGCTGATTCTTTTTGCATTGGAATGCATATGGCAAGAACTTTCTTATGATACATCATTAGAATCAAATAAATAAATTGAGTCTAACGTGGCCCCACATCACTCACGAGTGCAAAAACGCACTCTTGAAAAATGTCATGCGAGTGTTGTCCAGAAGCAGCTAAAGTGTGGAGAAATTTAGCAACACTCGAGTATTGAACAACATACTCGAGTGAGGATCAGATTTGCACTTGAGTCATGCAAGTGTTAACATAAAAGTGTTAACCCGAGAAGAAATATGACTAAAGAAACGTGAGGCGCACTTGAGTAGGACTGGTTGCACTCGAGTGATGTCCAGAATTGCACTCAAGTCCTATGAGTGAAGAGCAGCAAGTGTTTGCCCGAGAGGAAGCCAGAACGTGAAATTATACATGCACTCGAGTGAGGCTTCTTTGCACTTGAGTAAAGTCTTGACAGAACCAAAATGCAGAAAGTTTAGACTCTTATAGCCATCAATCCAAACGTGGTTAAATGTTATACATTCATTATGTTTTCACTTGTTATTGTTCTTAAACGTTAACTAACATATATTTCAAGTGTAAAATAGGAGATTAAACATTTGGATTGCATTTTTAAGAACGAAGGTTATTTATGGCAAATATTGTCACTCAACGTGATGAGTCCCAGAAGCCAGAAATTCAGCTTTTGACCAATGATCCAATATACCCATGACTAACACTTCATCATATTAGTGATTAAGTATTTTGCAGTGTGAAACAGGAAATTTAATGTTCGGATTACAGTTTCAAATGAGAGAGTCAATTATGGCGGGCGGAATCATTACACACCGAATATTGGCCACCTACCACGACAAAAGATTGACCCACCATGAATGAATGTCTAAAACGCCAATACTCCACAACGTGACGTACAGCTCATAATGAAACATCTCACTCTTCAACGGGATGCTCTGCTCTGCAATGGACAGTGGCTAGTTGTTCGAATTCACAACAATGGGACTCCAAAGAACGAATACTCACAACGGTCATCATCTTCATCAACTATAAATGAGAGATCAATCAAAGTCTATGGATAACAGAGACAACGAGCAACTACGAGAAAAATGATAGAAATATGAATCCTCTGCTTCTACCCAAACACTCTATGTTTTCCAGTTTCTATATTACTTATCATTGAGAGAGTGATTATTAGTATTGTACTTCAGTGAGTATTATATCTACTCTGTGAGAGAGTCTATAAACACTTTCATCTGTATTTCTGAATTGATCTCAAGGTGGAGGGACCTTGATAGGGTTGATTTCCTTACGGGGGAAGCTGTAAAGAGAATTGCCACTAAGACATTCTGCTTGTAAGACTTACAAGGTGCAAGCAGTAGAGAACGTTGCTGCTCATAAGACTTATAGGGATGTAAGCAGGAGAGAACGTTGCTGCTCGTAAGAGTTGCACGAGTAAGCAAGAGAGGAAGATCTTCGGGATTGTACTGCTTGTAAGACTTACCGTAAAGGGGAGTATTTCAGTAAGAGATATGTAAAAGGTTTCACAAGTACCTGGCTAATGTAAAGGCTTTTCTTGTGCCCGGATTAAACAAGAAGATAGTGGATTTGAAAATCTCAGGAGGAGCCTGGGGACAGGACGTAGGCTATCACAGATTGGACCGAACCAGGATAAATCACAGTTTGCATATTCTCTTCCCTAAGCTCTTTTATTTCCAGCATATATTATTTAATCTAACTGTTGATTTATAATTCATTACCTTCATACTTATTGCTTTTACTAAGATGCGAAAAGATTTTCAAAGTTCTTAAGTTTTTATCTTACACCCAATTCACCCCCCCTCTTGGGTGTCAGCCGGATCTAACACAATAGGTTATTCCTATCCTATTGGAAAGTTAGAATAAATTATAATCCCACATTACTTAATCATATGGTTCAATTAAGATCCATCTTCCAAGGCTAATCTAAATTCCCTAAATTCATACTTAATAGTGATCAAGCACTAAGTAGACAACATAATGCAAGATTAAGTAAACAAACTACCATTAAGCACAAATAATAGGTTCAAACATGTTTTAATCCTTAAATTAGTTCATAGCTACTCTAGGCTCAAAGAATAATCAGCTAGACATGCCTTTAATTCCAGTTATCTCAACAACAATTAAACCAAATTTCAAAACCATAAATGAAATCAAAGAAAGAGGGAAATAAAATTGAAGCAGTATAAAAGAGAATGAAAAATTTAGTCACATTACCATGCTCCCTCTCTCAAACTCTCCCTTTCTTTAGCTTTGTTATTGTGATGAGGAAGATGATCTATAGTCCTCTATGGATCAGCTTCTGCCCCTTTGAAATTGCCTCTCAAGATCTCAGATTAAAGAACCTCAGTAAGATGATCGGCGAAACAAAAGCTCCACTATGATGAAGTCCATATTCCTTCTACCTGACTCTGTAGAACTTGGCTCCTAAACAAAATATAGAAACAATGGTGGTGCCGTCTCTCCCTTCCTTGCTTTGAAACTCGACCCCAACAAAGAAGAAGAAATAGGGGATTGTGATGGCACACCGAAGTTCCTTCTATCCTCACTCTGATTGCCGTCAATAAATGAAGAAGAAAACTCCCTCCAAGCTTTCGCTCTCCCTCTAGTTCTCTTGTTGCTATCAAAACGATAATGAACCAGTCTTTTTGGTGACTCCCTCTCTAACTTATGGAATCCATCACTATTCCTTTCTTTTCTTTAGGTTTCCCTTTTTCTTTTTTTTTCTTTTGTTTTTTTACTCAATAGTCAATTTTAATGCTTCTTTACAACTCCTCCCACTGTGTCATTTAGTGCTTGACTCCTTATAGATGCTCAAATTTTAATGATTTTAAAGATCATACCTCATTTAACCCATCTATGTCATCCCTGGAGAAGGCAGGAAGATAACATTCAAAAAATGCTATAAAATAATAAACTAATTTTTTTCCTTTTAAACTTTTCATGACTTTTGAATTGTTTTACCATTATAATATTTATTTGTCCTAAGTCTACCTATTTATTTCTATTTTAGTTAAGACTCAGATATCTATACTAATATCCCCAAATAATGTACTAAATTAATATCTTATAAAATCTCAAGAAAAACATTTAAATTTTGCATTACTGACTTCCCACATATAACAAACTATATCTCAAATCTATTAAAAATGGGGAGTTATCACAACGCCTATACTTGCGTCAAATCTTGTCCTCAAGATTTCATAAGTTTAAAATAATCAAAGAAAATCATAGAAGCAAGATTCTCAAGTCAACACTACAAAATTGGATTTGATTCAAATTTTCAAGTATGAAGCTTTCTTAAAACTCTTTTTCATCTTCTAAAAAATGCAAGTAGAAATGCAAATACCTTGGCAAAGCTAGATAACAATGGTGTAACATCCCAAAATTTATTCACCCAAAATTCCTTATATTAAAGGGAATAAAAAGTTGAACTAAAGAACATATGGAATGGCCAAACAATGCAATTGGAGGTCACACACAACATGATTATGTTTGGAACACAAATTGTAAAATTCGGATTTGCTGCCAGTGTGTTTTCCTGCATGGCAATCTGGTTGTGTGTTAGTTTTGGATAATCAAATGATATCCAATGAATGTGAAATTTTCCAAAATAAAAGTAGACTTATCAAGTTTTAATTTGATGGTCATATAAGTCATTTGGAGCTGTACATAGAGTTATGCATTTTTTATGTTAGCCAAATGAAACTGGTAAATTTCTATGGTAGTATCTAATAAATGATAATTCTGAATGTTGTGCATCCATTTGGCTAAAGAAAATATTTTTTCTTAAGAATAGACTTAATAAGAGTCACATAGTCTTTGGAACCACTACGGTTGGATATCTATAAATAAATATATGAATTTTTAAAGTTTGATGCAAATTTTGTCAGCTTCTATTCTATGTGCGAAATTGAAAAGGTAATGGCAAAAATGTATGAGCAAAATAATCATTGAGCTAGATTTAATCCAAAGCCCATATTTTTCCCTTTTTCTTGTGTGTGGGACGTCCAAACAATGAAAGGAGCAAGGGAATTAAACACTGGGTCCAAATTAATCAAGGAAGAAGCAATATTTGCCAAGTAAATGTATTTTGAAAAGTCAAAAAGTAAGCTTGTAATAAATGGCCATTACACATTCATTGCAAGGGAATAGATGAAGCTAATTGAGGAGAATTATTTGGTCCCTTCAACAGCCCTATTTTGTCCAAATGGATAGAGAAAAGGGAAATAATTATGATCAAGTTAAATAAGGATAAAGCTCAAGCAAAACACATGTGGAAAATGCAATAAAATGTTATATCTTAAGGAGGTGGAAACTGTGATATTTTAAAGAGCTATTATCTCTCGTCTAAGGCCATAATTTCAGCCAACTCAAGAGAGAGAGAGCTTGGAGAAACATGAACGCAAGAGAGAAGCCCAAGTGATTCAAGAAGCAAGATCAAGGTAAGTTGTGGTTGAAATCACTTGTTCTTGCCTTTAAACTCTTGTAAACTCTCTCTAATCTTCATATCCTTCTTGAAATCATGTAGCAAGACCAAAATCATGAGGAAATAAGGAGAGAGAGATGGCATTTTAGAGAGAGAAAAAAGAAAATAAAGGTAAAGCCATAATAAAGCCTTGTTATCTTGTTAGATTCAAGGTTATTGTTGTTGTGGTTCATTATTGGCTTTGTTTTGGCTTGGTTTGTGGCTTGGGAATGCCAAACTCTAAGGGGAGGAGCCACCTAAATTTTAATTAAATAGGTTTAAGAGGTGTTTAAGTGGTTAATCATGTGATTAGAAGTGTAAGGAAGATGTTAAATTGCATGAAAAGTGAAAATCACATTTTCACTAAATTCTGGAACTTTTGGCTAGGGCCATTTTCATTCTATTTGGACTAGAATTTGGTTGATTGGATGATTCCATTGGGTTTGGAATGGAAAATTGTGTAGGGAACATGTATAATTTGAAGCATGAAGATTTAGGGCGTGAAATGACAATTTAACCCCTAAAACCGTAAATAGCAACTGTCATGGGAAATTCTATCATTTGAGCATGAATTTGACTAATCTGAGGTAAAAAATGGATTCTACACTTGAAATTGAAGTACAATTAGACCGGGTACAAAGGGGCGTAAACTGGGTTCCCCAAGGGCATTTTGGTAATTCCATAGTTTTTAACAAAGATAACCAACACAATGAGTTTGGAATAATACATGAATGAGTAATAACTCATTTATTGTACATTCAGAATTTTAAGATATATTAGTAGCTCGAGCTGAAACGACAGTATATTGGATTGATCGACAAGCAAGGAAAGGGCACATTCCAAGTAGTAACTCTATCTTTCATAAACTATGTGAAAGTTTCTATACTTTATGTATGTCATCTTCTATAACATGAACACTGTATTGCCGAGTAGGGCATTGTGTGAGGAGGCACATTTACCTAGTTGTGAACAAGAACCCAACTGAGGTTTATGGATTAGTAGGGGAGTACCCCTAACTCATGTGCATATGCAGTATTACTTGTGTTATTATTATGTTGCATTACATGGTGTATAGCATATTTATTTTTCACATTTTATATGACTGATTGTCTATTACTACTAAGATTCTTTGAATCTCACTCTTTCCCCAAAAATTAAATATTCCAGCTAAAGGAAATGGCTCGAAGGGAAACAATGTGAGTACTGGCAACTGAGAGGTCTGGTCCATTTCAAGTGCTTACTTTGGTTATCAGTCGCCTTTTTATTATTTTAAGGTATGTAAATATTATATACAAGCCCTTGTGGGGAAAACCTATATGTAATCAAGTACCCTATATCAATATATCAATATATCAATATATTTATGTTATTCCTGTGTGTCCACTGAACTACGTGCAAGTACTATGAAAAATGTGAAAATAAGATAAGGGTCTTACAAATGGAATGTTCCTCCCAAGTGAAGTGTTTGCACTCTTCTCTCAAGATAAATAAAGGGCTTATGTTTCACTCTCTTCCACTTATTGTAACCTATCTACTATAAGCTTATTTATTATCTCCATCTCTACTACATTATCCCATGGCTCACACAAATCAAAAGAGCTTTTCTAAATGTTGTATTTAATAAGGTAGGATAATGACATGAAAGCGGTCAAATGGTATGGAGGAATACTTTAATTAATGTTAAGCAACTTAATGAAATTCATGAAGAATGAAGAAATATCTACTTAAAGAAAACAGACTCACCTACAATATAAACAACCTTTATTCATTTGACCTTAAAAATATTTTTCTTTCCTACTTCCATCTTTTTTAATTTTTTTCTTTTGTCCATATATTTCTCTCTTGTTTTTTTTCATCATTTTTTTGTACACCTTTCTTTCTATCTTTCTTTTCTTTCTATTTTACTTCCTTTTTTCACTATCCACATGAACTCACATAACAGTGACTTTCTAATCCTTTCATTTTTGTTCTAAAATTGTTTCACTTAGCACTTACTAAAGTAACAGATGAATGGGAAGGAAAAGATATAAAAATTGCATTTCTCAAACAAATGGGTATTTACTGTATGCAATTTTCTTTTTAAAAACAAATGGAGGCTCAAATGGGGTAAAGCAAAGGATTTTCAAGTGATAAGGATGAACATTTGGCCGAACTAGCTATAAATTGAATGCCTAAATCATCTTTATGCATACAAAAGGATTTCAAGCTTCAAAAGATATTCAAGACAAGTTTTAGTGATGACATCACAATAAGTGTACTCCCTTTTGAAAGAAATGAATATTTAGGCTCAAGTTTTTCACAAGTATTTGACATCCTAAAGTCGATTGTCCAAGCCAAATTCTTTGCCTATCTACTAACATTCCAATAAGATATAACCAAATTCTAATTAAACTCAATCCTTTTTAAATTCAAATTATCTTAACTTTGCCGATGTTCTCAAGTAAAATCCAAGCTTCCATGAAAAGCAAAATTTTTTTTCAAAATTGGTCAAATTGTTTTTTCCTATTTGTGTGCAAAACCAAAGAAATTTTTCACTATTTCCAAAAACACTTGAGGACAAGTCATACAAAATCAAAGTTACCCTCAACCCTATATAATATCCTAAATTTTGGGCCTAAAAGCTTGAGAATCAATCTAAATCAAGCAGACTACTAAGCCTAGTTCAGTAAGAGTCTCAAGAATGTTTGAGAGATAGAATGATTTCTTGGGACTATGTGACTCAGCCTTCCAGGTAGAGAATAATTCTCCAGAATATATAAGGGCTCAGTGCGTGCAAGTAGTCAAATAAAATGTGTCAGTGCAGATATGCACAGGATGTAACATCCTGGATTTTAATTAAGGGATAATAACTTCAAATGATGTAATTAATGTTAATTAAGCATATTTGAAGTATATGTTGTGCAATGTGAAATGAAGGCAATTATTCATAATTTAATGAGTATTGTACTAATCAAGGGTAAAACGGTAAATTTACCAACTGTCTGGTTAGCCACGGATGAGAAAACCCCTTAGTAATTAAGATCAATGGTTGAGATTGAAAGATCAAGGGGTGGAATCAAGTGTGAATGGGAGTATGTGAATTCATGTAAGGGTGAAGAGTGAGATGATGACAAGTGTCCAAATGAGAGCCATTGGATGAGTCAACAATTTCAAACTCTTTCTCTCTCCCTCTTAGTCGGTTTTTGCATGGGAAGAAGGGAAGGATGATCATCACTTTCACCAACTCCTTTCTCTCTCCATTCCCTCCATTTTCGTTGAAGCAAGCAAGAAAGAGAAAGAAAGGGCTTGAATTCTAGGTGAGTAAATGATCTTATATGCTTAGTTACCCTTCATTAATGTTGATCAAGAGGTCAAGAGCATTATTTCTATGATTTCAGAATTTCCATTGGTGGTGTTTGATTGTTGGATGAATCTGAAAGTTGGTGGAATCAAGGTGTTGATTTCAGCAAGTTGAAGAGGTAGGTTTGTAATGCATTTTGATATATATGTCAAGATGTTTGCTTAACCAATGAGAATTCTGGAAATTGGACCTAATTATGATGTTAAGTGAAGGGTAGACTTTGGTGAGAGTGTCACTGTTCATTTAGTCAGTTTTGACATTTGAGAGTGATTAGGAATTGATTTGAAGTTGAATGAGGGAATTTGTTAGAATGGGTTTTTGAGTAGTTTGAGGATTTAGAGAGGGAATGTGTTGAGTAGGTTGAATTTGGGTTATTGTTGGTTGCCAATGGGTTCTATGTGTTGAAATAAGTGAAAATGAGCTCTAACACAAGTTTTAGAACCATTGGAGTGCAATTGGTGAATTCTGGTAAATCAACACAGTTGCTACGTTTTGGGTATCTGGTGTGATTTCTCGAGTGAGGGAAGAACTCACTCGAGCACAGGATGAACGTGCTCGAGTGAGCATGTTGTGCTCGAGTGAGGGTGAATTTTTTGGTGCTGCGGGTGAGTGTCTCAGGGTATCACTCGAGAGTGATTGCTAAGAGTGCGCCTGGCACTCGCGAGCATTGGGGGATCACTCGAGCACTGGGACTTGTGCTCGAGTGAATCTGTGCTTGGGGGTGGAGTTACTCTCGGGAAGACACTCGCTGGACCTCATTTCCTTGTGCTCGCGAGCACTGAGGATCAGTGCTCGAGCACAGGTCCTCGGGTTGGAAAGAAGTTGAGAGATGCTCTCGGGTTGTCACTCGCAGGGCTTCACTTCCGTGGTGCTCGAGTGCTGGCGAGGTCTCTTCTCGAGCACAGGTGCTTGTGCTCGAGTAAGAGTGTAGTTTTGTCGCGGGAGTTGCTCTCGGGTAAGCACTTCCTATCTCACTCGCATGTGTGCTCGAGTGAGATCGAGGGTTGTGCTCGAGCACGGTCTTCTGTGCTCGAGTGAGAGGGCCAAAAATCAGAGTTTAGTTTTCCAAAGAGGGGTCTTTGGGGATGGTTATTCCAACCCTTTAGGCATATGTTTAGGCATATAATGGCCATCTAAAGAGTCCAAATAATAACCAATATAAAGTATTATAGAATTAAGAACTTGGAAAAGAGATTGACCTATTGTCCCTAATTTGATTATAGGATTTGACATCTGCCGTCCTCGGGAGCCCACTGAGCCAGTTAACTTCAGGAAAGAGCGAGGTAGTGACTTTTCTTTCGTACCATATGTGATGCAGTGTATGTGTGTATGATCATTGATTTGTGATAATTTCGTATGTTGCGACTTATGTGGATATGTGTTAGCACCGTCAGTCCAATAGTCCCTGAGTAGCTAACAACGGTTCGGGTTAGGACGGTATGCCTTCCCGGCGGAGAAAGGGGATGAGGATGAGGTGTGATTATGTGACATGAGGCCGATAGGCTGATTGTGAGGCCGACGGGCCATTTGTGAAAGCCGGTTAGTTGTATGAGCTATAAGGCTATATGTATGCACGGCCACGCCAATAGTCCCTGAGTAGCTAACAACGGTTCGGGTTAGGGCAGTGTGCCTTCCCGGCGGAGAAAGGGGATGAGGGTGGAGTGTGATATGCCACGCCAATAGTCCCTGAGTAGCTAACAACGGTTCGGGTTAGGGCAGTGTGCCTTCCCGGCGGAGAAAGGGGATGAGGGTGGAATGTGATATGAGTTGCTGCTGCTGTATGATGATTTGCTTACATGCTGTGTGATTATATGTGGTATAAATGTTTAGTTACTACTGAGATTCTTTTGAATCTCATTCTTTCCTTTGAACTAACCTTTCAGACAGGGCGAGTGGCTCCGAGGAGAAGCGCGTGACCCGGAGCGGGTAGAGTTTCGTAGGGACATTTATTTTGGAAATGTTGGTTAGACTGTTTGGATAGGGATTACTGTACATTGTTGGGTTGTAAATAGTTTAAATACTTAAACCTGTAATCCCTTTAGCAGAATTTGAAACTATATATCTATAGTTGAACCCGGGGTTTGCCGGGATTTTGGTTATACACTCTGTCATACGTAAATGTAGTTAAACTGCACAAGTGATTATATTCGATAATTGAACCTGAGACCGAGAGAGGTATGAAGTTTTGAAAATTTCATAACGTCCCTGCTATTAAAGGGAATTTTAAATGAGTTTTAAACTATTCGACGGTCTCTAATCTAATTTAATTACCAAATATCGAATTATAATTACGTGATTAAAGGCAGGGTGTTACACAGGACACAGATATGACGCCATTTGGTTGGGCCACATGAGTGCATGTACGATGCCATATAGGTTCCGCATGAATAAAGTAGCTTTTAAGTTGGCCAATGATAAGTGGCCTTGTGTGTTAGTAGTTAGATGAAATTTATTGGTGTATATATACACTTGGCACCCTCTTAAGGCCTTTATGGACACTTGGCGTGTTTTGGCAGTTCCCTGAGACAAGTGACGTCATTTTAAGCTATAGGTTCATAAAGTAGCTTTTAGGTTGGAATGTAACACCCTTCATTTCTTCCCTTTTAGTATGCATACAGAAGCCCTAATGTTCTTGTTATGGCTTAGGAGAAATGATAATTAAAACTCCCAGCAAAAATTTATACAATTACTTTCTTGGGGCACTATTGATTTGGTAAAATTGTACTTTCAAATTTCTCAACTTAACTTTAAGAAAGTCATAACTTTTACCATTTACATTCTTATTGATATTTATATATGTCCCAAACGTCATATCTAGCAACTTCATTCTCTCAACATCTTTGCACAATTATTCACTTTACTTGATAATTTACACAATCACATATTATCACATATCAGGCTTCAATTATTGCTTCACAAATTCCTCTAGCATATCATCATGAACTCCTCTTGTGCTCAAATACCTATATGGTTGGGAGAGGGAGGGTCAAATTTAGGAGAACCTCAGTAGCAAACACTACCAATTATGCATGCAAGATAAATGCTTAGTGCATGACATGCTTGCTTTACATGAACACATGCTAACATAATGACATATTTGTATGCTCAATGTTTCACACAACATAATCATGGCCATAGCATTTAACAGAAACAGAGCTATAATCATTCATATATGTTTCACACAATCAAGCAAAGAAATTACACATATTCATACATAAGCATACATATCAAGTACATACAAGTTAGGTAAGTTTACTTCCTTTTCGTATTTATGTCCTCCTCTCATTTCCTTTTCTTCCAACCATTAAAGTGACTTGGGAAAACCTTCCATTGCCTCTTTCCTGACATTTCATAGCCCTAAATACATAACTACATGACTTTGTTAGAGCCATGAAAGCAAGCATTACTCATGACTTGTTTATCTTACATAATCTTTTAAAACTCTTGTGTTATGCCAAATGAGTGTCTAATCTAAGGCACAATATGTTTCTCTTGACCCTTATGATTTGGGTATCCATTGTGTTCACATTGGGTTCTAAAACATATCTCTACTCTTTGTACCCATACGTGCCACAATTTAACTCAAATGCCACAAATTTGTAGGTCAACCCTAATCTGCCAGATTTTTCACTCAAATTTGAAAATTCATAACTTAATCTAGAAAATTCCAAATGAGGTGGTTCCAGATCCTATGAGAATTGCTTTAAGTATTCTTTACACAAAAAATATCATTCACTACCAATTATAAGCCCAAAAGTTCAGAAATCCTCAAATAGCAACACTGCCTCAGGATCTATTTCAGATTTAATGCCTAAATTTTGGAAGATCATAACTTATAATGTATAAACCCAAATGTCACTTATTATATATCAATTTAAAGCTTAATATGTCTACTTTAAAACTTATAAATATCAAGATCATTGAACAAGGTTTAGCAATTCAAAAACACCACACAAGCAGTCTGTCTTCCAGAAAATAAAATCTGGCAGCAATTAACTTTCAATCCCAAAGTTAGGGTTTTGTATTCATTTATCCAAAAATCAAAACCACAAGCTATTTCCACATAATTTTTCATTCTAAACATATTGGAGACATCAAAAAAACCAAAATCAAATCTCAACCTATGGTTCCAAGTCTGGCCAAAAATTACTCTAAACCACAAGCTTGTTGTGCCAACTTTAACCATAAAGCTTATCAAATATCTTCATCAAACCTCAATTAACATCATATTGAAGATCATAAGAACATCAAGACCCTAATTTCCCCTCTTTAGGTGAAACTCTAGGGCACAATAAGACTTCAAGAAACTTAACAGAACCTCAAGATATTATACTTAAATCAGAGGTTACACTTACCTTCACTCAATTCTACGATCGATTCTTGATTTCGGCAGTACTTCCACCAAGTAGACAGCACCAAACTCCTCAGATTAAAATCTAAAACCACAAAATAAATCTCTGGTTGAGTAGAAGAAGATTATAGAAGGGTTAATTGGTTGAAAACGCGAAATCGGCAAAAATGCTCAAGAACACAACACTTCTTTCCTCTTTCTTTGTCCTTGAAATTTTTTTTATTTTTCCTTGATATTTTGAGGGGATGCATGACTTTTAGAGGGGGAGATAAATTTCTGAAATGTTTTTATAAATTATAGCACATGTCACAAAAAGCTACGGTGCTGGGTGCTACATTTTGGAAACTATCGAGATAACCGATGATTCTATGTACTGGATGCTCTTTCTTAACGCTACAGGGTACCCAGTTTATTACTTAAAATATGACTTCCCTTCCTTTCTTTCATGGTTGGTCGAATTCATTGGTCATAAGAAATAAAGTCTAATGAATTCATCTGGCTTCCAATGCAGTTTCAGGAAAAATCGGGTATGTAGCCGGACCAGAGATCGGTGAGTTGCATTGGCTTTTTCACCTATATCATATGCCCAACAACAGATGTTGGTATATTATAGGCTAATCAAAGGAGAAATTCAAAAGATACTTTAATAAAGCTACTTTAATAAAGTTATTTTAATAAAAATACTTCTTGATACAAGGCTGCTCGATTTTGCAACACGTGTCACTCCTTCCCCTAATTGTTGCCACATGTCTTGGAGACTACCCGGAGGATGCCATATATCCCCTGTGTCTCATGATTTTGTCACATACATGCCTGAGTGTCCTAGACATCTGATACCAAGTTGGTGTCTCTTCAAAAACGCAGGGTACATGCACCTGCCCTAAAAATGCCATGTGCGCACTTACACCGGCATATTTTATTCAATTAATTAGTCATATATGTCTGTCTTCCACCACAAATGTGCCTATTTGGCATAAGATGGCGCCACATACCTTAAACACTGCCACATGTGAGCCTGTGTCTTATTGCACACCTAGTGTACATAAACACCAATAGCTTTCATCTGCCCACACACACGCAGACCCACTTCTCATTGTGCCAACTCAAAAGCTTCTTCATACATGTGGGACTCAAATGGCACCACACATGCCTCTAGGTATCACCAAAATGGTGCCAAGTATAACACTGTATTTTATAAACCATTCTAATGAGTTTTTATCATATAATGCTTACAAACTTGAGACATTATAATATAGTAAGTTATTAAAATTTTGACTTCGATACAGGGTTCGATTCTATGATTAAGGGGGCTTTTAGAAAACTTTGTAAGATAATTATGTGTGCCTCAAACCGGTTTGCATAGTCATTACCACTCATCGATTTCAAAATCATTTAATAAAAATACAGAGCGTTCTCTAGCAATAGCCTGCATAGTGGTGGTTAACTTACGGGTTTTTAGTGTTTGGTTGCCCAATTCTAGTTCAATTATTGTGTTTGGATAGTAGCACGTATAACAAAAAGCTAGCATACTGATTGCAACTAATGTGGTTAATGTCACAGTTACCAGTATTACTATCACTACTTCTACTTAATTATATTCACATATTATACAGTCATCTAAAATAAATGATAACCAGATAATCCTTATTTAATTAGCCTTCTCTTCACCCTGTCTGTATTACCTTCCTTGCCCTTGGAGCTAGACGGCTTTGTTGTATATCATTTATTTTAAAAGAATGAAATTCAAAAGAATCTCAGTAGTACACCTATTGCAAATATGATATGCAGAATACTAATCATGTAAAACAATTCATCATAAAGCACCTACAAATTATGCAGCAACAAAGGGCCTAACCGGTCCCTTATCACATAACCTTAGTGATAGAGCTCAATATTTATATATTTTTATTAATTAATCTTGGGGTTTTGTGGGACTTAATTAAATATTTTGGGCATAATCAAGTGTTAAAGTGAGATTTTAGTGAAAGGATAATTTGGGAATTATATTATTTAAATTTTTATATTTTTAATTAATATTTGTTATTCCCATTATTCTTTAATTGTGAGCAAAAGATATTACCTTTGTGAACATAATTTTGTAGGTGATGATATAGCACAATTTTTGTCAAGTGTTCAAGGTCAAATATGTTATTTTAGAGCTTAATGAAGGAGAAAAGTGGAACATCACAGTGCAAAATTTATTTTCACATTTTTTCTAAGAGGAGGTTAAATGAGTTAGGGCCTTGTTTGGTGATTGCAATTTTGTGTCTAGTGCCAAAACAGATTTTTATCTCTTATCCAAACAAGGCACAACTCACTTTTAACCTAAAAACAATTGAATTGCAAAGAGAAAGAAGGCAAGAGGCAGCTGAATTGCTTGTAAGAGAAGCTGAACCGAAATAATGGTTGTAAGAGATAACCAACAAAGTCCTAACCGCTCTTGGTCTTTCGCTTCTCCTTGGAGCCACTTGGCCTATCTAGAATGTTAGTCAATGGAAAGAATGAGATTCAAAAGAATCCCAGCAATAACAAATCACTCATATAATATATAAACATATAAGCAACCATTAACAGCAGCATCAACAGCAACACAATGTCATATGGCTTTCATCACAACAACAGCACTCATGGTTGTATACATAATCATGAAGCTCTCACTGTATAATGCCAGCTCTCACTGTATAACGCCAGCTTACGTTGGATAACGACAGCTATCACCAGTTATATACAGAGCAACATTAGATATCATCACAAAAAAATGATACACACACATACAATACATTTACACATAGCATAAGAGAAGAGTCACTACCTTGTTCTTTCCTGACGTGCGTCGGTACAGGTTGCTTGCGATTAGGACAAATGTCGAACCCTATAAACCAAAGTCAAGGACGACAGGTTATTCTCTATTCAAAATTCTCACATTCAGAACATTTAAAGTTGGTTATCACTTGGACTCTTTAGGTGGCTAATAGAAGCCTAGGCACAAACCTAAAGGGTTGGGAAGTGCTATCTCAAAGACTATCTTTTAGTGTGCCTCGTAAAACATGCCGTTTCCGGCTTCCGACTTGGTCCTAAAATATTAAATGTTCAGGAAATAGGTCTTAACCTGTCCAAGTATCATTTTAGACTCTTCCTTAGTGTTTCTTGTGATTATATTAGCCTATGGTGAAAATTTACCAAAATGCCCACGGACCCCAACTCGGCCCTGTCGTACCCGGCTCGGCTGTACTTTTTTTGAAATTTTGACATAGGATATTCTGACATATTTTCATCCAAGGAATCCATTTTTGGACTCAAAATTATCAAATTCATTGTCAAATTATGAAAATAACCTTGACAACCCGCTTTAAAGGTTTCAAGGGCATTTTCGTAATTATGCTTTTTCGGCCTTTTCAAAAAAAGTGAGCAACTGTAACCCCACCTAATTTTTGCTCATCAAACCAATAGAACCATAAAATCATTGAAATCCAACTCTAAGACACATTTCTAGAGCTGGCCAAAATTTATGAGTTCTCCGGGAAAAAACAGGGTTATGCGATTTTGGTTGCGTAAACATGTTCCTTTCTACTCCTAACCACTTTATTGACTATTCTGTTAGGTTACTACTAACATTTAGTGCCCATTTGGGCAGAATAACAGCCCCTATAACCCATTTTCCATTTTTTTGCACAAAGACAATCTGGCGAAATTTCACCAATTAAATTGTCCACAACAACCAGAATAGTCAATATACAAGAATTTGGAAGTTACATCAAGCTCCCACTAGCTTTCCTTTGACTTGGTTGAACCCTAGCTATTTCTAACACCAAAAGTGGAGCTTCCAAACCTTAAAGAACATAAAGAAGAAGCTTAGGATCAGAGTTATACGTGCTAGGAACTAGATCGTCGAAGAAATCGGCTTACCTTGCGAGTTCTCTTCTCCTTCTCTCTCTCAACTATTCTCTCTCTATTTCAGCCATTATATGCGTCTGATATGGCTAAAGGAAGGTGAAGGATAATGTTTTATATCCTATATTATATGATATTTAATTATTAAATTAATTTTCAACAATTTCTGACTTTTTAGAAATTCTGGTAGATTTCTGCCCAAACTTTGAAAAATCATAACTAATTCTAGAAATATCGAAATGGAGTATTCCAAAGCCTATAGAACCCTTATTGTGTCTAATTTTAAGGAAAAATATATAATTTTTCTATCTAGAATCACAAAATTTCTAGAATTTTAATCTTTGCCCGCTATTCCAGAAAATAATCAATTTCGCTGGGAAAATTTCAAAAATTTATAACTCTTAGCTCACAAATGAAAATGACACAAATTATATGTCCATTTTGAAGCTTGACATGTGAACTTTAAGACTAGAAAGTTTCAAAATTTTTAAACACCATTTGCCTATTCAAAATATCCATACAAACCCACTGCCCTGCATAGAATTACACTTAACAATTTTTCAAATTTTCAACCAATGTGTCCAATGGCTCCAAAATCAACAATCAAACCTATTCCCACACAATTTTTCACAAGGAAACCATTGAAAACTAAAAACACCAAATTCCCTTCACACATTCTCCAAAAGTGTTTATTTGACAATAATTACATCCACTTTTGAAATTATTATCCATTAATCACTTTTTAGTTATGATAAACACATCTTCTGCTTTCACACACAGCTGATGATATTCCGACCTTAGATTAATCTTCGAAAACACACACGACCCATATGGTTGATCTAAAAGGTCATCGATTCTTAGGAGAGGGTACTTGTTATTGATGGTAAACTTGTTTAACTCTCTATAATCAACACACAAACATAGACTTCTATCTTTCTTTTTAAGGAATAACACTAGAGCTCCCCACGGTGACACACTAGGTCTAATGAACCCCTTCTCAAGCAAGTCTTCAATTTTCTTCTTTAATTCTGCCATTTTATTTGGGGCCATGCAGTATGGGCCTTTGATATGTTGGAAATTGTGCCCTAAGGGTCAATCATTGTACTTTGAACATTATTATTTTAATGAAATTTCTCCATTCTGTTATCATATTATTTGCATGTTAATTGTGATAATTGTATCCTTGGATAATTCATAAGGATTGTCCTAAAATGTCCCTGGTCGGTCATCTATGCGGGAGCAGAGATGAAACAAGACCAGTATGACTTTGATAAGATATAGAGATACGACTCAAAGTCTTAGGCACTTGTAAGAGTACAAGGTGCTGGACCAAACCATTATGAGAAAGCTACATGGATCAAGTCATAAGCTTTTCTCATGTATAACCACGTCACAATGCCCTTAGACCTGAGGTCATCATGGATTCCTACATGAGAGTTGCTAAGCTTTAAACTAGTCAAAAGTCACTTTTGACCGGGTGATGATAAAGGCTACGATCGGGCTTCGTGGTTTTTCATGCAGAGGAATATGAATGATCAAGATGGAATTTGTCCCTCACATTAGTAGAGAGATATTACTGGGCCCCTCGATGAGTAAGTCTGAGAAATGTATGGCCATACTATGATGAAAGGAATTTCTGTCTCTCTTATCAGGCTACTCAGGAATCAAGAAAGTAATGGTCAGGAACAAGAGGATGACATTATCCATGCCTTATCCTTGATCGATATATCATGTGACAAAAGGGATATGACATGGTTGTATGACAGGTTACATCATGATAACGATCCTCATATGAATTGGGTAATCGTAATGTCTTGCTAGAGGCCGCTTGCAACTTTTGGGTTAGTATAGTTATTGGCCCACTGCCAACTTCATATGGACCTACAGGGTCGTACACAAGAATGGCCCAACACGAGATAATGTTTAATTTAGGGTGGATGAATTTTACATTTATATATATATATAATATAAAATTCATTAATAATATTATATAGATATATATATTTTTGAAATATATATCTTATATATATATATTATATTATATTATTATATTTAATAATATTATATAGATATATATATTTTCAAAATATATATCTTATATATATATATATATATGTATATATATTATATGATATTATTATATCGTGTTAGTTTTAAATTTAATTTATTAAGATATATTAAATTTAATAACTGACATGATAGAGATATAGTATCTCATATTTAATTTATGAAGATAAATTAAATCTAATGGCTCTTTATTTGGATTAAATAAATAGGTTAAATTAAAACTGTTGGACAGATTTAATTTAAACTGAATTTATTTAATTAGCTTATCAAGATAATTAATTTTTAATTAATTTCAAAATTAATGATGATTAATTTTGAAATTTGAAAATAGCCCTCATAGGTTATAAACTTGATAGAGCATATATATTCATATGCACATGAGAATTGAGAGCCGCAAGTGAAACCCTGGAGACATTAGAGGCATTAGCACGCAGTCTCAGTTGGAGAGCATTCGTGTGGATACCGGTAGAGGGAGCAGACCTGACGTGTTGGCTCCTAGAGATCGTGAAAACTCTGAATCATCAAAAAGGTATGAATCCTTCCAACTTGGTTTAAACGCCGTTGATAGATCCTCGATTAGGATCGGTGAAAATTTTTAAAATTCTTCCGCTGTGCCTACCGATCCTAACATGATATAGAACCAGCTCCAGGCACAATCTCGATTGGGAATTGAACTTCCCATTTAAGAGGCAATCTGCTAAGATCATCTGGAAATACCTTAGGGAATTCTCATACCACGAGTATACTACTCAAAGTTTCTTCGGTCTCTCCATGTACAGAAAAGAACACCATATACCCCGGCAACCCTTCTCCAAGTACTTCTCAGCTTTAGCCGTTGAAAGAAAGTTCATACTAACATTCATATCCTCAAAACTTTGAGAAACAGGATACACAATTGAGAAACAAGATACATTCTTATTTCCACAATTAAGAAACATATTGTTTGCCGTTAACTAATCAAAATCCAAAATAACTTCTAATTGGTCAAGTGGTAGACAGATCAAATCAACAACAAATTCGTGCCCCTCCACAATTATCACACAGTTTAGGCAAGCTTCGGTAGTCAAAGCTTTAACACCCATTGGTGTTGACACAATTAGATCGAATGGCAATTTATGTACATGTAATCCCAGGCGCTTCACACAATCATAGGCAATAAAAGAGTGACTTGCACCCGAATCAAATAAAGCTTGTAACAAATAGCCATTAAGAATGATATTACCTTGAATCAGATCGGGAGATTTCTGGGCTTCCTCATGAATCATAGCAAATACCCTCCCCTGATTCTTAAGTCTCTGCTCGGTCTACAGTCGTGGGCACGTAGTAGAAATGTGACCCGTCTATTTGCAGTTATAGCAAATCATTAACCCCATACAGGTCCTACCAGGATGGAATTCCCTACACTGAGGGCATACTTGTTCGCTTTGTGAAGTGTTTGCTCTGCTAGGTTCATTACGACTGCCACTACCCTTGGCCAGATATATATCTCTCAAATTATTTTCTGTGATTCGACATTCTTCCACTGCTTTGTTAAACTCAGTAAACAGATGTGTGGCCAATCGTTTTCTCAGTTCTTGTCTCAGCCTATGAATAAGCATGTCTGAACTCCATTCTTCGTCATCCATTTTCTGAAGATAGGAAGAATACCGGGACAGCCCAATAAAACGGGACAGATAATCATCAAAAGTCTCTGTGTCCCCTCGTTTGATATTTAGAAATTAAGTTTCCTTCTCAAGCTTACTGACTTGGGGAAATATTTCTCGTTGAACTGTTGTTGAAACACTTCCCAAGTCAGTGGTACATTGTGGCTTTGAAGTATTAGGGCGATATTTCGCCACCAACGGTCTGCATCTCCCTCCAGCTTATACACCGCCAACCGCGCTTTCACCTCTGACGGGCACTCAAGAACCTCGAAGGTCTTATCTAGTCTGTTCAACCAATCTTCAACTGCTTGAGGATCAAATCTGCCTCTGAATACTGGTGATAAGTGCTTATAGAACTTTGATACCCAAAACTGCATATCCCGCTCTTCTCTTACTGGCATCCCTTGAGACTCTTGACTTAAGGCAATGTGCGGTAGGGATTCTAATGGTTGTGTTGACGCTTCAGCAGTTTCTTCTTGACGAGTCTCTTCTTGGGTCTCTTCCTGTGTGGACGAACCCAGTCTTCATTTTTCTTGGCTCTCTCTTCTCTGAGCTCTTCTCAAAGCTCAACTATTATATCTCGTTGATCCTTTATTAGACCCATTAATTCTCATATCGGATCTTGTGGATTATCATTAACTACCTCCACCTCTGGGTCTACTCTTTGCATACTGGGGCAACCTCTTGTTTTCTTCATTCTGCAAATAACTTACCCCATTAATATCACAAATAAGGTATACACATATATGTCCACAAATATCATGTATATCCATAACATCAGAACATACATATGCACACATAGCATTCATTCTCAATCATCTTCTATCCCTAAGGCCCACCAAGGGAACTATCCTATCAAACTCTACCCTTGCCAGGAACTACAGCTCTGATACCACAAATATAACCCCTGCCTTAATCACAGTAATTATAATTCGAGAGTGCGTAATTAAATGGCTTGGAGACCGTCTGATAATTTAAAGCTCATTTTAAACTCCCACCTTGTGGTAGGGTTTTCACAAATTTTTTCAAAACTGCATCCCTATTCTGGTCTCAATTTCAAATATCGAATATAATTACTTGTATAGTTAAATCATATTTATACATATCAGAGTGTATAACCATATTCCCGGTAACTCCTAGGGTTTCATACATGTATAAAATAAGGGTTATAAATTCCAACTAGGGGATTACATGATCAAAATCAAACATAATATTTACATCCCAAAAACAATTTACTGTAATCCCTTTCCAAAAGAGATAAACAACAATCCAAAATAACATCCCTACAAAGTCCTAACCGCTCCTGGTCTTTTGCTTCTCCTTGGAGCCACTTGCCCTATCTGAAATGTTAGTCAATGGAAAGAATGATATTCAAAAGAATCCCAGTAGTAACAAATCACTCATACATTATATAAACATATAGCATGTAAGCAACCATTAACAGCAGCATCAATAGCAACACAATGTCACTTGGCTTTCATCACAACGACAGCACTCATGGCTGTATACATAATCACGACAGCTTTTGCTGTATAACGCTAGCTCACGCTGGATAACGATGGCTCTCACTGTATAACGACAACTCTCGCTGTATAACACCAACTCACGTTGGATAACGACAGCTATCACCAGCTATATAGGCAGGAGCATCAGATATCATCACAAAACAATGATACACACACATACAATACATTTACACATAGCATAAGAGAAGAGTCACTACCTTGTTCTTTCCTAACGTACGCCGGCACAGGTTGCTTGCGATTAGGACAAATGTCAAACCCTATAAACCAAAGTCAAGGACGACATGTTATTCTCTATTCAAAATTCTCACATTCAGAACACTTAAAGTTGGCTATCACTTGGACTCTTTAGGTGTCTAATAGAAGCCTAGACACATGCCTAAAGGGATGGGAAGTACTATCTCAAAGACCACCCTTAGTGTGCCTCGTAAAACGCGTCGTTTCCGGCTTCCGACTTGGTCCTAAAATATTAAATGTTCAGGAAATAGGTCATAACATATCTAAGTATTATTTTAGACTCTTCCATAGTGTTTCTTGTGATTATATTAGCCTATGGTGAAAATTTACCAAAATGCCCCAGGACCCCGCCCCCGCCCCCGCCCCGCCGTACTCAGTTTAGCTGTACTTTTCCTGAAATTTTGACATAGGCTATTCTGACATATTTTCATCCATAGAATCCATTTTCAGACTCAAAATTACCAAATTCATTGTCAAATTATAAAAATACCCTTGACAGCCCGCTTTAAAGGTTCAGGGGCATTTTCGTAATTATATTTTTTCGGTCTTTTCTGAAAAAGTGACCAACTGTAACCCCACCTGATTTTTGCTCCTAAACCCAGAGGAACCATTAAATCATTGAAAATCCAACTCTAAGACCCATTTCTAGAGTTGGCCGAAATTTATGAGTTCTCCGGGAAAAATCAGGGTTTTGCGATTTCGGCTGCGCAAACATGTTCTTTTCTACTCCTAACCACTTTATTGACTATTCCATTAGGTTACAACTAACATTTAGTACCAATTTGGGCAGCATAACATCCTTCACAACCCATTTTCCATTTTTACGCACAAAGACAATCCGATGAAATTTCACCGATTAAATTCTCCACCTCAGTCAGAATAGTCAATATACAAGAGTTTGGAAGTTACCTCAAGCTCCCACTAACTTTCCTTTGACTTGGCTAAACCCTAGCTGTTTCTAACACCAAAAGAGGAGGCTCCAAACCTTAAAGAACATAAAGGAGTAGCTTAGGATCGGAGTTATACGCGTTAGGAACTAGATCGTCGAAGGAATCTGCTTACTTTGTGAGTTCTCTTCTCCTTCTCTCTCTAAACTCTCTCAACTATTTTCTCTCTATTTCAGCTGTATGTGCGTCTGATATGGCTGAAGGAAGGTGAAGGTTAATGTTTTATATCCTATATTATATGATATTTAATTATTAAATTAATTTCCAACAATTTCTGATTTTTCAGCAATTTTGGCAGATTTTTGACCAAACTTTGAAAAATCATAAATAATTCTAGAAATATCAAAATGGAATGATTCCAAAGCCTATAGAACCCTTATTGTGTCTAATTTTAAGGAAAAATATATAATTTTGCTAGCTGAAATCACAAAATTCTTAGAATTTTAATCTTTGCCTGCTGTTCCAGAAAATAATCAATTTCGTTGGACAAACTTCAAAAATTCATAACTCTTAGCTCACAAATGGAAATGACAAAAATTATATGTCCATTTTGAAGCTTGACATGTGAAATTTAAGACTAGAAATTTTTAGAATTTTTAGACACCATTTGCCTATTCAAAATGTCCATACAAACCGACTGCCCTGCACAGAATTACACTTAATAGTTTTTCAAATTTTCAACCAATGTGTCCAATGGCTCCAAAATCAACAATCAAACCTATTCCCACACAATTTTTCACAAGAAAACCATTGGAATGACTAAAACCACCAAATTCCCATCACACATTCTCCAAAAGTGTTTATTCGACAATAATTACATCCACTTTTGAAGTCATTAGACCTTAATCACTTTTTGGGATATTACAGGCTACATTTCTATGATTTTGGATTCTTGAACAGAGGAGCTTTATGCTGCGTCTAAGGTGGAGATGCTGCTGAAATCAAGAACAGGCTATAGCATCGGATAAAGGTAAGCGTATGCTCTGATTTGAGTTTAATATCTTGAAGATTTGGTTAAGTTTTTATGAAGATGTCATGCTGCCCTAATTTTGTTGGAGAGGTAAAATTAGGATTTGATGATCATATGTTCATGAATATGTTTCAATTGATAAGAACAACCTAGAGTGGCTAATCCTTTTCTCAAGTTTAAGAGCATGTAATCACCCAAAATAATTGTACTTAATATTAATTTGTTAATCTAGAGTATTAATAGATTTAAGTATCTTCTAATCACTTATACCCCTATCTCAAGTTAAAATTTTTATTCCTAACTAATTTACTCAAAAGGTAATAAATATTCATTTTAATACGCACTCGGCATTCAAACCCGACCTGCTTTCTTTAGCTAAACCAGACCTGCATTTAATATATTATTTTTGGGCTAATTCATTAAGATATCAAAATAATTTTTTATGGATTTTAATTTATATATAAAGTTATAAACAACTATTTCAACATATCTCAATCCTTTAGTAAAATAACATAATAATTAATAGCAGTGAGTTTATTTGTAAAAAAATTACTATGAAGCTTTAAAAATTTTAAACCATTACTTGCTAACTATAACGACAATTGTGTATCAAAAAACAATACTATAACGAAAATTGGGACTACTGATAAGAGAATTAATACCCTTTCAAACTAAAGGTGCTCTGAGTGTCTTAAAGGTGCTCTCTTTTGAAAACTGTGTTTTTCTTCTTTCTCTGGTATGGGTGACCAACATCACCGGAAATTGCCACTGGATTGACCTCCTGATGTTCTGGTAAGTGGCAGTAAAAAACAGAAAATAAACGAGGCTCAACAGGCAGTGATGGATACGCACATGTCGGATGGTATTTCTTAGCAGAATATATCTGAGGAGATTGATGTTAGGGAACATGATAGCTCTGTGGGCCAAGTGCAATCTCAAACTAAGACACCTCTGTTATCCTACAAAGATTCCCTTTTAGGATTTAATGGGGTAGCAAATGGCAGTAGTAATATGGAAGATGAGGAACTGCTATCTGACGTTCTGCATAAGGAGTGGGATATGCCAGAGCTTACTAAGGAAGTTCACCTACTTATGCAACACCATCTAGTGGTGCCAATCACAACAGAGGAGTACAGTGAGTAGTGAAAACCATGGAACACTTCTTTAATTATTAATGTGCTAGGGAAAAGATACAATGTATACAGTTTGAAAACTCACCTCTCTCACATCTAGGGAAAAGATACAATGTATACAATATGAAAACTCACCTCTCTCACATCTGGAGAACCTCGGATTTTGATTTAGTTGATTTGGCAAATAACTACTTCATTGTTCAATTCCTTCCCAAAGAAGGTTGGGGATAGTTATACCAGAGGGTGCTTTATGATGGCCCCTGGGTGGTGTAACAGTACACCCTTCTAGTTCAAAAATGGACACCGAACTTTGATCCTTTTAACAATCCTCTGGGACGGATTGTTACTTGGGTCCGAATTCCTAACATATCTATGCAATGTTACAATACAGAATTTATCACAAGGCTAGGAAACAGGATTGGGAGGACAGTGAAGATAGATATGCTTTCTCCATCAACTCAGCCATCTCAAACTGCAAAAATTGAAAGGGGAAAATACGCCTATATTTGTGTCGAACTAGACCTTCAGAAGAGATTGGTCTCTAGAGTCATCATGGATCACTCTGCTTACCAAGTTGAATAAGAAGGTTTGGGGCTCATCTATTTTGCTTGTGGCCGTTATGGTCACCGGAAGGATAATTGTCAGTGGACTTTTGCTGAATCAAACTTGGAAAAATCAGAGAAAGCTCAAGGAAATCCATGGGTGGTCGTTACGCCAGTGGTGACTACGCCGTCGATAGAGGTGAAACCCGCCAAGTCGGAGGAATCTTTTGGGGAGTGGATTCTGGTTGGAAGAGCAAATCATGCTCAGATGCTGAGAAAGAGCCATGTTGGGAGTGTTTCGGTGAAGTCCAGCCCAAGTTCTAAACAGGTCCGATCAGCCAAGATGAAGACAGGGGACTCACGGTTTCAGGCGTTGGCCGAACTGGAGGAGGAAGAGGAGATGATGCCTCGGGAAGGTAACAAGAGCTCAGAGATGGCAAAGAAAGGGGCTGAAGCACAGAGAACTTGAGATAGAGGTGAAATGATAGGGAAGGCGTTGGTCTCAAGTGACAAGACGCAGCACAAACATTGGGACTCGTGGAAATCGGTCAAGCAAAAAGGTCAAAATTTGACAAGGGAGGTGAGGAAGGAAAACACTAAAGAGGATGGGCCGAAATTGGCTTCAAAGGCCCAATAAACTAAGAAAAATATTGAGAAAGGGGGAGGAAGAAAAGACAAGGCCGAAAAGTTGGATGGGCCATCTAGAATTAATTTGGGCCGTAGGGAACAAGTGGTGGTGAGTGGAAGTGTGATTCAAATGGGCTCAACACAAATTGAGCCTCTCATACAACATGAAAATCAACTTGATCATAACCAAAATGATCACATTTTATTATTGGAAGGGCCAATGGATTTGAATGCTCCTGCATCTGACGCCTTTTTAAAAGAAAATTGTGAACAAAGTGAGAATTTAGCTTGCAATACTCTTCTCCTACCTTCAATGTCGATGACATTGGATGATGATGTTGGAGATGATTTCATTATGGTAGAGACGAATGGTAGACCTAATGTCGGGTAAGATATCCTTCTTTTCCTCCTTTTTTATTTTAGTTATCATGATTATTGCATCATGGAATTATAGGGGTGTTGGGGCCAAACTTTTTCCCACTACCATTAAAAATTTGGTGAAAGAAAATGCTATTGATATCTTGTGTCTTCTTGAAACCCAGATTAGTGGTGATAAGGCGGATAGTGTGACTAGAAAACTTAGTTTTAGTAATTGGATTAGACTTGAAGCTTCAGGGTTTGCGGGGGTTATTTGGATCTTGTGGAATGATAATAATTCCCAAGTGGACTACCTTCTCTCTACTACACAGTTTGTTCATTGTAGAGTCACTGACAAGAAAAAGAATAATAAATTTCTTGTCACGGTCGTTTATGGTGAACCTGTGGCAAGTAGAAGGGAAGGTCTGTGGCTTGCGCTGCAGGCCATTGCTGGTAACGTGGAGGAACAGTGGTTGGTCTTTGGGGAGTTTAATACGTTCATGGAACCAGCTGATACATTGGGTGGTAATCGCCTCTCCATTCGTGCTATGCAGCAATTTGTGGATTGCATTAAAACGATAGAGTTATTGGACATTCCCTTTGTAGGGGAACGGTTCACTTGGGAGAAGAATGGTGTCAAAGAGAGACTGGATTGGGTGTTTGGGAATTTGGCTTGGGAATTAGGGCATCCTGATTATAAAGTCTTCTATAAACTCCAATATAAATCTGATTATAGACTTATCCTCATCTCGAACACGACTACTAATGGCCGTGAAAGACAAAGACAGGTTTTTAGATATAATGCAGCATGGGCTTTAGAAGATAGTTTCTCTAATGTCGTGGGTCAAGTGTAGAATATGGTGGATTGGCATGAAGGAAAACAGAGATTTGACACTGAGGCTGCTAAATGGCATTCAAGTGTTCTGGTAGTATCTCTAAAAAGAGGTTGCAAGTCCTATGAAGAATAGAAGGCATAAATCGAGCTTGGCAAAACAACTTATCAAATGGCCTGTATAAAATTAAGCAAAAACTTTGGAAGGAATATAGTAGACTGAATGCATAAGAGGAGCTCATTTAGTACCAGAAAGCTAGATGCAGATGGCTTGCATAGGGGGATAAGAACACTAGGTTCTTTCATACATCCATAATGATCCAGAGGAAGAAGCAAACAGTAGAAGCTCTTCAAGATGAGAATGGAAACTGGATTGTAGATCAAGAAGAACTGAGACAAATGGCAGGGAAATTCTTTAAAGACCTGTATACTAGGGAAGGTGATGTTCCAGATTCTCTTAATTGGACTGCAGAGTTTCCCCCACTTAGAAATCAAGATGTTGAGAAAATTCATGGAGAGGTGAATGATATCGAAATCTAAGAATGCTGCATTTATGATAGGAGCTCTTAAGGCCCCTGGACCAGATGGGTTACAGGCTCATTTTTTCCAGACCCAATAGAACCATGTTGGGGATAAAGTCTGCAATCTCATTCAGGAAATTTGGCAAGATCCAGGAAAAATTAGGGGCATAAATCTTACCCATTTGATTCTTATCCCTAAAAATGATCATCCTGTGAGTCTGAAAGATTTTTGACCTATTTCCCTCTGTAATGTCATTTTCAAGATCATTACAAAAGTAATTGCAGAGACATTGAAGGAGGCAATGACTTATCTGATTCAACCACAACAGTGTAGTTTCATTACTAGTAGACAGAGCAGTGATAACATTATTATTGCTCAAGAGGCCATTCACACTATACGGAAGAGACACAAGAAGAAAGGTATTGTGGCAATCAAGGTAGATATGGAAAAAGCCTATGGCCGATTGGATTGGTGTTTTATCCATTCCACATTAGTAAGGGTTGGTATACAAGAGGCCATGGTGAACCTAATCATAACCTGTATATCCTCGGCATCTATGGAGGTTAGATGGAACGGGGTTAGCTCTTCCACGTTTCATCCTACCCGTGGTATTCGCCAGGGGGATCCGCTCAATCCTTACCTGTTCATTTTATGTATGGAGAGACTTGGGCAACTGATTAATAAAGAGGTTAATCAGGGTCGATGGAAGGGATTAAGATTTAATCGGCACACTCCTACTATTTCACATCTCTTTTTTGCTGATGACCTTCTTCTATTTAGGGAGGCCACTACATCGTAGATTGAGATAATGAGGGATACGGTGCAAGCTTTCTGTGATGTCTCGGGTCATAAAGTAAACTTGGCTAAATCGAAGGCTTGCTTCTCTAGGAATGTCAATTTTAACAGGGCCTTACAATTGAGCCAAGGGATAGGGATTGGGATTACTGGTGATTTGGGAAAATATCTAGGAGTGCCTCTTCTGCATAACAGAGTCACCAAGATCACGTATTATCCCATAATTCATAAAGCTCGACAGCGCCTGGCACACTGGAAGAGTAGATTTCTGAGTATGGTAGGTAGAATGGTGCTGATCAAATCTGTGCTATCGACCCTTCCTAGTTAACAAATGCAAACTACACTACTTCCTAAAGGGGTTATTAAGGAGTTGGAAAAGGTGAGTCGAAGCTTCTTATGGAATCAAGGTCCAGAAGGCAGGAAGATGCATCTCATTGCCTGGGATAACATTAAGTAACAAAAGGATTATGGTGGTTTGGGCATCAAAGATTTGCAAAGTCAGAACATTGCCTTTATCATGAAATTATGCTGGGGAATTCTTACTAAACCTGAAGCCCTTTGGGTTAAATGCTTGAAAGGCAAGTATGGATGTGGAGAAGGTGATTACCCAATGGTATATAGGAAGACGAATTCTTCCAATGTCTGGCGTAGCATTGCTACTGTCTAGGGGAAATTCTATAAGGGAGTAGGGAAGAGATTGAAGAGTGGAAGCACATGTAATGTATGGTGGGATCTCTGGACTCCAATTGATGAACCCTTAATCCACTTTGTGGATAGAAATTTCCATGGACTGGACCCATGTGCGAAAGTTGGTGAGTTTATATTTCCCAATAGGATGTGGAATGTTCAGAAATGGAGAAAATTCCTGTCGTATTAGGTGGTTGAAATTATCAAAAAGGTTAAACCACCAAGTGAAAGTGGAGAGGATATTTTATGTTGGCGAAATGCTTCTGATGGAAATTTTAGTGTTCACGCTGCCTATAATTTGTGTTTGCCCACCAGGAACAGGATGGTTCCCCCCTGTGGAAAAAAGTGTGGAAGGCACCAGTACCAAAGAAAATCAAGATGTTTTTATGACAAGTTCTTCATGAGAGACTGCCTACTAATTCACTCAAAGCTGAGAAAGGTTTATCTAGTACTGATGAGTGTCCATTTCAATGTCTGAGAGTTAAGAGTATCCTTCATATTATTCGTGATTGTGAGGTTGCTAGAGAGGTGTGGTTATATTTTATTCCTCCTAACGCTCATTTTAGATTTTTTCAATCTGATTTGCAGGTATGGCTCAAGGAGAATATGTCCAAACCTAGGGGCATGGGCCGTTTCCATAAATGGTTATGGCCCAAGGCTTTCAGTCTCATTTGCTGATTATTATGGAAGAACAGATGCCGCGGATTATGGACGGTGTTCGAAGTCATTCACTTGAAATCATCCACGGTGTTGCGTATCTGATGATGGAGACCAGCATGTATGATGCTTTTAAACATTGGATTTTTCAGTTTCTTGGCAATGAAGATGGGAAATGGCATCCGCCTCCGGAAGGTGCTGTTCGTTTAGAAACAGATGGATCTGTCAACTCTCAGGGACATGCAGCTTGTGGGGGTTTGATTCGAGATGAATGGGGCAATTGGATTATTGGATTCCAGAAACGATTAGGATTTGTCCCCTCCACAACGGCGGAATTGATAGCCATTTCAACAGGACTTCAATTTTGCAAGCAGCAGAATTTTGCCAAAGTTGTTGCCTATAAAGATTCTCTGGAGGCTTATCATTTGATAATGAGAGAAGGGGGTCATAATCATCCCCTGAGATCAGAGATTAATGCTGTAAGAGATTTACTATATTCCAAATGGGACATTGAGTTACATTATGTGTCACGTGACGCTATTAGGTGTGCTGATTTCTTAGCCAAGAATGCCCAACAGATGCAAGCGGATTTGGTGGTCTTAGCAGTTCCACACCCTAGTTGTAATGTTTATATGGCTCAAGATCTTCATCTAGTGGCCTAATGCTTTTGTAATCCCCAATTTGTAATTGGCCACTCTATTATTAAAAAAACAATACCCTTTCAAACTCAGCAAAACAATAACAATGTCACTTGAAGTGGATCATGATACCCACCCACGTACGTAGACTTCACAATACTCACGCAAAATTAAAATTACCTCAGTTATATGTTCCTTACCACGCAACCAGAGCCTAGCAATTGCTTAATAAATTTAGGAAAATTAATTTACAAATATCCATAATTTCACCTCATTTCAATTAATGATGGTAATGCGGGCTGCGGGCTGAGGTGGGGGCGGGCTGAGGTGGCCCAAGCCAGCCCGAGTCTGTTTAGGTGGGCTAGCCCACCAATTTTTTTTTTTTAAATTTCACTCTTTTTAAAAATTTTTACTCTCTTTCTTTTTCACCCGTTCATATCACACTTCTTTTCTTTTATACATTTATATTATGAAGTCAATTTTATTCTTACTTTCCTTTTTTTTCATCTATTCACATCACAAAACTATCTCTTTTAAATTTAATAATAGTAGAATAAATAAATATAATATAAAAATAAGGGTCAAATAAAAAATATGGGGAATTAATTAAACTCATCATTAAAGAAAAGGAGATAAGGGATACTAAGAGGGCATTTGAGGAGGAAAAAAAATCAAATATATATATATATATATATATATCGCGGGCCAGCCTGCCAGCCCGCGGGTTAAACGGGTTAAGCCGGTTTAACCCGAATTGAAATGGCAGCCCGAACCTATCTGTTTTTTGCAGGCTGGTGGGTTGGCCCGAATTACCAGCTCTAATTCCAATCACATATTTATAGTTTTTTCCCCTTTTTATTAGGTCTTTTAGTTCCCTCAATTATAAGTATTAGTTTTTGAATAAATAACCTGTTAATTTTTAAGGAAATCAACCTTAATTATGGCTGATGATGAGACTCTCACCCACAATATGTTAGATTTCCTGGGAACAAGATATATAGGTCTAGGGACTAAGCCATGATAAGATTGCTTGTGCATTCTCTCTCTCATTTCTTTAAGTAGATGTTGGTGATATTTTAATTTACACTCTTTGAAACCTCTAGGCTCTAGGTGATATTTCTTACTTTTCTCTCTATGATTATTTAAATTTTGGATTATCTGCGTTAATTTCAAATAAACTTTATTACCATCCAATTCACCTCCTTCCTGAGTAAAAATCTGCCACTAACATATCAAGCCAATACTTCAGCCTTAGTTTTTTTTTTAAAAAAACTTAGTGTAATGGAAAGATTTTTTTTTTTTTTTGCCCCCCGGGTGGCACACAATTGAGATAATCAATATTCATTGTCATCATCATTCATTGCATTTTTTTTATTCAGAGTCCAAAGAGATATTTTTCATCTACAATTCTACATTTTTATTTGGGCTAAGGTGCATACACCATCATAAAGTATTTTTCATGATGTATAAAGTATCCTAAGGCATTTTACAGTGTATCCATATTTTTTTTTAGTTGTATCCAGCACCATAAAGTATTTTTAGAGTATCTAACACATTGAAATATTTTTATAGTTGGGTTCATTACCTTAAATATTTTTTGGTACATCCAATACTAAGGCACAAAAACACTTTAAGGTGCTCGGCATACCTAATACTTCAGAGTGTTAGATATACCTATTAACCCTTTTTTATTTTAACAAAACAGTCAATACTCAATAATACTCTAGCTATTAATATTAAAAATAATCTATTTCAATTTATTATTTTCATAAAAAAGAAAATACCTAAATCACAACTTGATTCGAGTTTGAATTGATTATCTGATATACATATAAAGCAAGCTAAGATTTGATGATGAGTTGTTCCCAATGAGATCTCAGTCTCGTATCTTATATGATTATGAAATTTAAAATTGTGTCCAAGGGAGAAGTATATCATCATGGTTTAAAAAATATTCTATTTTCAGCAATATAATCATCTTTCAAAGACTACTAATTCCAGTGAATTAATAACCTTTAACACAATAATTAAAAGAAGGATCCTTTGAGAGCAAAAGACAAAGATATTCTAAAATAAATAGTGTTTGTACATTATCTTCTTTCTTGTTGGGTCTATCGCCTTAAGCCGATGTTTAATTTACTCCCTCTCATCACTTTATAAGAGATAAATAATTAATTCTTAGAGTTCAAGTTCCATAAGAGACACAAGTGTTGAGAGGGGCAGCCACGAATCCCAAACCGGATACCGGATAACAATATCAAGAAAATAATTAATTCTCGGGGATTAAAAAATGTAGTTAAATTAGTTAGGATTAATAAATATGTTAAAAATACAACCTTTTTCAGAAATATATTCTAATTTAATAATTGGTTGATGATTATTAATAATTGATCTAATTAATAATAGATATTCCTTTTAATGAGGGTATAAAAGAAAATTTTGAATAAATGCTGGAGGGAAGAGGTTGTTGTTTATTATAAATAGAGAAATTAGAGAACAACTCTTAAAAAAAAATTGTTAAAAAGACGGGAGGGATTATTTAATTAAAAAATTATTAATTTTGTTTTGAGTAGTAAGTTATCTTTCCTTTCTTTGCTTTTCAAGTGTAAAGGTGGGATGCAATTCTCTCGTAATCTTATCTTCACATTTAGATCAAAAAATATATATTCTTTAGATTTAATATTTTATAAAAATTATTATAATATTTAATAAATTAATTTTTCTTATTTTCTATATACTATAGTCGTTAAATATCCATCCAAATCAAATGGTAGTAGTTTAAAATTTTTTAATGTAATATTATAATAATATGTTATAAAACATTAAATTTGAATCCTTCATTTTTTTTAATCTAAGGGTGAAAATGAAATTCTAAGAGGAAAAGGAAAGAGTGGGATTCTGTGAGGATCCATATCAAGAATTTTAAGAAGGCGAACTTTATTATAAGGAATTGAAGAATTTTTTAATTATTTTTATGGATAAAATGGTTTGGATTTTGTTTTGAAATGGACAAAAATTAATTTCAACTAATTATAAGAAAGTTATGGCCATAGGTTTCTAAAACTATAAATAAATTGTGTGATTATTAATGCTAAGGTTTAGATTTATTTTAATCTTATTTCTCAATACTCTACATCATAAAGTTAAAACATAAATTTTCTTAAGGGTTAGATTTTGGTTGAGGCAATCCTGTTCTAGGTGCAGTTAAGCACTAAATGTGGGCACATAAGAATTCAAACCTTAGCTCAACGTGTTGTGGGGGATTAGCCCATTCTGCTAAATTCAACCCTTGTTGTCTCAACATTACAAAGTTATTGTTTCCCTTTTTTTTTTGGCCCAAATGTACTGTTTCCAAGTTTTATTAAGTTTCTTATTAGTTATATATTACCTTGTTTTTAAGCATTATAAAATCGCCACTTAACTTTTCATAAGTTACAAGATATTTTAAATGTTAGTCCTATAATTAGGTTTTAAATTTCTCACTACTTTATTTCTCAATTCTCTATAAAGAAAGTTGTTAGTCTGATATTCTTTTGGCCTTATTTATAAAGTAGAGAGAATAATGTTTTATCCTTAATATAAGTCACCCCATTAAATTTAATATATGAATACACAGATTTATCTCTAATTTACTGTTTTGTATATTGTTATTTTCTTGGTACTCCTTAATTATTAAATAGGGGTAAGTTGAAATGTTATTAAATTTTAAGACATAATTAACGAGATTTAATTTATTTATTTTTTTTTTTTGTAGTGAAACATGTTAGAAGTGTCTAATATATAAATTATTAGTTCTTTTCATTATTACAAATTACAACTAACTTTTAACCTCGTTCCTATAACAAAATTTTATATAATAATCAAATATATAATTATTTATACAATAATCACATATAATTATTTATAGAGCTATAAATTTACCCAATACTATCATGTAAAATTTAAATATTGCCGGGTTGAATTGAAATTAACTCTTCCTGTGTGAACTCTTTGTTCTTCCATCAAGAACAATTCAAGTTTGGTAAGAATATTTGTGATAATTTTTGGTTAAATATGAACCACTAAATGTGATTCCCCAGTGTAATATATATATATATATATATATATATATAGTATGTATGTACTTATGTGTGTATTGATTTCCACTTCCGCATCTTTTAAATCAGTGTGAATTGTGTTTTCCTTGTACGCATAAATTCATAAGGATCCATTTTGTCGATACAAGTTTTATGATCAATGTTTTCAAATGTCTGTCTTTGGGCAGACAATTATCTGGGTGGTGTTATGACTAAAAGCTGATTTAAGAGGCTTCACCATACCACAAACTCATTTTCGATTCAATTAAAAAAAATAATATAATAATATAAAAAACTGTCATAATCTTCGCTTTCAAAAGTTGCGCACTTACGTGGATATGTCAATCTCATATATGTCATAATCGCATTTACAAATCATGCATGAACCTAGCAGGCATAAATCATGCTGTTAAAACTCACCTCGGCTACTCAGACGAATATTGAATCAGTAAATCAATCTCATGGCTAGCCCTAGTCAAGAGTTTTGAATAGGTCGATCGGGTGATATTATTCTTTTTTTCCACCCCTTACTGAGCATGAAATGATATCATTTATAGTTAAAAAAAATAGTAGTTTGTCAAATTTATACTTTGATAACTCAGTTTTGTTCTTTTGACAAAAAAAACTCAGTTTTGTTGGATTATATATGGTCTGTATATAAATGTGCCCTTTAGTTGTGGATTAACACCTTTTTAAATTTTAATATTACTTTTATGGTTATACATGAATATTTTGTATATTTGAAATAAGTCATATTATTTTATTCATGATTGAGTTGACTCCAGTTGGATCACTAACCCTTAACGTTTTGCTTGATTAGTTCGACTGGTTTGCTTTTCAATACTTTGGTTTAAATATACATGGCAAAAAATTGATTCTTGAGAAACATTTTGTTTAGGAAATAGTATTATTCTTAGATCGAATATTGAACATTTGAACTTAACAAAATTAATAAAATATTTGTGGCTTTGAAACATCTAGAATACGAATTTATTATCTGAAAAATATTTTTGTTTTGAATAAAATTAAATTATATGGGCATATATTTTGGATGGTGAGTTTTTCTTTAGAGTAGAATACTTTATATAGATTTTAAAATGAGTTATACTATATATAGTTTATAACTAAGAAATTAAATGGGTAGTTAAATGGGTTGGGACCTTATAGCTCAAATGACATCAAGCATTTTGGTCCAAAAAAATGACATCCATCATCTCTCTTAGGGCTTATTTAGTGTGAGGGGAGGTTGTGAATTTGAACGGGACGCCTGAGTTATTAAAATATTTATCGGTTTAATAAAAGATTTATTGGAGGTCACTATCTGTCCTTGCGGGACAATGAATATTATAATTTAAGCTGCCCATGTGCGGCGTTAGAAATATATATACACACACACTATTGAAAAAGAAATTGGGGTAAAAGTGAAATAAAAATGTAGAGTAAGATATAATATTTGAACATCCGAAAATCTCAAAATATATTTAAAATTTAAAATATAGATATTTCTTTGTAAAAAACAATATAGATAAAACATAATAAAATATGTGAAAATATTTACATAAAAACGATGAAAAACATATATGGCATTTGAGAAATGCAATCCATACATTTTACTTGATTATATTTTTAAACTTATTCAATAAATTTTTGGAAAACAACTTGAAGAAATTAGCTCCGTATATTATTTGCAAAACCACTAGTTAAAACTTATATCTCTAATACCAAACGCTTGAATCAATTGGTAAAGGAATTGTTCCAGCTTAACCAATGATTTCATGTTTGAGTTTTGAATATACAGCTACAATAATTATTTGGAGGTAGTGAGGTGTTTCTCATAATGAGCAGCCTACATTCCCTTGAGTTGGGCTAGTCAGTTGCTGGTAGCGCAAGATACTGGTGAATTAATACAAAAAAACTTATATCACCAAATATGTTATTTGTTTTTCATTAGTTTACCTTAATATAAGTACTTGATGCATTTTCAATTATAATTCACGTACTTTCTATTTTACAGGCAATACAATTTTGAATGAATTAATTAATACAAAATTTAGAGATAGAGAGATGGATCACACACACACAAAATTGTGTTAATATATGATTTAATGAGTGATAGAATGGTAAGTATAAAAGAATATTCGTAAATGATCCCAACAAATGAACAAAATATCGTAGAGAATTTGTTCTGCTTCGGTGTTTTCTTTTAAGAGCTTGCACTGTGTCTTTCTCTGATTTTAAAAACCTAATTATTTATCTAAAAATAATTATGTAATATTAGCGTTTATTTAAAGTTAGCCATACATGCTCTTTTTAGCTCCCTATCATACTATATTTGGTATTTATTTAAATTTATATCTTGATATCAGAATTTTTATTTTGAATATTTTTTCAATAATATAGCTTAACTAAATAAAAAATATATATTTTTATGCCTTAGGATAGTAAAAAAGAGGTGTAAAGTATCATATATATACTTTTTCTTGAGGAAGAGCACTGCACCACAGTCCAGAGGAATTCCCCTTAATTAGGAAGTAATGCAACAACAACAATAATAACAACTACTAATGCTACTACAAAAAAGCTAATAAACAGCATTTATATTTATGAATACTACAGCGCTTACCAAACTTCATAACTAAAGCAAGTTACAATGCTTCATGAATTTTTGAAACCGTCATAGCTAGCAATTTTTTTTATTTAAATTGAACCTCCTTTGACACTTGAAGAGCGCCGGAGGAGGTCACTCTACGGTGCTTCAGCATGAAGCGCCAGAGGAGGCTTCCTCCAGCGCTTCACCTTGAAACGCCGTAGGAGGCACTATAACTCCTCCGATGCTTCAAGATAAAGTGTCATAGGATAATATAATCTCCTACGACACTTCTCTAGAGAAGCGCCGTAGGAGGTGGAATTTTTTTTAATATTATTTTACGTAATTATTTTCTTTTCCTGAACGCAATTCATCAAATCCATAGCAATTCTGTCAACACCTGTTTCCATTTCGATAATCGAAGAGTAATGAAGACGGAATTCAATGAGCATACAGAAAAGTACAATTATACTGATAAAAATATTCTTTTACAATTCTGACATCGTTTGTCTACGAAAAACTGAAAATACAGCGGAAGTTTTAATATCAATAAATTTCGCCAAAATATCACAAAATAGACTAATTATTACCACGATCTTGTCCTTGCCTCAAAACACGTGCCGTTCACTTTCCGGCATCTACGTCTTCGCCTTTTGATCCACTAGCACCAGCTGAGATGTTTGTTTAAAAATAAGGTGAGATTCCAAAGAACCCCAGTAGAAATATACTATCGTTCATAGAAAATGCGAAAAGTAAATATGATATATGCCCTGTATGTACCAATTAATGAACATTATAAACATATCATCTGCATGTATACATGAGTAGGGCCCAACCCCACTATTCTACACCAGTTGGGTTCTCACCAACTCCAGTGTAAATGCCTCTGACACTTCTGGCCCCTTTCTAGGCAAATCGTGTTGATTAATAAAGCGCATTTACAAACATTTTCATCCACACAATCACATAACTTATGGCATAGTGTATGAAGGATAATGTTCCTACATCAAAGCTTTAATATCCCCTTTTTAAATGTGCCTCGAAAAACGTGTCGTATCCGGCCTCCAAATCGGTCCTAAAATATTAAATGTACCAAAAATAGCTCATAACCTATCAAAGTATCATTTTAGACTCTTCCATAATGTTTATTGTCGTTATATTAGTCTATGGTGGAGATTTACAAAAATGCCCCCGGAACTCGGCCGGCCCCGCCGAACCCGGCTTGATGGCACGTTTTCCCAAAATTTTGACTAAGGCTATTCTGACTTATTTTCACCCAAGGAATCCATTTCCGGGATCGAAATTACCAAATTCACTGTCAAATTACGAAAAAACCCTTGACAGCCCTATTTAGGGATTTTAGTGGCGTTTTCATAATTATGCTTTTTCGGCCTCTACCGAAAAAGTGCCCAACTGTAACCCCACCTATTTTTGCCCACTGAGTCCAATGGAACCATTTATTTCATGAAAATCTGACTTCTACTACCAGTTCTGGTCCTGGCCAAAATATTGATGGGAAAATAGAAAAAATGAGGTTTTGTGTTTAAGCTTCCAAAACTTATACTTTTCCCCTTCTAATCCTTGGTTAACTCACTTAAACACTTCATAATCATGATTTAAAGGATTTTTGGGCAGCATAACCCCTTAGGGTTATGGCTTTTCTAAATTTACAACTCATCCCAAAAATCACAAAACCAAACAATAATTACCAACAACAACTTCAATACACTAAGAAGTTGAGGTTTTTGGAGATTACCTCTTGATCCTTGGTGTCTCTCTCTCTCTAGAACGTCCTCTCTCTCTCCCCTCAACCTTGAAGAATAGCTTGCTAAACCATGATTTCCATGAAGGACAAAAGGTTAGAGGAGCTATTTGACAAAAAGGGAGGCTTAATCACAAGATCTATAAGACTTACCTTTGGATTTTGCTCCTTCTTCTCTCTAGCTTTCCTATGCTTCTCCAAGGCACTTTCTCTCTCTCCTTCTCTCATGTAATGCGTGAAGTGTATGAAGGGAAGGGAAGAGAAATGCTTCATAAACTTCCTCCCTTAATTCTACACCATTGATCTCATCAAGGAGCCATAATGTGACACTTGTCACAACCTTACATCCACCCATGCCTCCTTCCTATTTACTCATGATTACTCCTTTAGTTCCCTTGGACATTTGGACAACATTTTTCTCCCTTGATTAGGCAAGAAAACCGTCCCTCCTCTCCTCTTACAAGACAAGTAAGTTGTAACCCCCTCACGGTAATCACATCCGGATTTCAAATTATGATGTGAAATAGAGGCCAATAAAACGAAATTACAACTTATGATCCCACATCCAAGAGATGGGGTATTTCAAAATCTTTTCAAAACATATATATATTCTTGGTCTCACATTCACGTGCGGATATAACTACTTGAGAAATCAGAGTACATAATAAATATCAAAGTGCGGAAACCAAAATCCCGGCAAACCCCGGGTTACTACATATATATCATGGGTTTAGTTGTTTTCCCATAAAGGGGATTACACAATCAAAATAATTATTTACATCTACGTACACTTGGCAATCCCAATCCAAAGTAAGGATAACCAACTATCCCAAAGTCCTGAATGTCCCTAAGAGCTCCTAACCACTCCGGGTTGGTCGCTTCTCCTTCGAGCCACTTGCCCTGTCTGAAAAGGTTAGTCATATGGAAAGAGTGAGATTCTTGAGAATCCCAGAGCAACAACTCACTCATACAATATATAAACACAAAGCATGTAATGTATCATGTTCACCAACATCATCAGCAACACAATGATCCATAGCTCGCGCCACAGACGACAGCACTCACGGCTGTATCACAATGCACTATGCCCGCTTACGCGGTAATCACAATGACAGCTTTCGCTGCAAACACTATGCCCGCTCGCGCGGTAATCACTATGCACAACGCCCGCTTTCGCGGTGAACACTATGTAGCAGCAACTCAAAGCACAAAGCACCACAAAGCATCTCAAAGCACAATGTATCACTAAGCATCTCCAGACACAATGCATCACAAGGCACAATGCTCCACAGTACACAAAGCTCCACAACGTATCTCAATGCATCTCGAAGCAGCAACAGCACACAATGCATGATAGGCAAACATACAATACATTTACATAAAGTATAAGAGAGAGGTCGCTACCTGAATCTTTCCTGATAATCTTTGGCACAGTGGGCTCACGCGTTCGACAGATGTCAAATCCTATTCAAATTAGGGACACTTGATCAATTTCTTTTCCATAATCATATTTCAACAATACTCTAAGTTGGTTATCGTTTAGGACTCTTTAGGTAACTAAAATAGGCCTAAACATATGCCTAAAGGGTTGGAAGAACCTACCCAAAAGACCCCTTACTCGAAGGCAAAAACACAGATTTTTGGTCATCTCACTCGAGCACAGATGCTCTCACTCGAGCACAAGTACGGACATCACTCGAGCACAAGTGCGAGTGAGACCGCGAGTGAGCACCCGAGAGCACAAAGACACTTGCAGGAACTGGCTCACTCGAGCACAAATCCTCACTCGAGCACAAGGCTAAATGCCTCACTCGAGTACCCGCGAGAGAAAACCAGGAAGTGAGGACCCGAGAGCACCCAAAGCTCTCCAAGCATAGGATCACTCGAGCACAAAACCACACCCGCGAGCACACTCCCACCCGCGAGCACACTCCCACCAGAAGCACACCTCACACCCGCGAGCACACACCTCTCACCCGCGAGCACCTCACTCGCAAGTGAGAGCCCGAAAGCACAACTCTCACCTGAACTCCCACTATCACTCGAGCAGACCATGCCTGCTCGAGCATGTTCTTCGCTCACTCGAGCACAAAGCGCTGTGCTCGAGCATCACTCAAAGAAACCCAGACGCACTCGAAGCAGAACAGGGAAAACTCTCCCATCACTCGAGCACGTTCTTCCTCTGCTCGAGTGATGCTCATCCGAGACCCAGAATTGCAGAAAACCAGAAAAACACCAGATGGTCAAAATCATGCCCAAAGGTTCCCAAACTCCCCACAATGCTCATACACTCTAAGCACTAACTAGGGAACACAATGGCTATTGGCTCTTATGCGCCTCATCTAAGATCTTCTGTCTCAACTCCGCCTTAAGTGGAATACAAATTCTCTTCTGATAACGAACCAATCCACTAGGCGACACATCATAGCCCTGAGCTTCACCACGCTCTATTCTGGCTAGATTACGCTGAATCCAGTCATCTTGCCTCTGAGCTTCTTCAATCTCAGCTCTCAAATCACTTTCCCCTTGGGAAACATTATAGTTGGCACAGATGATCTGGTTCGACAGATTCATATCACGAAAATCAGCAATCAACTTCCCCTCGTGTATCATCATAGCTGCCACAACTACAGTCTTTCGACTAAGAGCATCAGCGACTACATTTGCCTTACCCGGATGATATTTTATTTCCAGGTTGTAGTCCTTAAGCAATTCCATCCAGCGTCGTTGTCTCATATTCAATTCTTTCTGATCATACAGATATTTGAGACTCTTGTGGTCGCAGTACAGTTCCACAGTCACACCATACAGGTAATGACGCCAAATCTTCAATGCAAACACTATGGCCGCAAGCTCTAGATCATGCGTGGGATAGTTCAATTCATGAGGTTTGAGCTGTCGAGAGGCGTAGACCACCACACGTCCCTGCTGCATAAGGACACACCCTAATCCCTGCCCACTGGCATCAGAATACACAACATATGTCAAACTGGGATCGGGCAAAATCAACACAGGTGCCGTAGTCAACCTCTGTTTCAGCTCCACAAAGCAATTATCACAATGTTCATCCCATACAAATGGCTGATCTTTTCTCGTGAGCTTGGTCATCGGCAACGCAATACGGGAGAAATTCTGAATGAATCTCCGATAATAACCAGCAAGACCCAGAAAACTGCGTATTTCAGCCACGGATTCTGGCCTCTTCCAGTTCAGTACTGCTTCCACTTTACTAGGATCCACAGCGACCCCACCTTGCGAGATAACATGGCCTAGGAATCTCACTTCCGATAGCCAAAACTCGCACTTACTCAATTTAGCATAGAGTTGTTTTTCACGCAATGTATTCAACACAATTCTCAAATGATGCTCATGCTCTTCTCTACTCTTAGAGTATATCAAAATATCGTCGATGAATACCACGACGAACTGATCCAGATATTGACGAAAGATACGGTTCATGTAATCCATGAAAACCGCAGGCGCATTGGTTAACCCAAATGGCATCACTAAGAACTCATAATGACCATATCTGGTCCGGAAAGCAGTCTTCGGAACATCTTCCGCTTTCACACGCAGCTGATGATACCCCGACCTTAGATCGATTTTCGAAAACACACATGAACCAGATAGTTGATCTAATAGGTCATCAATTCTCGGGAGAGGGTACTTATTCTTGACGGTAACCTTATTCAACTCTCTATAGTCGATGCACAAACGAAGACTCCCGTCTTTCTTTTTCACAAACAAAACTGGAGCACCCCAAGGCGACACACTGGGTCTAATAAACCCTTTCTCAAGCAAATCCTCAATCTGCTTTTTCAACTCAGCCATTTCATTTGGAGCCATACGATATGGGGCTTTGGATATCGTACCCGCTCCAGGCACAATGTCAATCGGAAATTGAACTTCCCTTTCCGGAGGTAATCCATTTAGATCATCTGGAAAAACCTCAGGGAATCCATCCACTATGGGTATATTACTCAAAGTTTCACTGGTTTCTCCTTGTATAGAAAAGAAAACCATATACCCCTGACAACCCTTTTGCAAATACTTCTCAGCCTTAGCTGTCGAAAGAAAATTCAAACCGGCATTTTCGCCCTCAATGCTCTGAGAAACAGGATACACTATCCTTCTGTTCCCACAATCTAACAACACATTATTCGCTCTCAACCAATCAAAACCCAAGATGACTTCTAACTGGCAGAGCGGTAAACAGATCAAATCTATCACAGACTCATAACCGTCTACGGTTATAACACAATTTAAGCAGGCTTCCGTGGTCACAGCCTTAACACCCATCGGTGTAGACACAATCAAATCGAATGGCAACCTATGCACATTCACTCCCAGACGCTCTACACAAGGAAAACTCTCCCATCACTCGAGCACGTTCTTCCTCTGCTCGAGTGATGCTCATCCGAGACCCAGAATTGCAGAAAACCAAAAAAACACCAGATGGTCAAAATCATGCCCAAAGGTTCCCAAACTCCCCACAATGCTCATACACTCTAAGCACTAACTAGGGAACACAATGGCAACTCCACAAACACCCCAAAAACCACTTTGACCACAATCAACCACTAAGGTCTCTATGACACACATTTTCCAAATTTCATCCAAACTCATTCCAACATTCCAGATCATATTCAATACTCAAATAACTCCATAATACATCATTTCCAATCATAAATCACAATGAACTTCATATCTCCAAAAATAGGCATATTTAGGGCAAAATTCCAGATTTTACCAAACCTAACCAAAACTCATAAACAATATATCCAAATGCTCTAAATGCCTACCTCTTCCCTTTGCTCAATCCAGAATCTTGTTTCTCCAACTCCCAATTTCGACCAAATCACAAATCAATACTATTTCAAGATTCTGAAATTACCACAATGTAGTTCTCAATGAGACACACAATATTAAAGAAGAGGTTTAGGGCATTAGAGATCAAACAAAGCATCAAAATCTCACCTTTCTTCTTCCTTCTTCCTTTGATCGCCGGAAACAATGGAGGAAAGGAGAGAGAGAAAATGAGAAAGATGGAGCAATGATGATGATGAAGCTTCTCCCCTTGTCTACACACACACTCCACCGAATTGGAGAGAGAAAGAAGGAAAAAGTGAGGTCTTGTCTTCTTGTGGCCTCATCCAACCACTACCACAATGCCACATGTACACATCTCAAGCTCTCTCTCTAGGAGCTCACACAAAATCGCAAAGCGTAGGATCCCGACCCATTAACAATGAATCACAATCCTTGATCTTAAATACCACATGTATTTATTCCCAAAATTCACATTACATTAACTCAAAAGTGCTTAATTACACAAATCTCAATGATTATCAGAGTTATTAGCCCTAATCACAAATCGGGATATTACATAAGTTCTCTTCCTACTAAGTCCAAGTTTGCACTCCTCCAAGCACTCAAGTTATTTCATTCCTTCACTCAAGCTATTCTCATCATGCACTTCACCATACTTCCCTCCATAATTGCTCCCTTTGACTCTCCTTAACATTGAACTAGCCTTCTCCCTTGGTTAGCTTTTAAAAAAAACCGTGCTCCCCCTTCTCATGCTCCAACTATACCATTACTCTTCTAACTAGACCAATTCTTGCACTCAAGGTAGCATACCATTTCATCATTATTTGTCCATGTAGCATTTTTTTAATGCAATTTGACATGTGCTCATACAAATCCATTATAATTTAATCCCCTCCTCATATGATCATGACACTTGGCATTTTAATTCCATTAATCAATTTCTAACACCTTTTATTTTCAATTTTCGGAATAATGCCAATTCTGGCAGATTTTCTGCCTTAACTTTGAAAAATCATAACTAATTTTGTAGACATCATTTTGATGTGATTCCAAAGCCTATGGAACCCTTATTGAGTCTAGTTTCAAGAAAAAAGATGAAATTTTACTGGCTGGAATAATATCATTCCCAGATTTTCAATCTTTGACCGCTACTCCAGAAATTAGTCAATTTTGCTGGGCAAACTTCAAAAATTCATAACTCTCAATACACAAGTCAAAATGCCTTATAATAGCTATCAAATTAAAGCTTAGGATGTCTACTTTCACCCTGTAAACTTTCATACTTTTTGGTCATCATATGGTCTTCCAAAACTATATGACAATCTCCCTGTCTCGCAGGCGATTTCACTGAAACCACTATTCCACTTTCAATTTTCAATATTTAATTCCTTTGGCCTTAAATATTCACCATTTCATTGAATATATAAAATAATTACAATATATTCTTGGTGAATAAAATTTGGGGTGTTACAAATTCAAATCGAGAGGGAAAAAAAAGTTAAATAGAATGAAATAAACGAAGCAAAATAAAATGAAACAACACATAACTAATTCATAAAATGAGTATTTAATTATATGTATGGAATTACAACGTAATAACAAATTGTAATGTACAACTAATTTATAGAATAAACAACACATAAATGCAAGAAACAACCTAACGTATGTACCAAGTATTAGCTAATTGTCTGACCATATATTCACACCATTCCTCAATGATTTCATCCACTTATTGGTCATAATGTTGATCTTCATAATACTACATAAAATTCATGCACAGAACAAATTAAAACCATTAAAAATCAATTAACTTAGACACTTGTCAATTAAATTTAATACACAGTATGAACTACAAGTAAAATAATTGAACTTACTTTCGTAGGGATATAATTTAGATGATGATGAGTAACTACATCTTTCATAAATTTCATAATGTAATAACCGCAATCATTACCATTTGGTTGGAATAGGCACTGCAACAATACAAAGAAATAGTAAAGTCAATTTTTGAAGAAAAAATTTTGAATGATAAATTTGAGTAAAGTCATATATAAGCACCGCAATCTTCCTCTAGATATAGGCTTTGACTGGGTCTTTATGTGTAGAATAGTTCAATCCAACGTTGCTTCGATAAGCGGTCAATGCACTTACAAAACAAGTAGTGACTGATTAATTTTGGTTATTTAATAATCACACACGCAAATATTTACACACACACACACACTCATTCATATACTTACTTATTGATTATAAACATCATATTAGGCCAATTCTTTGGATAACCAACTACTAGAGGATTCACATAGTAAATACGAGGGCATCCATTGAATGCTAGATGGATAACAAGAAAAATCCAATATTGTTGTCTTTTCTTGAACATGCTATGGAAACAAGATTCATACCCCAAGCGACTCGCCACTCCATAATTGCTTCACCAACTGCTGATCAGCTAATCGATCAACTGCAAACCTATGAACCTAAACCAGATCTAATTGTCAAGCAAATAGGTGGTAAATCTTCAAATAGCAGTCAGAAGCAGGATCCAGACACCACTCTTTGGTTGTAACTTTCCTTAATCTCTTGGTTTTAATCTTAGTATTTTGATTTTACTTTATTGTGTATTTATGTTTCAAAAAAAACCTTTCTCTGAGCTCTATAAGACATTGGGGACAATGTCTGATTTAGGTTGGGGGAGGAGAAAAAAAATTTTTGTTTTTCTTTTGTTAGTTAGTAAAACCATTAGATGCATAGGGTGTGGAAAAAATGGTAGAGTAAGGAATTATTCTTAACTCCTGAGACGCATTTCATTGGTTGCATTTTATTAGTTGCATGTTTTTTTATCTTTTTCAAAAAAAAAATTCATCTTGTTCAAGTGCTTTGTAATGATCTTAAGAGGTATATAAGTTTTAAGTATAGATCAATTGAATTTAGAGATTTTATAACATGAATAAACAACTGATTGTTGCAACTGGTGATGAATTTTGAGATTGAATGAACTGAGTTTAAAAACCCCTAGTGATGAGCTTCTGAGCCTATAATGATTATTTCTCTTGTGTGTGATATTCACCTATTAAGTTGTCACTCTAGAACTTGCTTTAAATATGGTTGAAATTACATCTCACATGCACTTTCAAAAATGATAAAGGCATTCATTTTCTTTAGTCAGAGCCAAACAGCCAACCTTACAATTATACCGTTGATAAGCCCATTTGAGCCTAATTGACTGTTTCTTTGTTTTCAATCCATTAACATGTGCTTTAATGATATATAAAGTGCTTTTACCTTATTCGGAAGATTAGTGGAGCATTTGAAATTTTTGTGAAATGGGCTTTTGACAAAGTGTGGGGGTGTATCTATTATCAACTTTACAGCTGCAATTCAATAAAAAAAAAAGAGAAAAAAAATAAAAAAAGAAAAAAAAAGAGGAAAAAATTAAAAAAAATGTTAAGTGTTTGAATTGTGGGTTGTTGTGATGAGATAAATTTACAAGTAGCCCATTTTTCAATTGCTCTATTTCTTTAGCCTTTCATATCATGTTTTACATTCATTTACCTTAACCCCATTACAACCCTTAATAAGTCCTTTTGATTTGAATTATGCATGTGAATTAGGTAATGGAGATTGAGATTTTTAGCAAGCCTATGGTAGTACAATTTTTTCGGTTGAATTTGAGCGAAACACTTACCCTTAAACACTTGAGAGATTGAGAGAATGAGTTACAAGTATGAACTCGGTTTATTCATTTTCAATTAAAGTTACCAGTTTATATTTTTGTTGATTCATTAATACTATGATCTCTTTATTTTTCAATTGTGTTCTTACTTATCACCTGACACTTCTGATTTTGTTGGAAGCACTTATTAGTTACTTCTTTTTCGAGGACGTCCAAGAGTTAAGTGTGGGGGAATTTGATAAGAAAAATATTTGCATATTTATTTTCCCTTATATGATGATTTTATGGACGATATTTGCGTTTAAAATAACAAATTTGGGTATGATTGATAAATAAATAATGTTTTTGGAATAAATAGCATTTAAATAAAAAAAATGAAAGTACTGTAGCAACAGGATCACTGTAGCAGATGGTTAAACTGTAGTGGACGGAAGTTACGCTATAGCGGATGGAAGTCATTGTAGCAACGGAAACACTGTAGCAGCCGTCGGACACTGTAGCTATTGTCAACAGTCACTGTAGCAGCCGCCAGATCACTATAACAGCCTTCAGACATTGTAGCAGTACTGAGAGATCAAGGCCAAGCTCAAATGGAGAGGAGAGGAAGAGAATCAGAGTTCTTTCTCTGACAATTAGAGGCCCTTCTCTGACACGGAGAGATCTTTTCTCTGACAGTTCTGAATAAAGTGTGTTACTTTCTAGATTTAATTTCATACATTGTATTAATTCTTGCAAGCCTCCATCTTGGAAGACTTAGGATTGTATTACATTTTGCATGCCGCCTACATGAAAGGTTTTATCTCCTAAATGGATGGCTATATTTCTTTATCTTTCATGCATCTTTTGGTTGTATATTTATGTTTGAGAATTTAATATTCAATTTTTATGCATTGTTAATTTATTTTTTTTATTTTTAATTTCATCATGTGCTAAACTTTTATTTTCCTAGGGTGATGACGTAGCTTACTAGTGACGGATTGAATCTTAACTTATTAAATCCAGTTTGAATTTCTCCTTCATGATTGAGTTTTAATTAGTATTCTTAATGCTTTTGATTGATTGGCCATCTTTTGAATGATTTCAATATGCATGTTGAGACCGGAAGGAGATACATGTGTGTAGACCCTATAATTAAAACCATGACTTGTATATGAAATAGAAATATATTCATATGAGTTGTATAGTCTTACTGAGTTCCATAAATATTAATGCATAATTAATTGCTTAAATTCATATAGGAATATATTGGATTAGCAATTGATTATAGAATTGCTTGACCTTGGAAGAGGCTAGTAATTAAATTAAGGAAACTCAACTATCAATTATTTGGAATAGATCGGGCTAGAATAGATAAGTGATTCAATCCAGAATTTGTTAAGTGAAATCTAATCCCTAGTACTTTTGCTCATATTTTCTTTCTTATCATCTGCACTCATATTTAATTGTTTTTCTTTTATTTTGTACTTTCAATCACCAACTAATTGATCGACTAAATAGAATTAAAATTACTCATTTTGGTACTTATTGATCAATCCTCGTGGGAATGATACTCTACTTACTTCTATATTACTTGATTACGACAGTGTACACTCGCACTATTTAATTGATCATCTGCGCACGTATCATGGGCATAGGAGGCAAGAAAATCTGCTTCTTCATGAACATCTCATTTTCTCTCTCATCATTCTCCATTTTCGTTCAAGTGAAAAAGGAAAGAGAAAGTGTAAAGGTGAGTTTTGTCTTGGTAAATGATCTCTTTGGCCCAAATGCTATTCTTTAAAGTTGTTTATGATAGTAAGGGCTTCATGGCTATAGTTTCATATTTTTGAAAGGTGGTGTTTTAGTGTTTGAAGAAATTTGAAGGTTGAGAAATCAAGAAACCAACCTTGAGAAGAGGAAGGAGTTAGTAGCATGTGATCTAAATTGTGTAACTATTAAATGAGTTTTGGAAATTCTAGAATTTTGCACTAAATTTAGTGTTAATTTGGAATGTAAGAATTGGATAGTGAATGATGGTAGAATTGGTGGCATGTTAAGTCTTTAAGTCATTAGAATTGGTTTGTAATTTGGAAAGGGAAGTTTGGGTTATGGAGTGGTTTGGTTGTAGTGTGTTGACCCAAGTCTAAATTGTTGTTATGGTGTGATTTTGGTTTTTTAGTGTGTCCAATGGCTTTCTTATGAAATTTTAGGTAGGAATAAACTTTGGTATAAGTTTTGGAACCATTGGAATCAGATTTGACAAGTTTGGAAAATTCTGTCAGCTGCTGCATTTTGACTTATGATAAGCCTCACTCGAGTGAGGTAAGGTCTCACTCAAGTATAGCAATGTATTTTATCTTTTCCTTCAGCATATCAGTAGGATTCTCAAGCAGAAAGCAAGAGTGCACTTCTGCACTTGCAAGTGATATGAGTTATCACTTGAGTTCTTTGGGTTTCACTCGAGTAAGTATGTATTTTGTACCCTCAGGTCGCGTCTCGGGGAAACACTTGTGGTTAAATTGTCAAGAGTGTGTTTTGGCACTTGCAAGTATTGAGTAGTCACTCGAGTGCTAGAGCTAGTGCTCGAGTGCACTTCTCATTCTAGGGTTCTTGTTGCTCTCAGGTAGTCACTTATTATGCCTCACTCAGAAGGACCCGGGTGAATACAAGGTTATCACTCAAGTGTTGTGATAACTTTCTGTCTCAATATGTGTGCTCTCGGCCAAACACTCGCACGAGTGATCTTCAGTACCTGAGTGCAAGTCACTCCATCACTCGAGTGAGGTCTTCTTTACTCGAGTGTCTAAGTCAAAAATCAATATGTTTACTTCTGAAAAGGGATCTTTGGGGCAGTTTCTTCCAACCCTTTAGGCATATATATATAGGCTTCTAGTAGCCACCTAAATTGTTTAAATGACAATCAACTTTAAGTATTATGGAATTAAGAACTTGAAAGAGAGATTGATCCGTCATCCTTGATCTTGGTTATAGGGTTTGACATTTGCCATACTCGTGAGCCCGCTATGCCAAAGGACGTCAGGAAAGAACAAGTTAATGACTCATGCTCTTATACTGCATATGATGCATTGTATGTTTGATTTGTCATTGTGTTGCGATGATTTTGAATGTGAAAGCCAGAGTGGCTAAGTGCATTATCAGAGAGGCAATGCGATATGTGTATGCCAGTGAGGCAACATGTATAGGTGACAGCTTGTATGTTGTGTTTGTACTACTGTACTATGTGATGATTTACTTGCATGCTATGTGATTATATGTGGTATGAGTGATTTGTTACTTCTGGGATTCTTTTGAATCTCATTCTTTCCTTTGACTAACCTTCAAATAGGGCAAGTGACTCCAAAGGAAAGGAGGCGACCAAGGATAGATAGGACTCCTTCGAAAGATTTATATTTTGGTTGTTGGTTATCAGTTTGGCGATGGGATTATTGTATATAAATTGGGATGTAAATTTTGGATATGATTTTGTGTAATCCCCTATATGGGAATTTATAAACCTTTAGTTTATTTATGAAAGCCGAGGATTTCCAAGATTTTTAGTTGTATACTTTAATATATTGATATGATTTAACTGTACAGGGTAATTTTATTCGAGTTGTGAAACTTTGAGACTAGGATAAGGTAGAAAATTTTGAAAGAATTTGTTTGAAACCCTACCATAAGGAAGGGATACTAAAAGAGTTTAATTAGTATTGGTCTCTATTTCATTTTAATTACAAATTTTGAATCATAATTACTGTTTTCAAGGTAGGGGTTACAGGGGATCCCTTGTCCTCATGCTTGTGCAACCATCAAGCATGTCCATGGTAATGTCTATGACTATGTGGAAGGATGCTACAAAATAACAACCCAATAAAAGATTTATAAGCGTTGCATGACTCTAGTAGTGACAATCGACAAGTCAGACCCAAACAATTATATGCTGGGTAATCTATTTACTCAGCCTTTTTTGATGCCTCCTAGGACAACCAGACCTGCTGGAAGGCCAAGAACCAGTAGGCGTGAATCACAATTCCAGAATAAGAAGATTTACTACCGTGCAAGATGCCATGAAATAGGGCATACTAGAGGAAAATGAAAAAATCCAAATCCAAACTGAATTTGGCAAAAATCATCTTTTGAAGTAACCATTTGGCAGATATAAGGAGCTGCAATATTTTAAACTAAACCCGTTAATAGTAATGTAAATTTTCTGAAGTTACCTTGTTCATAGTTAGGAAGCATATTGAAGTAACATGTATAGTTTTTTTTTTGGGAAATGGGTTGCTGCATATGTCTTAATTTTTTGGTTGTGACAAGGAAACATTAGGGTAAAGTGCAATGTTAATGTTCCCATGTCCTTACAGATGTGCAGGTGCCAAACATTCACTGTTACAGCTTTAAGGGTGTACCTTATGCAATTATGTAATTATGCAGGATATTATGATATCATGTTAATGTAATTGTATCGCATATAATGCTATTATGTTAATGTGGTTATGCAGCATATGTAATTATGTTATGCTTTCACTGTATTGTGACACAAAATGTGGCTGAATTTCCCCCTAGGCATGTCTGTGTTTTCCAAGCATGAAATTGGTAAACAAGAATAGTAAAGTTGTTAAACAAGAAGGTTATATTGTTTAACAAGACAAACAAGTTGTTAGTAATTAAAGGCATGCTTTTATTGCCCCGATGTTGTTTTCAGAGGTAACAGGAAGTCAGAAGTGCGCAATCATGTAACTTGTCAAACAAGATACGAAAGTTGTTAAAAAAGAGCGTGAAGTTGTTAATTATGAAACTATTGTTGATAATGGTCCCCCACTTGTTGCTCTCCTAAGCTACCCTCAACATGTGCTGTTTTGAACTTTTTAAGTTGGTTAACAAGATACGAAAGTTGTTAATAAAGAAAATCTAGTTGTTAATAGTGAAACTCAAGTTGTTATTGCCCCCTTGTTTTTAGAGGTAACAGGAAGTCACAAGTTCACAATTTTGTCAATTGTCAAAGAAGATAAGAAAGTTGTCAAAAAAGAGTGTGTAGTTGTTAATTATGAAACTTTTGTCGTTAATGGTACCTCACGTTGTGCTCTTCCAAGCTACCCTCGACATGAACTTTTTTGAACTTTTTAAGTTAGTTAACAAGATATGAAAGCTGTTAATAAAAAAAGTCTAGTTGTTAATTGTGAAACTCAAGTTGTTATTGGCATCCCCCAGTTGTTTTCAGAGGTATCAAGAGGTCATAAGTTCTCAATATGGTCAGTTGTCAAACAAGATAAGAAAGTTGTCAAAAAAGAGTGTACAGTTGTTAATTATGAAACTTTTGTCGTTAATCCACTATATCAATAAATTTGTCCCTCTACAAAAAATACAATTACTTGGATTCAGTTAGGGAAATTTAATTGCTAATGTTCATGACGATGTTAAATCATAAAGTTCCTTACATATATCTCTGCTGCCAATGATTGGGGATCTTGTAAGGCACTATTTTTCTTGCTTTTCTTTGTGGTGTCAACAATGGGTTTCATTGAGTCTAGAATATAGAAATTCAATGTTTTTGGTTCAAGGCCTACACAAAAATAGTGTTCCCGCACAAGTACACGCCCTAGAAGTAAATCACAATCTGCAAGATTGTACCCTAATCGATTAGGCAATAATTGCCCCTTGTAATATGAAGGTCTCCAATTCTTTCCTTTACCAACGATATGCATCTCCAACAAAATATATATCATTCCCCAAAAACCTAACATATGAATAACCATAATTTGTTTGCATCTTACTATAGAGTCAGCATAAAAAATGTGCCTCTTAACTAGTCTGTGTAGTTTCAAATCTTCCATCAATGCCTTGCAAACAAGGGACACCACCTAAAATGCACAAGTACATATTGAAGTCATCCCCATAAACGTAAAAAAATACAAAGTTCTGAAGCTATGGTAATATTGACCCAATTGTTAACGTTGTGGATTCCACCCAAAGAACATAGCTCTTCCCGAGTGACTTATTCATCTTGCAATGTAACAAATTCCCTGTAATAGTTTTTAATACAAATAATCAATACAACTACATTCCAAGAAAAATATTGCATGTCCACTTCCTTACAAGTAAATAATGAAACATACATTAAACACTCACTGTTGGCTATCAATGCGTGGAGAATATTGAGAAATTATTGTGAAAAATCTTTCCTTGTCGTCAACTACCATATTCTTTCGCAATATGGCCTTAGGCATAATAAAGGGGGAGTCAATTTTTTTTCTTTACTAACCCTAATTGATCTTCGCAACACATTATTCTTGTTAACCTCTTCCTCCTCCACAATGTTCGCTCCTTCTCCTTCACTATCTAAATCCTTCAAACTTTCATATGATTGATGCTCATTTTTTCCATCCTTCTCTTCTTCTTCAGCATTGACCATGTCCTCTTGTTGGTCCACTTCTTCTCTTCCAACCTTTTTATGTGCCCCTCTCATCACTTGAACCTTTATCAACTCCTCTGCAATTACGTTCTTCTTCTGTAAAACAAAATTATACAAAGATCAAGCACTATACTTGATTGGTAAAAAAAATACCCATTATTTAATATAACATAATAGACATTGCAGCTTCTATTCTCAAGAAACTTATGTTAAAAAATGATGTATCTATTACTAATTGACAGACATTCTACATGTAATTCATATAAATACACAAATTGAAAATATGAAGCTGGAACAAATCAAGGATGACAAAAAATAACTATCCCTGCATATATATGGCACAATAATTACAAACATTCGTTGAAAGTGTAACACCCCGAATTCTGAGACTTGAGGCTAGAGAATAAGCCTGAGATTAGTGGACTGCTAAGCCCTGGTTTAGCAGGATCCTAAATTGTGATTAAGGGTTAATGACTCCAAAAGTGGATGTCATTAGTGATGAATGAACCCTTTTGGAGATCATGGTGTGATTTGCCACCCGATGTGATTCGTATGTGTTGTGAGCAGTGCCGAAACCCTGTATTTAAGTTCAATTATGGATTAACATCTAAATTGACTTAAAATAGAGGGGAGGGCGCATTGTGGAAGAAAAGGAATGATATGGTGTATTTGTGTGGTGATTTCTAGTAAAGGCCAATATTTTTCCTGTGTAGAGGACTTGAATAGCTTTCATTTGGCTTTGGGATCACCTCATTTCAATTTTTGTGGAATTAGTTATGATTTTTGGAAGTTCAGCCAGAAACTGGATTTTCTTGGGCCGCAGCCCAAATGTTTCTGGGACGTTTTGGGCCGCGGCCCACCCCCAAAAATCAGTATTTTACACTTCTAAAGGTGATCTTTGGTCAAGTGTTTCCCAAGCCTTTAGGCATATGTTTAGGCTTTGATTAGCCACCTAAAGGTGTTAAATGATAACCAACATTAAGTGTTTGTATGTTGAGGAATTGGAAAAGGGATTGACCCTATGTTCATGATTTTGATTATAGGGATGATGTTCGCCCTGATCGTGGTTTGGTATTCATTCTGATCGCGAGTAAGCGAAGCTGGAGCTTACGTGGAAAGAGTGTAGGGAACATATCTCTTCTGCTTGTATTTGATATATGTGTTAGTGTGTTGGTGCATGTCTTAGCTTTGCATAATTATGTGTAACTTGAAGCTATGTTTCAATTTATGCTATGGCCATAGGTATATTGTTCGAAGCATTGAGCTTGCAAATTGTCATTGTGTTATCATGAGTTGTGTGATGCAAGCATGTCATGCATTAAACATTTATCGTACATGCATATTGATATTGTTATCCTACTGAGATTCTCTCGAATCTCACCCTCCCCTACTAACCTTTCAGACAGGGTAGTAGATCGATGATGGAGTAAACAGCTAAGGGCGGTGAAGACTCCTTTGGGATTAAAGTTGGTGGTTGGTTATCATAGTTGGGAGTATTATATATTTTTGGATTCAGTTTTCGATAGTTGGGATGGATATTTGTATTTGGATATGTATATATGTATGTGTATGAGAAAGATTTGTGTAATCCCCATCTGAGGGCTTGTATGGGTGATTGTGCCCTATAAGGCTTTGAGTTAATGTATGGAACCCGGGATTGCCGGGATTATAGTACGTACTCTGATTTGTTATGAATGTGATATTCCGCGTAGTAATTGTATTCGAAAAGTGATTATGAGACCAGGTCTAAATGATTTCGAACTGTATTTATGAAAACCCCGTCATGAGATGGGTTAGTAAATGTTATTGGTTTATTATTGGTCTCTATTTCACTTTAATCACGTATTTCGGATATAATTACGGTAGGAGGTTACATTTTGGTATCAGAGCTGCTGTTCCTGGCAAAGATGGATTTTGCTAGGATATTTCCCTTAAGCCAAGCTAGGGAATGAGTGATGGGTTATGATTGCCTAAGGAATAGGCAATGATTTGTGATTTTGGTTGTTTGTGGTATACACATTTATATCTCTGGTATTGTGGATATCTGAGATTTGTGGATTATGTGTATACATTATTTGGTTGTCCTGAATTTGTGTGTTTAAAGTCCTTAAGACCTAGGGGCTGATATGCCTTAGGTTGGCAGAGATTTTGAGTTTATGCTGGAGTGGATGATGCTCCGTGGATTTGAGGGAAGTGAGTTCCCGGTTCAACTGAGGTTGAGGTTTACAAGATGAACTGTTATCCAAGGATCAGACTCAATAGCTGGGCTGATTCTTAGGAAGTTGACATGACCTATTTGGTCTGTGGTACCAGGGTATGGTACTAGATTGAAATTGAAATGTGTATCAGGTATCCTGAGGTTGCTAGTGTTAATCAAGCACATGGAAAAGTGATTCTGCAGAGAGTTTGAATTTGAAAGAGTTACCTACAAGGATTCGGAGCGGAAAAGGCAACCTACGGGGAATTTTGATCGGAGAGGGCTACCTACGGTGACGTCTGACCAGAGTGGCTGTTTGTGAATTTATCACCTGCGGCCCACTGGGGGTGTGTATGGCACACAGTGGGAGGACCGTGCCTTCGGGGCGGTGGAAATACGGGGGATATGTGTGAGTCCTGGGTGGTGGGTTAGCCCATGAGGGGTGAGACCAGCCAGCTCAGCCACCTGGCAGCCCCATGTACGTGAGCGGGGTGGGCACCGGCGCGGGGCATCCCTTGAGGGGGTAAAACCGGGGTGTGACTATATTTGTGAAAGCCTCCATGACGACAAACCCTAGTGTGCAGCTGCCGTGATAACGAACCGTGGAGAGCAATAGCCGTGACGTTGAATTGTAGAATAGAGCTCTGGGAACGTTGGGAGTATGGGATCTCAACGAAGTGCTGGTTGTGGCTTTGAATGATTCAAGTGGAATCGGGCCAAGGTCTGGCACAAATGAATACAGGTTGTGAATGTTGTCAGTTGTGGTGGGAGATTCCTATGGGACTTCTGTTAAATCAACTTGACATTGTGAAAGCACAAATGAGGAGAAAGACCTCAGAGTGTGCAGCGGAAGCGTGTGAATGTGATGCGTTTGGAAGCTGCCTTGGGCAGAAGTTCGAATTTATAGTAAGTGTGATTTATGATGTGGACAAGTATTGGTGACGGATATACTCGGTTCCAGCTTGATGAGATTGTGCATTGTGAGTCCGCCCGTTCTCCTTTGCGAGGGAGTTATGGTGCCGTTGGTCGGATTGCCGGTTGAGGCTGCCGACGGAGCCGTCTGGTAGGGTTGCCGATCGAGGCTGCCGGCGGGGTGGGTGTGATATTTGTGAACAAGCTGGGATTGAGGTGTGTCGTAGCAGAGCAGAGCTAGTTTAGCTGATGGCGAATTCGACTACATGATCGGGGATTCTTGTTTGTGAGGGCAATTACCCCGGCATGGCCAGCCTGGCTAGCCACCACGTTGGTTGCACTGGTGTTGACCCAAGGCCGAAAGGCGGTGCGTAAAATTAGAGTCTGCAATGTACGTTTGATAAGGAAGTAGATTTTCTTGTGAGTCCTGAGTGAAAGGTGAGTAACCCAGCCACCGTCGCGGGGCATCCCCAGTGGGGGTAAAACCGGGGTGGGCACCACCAGCACGGGGCATCCCTAGAGGGGTAAAACCGGGGTAGGTGTGACAATAATTGAGTAACCCAGCCACCGTCGCGGGGCATCCCCAGTGGGGGTAAAACCGGGGTGGGCACCACCGACACGGGGCATCCCTAGAGGGGGTAAAACCGGGGTGGGTGTGACGATAAAAGGCGCCTGGATAGAAGAGACTGAGACTCTAGGTAGGCCATTACGGTCGGGTACTTTGGATAGAAGAAATTGAGATTCCTGAGTGACCAGATGATGTGATATTGTGTTGATACCCAAAAGTCCCGGTTACCACTAGTGGAGTCACTGGTGGGTTTACGGGTGAGGGTGATACCATGAAAGTTGATACAGATGTGATATTGTTGTGAATTCCCAAAAGTCCCGGTTACCACTAGTGGAGTTACTGGTGGGTGTACGGGTGGGGGTAAAGCTGTGAAAGTGAATATAGCAGAAGCTGAATGTTTGTGTATACAGCTGAGGCTGTCGTTTGATGTATTGAGGTTGTGATGGTTACTCCCGGAAGGGGTAACCAGATTGAGTTGAGCAGAGTGGTGGCCTATGCTGCCCAACTGCTGAGATCTTATGATATGGCTCCTGATTTAGAGCCTCTGGATATTGAGATGCACTAGCCACTCATGAATTGGAGGGCTTGCGATGATTGTGATTATGTGATGATGGTTTTGTGGCAATCGTGCGTGGAGGCGATTGTATTTGTTTGACACCATGTGGTGATTATGTTTGTGCGGCAATCGTGAAATGGGCCGATTGCAATTTGTGGCAACTGAGTTGCATTCATTGTTTGAGATTCTTGCGAGAATCGAATTTGTGGATTATCGGTTGTGTGTGGGTGATCTAGAGGAGACCATCCAATGTGACATGAATTGTGAAACAGAAGCTGTCGTGAAGAAGCATCCGTAGTTTGTGGATTAAGTGGTTTGACAAATTTCGAGGACGAAATTTATTGAACGGGGGGAGAAATGTAACACCCCGAATTCTGAGACTTGAGGCTAGAGAATAAGCCTGAGATTAGTGGACTGCTAAGCCCTGGTTTAGCAGGATCCTAAATTGTGATTAAGGGTTAATGACTCCAAAAGTGGATGTCATTAGTGATGAATGAACCCTTTTGGAGATCATGGTGTGATTTGCCACCCGATGTGATTCGTATGTGTTGTGAGCAGTGCCGAAACCCTGTATTTAAGTTCAATTATGGATTAACATCTAAATTGACTTAAAATAGAGGGGAGGGCGCATTGTGGAAGAAAAGGAATGATATGGTGTATTTGTGTGGTGATTTCTAGTAAAGGCCAATATTTTTCCTGTGTAGAGGACTTGAATAGCTTTCATTTGGCTTTGGGATCACCTCATTTCAATTTTTGTGGAATTAGTTATGATTTTTGGAAGTTCAGCCAGAAACTGGATTTTCTTGGGCCGCAGCCCAAATGTTTCTGGGACGTTTTGGGCCGCGGCCCACCCCCAAAAATCAGTATTTTACACTTCTAAAGGTGATCTTTGGTCAAGTGTTTCCCAAGCCTTTAGGCATATGTTTAGGCTTTGATTAGCCACCTAAAGGTGTTAAATGATAACCAACATTAAGTGTTTGTATGTTGAGGAATTGGAAAAGGGATTGACCCTATGTTCATGATTTTGATTATAGGGATGATGTTCGCCCTGATCGTGGTTTGGTATTCATTCTGATCGCGAGTAAGCGAAGCTGGAGCTTACGTGGAAAGAGTGTAGGGAACATATCTCTTCTGCTTGTATTTGATATATGTGTTAGTGTGTTGGTGCATGTCTTAGCTTTGCATAATTATGTGTAACTTGAAGCTATGTTTCAATTTATGCTATGGCCATAGGTATATTGTTCGAAGCATTGAGCTTGCAAATTGTCATTGTGTTATCATGAGTTGTGTGATGCAAGCATGTCATGCATTAAACATTTATCGTACATGCATATTGATATTGTTATCCTACTGAGATTCTCTCGAATCTCACCCTCCCCTACTAACCTTTCAGACAGGGTAGTAGATCGATGATGGAGTAAACAGCTAAGGGCGGTGAAGACTCCTTTGGGATTAAAGTTGGTGGTTGGTTATCATAGTTGGGAGTATTATATATTTTTGGATTCAGTTTTCGATAGTTGGGATGGATATTTGTATTTGGATATGTATATATGTATGTGTATGAGAAAGATTTGTGTAATCCCCATCTGAGGGCTTGTATGGGTGATTGTGCCCTATAAGGCTTTGAGTTAATGTATGGAACCCGGGATTGCCGGGATTATAGTACGTACTCTGATTTGTTATGAATGTGATATTCCGCGTAGTAATTGTATTCGAAAAGTGATTATGAGACCAGGTCTAAATGATTTCGAACTGTATTTATGAAAACCCCGTCATGAGATGGGTTAGTAAATGTTATTGGTTTATTATTGGTCTCTATTTCACTTTAATCACGTATTTCGGATATAATTACGGTAGGAGGTTACAGAAAGAACGTTAATGACATAAGGACCAATCGAAGATCAGTACCTTGAAGTGGATTATGAGGTTGGAGCCTCTAGCCTTGCAAATCATTCAGGCAAGAATCTACATTTAAAAATCATAATACTCCCAAACCCCCCAAAAAATATAGCTCTAAATCAATAGAGGAAAACGATAAATAACGAAGGAACTACAGCAAGAAACCCATTGTCACATAGCTCAAACAAGAACAAAAAGTCATTATTTTTTAAAGTGGTGTCGTTACTGTAGAGCCTAAACTTGTTAATTTCCCCACATCTTGTTATTCTCATAAGTTTTATTGGCCAAGTCTTGGTTTTTTGAGTCATAAGTTGTTAAACAAGGATGGAATGGTGTTATTTCTTAACGTGGTGTTGTTACTATAAAAGCTTAAGTTGTTAATTGACCCCCCAACTTGTGAGTGTCAGAAGTTCCCCTGTCATCCCTTGGTTTTCCACATTAGCAGTTGTTAATCATGAATGACAGGCTGTTATTTTTAAACACGTAGATGTTACTGTAGAAACTTAAATTAGTGTTCATCCCCCTACTTGCTAGTCTCCCAAGTTCCACTACCCATGCTTTCGTTTTCCACATTAGTCGTTATTAAACAAGGATGGTCAGTTGTTATTTTCTTACATGGTGTTGTTACTGTTGAAACCTTAGTTGTTAATGGCCCCCCAACTTGGTACTCTCACTAGTACCCTGGGCATGTCTTGGTCCTCCATTAAAAGACTTGTTAAATATTAAGGGAAAGTTGTTATTTTTTAACAACGTATAGTTACTGTACAACAAGCAAAGAGTCAAACACTTCTGATCCCACTTCCCTCTCCATATACACATCAGCCAAAGACGCAAATCAAGAAATTGACACAAACCGAAATTACAATCCCTTCACCCACCACACACAAGATGCTCTCAATGCGGGAAAAGGGCAATATACGATAGAAAATAAGTTAATCACATTATTGTTCACCAATTGCAACCAGCACCACCAGAGACAATCACAAATAGTAAAAGGCAATATATGATAGCAAATAAGCACAAGCCTTCACATTGCATCTTCCAATGATTATATGAACCAAAAATTTGAAAACATTATCGCCGTAAGCCTCTCACCGAACCCACCACTCTCAACTCCGAACACCACCGTAGAACCTCACCCTAGAACCCATCATTTGAAGTCCCCATAATGTCGTCGAACACTGCTGTCGAATCCCACCGAAGAAGCTATTGTTTGCTGGCCGACAACGCCGCCACCTTCTCTCCCCGACCCCACGACTCTCGAAACCGAACTTTGCCACCGACCATCACCCAAAAATCCGTCCTCCCCTCCGCCAAGGCCTCGACTGCTCTTCAGTCTTTTCAAACTCATACAAAGCGTTTTCTTCAATCACGAAAATGTTTCTCCCACTTCACTATGCCCTAGCGAAATGCACAAGAGTAAATATTTATGGGAAAATCACTTATGGACTTGACATCTGCCATTGCCTTCCTTTCTTTCCCGCTCCTGCATTTCGACAGGCTTTTTTCCAAGGTTAATTGTGTCATTTCCAATGAAATTTAAAATCCTTGATTCCTACCACCGAACTGATTAGGGATTTGATATTTCACTGCACCAAATAGGGATTTCCCTATTTCAAGGGTATTTTACAGGGATTTTCCAAAAAAAAAAAAGCATAAGAACCAGAGCACCGGAGTACAGAAAAAGCAAATGGAAGTTGGAGTAAAAGGGGCAATTGGGCAAAGGCTTTGATCAAGAAAAAAAAAGGGGGCCAAAGGATTAGTGCAACGATGACCCACAGTACTGGAGAAGTCCTAAATTGCTGTCACCTTGTTGAGAAGGATGAGAGTGAAGGTTGAGAATATAATTTATAAATGAGCGTAAAATTGAAAAAATGTATCAATTTAGGGTATAATTAATGAATAAACTAACTTTTCTTCATATGTAAGAATTAAGCAAACTGGATTTATAAAGAGGACTACAGCGGTATTTAGGAAACTTTCATTAAGGGGTATTTCAAGACAAATTGATAAAGAGGTTATTTTAGAAAAAACCAACAAGTGTTTTTTGACAAATAATTAACTTAATTAATTTTCTTATTTTTCTAAATTATTTATCTATCTTTCACAATAAAGAGAGGAGGACATTGATATTTCTATATACCACAATAGGAGATTTTTTTTTTATATTGTTTAAAGGGTTAAAGTGCAAATTTGCTTTGGAAGATTTTACTGAGAAGTAATGTTACTCCAAAAGTTTTTTTCAGGTTCAATGTCACTTCAAAAGTTTTAAAATATAGTAATATTGCCCCATAGCGTTAAAAATCTAACTTGACCATTAAAAAAATGACGACAACCGTTAATTTTTAAACAGTAAGGAGCAACATTGCTCCATTTTAACACTTTCGGGGCAACATTGAATCTAAAAACACTTCCAGGGTAACATTGCTTCTCAGCAAAAACTTCTTGAGCTCATATTTAGTACCTGAATGTGCTTCGAACAGGATTAGCTCTAATAGGAGGATGCCTTTACCTAGTAAAAAAAAAAAACTTCAGCAATAAATTTGCGCCTTAGTTTAAACCAAACATGGCTTTAATGCATGGTTGGAAAAAATATCCTTGTGATAATTTAATAATAAAAGCTTATAAAATTGTAATATTTTTTAATAAAAATTCAATAATTTACTCAATAATATTACTAAAAAATAATTTTTTTCCAGGAACAAGCATTTTTATTAAGAAATAAGATTACAATAAGTCCACAAAACATAAAAAGACCAAGTCCCAAATAACACAAAACCCTTATCTCAAAGAAAATAAAGGAAAAAAAATGCCATCAAGATATAAACCATAACCCAAATTAAAAACACACGAAGCTAGCCATGTGCCACCACCAAAATAATGGACATAAAAACTCTGGTAAACACACGGCGGAACAAGGGATATGGTTCATTGAACTTCCCTATCCATCCCATCCCATTTTATATCACTATGGATTCGCGCGTATATAACATTTAATAAATAATGATTACATCGAATCAATATCATGTATTTTGAGATGAAGGTCACACAAGAATATATAATATTAAAACTTAATGGTTAAATAAAACATAACAATTTATTGAATCACATAAATGACGATTCATATAAAACAATTGGCATGTAATAATTACAAACGATTTTTCTTCCAACCTTATATTAATGAAAACAAAAACATAACGGTCATAATTATTAATCTTCATATGTTTAGTGACAAAAATGAGAGTTCTTACCAAACAATCGTCGTGTAACACTTATAAATGATTTGTCTTTAAACCTTATGTCAGCAGAAATAAAAACATAACTGTTATAACAACCGAGTGTAAAGTATAAAGGACAGAAATAATATTTCATAAGAGTAAAGAATAAATCTAGAAAATATATTTTTATAACCTCGTTTGGTTTAACACCAAATACCACTTCTCCTTAGTAAAATACTTTTCACAAACGCTATTCAAATTGGCATATTCCTTTTGTTTCTTATTACTTTTCTTCATCGACTAGTTTCATCCTTCTCTCCTTCATTATGGTTGGCAGATGACAAAAAGCTCTTTCTATTCACCCTGCTCCTCCTCCACAAGCTCCTCCTCCTCCTCCTTGTTATCCTTGACTTGTAACAATTACAAACGTCTTGTACAAATGTTGCTGATATAATTCTAATATACTTGATTAAAAAATTTATGAAATTTATTTTATGCTCGTTATCTTACACAATCACCCTACTGTATTTGCTTTTATTTTTTTGGGAAGCCTAGTGTTTTCAATGCCGGTAGTATCGATTAATTCCCCTTGCATTATAAACTTAAAGAGTTTTAGTGTTGATTATAAAATCCTCTCCATACACATCACCAAGGGATCAAATTTTAAACTAGAATAGTCAAAATAAATAAAGTAGCTAATTTCTTTGTGGTTTTTCTTTATATGATAATAACTTTTTTAATAAATCGGTCATACCCAATGGCTTCGTGTCTTGACTTGTAGGGCTCGTTTAGTCTGAGGGGAGGGGAGAGAAAGTGGGCAGAGAGAAAATTTTTTTTAGTTGAATTTAAAAAATTTAGAGAAGTGGGATTAAAATTTTTAATTAATTTTTCTTACTTTTTCATCTTATATATTCTCTTTATTAAAAATTTTTTTACCCCACTTCTTCAATCTTTTAAACTTCAACTCATAAAAATTTTTCCTACCCTCCCTTTCCCTCCAAATCCCTCGCACCAAACAGACCAATAGAGTGGTCCAAAGCCTAGTGGGTCTGTTATCCAGCGATTGAAAGAAAAGGAAAGGTAATAAAGGCAAAAAGACAAGAGCAACTTGTGCTGGTTAAATAATATTTTGTACACTTTTAATTATCAAATTATATTGAGAATAATAATTAGGTTTAAAAATAAATAAATAATTTTTAAAATATTTATTTAAAATAATTATTTGCAAATATTTATTCAAATTATTAAATATATATGTGTGTGTGTGTCATAATTATAAATTATAAATTATTAAAAGTAAGAGCTTTTAGGGCCAAAACTCCCTCGCAATAAATTCTAATTAATGTTACTTTCTCGCTCGTTTTGTAAATTATTTAACTGAAAGAGGGAGATAATTAAGAAAATATTTATATCTTGTATTGTTAAAAACTTATTTTAATAATTCACATAGATTTCTCCCTAAATTTTCAAAATATGTTAGATAAAAAATAAATTTTAGATGTTATATGGTCTTTTTCCAAACATAAAAATTTGCTGTTATTCCTTCGATTTTTGTTTTAATAAACTTGTAAACCCAAAAATATATTTGCAACTAAAATATCCTTTTAATACTTTTAAAGCAAAATCCATATATGAATTTAATAATATTTAAGAAAAATCTCCCTAATTTACTCAATTTAGTTATTCTACTTGTAATTGTAAATTGTAATAGTCACTTTTCTCTGCATGAGTGTCATTGATATGTTGGGCAGCAATAAATTTATTTTAAATTACATGTGAAAAGTCAGAATAAAACAATAATAGTGGTCAATTTATTTTTTAGTATAATAAAATTTTCAATAAATATAGGCTAACGCTCCAGGCAAGTCCCACGTACACGCACAGCGAGACAAAGAAAAAGAAATCTGACAAAGACAAAAACTGTTTATGCTAATAAATTATTATTAATATATTTTTTAAACTTTATAAACTGATTTTTTTTCATACAAGAAAGTATAAAACAACTTCCCCAAGCCCCGCAATTCATCTGAGTGAAACTCTAATATAATATATAATATCCAGTTTGAGATATCGTCTTCTCAAACTAGAATCTTCCTAATTTTATGTTAATATATAATATTATTAAGTTCAGTTCCTTCTTCTTAAGCAGTTGCGATTGGACCCAGATTCACATTTGATGCTTTGAAAGCTTCAAATCTTGGTTCTTTGGCATCGAACTTGAGCCTTGCGTAGAGATTCATGTAATCCTCAAACACAAATTTGGGGTACTCTTCAACGTGCTTCTCCTTCTCCACCAATGTCGGAGCTGGATAGATCACAGCATCGCTTCCTGGATTGAAGAATGAAGCTATGGACATTCTGGTTCCATCGGTTTGTGCGATCACACGGTGCTCCACACTCTTGTACTTCCCATTTGTGATCACCTGCGTGTATTCATGGAAAACTTTGGTTGAGTTTTTGGAAGTTGCAGATAAGGTGTTCGATGAAATGTCTGGGAGGAATAAATCCCTTTTTTTTAATGTTTTCTTGTGATTGTGAGTAATTCTTGCTTTAACACTTTATTGTGTTTATGTGTTTGTGTTATCAGAGCGACATGAGAGTGGATGATTTAATTTTACCTCGAGCTGGTCGCCGAGGTTGACGACGATGGAGTGGTGCATTGGAGGCACATCGATCCACTGGCCGTCTTTGAGCAGCTGAAGGCCACTGACCTTGTCGTCCTGGAAGAGAAGGATGATGCCGCCGGCGTCGGTGTGGGGACGAAGACCCTTGACCAGCTCTGGTTTAGGACAAGGAGGGTAGTTTGCAACCTTGGTTCCAAAAGTTGGACCTCTTGATCCATAAAAGGCCTTCTTCAGGTAACCTTTCTCTAACCCAAGATTCTCACATAGCAAGTCTAGAAGCTCCTCTGCTAGCTTCTCTAACATTACAGCAAACTCCTTCATCACTTTCCTGCATCATAAATCATAATGAACAGTGATTTATAGTTAGGCACTCAAAATGAATCATAACCAAATCACATCAAGGTGTGGGAAGTATTTCTGTTCACATGGGGGACCTCTCTCTCTGTTTCTGGGGTCAATTATATTTGTTATTTGGCGAATTCTGTTTACACTTTCACATGGGAGATTCATAAATTCATAAAGGGCATGTGGGAAGTGGATCGAATGAATGAAGTTTTGTTATATTATTATACCTGTACTCATCGGTCAGATCAGGGATCTCAGAAATGTTTGACTCGGGAAGATGACGCAAATGGAAGGTGCTTTCCCAATCCATGTCTTTGACCTCGGTTTGAACAGCGTCTAGCCCTTTGCTTGCCACTAATTCGTTGAACCTCTCTTCCATGCATTTCCTGTAGTGTTCTTTGGTCAAACTCTCCACAGCGTCCATGAAATCATGTGGTATTCCATGATTCACCAGCTACAGAGTTTTTGATTTGAAAGCCAAATCAGACAAAAACCCAACAAAACTGAAACATGGATCTAAATCTAATAATAACTTTAAAAACAAAAAAAAGCCCAGAAAGTTCTTATATTTATACCTCAAAGAATCCCCAGTTTTCACAAGCGTCTTTGATCTTCTCCATGGTGGCCTGACGCTCATCACCATTGAGCTTGTCCAAGCTAATAACTGGGAAGTTCAAGTTCTCCATCTCTCTAGGAACACTTACTCTCTCTCTCTCTCTCTCTCTCTCTCTCAATGCAGATTAATGATTCGTGGGGTGTTATTTATAGGAGATGGTCTGGGATTTATAGGAGAATTATATAATATCTGATTAATATATATATATATATATATATATTTCATTTAATGTGGTTGAGTTTCACTAACCTGCCCTAAACACAGCTAATATAGATAGATAGCTTTGGTTACGTTATGGAATTGGCTTACCGCTTTGGTTTGGAATTGGTTTGAGTGTTAAGCATTGTGTTTAACTCTTTCAGTTTATTAGATTTGGGCTGTTCAAATTTGATTTTGGATAGTCTAGATTTAAATTTTTTTTAAATAATGATTTTTTAAATAAAAGATCATTTTTAAAACAATGATAGTTAAGAGGTTATTTTAATTTTGAGATTCTCACTACTACAAAAAATTTTAACAGTAGCGCTTCAAAATTCAAATAGGTAACATTTATCAAGCGCTACGTATGCCAGTACTACCTAATGATTAGGTAGCGCTTCAAAAGCGCTACAAAAAAAAAATCCTTTTTTCGGATAAAAAATGTATAGTGGTAGCGCTTGAAATTGCAAGCGATGTTGCTTGTTGTACATCAAAAGCGCTACAAAAAAAAATCCTTTTTTCGGATGAAAAATGTATAGTGGTAGCGCTTGAAATTGCAAGCGATGTTGCTTGTTGTACATTAAAGTAGCGCTTGAGCCACAAAAGCGATACCTAAGGCTTTATTTTTTTGTTTTATTTAAATCGTTAGGTAACGCATTTATCTCACAAGTGCCATCTAAGGCTATTTTTTTAAATTGATTTTATAAATTTGTGTAAACCCAAATGTACAACAATGTTCTATACACATTTCTACTCTTACCAATAAAATACAAAAACTATATTATTTAGAAGATCAAGAGTCAAATATAAACGCAATTAACTAATAAATTGTATTACAATAAATAACAACTATATAATACAATCACACTTAAAACTACTAAGTCAAGTAATATATATACAACCTAGTATTACCAATGGTTAAAAAAGTCTCGCCAAACTTGTTTAATATAGTCAATAAAGAAGAAAATTATGCAATAAAAGATTCAACAGACTAATTACTACATTGTTGGAATACATAAATACACCATTCTTCGATCACTTCATTTATTTGGCTGTTGTTGTACTCTGCACAACGTTTACCATCATAATACTGCAAATAATTAACGTTGCACATTAAAATCAATAAAGAAAATAATAACTAAATTAAATTTCAAAAAAAAATATAAATTAAAATTGCATACATAGTCAGGAATATAACATTGATCATGAGTGACAACATCTTTCATGAACCGCATCACGTAATACCCGTAATCATTATCGTTGGGTTGCAAAGGACACTGTAAAAATGACATCAAAGGATTATATCAATTTATGCATGCAAAGAATCTATTTTCAATATTTGAGTAAATTTTTATAAATATCATAATTTTCTTCCACTAGTAGCTTTTTAAAGAATCCACAACTTTAGGATGTTTGAACCCCTTAGAACCTCGAAACCTAGTCAATGTACTAACAAAATGAAAAAGAACAAATTACTTTTTATGGTTTTTAAATCACATAAGTATATACTCATATGCACGCATACTTATTCATTGAATAATCTTAATATGTCTGGGTAGTCCTCTAATTCACCATGCTTTAAAGGATCCATATAGTAAATAAATGGACCAATAGTAGCCATAGGATTGATAACAATCAAAGTCTAATGCCTCCTAAAATATTTTGCAAAATTTATTTATACAAGTTAAAATTAGCCTTCAGATAGGAAAAAAAAACCATACCATATGGGATAACCACGAATGATTTACCCGGCATTGAAAGGTGCTAGGAACAACATATTAGGTTTGCCTTTGTAAAGAACAATTGTTTGACTTCGTTTGATTGAGAAATTATGTCATTGTTTCCCTCATGTTGCCCTATCATGTGCAGGCTAATAAATGAGAATTTATCCCTCATCTTATATGTTTTAGTAATTAATTTTATTTTACATTTTTTAAATTAGTGTAAGAATATAATACTTAAAATCGACATTTAATTTTATCTGAGACTTTTAAAAGGATATAAAAACAATTTTCCCTAAAAGAATTTAACCTATTAAATATCAAGTTGTCCATAATAAAATTGATAGTTAGTTGAATATAATATTTAAACCAACGATGATAAAATCACTTAAGATATCAAATTTAAGTGTTTTGAATTAAAAGAAATTATGTTAGAAAGCTATCCTCATTTAAAATTTGCAATATTCGATCGAATGTAAATTACTGAGTAGTTTCTTATATCAAATGGTTATGAAAAAAAATTAAGCAACAATACTTTCTTATTAAAGTTATTTCATCTTCTTATTAAAACATGCAAAGAATCCCCCTTTTGATGATTTTCGTTAGCTGGTACTCTAGTTCTACAGTATCCTCCCCATACAATTATCCCCTTTTATTTTTTGAAATTAAAGTTGTCGGTCATTGTTTTGTCTAATGTAAGCGAGTCTAACATTATATTTGCCAATCTTGCCAAGACATAAAGATACAAGTGTGTACTGATTAATGTAAATCTATAAATTTGTTTGAGACATGAGTCAGCCAAATCAAAATAAGCTCAAGACAAATACAAACCTTATTCATAATAGGAGCATGAGTGAACCTTCAAAAAACTTGGAACATTTCCACTAATATCATCCTTCTCAAAATAGGAAAGGCAAGAAAACTTTTACTATTCCATTTATATAAAAAAAGCTTGCATGGTATTTTGTTATATGTCAAGTACAAGTTAATAAGCATACAAAATCAGAACTATCAAAAACATATGATGTGAGGCAAAAAAACACTTGATGTGCGTATATCCTTTTAGAAGGTGCAGTACTTTGATACTTATAAAAGCTCCCTTCTCTTGAAAACAGGGTTTGATTGAGCTTTCATCTACAAATTTGGTGTCTAGTTTATAAGGTTCAAAAATGCTCCATTCAGTGCATTGTGTGCACATTAAGAAAATTAAAAGACATAGGAAATAATTCTACAGGTAAGATATATCCAACTCCAACACAACCCCGTAAATCAATCTCTTCTTTATATGCCAAGATGTAATACGGGATTTGAAGAAAATTGTTATTATGTAGGTACCAACAGAAAAGGAATGTCATTTGCTAAGGGTGCTTATTTTAGAAAGAGTTTCTCTTCCTCTATATATATGTGATCTTTGTTTGACAAAATTCTGGTCTATTCTATGATTTGAAGATGCAATACCTTGCCTCCACCAATTTACTTTCATTTGATAAGATCAAATCCCCTAAAATAAATATTAATATTGATTGCTAATTTTAATATTAACTCATCATAATATTCAAGGAACCAACAGCCACTTTGATTTTTATGCATCTCTTTAATACTATTAAATTTATTAAATTGGCTATGATCATGCAAATAACCCCCTCCTACCAATTATTTCCCCCTCTTTTGGTGGCTGTGTCTAGAATATGAAACTGTTTGTATATTATATTGTGCTATTCATAATTTTTTTCTTTATTATCAGGGAAGACATCCACATTTCAAGGAGGTAAATGGATACCATCTACAAAAAAATTCCATAACGTCAAAGGCAAAAGTGAACATATATATCTTAATCTAAATTATTGAAATGCTCAAATCAATGCATAACAAACATATGCTTGTCTTAAAAAATAAATATTGATAAACAAATAAAGCTTGCATAACATTGATTGACAGTAATACTAACTTAGAAATTTGAAGTAATTAAATATGGATAAATAATTCTAGGAAATTTTGAGTACTATTGAATGAAAATCAGTACAGAGATAACGATAACAGAAGTTGAAGACTCACCTGCAAACTTGAAAAGTAATGCCATAAAAGAAGATGCAAATTTATAAAGACAGCAACAAAACGTGCAAACTAAAGGCGTTTTTTAATGGTGCCAAGATGGGATGCATACAGACCACCACGAAAAAGGTTAAAGCTCTTGACTCTACAAAATGGTAGAAAGATTGAAGCTTTTTTTTGTCAATGGTGGGGTGGAGGGTTTGGAGAGTAATGGAGGGAAGCATGAGCGGGAAAAGGAATCTGATCTAAAGGTTGTGGATGGGGCCGACCTCTTAGGAGAGGAGTTAAAAGTGGAAAGGGTTAAGGGGAAGGGGGATTAAAAGTAAAAAATATATAAATAAACAAAATCAAATGCAATGGTGCTTGCCCCCACGATACCTAAAATGAAAATTAAAAAAAAAAACAATTTTGTCTCAAACTCCCTATTATCTCTCACAACATATTCTAATTTTCTTAGTCAAGTTTTATTTGGATTAATTTAAACAAATTTGAATGTTATAGTAATAAAATTAACTAAAGTGCATTGTGTTAATATTTAAGAATAATTAATTTATTATTTTTCCATTATTTCTTAATTAATAAAAATATTTGAAAAAATCTCAGCTAAATCCAGTTGAAATATTGGCCATGTTTCACTACAAAAAAAACGTGATTTAGTAGCGGTTAAAAATGGGTATTCGTAGCGGTTCTAACCGCTACAAACTAGGTTAGTAGCGGTTACCCAAACCGCTACTAAATCGTACGTTGCAAGACGTTTTGAAGCGGTTTTATAAAATCGCTACTCAATCAAAAATAACCGCTACAAACTTTGTAGCGGTTCATAGTAACCGCTACGACACCCAGAGATATTTGTAGCGGTTATATAACCGCTACAAATATAAAAAATTTTATTGAGAGCTTTAAAAAAGAATTTTTTTTTGTAGCGGTTTACTAACCGCTACAAATATAAAAAATTGAAAATTTGTTAAAAATGACATTTTTTATTTGTAGCGGTTAAGAACCACTATTAATTTTGAATTTTATGAAATTAGTAGCGGTTTTAAAAACCGCTACTAATTTCATGAAATTCAAAATTGGCGCCAAAAAATTTAAATTTAGCTCTAAAAAGGCGCGTTATTTAGTAGCGGTTTAATAACCGCTATAAATATTTAAAATTTTTTTTAAAAATATACGTTGATGTTTTTCTGTTTTTTCAATATTATATTAAATAGTTTAATTTGTTATTATTTTATCTATTTCAATTAGTTTATTATTCAATAGTTTAACATATTAATAAATTAAAAAGAAAAAATGTAATTGAATATGATTAGTATAAAATTTATATTAATAATATTATTAAGGATAGTTAGGTAATAAGGAATTATTATGTTTTATAATATAATGTAATTGTATATGAAAAATAGATGAAAATGAGATAGAATTATGATATATCCAAAAAAAAAAATGGTTAGAATAAATTTTACAGAAAGGAAAGAAGTATTCTAAAAAAAATTGAAAATCTTGTTACCATATTTGATCATATTATTCAGCTCATCTACTCAAACGAAAGAAGTTGTAAATGAGAGGAAATGAAAGAAGGGTAAGGTGAAAAGAAATTGGGGAGTGTTTGAAATGAGTTGTGATAAGGGTATTTATAGGGATTCACGTATTATTTGTAGCGGTTAATTTAGCGGTTAATGTAGCGGTTATTAATTAGTAGCGGTTATTTATATTTTTGTTGCGGTTTAATTATTTGTAGCGGTTAATGTAGCGGTTATTTATATTTTTGTAGCGGTTTAATAACCGCTACAAATATTATTTTAATTTTTTTTTAAAATTTTTTTTTACATTTTATTTTAACACAATTTTTTTGCATGTTTTGTAAAGACAAATTTTTTACACTTGAATTTGATCACTCATTGTCGCCATCCCTACAGAAATTTTGTAGAAAAATTATTGTAATTGATGTATTATTAAATTTAAAAAATTTAATTGAAATGACGTGGACTTAAAAAAACTCACCGCAGTAGAGGTAAATTGTCATCGCCTTCAGGGAAGTAGTTTTCAAAATCGGCTGGCTGAAATGGCTCACTCTCGTAGGCGATGTTATCGCCTTCACCCATGTCGTAAAGGTCTCTTGGCTTTAAATGAACGACCATGTGCCAATCCCTATGCCTCTTATCCTCGACATAATAAACCTGATGTGCCTCTGAAGCTAGAATATACGGCTCATCATCTTGAGAAATACCAGTATGAATTGGTCGTGAGAAATTGACTAATGTGATCCCTAGGTCGTCAGTTGTCAGTCCCCGAGAAGTAGTGGTATTTGCCCACAAACACTTGAACAGCGTCACGGTGAAACGGCCTTGATAATTAAGCTCGACCACATCAAGAAGCTTGCCATAGTAAGGGACGCCTCCGAACTGCATGTTGGCGTCACTGCTGCTCGCATAACTCCTTGTCCCAAATGTGCCATAAACACCTGAATTCTGTGTTTGCAATCCTTGATCCCGTGAAATCGTGCAAAACTTAAAACCATTGACATTGTATGCTGTAAACCGTTTTGCATGATCAAGAGGGCCGATTGCGAGAGCTCTGAAATCTGGTGAGTGTGGGTTGTGGTCATTTAGTATTCTGTGCGCAAACCAGCTCGGGAATTCTCTGTGGACCCTCCTATCAACTTCCGAGGATGTCTGTGTACGGATCCTGAGCTGACGCTTGACATGACTTCTGAATTCCCTGCAATTAATAATGGAAAGGCGTTAGTGAAATGAAAGTGAGAAATGTTACGAAAGATATAGATCGAATAACATACATGTGAGTGTACAATTCTTACCGTATGAAACGCTCAACTTGAATGCGATTAATCAAGACATGTCTATGTGCTTGGAACTTGTCAGTTGCTGTTAGTTTGAAGTTCTCAGTTGCTCCAACTGGTTTACCAACACGAGGGATAAATTCTCTTGATGTCGGTGCAGGTTCAGGACAATCGTCAACACGAGGCGGGCGATTGAAAGCCGTCTCAAGATCATCAAAATACCTTAAGCAAAAATATAGCACCTCATCCCCTATATAGCCTTCAGCTATAGAACCTTCTGGCCACGCCTTATTCCTCACGTAAGATTTTAATTTCCCAAGGAACCTACGAAGTACATAAGAGAAAATTGATATAAAATGATGAAAATGACGACTAGCAAACATTAAATACGGACAATAAATGAAAGCACATATTTAAAATAAGTACCTCTCAATCGGATACATCCAACGATATTGTACTGGTCCAGCGAGCTTTGTTTCATGAACGAGGTGGACTGTGAGGTGAACCATCACAGTAAAAAAGGACGGAGGAAAGATCATCTCCAAGTGACAAAGCGTAAGAATGATTTTCGACTGCAGCTGATCGAGCTCCTCAACGATCAAAACCTTAGAACACAACTTGCGAAAGAAAGAACAAAGTTCCACCAAAACGATGGAAAATTAGGAGGAAGTGTATTCTTTATAGCCAGAGGGAGTAACTGCTGCATAAGAACATGTGAGTCGTGACTCTTCAGGCCAGCAACCTTTCGAGCCTGCAAGTCGACACATCGAGAAATGTTGCTTGAATACCCATCAGGAACTTTTAATTTCTTCAACGTCGTGAGGAACACATCCTTGTTCGGTTTTGTGAGGGTAAACTTTGCCGGTGTAAATCTGTCATGCTCATCTGGCCAAGCGTCTTCACGAACTCCCATATCGCGTAAATCTTTCCTAGCTTGAAGTTGATCTTTTGTCTTGTCGGGTTCGTTAAGCAGCGTATACAGCACATTGTCGCAAACATTCTTTTCAATGTGCATTACATCAAGACTGTGGCGAAGTAAATTAAATCTCCAATACGGAAGCGTGAAGAAAATACTTATCTTCTTCCACTATTGAGGCGCCGAAGTCCTGCGCGTCTTTTGGCGAGTTTATGCTGAATCGTCGCTTTTTCCAAACTCGAAGTCAACATGCTCAAGCTGCTGTAAGATATCTGTACCGGACAAAGTCTGAGGTGGTCCTCTTTTCTCTGGTTTCCTATTGAAGCGATTCTGTTGCAATCTGAACTTATGCGTTCCATCGAGAAACCTCCGATGCCCCATAAAGCACCACTTTCAGCTGTGGGGAAGGCGCAATGCGTCAGAGTTGAAATTGCAAGCTAGACACGCCGACCCAGTATGCACATTCCAACCAGATAATGTGCCAAGGCCAGGAAAGTCACTAATCGTCCACATTAAGGCTGCACGTATGTTGAACAAAGTCTTGCTGTGAGCGTCGTACGTCTCCAAGTCGACATTCCACAGGTCAAGCAATTCCGCAATAAGCGGTTGGAGATACACATCGATGTCATTGCCCGGTGCCTTTTTGCCTGGAATGATCATAGACATAATGAAAGAGCTTTGTTTCATACACATCCAGGGGGTAAGTTGTAGGGAACTAAGACTACCGGCCAAATGCTGTAACTTGTGCTAAGATTCCCGAAAGGATTGAAACCGTCGGTCGCCAAAGCAAGCCGAACATTTCTGGGGTCAGTCGCAAAATCTGGAAATTCGTTGTCAAACGTTTTCCAAGCAGCTGCATCCCGCGGATGTCTTAATTTACAGTCTTCGTTTTTATCAACGGCATGCCACCTCATGTGCTCAGCAGTTTTAGACGACATAAATAATCTTTGTAGACGAGGTTTCAAAGGGAAGTACCTGAGAATCTTTGCAGGTTTCTTCTTCTGCGTTTTCCCCTTCCGAATTGTCTTGTACCTCGATGTGTGACATCTCTTACACGTCTCCCTGCTGGAATCGTCTCCCCAATACAGCATACAATCATTTGGGCACGCATCAATCTTTTGATAATTCAACCCCAACCTGTTGATAATCTTCTTGGCCTCGTAGAAGGTTGTGGGAATCTCGGTGTCGGGGAATGCATCTTGTAATAAGTCGAGCAACATCGACATTCCCTTATCTGTGATCCCACACAAGCACTTGATATGATACAATTTGATCAAGAAAGATAATTTAGAATATTTGCGACAACCTTGATATAAAGGACGATCTGCCTCATCCATCAAGCTGAAAAAATCCCGAGCTGCTTGATTCCCCATAAAAGCCGGCTCAGAGCCGTGCACTTCTTCGTTGAAGTTGTCGCCTTGAAATCCAAACGCATCACGCACAGCATCATTCACAGGATCATCTTCATCTACTTGAACGCCTACTTGAGAACTTCGAGGAAGAGCCTCGTCATATCTAATGCCGGCCTTCTCACCATGAACTGCCCAGAACGTATAGTCCTCAGGGAAAGGCTTCACAAGCAAATGTTCCTTCACAACATTTCGTGCATGCCACTTCTTGAACTTGCATTTCCGACACGGACAGACGATCTTGCCGTTACAGCTGGCCTGAGTGAATGCGAAATCTAAGAAACTATTTAATCCGTACAAATATTCAGGAGAATTGCGCGGCAACCTTATCCATGATTTATCCATAGCTACAAGTGAGAGAGAAGAAAGTATAGAGAAGAAGATGAGTGAGAAGATAATGACGAATGCCTAGAACCTTATATTCTAAAAATCCAACGTTTATAATTTTGTAGCGGTTATTAAACCGCTACACTAACCGCTACAGAAATTCCAACGTTTATAATTTTGTAGCGGTTATATATATAAAACCGCTACTAATATTCAAGCCGTTAATTGGTGGGAAATTCAAAATGTACTTGTTGACTATTAGTAGTGGTTATATATATAAAACCGCTACTAATGTTCAACGTATTAGTAGCGGTTATATATATTAAACCGCTACTAATATTAAAGCCGTTGGATATTAAATATAAAAATAATTTTCTAATTTGTAGCGGTTATGCATAACATAACCGCTACAAATGTGCACAAAGGCGACAAATTTCAAAATTCAAATGATTTAAGTATTTGTAGCGGTTATTAGTGTATAATCGCTACAAACATATATATTTGTAGCGGTTTTTGAAGGTAAACCACTACAAATATATATGTAAATTTGAAGCGGTTATGAGTTTATAACCGCTACAAATATATATCTTTGTAGCGGTTATACACTAATAACCGCTACAAACATATAGATTTGTAGCGGTTTTAACTTAAAACCGCTACAAATATATATATAATTTTTTTTTAAATTTAGATATAAATCATTCATAAATTATTTCAACGCGATCTAATAATATAAATATAATTATATAAAACACAATAAGAAAATTCTGAAATAAAATCTCATATAAATATTTACAAATGTTTAAACAAAAGAAAATGTCCTAAACTAAGGAGCTGGGGGTTGATCCTCTGGTCCTCCCTCAGGTGGGGCTCCCTCAGATGCCGCTAGATCGGGCCGCTGCGCAGACTGAACCGCACCATCGTCATCAGCAGGAGGAGTAGTGCTCGGGACGACATAGCGAGGGACAGGGGGAACCGCTGGATGTTGCTCGTTCGAGAACAGACGACTCCATGCTCCCTCGAGCATGGTGTTCGCAATCTCACGCCACTGCGTCTGCTAAGCGTACATCATATCTGCAGCTGCTGCTGCTGCTGCACCTGCATCTGCTGCATCTGCTGCTACTGCTGCGCCATCTGCTGCTGCGTCTGCGCCAAATCTAATCGCAGCTGGTCAATAGACCCGTCCCTCCGACGTCTGACCCCTCTAGAGCTGCCAGCCTCAGAGGCGGCGCTCCTGCCGTAGACCATGCTGGGTCTGGCGCCTATCCCCATCCCCCGCACGCGTCCAGGGTGCTCAGCCTGAGCCAGACCCGCCTTCAAAGGAGCCGTCGAGTCCACTGACCGTTGTGACTCCTCAGGCTGGGTCTGTCGCAGCTCAGCCTGCGACTGCTGCATCCACTTTTGCCATTTTATGAAACAATTAATAATTAGCATTTTTCATTACTAACTTGGTTTTATAAAAAATATAATAATAAAATTACTTACAATGGCCGTCTCTGCCTGCTGAGAGGTCGCAGTCCCGTCACGGTGTCTGTGTGTGATGGCGTACAGCTCCGCATAGTCCGTCTGACGGTTCTCCTGCTGTGCCTTCGTCTCCTGAAACAATTACAAAACAATTAGTATTATGAAATAATCAGCTAAAAGTAAGTGGTATTTTGAAAAGTTACCAGCTCGCTGTAGGTCACAGCAAAGGTCTTCGATCCTGCTGTGTGGTGGATCGTCTGTTGCGCCCGGATCTCGGTGTTCCTCTGAGAAAGCTCCTGGAAAAACAAATAATTAAATGTATTATAATTTAAAATTAAATACAAATTAAATTGAAATTATAATTTAATATTTAACAATTACAAAATTATATATCAAAAATATAATAAATACATTACCTACGCCTGAGGGCTCCTCTTGAACTGGACGAAACCCGCCCAGTCGTTCGGCGGCACGCCGTCCGGGATGCTCTCCTGCAGCTGCTCCAGAGGCATCGTCCCATCCCCATCCACCCTGTGGAAGAGACGGTTCCTCCTGTTCCTCCAGGCGTCGCCCATCTTCACGAGGGCGTACCTCTTCCGGTTGCCCCAGACGGCAAACCGCAGCTGAAAAAAATACATTTAAATATCAATAATTATAAAAACCATAACTTAAAAAAAATAATTAAATAGAATTAATTTAAAAAAATATTAATTAAATAGTTTTAATGACCTGAACCACCTCCTCCCAAGCCTGGTCCTTTGGCCCCTTCGGAATGTGCATCCACGTCGGGAAGTGAATTGGGAACCGCATCCAATTCGCTCCCAGGTCGCTCAGGAAGCGGTTGAGCAGGTGACCCCCATTGTGGATCGGCTGGTCAGTGCCCTCGTTCCACGGCACTATAACTCGCAGGAACCGATCCATGCTGTTCAAACCGGCCACATCCAGCCTCCTCGTCGACACATTCCCCTGCTCATCTGCACAGTTGACCGCACGTTAGATAAATTATAATTCAAAGTTAACATTTCTAATTTAAATAAATAATTTACTAAATTAAAAAATTAATTTACCTTCGACCTGCACCTCAAACCCAGTGGACCGCGAAGACGACCCTCGTGGGTTGTTCTGCTCCCGAGCATCCTCCTCATCGAGGAACCGCTCCATCTCCCTGAACCCCATCGGGATCTCGAACTCCTCCTCGTTGAGGAAGTCCTCAACGCTAATCTCTGGCCTCTCCACCTCAGGCACCTCTGCTGCGGTCGTCGCCTGTGGGATCGTCTGCGGTGCCTATGGGGGGATGGGCTGAGATGCCGCGGTAGCCCTGCCTGCCCGCTGCCCGCTACCTGGCTGCTACCACCCCGTAAAGTCGGTCTGGGGACCTCAGGGGCCTTCCCCTTATCCTGTCCTGAAGCCATATCAACTGTACAAATTAAAAAAAAAATTAGTCCATTATTATGCAAAAATATAATAAAAATACAAATATAAATAAAAATACGTGTTATATACGTACCTCAAGTGCGAATACTGCGGAATACTGACCAAAAACTCCTATAGAGATGTCTGAACGCTCAAATCTCGAAGAAATCACTCAGAGAAACCTCAGGAAACAAAATGAGCAAAAGGAGAAATGAAGGACGTGGGGATTTAAATAGGCCAGATATTAGTAGCGATTATTAAAATAACCGCTACTCTAACCGCTACAAATAATTAAATTTGTAGCGGTTCTACAATAACCGCTACAAATCTTCACAACGTTTGAAATTCTGTAGCGGTTATTGCCTAAAACCGCTACAAATTTGGAGTCTCTTGAAATTCTGTAGCGGTTTTTGCCCAAAACCACTACAAAATTCTGACCTTTGGTATTTTGTAGCGGTTTATGTGCATTAACCGCTACAAAATAACCGCTACAAGTTTTGGCAGGAATTTCGCACCAAATTTGTAGCGGTTTTTTGTAGGAAACCGATACAAATAATCTTGCCGCTACAAATTTGTAGCGGTTTAGGTAAAAACCGCTACAAATACTATAATTTGTAGCGGTTTAATATAACCGCTACAAGTGCACCGCTACAAAATACCTTTTTTTTGTAGTATTTATTGGATAAATTTGAAATATTCGGTTGAAGAAATTTAAACTCAGCCATTGATTTATAAAAAAACAAAATTATTTGCTGTGATTAGGATTTGCAATATATAGATAAATTTAATTAGCTTTATATTTATAGATAAACAATACATATATTAAATATATATAGAACTATAGACTGCATTTAATTAAAGAAACAATTAAACACCAACTTCCAGTCTTGAGCAATATTTTCGGGCTTGAGAAATGGATATACATATATAATATATAATCCAATCTTGAGCAACATATATATAATCCGATCTTGAAAACGGATATATATATATATATATATATAGATAAACCATACAATTTGTTAAAATAATTTTATATTATAAACAATAGTTGTTAAAAGGATTTTATATTATATATTAAATATATATAGATAAATAATTTTTAAAAACATATATATATATATATATATATATATATATATATATATATATATATATAATCCGATCTGTTATTTAAAACATTGTTAAAAATATATAAACCGATATTGAAAACGGATATATATATAGATAAACCATACAATTTTTTCAAAGTATTTTATATTATAAACAATTTTTGTTACAAGGATTTTATATTATATATTAAATATATATAGATAAATATTTTTTTATGAAAGAACAAAGCAAGAACAAACAAATAAATAAAAAGGGGTAAAATTTAATTAAATTATGTTAAAGTAATCAAAACCAAAATCTGTTATTATTTCAACTATCACGATTAATTGAATCTTCTTAGTCACTTTCTTGATTCTAGTATTTACTTTACTAAATGGCATTCCAAAAGTAAAAACCATGTCTACATAAAGGTTGATCCTGATTGCCTATATATGCAAATTCTTACATTTAGCATGAAAGAAAAGAAAGAAGAGTAAATCAAACGTTGGACTGAAGGAGCAACCCAAGCCAACAAAGAGCTGTTAGGTCCAGTCTCAACTTGAAAGAAAGAACTATAGATGCACCCGATTAAAGGTTGTAAAGAGCAATACTCATTCCCAATTTTCAACTTCGCGGTGACAGAGTTGGATGTGGCTATGTTTTTTATATAAAATAAATAACATATAGTTTATGAAGATAAAAAAGAATCCTCATAGAAATATTTTCATCATAATATTTTTTGCCAACACTTTGAATTCCACATTGAATATATTTACTTAATATATTAATGTAAAATGGAATACATAAGTATAGTGTTACAGACAGTGTGTGAGTTTTTTATATAATTATTTATTTTTATATTATTTTTAAAAATTTAATTATATAAAGTAAGATATATAATTCATTTTAATCTAACATTTAAAATTATATTTTTTGAAAATAAAATAAAAGAATGAAATGAATAGAAAACTATCTTTTGTGATGTTTCCTTTGAAAAGTGCTACAATTGTTTAATATTTTTAAAAAATAAAGAACAATATATGAACTATAGCTCTTCCTTTAAGAAGTGCTAACAAAGACAGTGGTAGCACTTCTCCAACGAAGTGCAACCGCTACTTAGTGTTTTAAAAAAATATAAAAGCTGTAGCACTTTTTTGAGGAAGTGCTACAAAAAGGGTGCTACTAAAACCAATTTTTATAGTAGTGTTTATATCTATTAAAATAATTTGTATTAAAAAATATATAATTTTTTTTAGTACAAAGTAGCACGGGATCAAACTAGTGTATTGGGGTAGGGGGAGTGGCCTAAGGCCACGTAGGTGACCACTGAACCTAATGGCATTGGTTATAAAAATATATATATAAATTTAAACCCTCATATTTAGACTGTTCAAATCTAGAGTCGGGGAATCGGGCCTAGCCCGTCGGGTCGGCCCGAGCTCGTTAAGGGCCGGGCTTGTGATTTAGGGCGAATAAAAGGTGGCAGACCTAAAAGGGTCAGCCCTCTATAGCCCTGTAGGGCCAGTCCTTTTAGGCTCGTTTAACTTTTTTTTTTTTTAAAAGGCCGGCCTTTTTAGGCCAATTTAACTTCTTCTTTTCTTTAACTGGGCACAGGGCAAGAAGCAATGGTCAGAAGGTAGAGTTAACATAATCTAACCGTCAGATAAAAAACGCTCTCACACTTACTCATATCTCATTTGAAGCTTCTCTTCTTTGATTTTTTTGTTTCTTGTTTCGTATGTGTACTCCAAAATCCAAATCAAGTGTTCTAGTATTGCTGACATTTAAAGCTTATATACTTGCTTGATTGTAGCTGTTGACTTGTTTGATTAGTTTTAGATATTAATTATGGTTTGGGCTGAAGTCTTAATGTTAATGTTTTATTAAACTTGGATAATATTTATATTTCAAATTATTTTTAATGATATTTATGTAAATTAAGCATTTTAATCTTTAGAAGAATAAAGAAAAAAAAATTATGACAAAAAAAAAAAAACTAAACAAGCCTAAAAATCGTGGGTCAGGTTTTACATAAACAGGCTGGGAATCAAAATTTCTATATATTTTTGGACTAAGGCCTAATCGGGCTTGCTGTCAAGTTCGGAATTGGGGACGTAGGCCCTACATGGTGGCGGAATTCCTTTCTTTGAACTTTGACCCGTCGCCCCGGGGGGGGGGTTTAGCGTATTTATCACGCATTCTTCACAAGTTTCCTTCTTCATCTCATTTTTTGTGTGTTTTCTGCGCTGAAAGTGATGCGGAGGAAGGGGCTGAGCAACTTCACTTCCTTAAACACGAACAAAATTCCCCACCTTTGATATTTTATCGAGTTTGCATTTTGCATATGTGAAAGTTTATTTTAATGTTCATATCAATCTTTCTCTGGAAAATTCTTTTGTTTCATCTCATGGGTGGGTATTTATGAGTAACTTTTTTTATAGGTTCAAACTTCTTACACTTACAAAAATGAGTATTGTATAATTTTTTTAAACATCTAACATGCTCACTGTAAAATAAAAATAGGGTTAAGATACAAATTTGTTTTGAAAGTTCTCTTTCAAAAGTAATGTTGTTTTGAGAGTTTTTTTTAGTTCAATGTTGTTCTAAGAATTTTAAAATATGGCAATATTGTTCCATCTTGTTAAAAAACTAATGTTAAAAAATTGGTTAGGGGCAAAATTGCTTTATTTTAATGCTTCAAGGGCAACCTAACTTATGAATGAATATTTTCGAGGTAAATTTATACTTTAATCCATGAAATAATTATCTATCTATAAATATATGTATTTATATATAATAGAAAAACACTGATAACTTATGCACTAGTCATGAACTATGCATAATACTGTTTACCTTTCAGATTCTTTTTTTTTTTGTGTGCCATCGTTTACCTTTCAGATTCAGTACAATGCATAGCACCCATACTAGTTTTTATTGGAAACTGATAATAACATTGAAAAATTAAAAATGAAATAAGAGTTGGGCGTTCAGAATATATTTGGAATAGCAATAATCATATTCTTCTTTATCAATTTCTCTGTATAGATGAAGGTATAACTATCTGATACATAATCTTATGTCTCTCTTAGGAGTAGTAGGGAGCTACTCTCTAGATTCTGGGTCGACTCATATTCATTTTGTTTTTGAATATTACTGTTTTTCTAAAATTTGAAATGGCTTTGAATTATTTTTTGATGATGTACCATGTGTATGATATGTATTTTTAAGGGAAAAGGCCAAAGGTACAGGAAAAATAGGTTAAAAATGGAAAGCTTACTAAGAACAAATGCTTATGCACATTGACTAACTGAATTTTATAGGAAACTAGAAACAGCCATGAAGCTTCCCAAATAGTGATCATTTTAAAGACATCTTTTTTTTTTCCAATTTTGAACTTCTTCATATATATTTATTCTTTTGCAGATGATGAAAAGTTCTCTTTTTTAATTGTACACGTGACCCAAAAAAATTAATTATTATTGCTTCCTAGCCATTCCTTCTGTCAGAATTATTGCCATTTGTTCAAAACCTTATCTCATTAGAGAGGAGTAATCTTAATGGAACATCTTCTCGTTTTGTTTTACTAGAAAATTTAGAGACTTTGGTCACGGACAGAGTTTAATGTAGCCTTCTCCTCTATTTTGGAAGTCATATTAATTACACTTGAACCCAAGATATTGCTTAGAGGAAACAAACATTGAACCATTTGAACCATAAACTCAAGTAAGGGAAGGAAAAATATCTCTACGTGTTCATGATTTTTTTCGTTTTCCTCGTTGTACTGTAATTTGTGGTCAGCGAAGAACATGTGACAATACGCGTTTGCTACCTCCCTTTTTGAAGAAGAATTTTCATTTGTAGTTTTGAAAATTATGGTATTAAAACTCAATTCAGATTGGCTAGTTAGACCAGTGAATCGGTGAACTATCCCCTAACTAGTTCGGTAAAGAGTGTTAGATGGTTTGAATTTTTCCCCCTCCCTTTCGTGTGCTTGAAATGACTTCATTTTGAGTTTAGTGAAAACAGTATCCCTCATATTTGTGCTTTAGTAATTCTTTTTTGTTGAATTATATTTCTCTGATCCTATTTATAAGTCACTTTTAACATGTTTCACACATATCAAAAAAAAGATTAAACTTTATTAACTCCACATTGAAATTTAACAACTCTCCAACTTTATCCATATTTAATATATATTACATCCCATGAGAGCAAAATCAATATATTAATAAATTATGGGTAAAATTATATATTCATATAAAAAATTTCTCTCTCTTCCCTATAAATAAGATAAAAAAAATTTCCTCTCTATCTTATAAATAAAATTTGAGAAATATGTGATTTATATGAACATATCATTTTCATCCATATACACACACACACGCACACATATTACCTTTTTCACAGATGTATATGAACCTTTTGTATATTCTAATAAAATTATATCATTTAATCAAGATACATATCTTAATTGATTCAATGACCAGTCTAATTTGTACTATATTCAAAATTAACTTATACAAAGTTTATAATATTTTTATTCCTATAGAAGTAGCAATTATTGTTATTTCTTTAAAAGGTCAAACTTCTATCACTTGTCCACTGATCAGATTCAGAAGCATTACTATAATACGAAATAAAATTGAAATATTGAGAGTATACGTGTACGAATGCACAATAAACTTTTTATTTTGCCTTTGGGAGACATAAAGTACAATTATAGTTTTAAAAGGAATCTTTCACATGTTGTAGCTATCCACTTATCTGAAGCTATCTGCTCCAAATTAGTGACAACCGTTGTTTTACACAAATTTTGAATTGTTTATTTTTTAAAATTCATTTTTGAATGGTGAGCCTTCTTCTTACACAAGTATATATATAAGGACAACGAAGTATCGACTATCATGTGTCATTATTCAAGTATATTTTTCCATTTATGATCTCTCAAACACTAGCAAGGTGCAATGGACTGAATTATGTGAGTGTTTTTACTTTTGACCAGAAATTGTGTGTGTACATAAATAAATATAAAATGATATACTTTTTAGCTTTTTATAAGTTATTCTTTACAAATTTTGAGATTGATACGTGAGAGGAATTATTTCGATTTGTAAAAAATTGATTTTTAAAACTACAGTTTGACAGTTTTTCAAACAGACACTTAGACATATTCAATCATTGTTAGGTCAAATTAATAATGGTTATGCAATATGGGGGAGAGGGGCCTCTCCACTTCTCTTACCGTCCACTTCCCTCCACTTCTTTATTTTCACCATTAGATTAACTCTAAACGGTTGAGATTCAATATCTTATACAAATTAAAAATTATACATAAAATACGTTAACAAAAAGTATAAAGATATGAACAGTTATATCCAATTTTAATGATTTAAATTTATTTATATATATTTTTGTTATTTAATATTATAATAATATTTTTATAGAATATTAAATCTCAACCATTCAGAGTTAATCTGACGGTGAGAATAAAGAAGTGGAGGGAAGTGGATGGTAAGGGAAATGGAGATATGGACCCCCTCCCCCTTCCTTTTTTCTTGTAATACTTAAATAAGATTTGGTAATATTGGGTCAAATTGAAGCACTATCAATTTATGCAAGGAACTGTTTATATGCAGGAATGTGTGCATACTTTTTTGCTCGTCGATTTACACAAGAAATAAAGCGAAAAAAAGAATGAGTCTTAATTATTATTTGTCATATTATAAATAAATAAGGAAAGATTCCAAAGATAGTTAATACCTAATTTTGTTATTCAATAGCATAATCATTGCATCTTTTGGCTATAAAAAAATAACTCAAAATTTACGATGCACAGAGATTAATGCTTTGATGTATTTAACTTAAATTAAGTTGGCTTAATCACAAGTCAATACCTAAAAGTACACAACATTTTATTGAAAAATTGATTACATAAATAATTACATTGATCTGATCCTGAAAATTACGTAAATTTTAATTGAAAATATTTATAATCACGAGTCCTGTACGTGAATATCATGTAATTGATGTGTAAACCCATATAATCACTATTGTCAAAGTTTATTTTTTTATATTTCTAATTTACCAAATTGTGTCACCCTGCTTTTGAACTTAATTGTGTTAACTGCAAACTCAATTAAACTTATAATCTCACTAGCTGAGTTTCTCATTTTTGTATTTCTAGCCTACGGTGTCAACTTGCTCGTGTTAATTGCAAACCTCGATTGAACTTGTGAGTGCTTTGGTAAAACTTAGTAAACTCAGCGCTTTTTTAATTGAATTGAGCGAGTCGATTGAGTAAAACTCAGTTTACATAATATGTATGTGAACTTGGTCTAAAGAAAAATAAAACACCACAAAATATAAACTAATATTAATATAAAAAAAAATCAACGAGTTTATATTTAGTGTCTAACAATGCTTCAAATTATAATATTACCTTCAACAGGATGATATGTTAGAACCGACTGACACCTAAGAGAAGGGGTGGATTGGGTGTAAGATAAAAACTTAAAAACTTTGAAAATCTTTTCGCATCTTAATGAAAATGATAAGTCATAAATTAATAGTTAAATTAAATAATATATGCTGGAATTATAAGAGCTTAGGGAAGAGAATATGTAAATTATGATTTATCTTGATTTAGTCCAATCTGTGATGACCTACGTTTAGTCCCCAGGCTCCTCTTGAGATTTTCAAATCCACTATCTTTTTGTTTAAGCTGGGCATAAGAAAAGCTTTTACAATCCACAAGTTTAGCTAGGCACTTGTGAAGCCTTTTACAAATATCTCACACAGTTACTCCCCTTTACACACCGTAAGGATACATTATTGATGATAAAAGATTACAATAAATATTCTCTCCGAAATAAATAAGATGAACATTGAAGTACAATATAAATAATCTCACTCTAAAGTAAATGATATTGAAGGAAGACAAACAGAGAGTATTTGGATAAAAATGGATGTTTTATTATCTTGACATGTTTTGTTGTGGTTGTTGTTGTTGTTGTTGTTTTGTTTGAACCTCTTTTATTTATATGATAATAACAATTTTAATAAATCGGTCATACCTAATGGCTTCGTGTTTTGACTTGTAGAGTGGTCCAAAGCCCGGTGGGTCTGTTATCCAGCGATTGAAAGAAAAGGAAATGTAATAAAGGCAAGCAGACGAGCAACTTGTGCTAGTTAAATAATATTTTGTACACTTTTAATTATCAAATTATATTGGGAATAATAATTAGGTTTAAAAATAAATAAATAAATTTAAAAATATTTATTTAAAAAAATAATTTGCAAATATTTATTCAAATTATTAAATATGTGTGTGTGTCATAACTATAAATTATAAATTATTAAAAGTAAGAGCTTTTAGGGCCAAAACTCCTTCACAATAAATTCTAATCAATGTTATTTTCTTGCTCGTTTTGTATTTAACTGAAAGAGGGAGATAATTAAGAAAATCTTTATATCTGTTGTAAAAATAGTAATTGAGGTGAATGTCCATAAACCCCCAACTCTTAACATTTCATTTTCTATATCCCATAACCTTTCCAATGAATAGTCTTTAGGAGGTTCTATGCCTATAACCCAAATGTTACAATGTATGCACTTATGAGGATTAAAGTTTGTCATTTACTTTGTGTAAGTCTTGGTTGTGGTTGAGAGCCTATAAATAGAGTACTATGTACTATACTTTGGTTGTATCCAAATGAATAAGATATTGCTTCATCTTTCTCTCTAGTTCTCTCTTCATCTCTCTTCATTTATTTCTTTACATCTCTTGTATTTTCCCATTTTTATAACACGTGTAATATCCCGAAATTTGGGATTGGAGGCTTGGGAATAAGCCTAAATTGAGTGGACTACTAAGCCCCGGTTTATCATGTGCTTCAAATCTATTATCTAATGTCTCTAATATCTTTGGGGTATTAAAGAAAATAAAATGGTTAATTTTGAAGAAAGTAATTATGTTTTTAGTGAAATCGCCTATGAGGTAGTAATCTTATCATGTGATTTTGAATGATTAAATGATGATAAAAAATTATGAAATTTTATAGGATGAAAGTAGACATCCTAAAATTTAATTTGATAGGTCATATGACTCAATTAGAACTATATACAAAAAGTTATGAATTTTTGAAGTCAGCACATAAAAACTGTGAAATTTCTGGAACAACATGTAAAGATTAAAATTCTGGGAATTTTGTGATTCCAGAAAGCAAAAGGCTATATTTTTTCTTGAAACTAGACTCAATAAGGGTTCCATAGCCTTTGGAATCACTCTAATTTGATTTTTCTAGAATTAGTTATGATTTTTCAAAGTTTGGGAAGAGATATGCCAGAATTTTGTAAAATCTGAATTTTGGAAAAATGGTGTAATAAAGTAAATATCATATAATAAATATCATTCTTCTCCTTCCTTCAGCCAAAACCGTGCAGCATAGGTCTGAAATAGAGAGAGAAGAGTTGAGATTTTTAGAGAGAGAAGGAGAGGAAAAAGCTATAAAGGTAAGTGATTTCTTTGGTAAATCGGTTCCTAATGCGTATAACTCCGTTCCTAAGCTTCCTTTGCATATGATTTAAGGTTTGGAGGCTTAAATTTGGATGTTTAGCACCTAGGGTTTTTAGCCACTTTGAGAAAAAGCTAGTGGGAGCTTCCGAGCTTGAAGTAACTTCCTAAACTTCGTATATTGACTATTCTGACTATTGTGAACAATTTAATCGGTGAAATTTCGTCGGATTGTCTTTGTTTGTAAAAATGGAAAATGGGTTTCCCTAGGGGTTATGATGTCCAAATTGGTACTAAATGGTAGTTGTAACCTAATGGAATAGTCAATAAGGTGGTTAGGAGTAGAAAGGAACGCATTTACGGAGTCGAAATCGCAAAACCCCGATTTTTCCCGGAGAACACCATAATTTTGGCCAGGGATGTTTGAGGGCCTTAAAGTTGGATTTTCAATGATTTGATGGTTCCATTGGATGCAAGAGGGAAAATTAGGTGGGGTTACAGTTGGGCACTTTTTCGGAAAAGGCCGAGAAAGCATAATTACGGAAACGCCCATAAAACCCTAAAAGTAGGGTTGCCAAGGGCAATTTCATAATTTGACATTGAATTTGATAATTCGGAGTCCGGAAATGGATTCCTTGGGTGAAAATATGTAAGAATAGTCCATGTCAAAATTTTGGGAAAAGTATAGCCGGACCGGGTACGGTTGGGCCGGGCAGGGGTCCTGGGGGCATTTTTGTAAATTTTCACGATAGACTCATTTAACCCCCAGAAACACTATGGAAGTGTCTGAATTATATATTTGGATATTTTGTCAGAATGCAAGTAGCCGATGCTGGAGCATACGTGAAAAGAATAAGTATAGGGAACATACCTCTCCTGCATGTATTGATAGTTGTGTTTATGTATTGATGCATGTTATTGCTTTGCTTGATTATGTGAAACATATATGAATGATTGAAGCTCTGTTTCTATTTATGCTATGACCATGAGTATGTTGTTGAAACATTGAGCATGCGGATATATCATTATGTGAGTATGAGTTATTGTGATGCAAGCATGTCATGCATTAAACACTTATCTTGTATGCATATTGGTATCTGTTTCCTACTGGGATTCTCTAGAATCTCACCCTCTCCTACCAACATTTTAAATAGGACAAGTGGCTCAAGGAAGGAGCAAGTGACTAGGGGCGGCGAGAATCCCTTATGGGCATTTGGATTTGGTAGTTGGTTATCATTGCTATTTGGGATAATGGTAGTTGATTTGGATGTATTTAGAGTTGTATATGTTAGGATGGATATATGGTTGTATAAGTTGTGGAGGTGTATTTGGATATGTATTTGGATTGAAATTTGTGTAATCCTCATTTGAGAAATTGTAAAAGGCGTATGTGCCTACGTATCTTTAGTGAAGATATGAACCCGGGATTGCGGGTATTATTATTGTGCACTCTGATATTTATATGAATGTAGTTTATCTTCACGAAGTAATTGTATTCGAAATATGAATGTGAGACCAGGTTAAAGTGTTTGTTAAAGAAATATGTGAAAATCCTATCTTAAGGATGGGAATGTAAATGAATTTTGATTATTATTGATCTCTATTTCATTTTAATCGTGTATTTCAGATATAATTATGGAGGGGGTTACATTATCATCACGAGACCCAAACCAAGGTATTTGTTTTCTTTACCGTTGTCTCAACCATTTCCTCTATCATCTTTTACCGTATCTCTATTTAATCTATCTGGGATGATCTGAGCCATTGTATGGAATTAAAGAAACCCTTTTACCGATTGTTTTATACATTGGGTTCCATGATTGGGATTAGAGATTATTGTTATTTTTTTCATTTATATTTATTTATTTTAGATTCTGTTGTTATTTACATTTTATACTAGATCATTTTATTTATATTTTATTTTTTTATCATTTTGATTTTCTGTTGCCACAACTTTCTAGTTTTTCATTCTATTTCATTTTGCTTTGTTATTTACATTTACATTTATTTATTTTTATTTTTTTATCTTCTTCTCAAACATTTTGTTGTTTTGTATGGGATTCTTTCAGTTCATTTTTTAGTTCATTTCTTATAGTTATTTTATTCATGTTTCATTTTATTTACATTTCATGTTATATTCTATTATTTATATTTCTTTATTTTACATTATTCATTTCATTTTATTGTTATTTTATTTTTCATTTACTGAAGTTGTTATATTATTTCATTTTATTAAGCCATTTCATTTTGTTTGTTTATTGTTTCTAATATTATATTATTTATTTGTATTGTGTTTTAAATTATTCCTTTTGCATTTTCCATTTTATTTCACCACCACATTTATTATTCCGTTTGTTTGTTATTTATAATTCATTTGTTTATTTATTTTATTATTATTTTATTTTCCATTTTACCCTTATTATAGCTATATTTTTGTTAATTTTTTTATTTTATATTTGTTTACATTTACTCTTATTTACATTTAATACCATATTATTGTCATTTTATTTATAGTATTATATATGACTATATAGTGTGATCTCTTTTATTGTTTACACTATTTTTATTGCTATAATTTCCTCCTCTCTCTATACACCATTTGTATTCTCCCTCCCTCTTTCTATTTTTCTCCTTTATATATGTTGTTATATGTTATTTATTCATGATTTTATGATTTTAATGGTAAATATTTATTTATGAATATATGAAGAATATTTTCAAGAAATTTTCTTTATTGAATTATATGTTGGCAGCTCATGAAATTTTTCTCCCTTTAATTATGTTGCTTACCATTATGTTGATTATGATATGTGATTCATAATGTTTTAATTCATAATGATGTTTTATGTTTCATCAATTTTACCGTGATTCTAATTGTTATCATTATTTTTAGTTTGAATAATGGCCAACCTTACCAAACTCGAGTTTATAACTCTTGATATCATGGGAAAGAATTATCTATCCTGGGTCTTAGACGCTGAAATCCATCTAGATGCTAAGGGTCTAGAAAAGACTATTTTACCAGGAAATGAAGCAACTAGTCAAGATAAGGTCAAGGCTATGATTTTTTTCTCAACCATCTCCATGAAGGACTGAAAGCTGAATACCCAACGATAAAAGATCCACTAGAATTGTGGACTAATTTGAAGGAAAGGTATGATCACTAAAAAACAGTGATTTTGCCCCGAGCTCGTTATGAATGGATTCACCTTAGGCTACAAGATTTAAGATTGTAAGTGAATATAATTCAGCAGTTTTCAAAATAAGTTCTCAGTTGAAATTATGTGGTGAGAAAATAATTGATGAGGACTTATCAGAGAAAACTTTTTCTACCTTTCATGCTTCAAATATGCTCCTGCAGCAGCAATATCGAGAGAAAGGTTTTAAAAAGTATTCTGAATTAATCTTATGCCTTTTGATAGCCGAACAAAAAAATGAACTATTGATGACAGATCATGAAAATCATCCCATTAGATATACTCCATTCCCTAAAGCGAATGTGAGTGTACGTAATAATTACCATGCTAATGGTTGCGGTCTCGACCATAGACGTGGATGTGGTAGAGGACGTGGTAATTATCATTATCATGGTGGTGAAAGTAATAATTATAATCCTAATACCCACCAGAAGAAGAAATATAATGAAGGGTAGAAAAATGACAAGAGTGGTCCTTCAAAAGTTGTTGAAAATCAATGTTATCGGTGTGGTATGAAAGGGCACTGGTCACGCACTTGTCGTACGCCTGAGCATCTAGCAAAACTTTATTGAGCCTCCATGAAAAGGAGTGCGAACAATGTGGAAGCAAATTTGATTTTTCAAGATGATAATGTTGAGGCACACAAGAATGATGGTGTCAATGAGCTAGATGGTATTAATGGCCTCGATGCTATGGCATACTTGGAGGTGGCTGATTTTTTTGAGATTCATGATTAGATGAGTTTGGTTGGAAGAACAATAAAAATGTTTTAATTTATGGTTTTTTGAAACTAGTTTTTGCTTTACTTTCATTTCCCCTTTTCCTATTTAATAGGGTATTATTGCTCATCATGTATTTTTGAATTATTTTAATGCATTTTTATTTTCTTTTGACGAAGATTATAGATGTTTCAATCATTGGACACAAGAATGAAGATATATGTCTCATAGATAGTGCTACAACACACACCATACTTAGAGGTAAAAAATATTTCTCACATCTAACAAGAAGTAGTGCAAGCATCAATACCATCGCAGGTAATACAAAATTAACTGAAGGCTTCAGAAGAGAAATTATAATATTACCCAAAGGAACGAAATTTGTTATTAATGATGCTTTATGTTCCCCCAAGTCTCTCAAAAATTTATTGAGTTTTAAGGATATTTGCCAAAATAGGTATCATATTGAGACTATAAATGAAAAGAATATGGAATATTTACAAATTATAATTGTTAGATTTGGTGAAAAATGTGTCCTAGAAAAATTACCAACATTATCTTCTGGTTTGTACTATACAAATATCAGTACAATTGAAACAAATGCTACAATAAACCAGAAGTTTGTTGATAAAAGTATATTTATTGTTTGGCATGATTGGTTAGGCCATCCCAGATCAACTATGATGCAAAGAATTATTGAAAATTCACATGGACATCCATTGAAGAGCCAGAAGATTCTTCAATTTAAGGATTTCCCATGTGCTGCTTGTTCTTAAGGCAAATTAATTACAATACCTTCTTTGACAAAAGTTGGGTTTGAATCTGTAAGACAATAAATAAAATTAGGGAGGGAGGGAGAACTGGCGTACCGGGGTTAATCCATGTTTAGATCCAGGTCTAAGCTCCAAAATAGTGCCCACACAATTATTAAACTACTAGAGCCTAATTGTGATTTGCACTGCAGATCACTATAACCAGAAAGATGGTAGGAGAGAAGAGATTGCTAGAAAACTCAATAGCAGGGGGGAGGAATAACTGAAGGAGACACCTCCTATTTATAGTAGTTTAGGGTGGCCACTAATTAGGAAACGTGTGCACTCTCTCTTGCCCTCCAAGATAGTAATTAAATTAATTGATTATCAATTAATTTCCTAATTATGGTGATTTCTTCCTCAATTAACAAATCCATAATTATTACTGAATTATTCCCCAATCTGCAATTAATGCTGATTTTATTCTTATTTGATTAGGCTACTTATATCCTAATCAAATAGTCTGGCCCATCAAAGGCAGACTTGGACCCAAAGTCCAACATCTCCCACTCACACTTGATGGGCCTCCCATCATGCATTTGTTACTCTTTCCTGTTTCATACTTGGCGTCTGCTGCGACTACATGGGCAAAAACGTCTTCAAGATTTGGTGCTTGTGATACTAGAAATCCCTCATACCGAATCAATATCCAAGGACACCCTTTTTATCTGTAAGCTATATATTTATTGCCTCAGATGCCCCAGATTCTCCTGTACATATTACTCATGGCATATCTAATCCCTCTCGAGTTAATACGTTGATTAACTCAGATTGCTTTCCATGCACATAGTATCCGCACTTACATGCTACACATAGAGCTAGTAAGGGGTCGACCACAGACACTAGCACATCTTATGTATCTAGGAGTAATCTTCCTTTTTGACCAAACATCAATCCATCTTAACTTGGTCGCTTTCCTAGTTTTCACTCGTTTGACCGAATCGAGTGTGATTGTAGAGCTTCAGCTAAAGTAACTATCACCAAACCAAGCTTTCATGATTCCGCCTAAGTCTTAATGGCATCATGGAAGGATTCTTTCTTCCTGGAACTTACACTGTAGTGAACTAGGGATCTTTCACCTATATCCCATGTTGTAGTCTAACTCTTAAGCACATGCAGTATGAATTGCATGCCACGATGAACGGTATGTGGTGTACATCAATTTCATTCTCTTTCACTGTACAGACATTAGTTCTAAAATATACTCAACATTCGAACTATAACTTTCTTTTTCACAATATCTCTTTTATAATCTCATTTGTGAAAAAGAGTTCTTTGCCTGGCTATAGGTTTGTATTCATGCTCCAATCCATTTTATGTGTATATGTACACATATAAATCTCATCTCAGTCTAACTGAGGCGACTCAAACGCAAAGATTCTTCTTAACCATCTCATAGTGATCATTTGCTCATCTTACCCTCTCATGCCCCTACAAAACATAGGAAGATGGTTGTTCGTTTGAGTGAACCAACCTTTTTGGACCTGTACAACACACAAAATTGTATACCTTATATGTATTTACTCATATACATCTATTTCTTTTATCTTCATATAAAAGAAATTCACAACCTTACATTTTATTCGCGCCTCAAGATTTTCACTAACTCAATAAATATGAAGCTATGGGCTCAGTAAGGGGATCTATCAATATTCTGTCAGTAGACGGTCATCGAACTTTCGCTTTCACTCTTTGAGAGCATATCTCTCATAGAGATATATCAAAAAGTATGTTTTGCCTTACTATGATACTTAGGATCCTCATCATAAGATGCTATTGTTTGGATCATTCTATCCACCATTCATTCCCAATCTCTCATAGGAACTACTTTAGCCATATGGCACTTTGAATGATGGTAGAATACGCTCTGTGTTCTATTTCCATAGATAATAGGAAAAATACTTTGTATATTTCCTTACTCCATCACCATTTGCCTAGGTCTTGTATTAGAGTATCTTTTCAAAGGAAGTTGTTGTCTTGGCAACTTAATCCATGGTTATTCTCATAATCCATTTCACAACAAGACAAAAAATAGCTTCCAAGTCCGACAAAAAATATTTGGTCTTATGTACACTAATGTGTACATTCATATTACCAACCATAGTCTCATATGGGACTCTATCCACCTTTTATATGTTGGATTTCTTATAGGACATGTAACCTCTTTAGGTTTATGCCCTTGACTTTAGGGGTGTCCATGGGTTTGCATTTTGGCATCCGAAGATGCCTAAGGATCATACTTGTACATGTCTTAGGTGGAAAATACTGTATCTTCCTTATGCAATCTCTGTTTACCTTGTCATTCATGATTTTTCAACTTACAATTTAAGGATTCTCTTATTCTTTATTCCTTTGACTCCCTTAACACTTGTTTAAGCAAAACATATGTCAATTGATAAAGGATGACTTCACAAAGAATCATCCCTAGACTATTTGGCACTCATGTAGTGTTCTTTGATTATCTTGAAGTTGGTGAGACTTTCACCTTGTGAAACCTCATATACGACTATCTAGGTGAATGTTTCTACAAAGCCCTTAAGCTGCTTCATGTAGAGTTCATCATCCAATTTCCAAAATTTCTAAATTGGAAAGTGGCCTTCACATCATCTTGATGTAATTTCAGGACTAAGCTTGTTATCATAGCCAAAGTTCAGAGTTAAAACGCACCACAGACAACCTTCCATTAAAGTACCCCTTATCCAATAAGTGTTTAGGTTTTGTATGCCCCCAACAAACTTGAGAACCTACTTATTCCCAATCACCTCCTGGCTAAGTGACAAATTGCCTAAACATATACTTTACTAATTCCAAAAAGAATCCACATCCTCTTACATAACACTTTTGCAATTCTTCTTAGCAGGTCCTTCTAGTGTCTTTTAGACACTTATAAGTAGTCATCATTACCTTCTAAATGATGAAGAGAGCATTTAATCCATTAGGGAATCTATTCCTTTATATTCATTTACTGGATGACTATTTACACCGACGTGGATTTTATAGGATCATTTTCCTATGTATGAGTGAGGTAATTCTCTCGTAACTTACTTCTTACCTCTTTCGTTGTGAAAATGGTCTCAATCCTCCCACTCGGATATGTGAACTTAGGAACACTTGGTTATTCATTGTCACTTGTGAACCTCTTAAAGAGATTCAATATGATTAATGCTCATTTCTTGCTAGGAAATCTGGGTTTTATGAACGTTGCGTCCCTCGGCTCTCTTACAGTCACTGAGCTGCCATCATTTTCACTAATGAAGATGTGTCTTGTCAAATTCTCAGGTCATCTCACAAAGAGATACCTTGCATATATTGGCCCTAATCTTCCCTACTCATAAGAAGAATTATGGATATTAATTTGTTGACCCTTACGGTTTTAACGAGCTTGGGCCTGATCTAAGGCTTATCCATGATTCGTAGGGTAAGGTCGTGACTAACATAGAAGGCATTTGATCAAGTGTGAGGATAATAGCTCTGAGTTTACATACCAACATATAGCTGATGTCCTCACTTATGCCATTATCTACTCAACCATGTCAAGTAGAGGTCTATCTTTCCATTTCAACAACTCTAATATGTTGAAGGGTTCTAGGTATTAGTAGTTGCCTAACAATGCCTTTCTTGTACATAAAGCAGCTTGAACTAATCACGTGGGTGTCTTTAACTCTTGTTAGTTTGAAAGGTCTTATCCTTTTAGTTTAACTGATTGCTAACTAGTTCAACCATTATCTAACAGTTTCACACTTGCCAAAAATCAAATAAAGATTACTGTATTTTGAATAAACGTCCATAATGTTAACGAAACACCAAGCTCTGTGTTTTGCCCTCACGTTCATTAGTTCACTAACGTCATAATTTTCCAATTGCAGTGGATTTTCTCAAAAATGTTTCTTTGTCTTTCTCGCTAGGTAGAATAAGTTCTCAACTTATTCATAAGGGTATTAACCCTTTAGCACATGTTGTTTAGCAAATACTTTTTTGCTAGTTTGATCATTTCTTTTGATCAATGCGTACATGTGGCAAGAAATGGAATTTTTTATCCCTAAAAAGAAAAATCAAAATCTAATGAAGGATTTGAGAATCATAGTCCCATCGATCCTTACCTAAAGAGATAATGAAGATGTGATTCTGTTAGTTGCAATTGCATGGAGTGAATCAGGGTGGTTTATCTATGCAGAGTTAACGTGCAAGTTCCAATCCTTTGATTCTATCTCTTTATTGCTTTGCATTTGACATGAATCCATATGCTTCTGTGAAACATCCACAACTTATGTGGATTGCTACTTTTACAACCCTTAAGGATTATCAATGTAGCTTTTCATCTTTGTAGAAACCATTTGACTTCCTCTAGATCAAGTTTACCTCATAAGTTTCTTGCCCTTAGGCTTAGAGGATGAATTCTCCTACTCTTTAGCTAAGTCAGTCTGACTAATGGATCTTGGATCCTTCAGTCTTTCACACTTAAGTTTAATGTGGAGAATCACATTGCTGAAGGTCACAATATTCATATCTGGGCCAATATTTACTTTCGTATACGCCCACTCATTAGAAGACGTGGCTCACTCCCACTCACTGGAAGACATAGCTTCCTCCCACTCACTTGGAAACGTCTTGTCACAACATACACTTGTTGTTTGTTAGAAAGAACTTGGCATTTTATTTGTCTCAACTTCTTAGTTTGACATTTGTCTCAAGTGTTGCCTAAATGACATGTTAGGACTTAATACACTATGTTAAAACTTAACTTAGTTTTAACTTTATGGAAGAAGATAATCTATTTCACTATTTTCCAACACTATCCACACGGCTTGGATAAGGTTACATTTCTCATACTAACATAAGTTTAAGCAATGTTGTTCTTTCTATGCTTGATAGCATAAACCTTTTGTATCCTTCGGTTGCTTCAGCCTCTAAATGCTGAAGACTAGTTGGTAGGATGTCCCTTACATCTCATTCTTCTTGAATGAAAGAGATTTGAGAGCTTCTAACTCCACAGATATCTCTATTGAGCTTTTCTTCATAAGCTCAGTCAAATATACTTGGTCATAATTGGTCACTTAGACGATTATGGTATACAAATCATATTTGTTCAAATAAGACAAAAGATAATTAGATAATAAGTTCACTAGTTTCATGTTCAGGAGACAACTAGGTTGACTCCCATCCCAATCATTCTAGTTAGCTCATCACCCTTTTAACTATTAGATTCCAAGTTTTGATGATAGCAAAAGGTTTTTGTGTGCAAAGTATGTTTTTACAAGTCTAAACTATGGTTATAAAGTTACCAAATGCATATGGCAAAGTTTAGAGATGTTTGCTATCAGTTTTTGCTGATGCACTCGAGCAACAGAGTTAACACTCGAGCACGAACCTCTTTTACACTCGAGCACATGCAAGTGTTGAACAGAAAGTGTTTGACAGAGAGCAATTGCTGTCAATTTTACTGATGCACTCAAGTACTATAACTAATACTCGAGCATGAAGCTGTTTTGCACTAGAGCATATAAAATGTTGGACAGAAAGTGTTTGACATAGAATAAAGTTAGAAACAAGATATCAACACTTCACTCGAGCACAGTTTCTGTACTCGAGTGATGGTCTTATCTACACCCGAGTCCTAGCGAGTGAGGGACTGCGAGTGTTTGGCTGAGAGTCATGCAGAACAGAGAAGCATAAGTATGCCCGAGTGAGAGTACATGTACCCGAGTGATACATCAGCACCCGCGAGTGAGAAATCTAACTCTCTCAATTTTGATGCAAGTGCTGAAGAAAAAGAATATATTATAGAAGAATATTCTTCTCACTCGAGTAAGAGTATGTATGCTCGAGTGAGGGCCCACATCACCTGCGAGTGAGAAATCACACTCATGATAAAACAGGGTAAGAGTGATGTCCAGAGACGTGGCTCATAGTGTAAAATTTATCACATCACCCAATTCACCCCCCTCTTGGGTGAAGCTTGTCTCTTTCATTAATCATAGTCTTTATGGAACATTTTTCCCTTTTGGATTTCTAGACACATTCTAAAAACTCCCACTCAATCAAAAACAGTTATACTAAGAAGATAATAATACAATATAATCTAATCAACATGAATGTTCATGAAAACAAGAAGAGAATATTCTTAATTCAATTCCAAAAACAAAAATTTTATTCATTAAATTCAATGGCAAAAGAACATTAAAAAACTTTATCTTATATAGTTGTCTCTTAACTAAGTTCTCCCTCTCATAGGCCCTTCTGACCATATGAACTCATGTAGCGTCTAGCTACAATGTCCAACTCCTCTTTGCCATATTTACATCCACTTACTTGAATGTAATTGCAACATACCTCCCACTTGATGAGATGATTCTCACATCTCTATCTGTCTTGTCCTTTGTCACAACATTTGTGATAAAGGATTGACTTTTAGAAGTCATTGCTTTAATCCCAAGTAATTCAATGTGGTTAGAAGCATGGGAAGACTTATTATTATTCAATAATTTCAAGTTGCTGCAATTTTAAGGTTTTTATCTCTAAGAGTTTGAGTCAAGGTTGGATAGGATTTTATATTCAAAAACTCATTTGAATAATCCCTCACTTTTAAAGAATCTTTCAGCATTAACTTTATGTTGTAGATGAAATACTCTTAATAAGTAAGCCAACCTATCTCAAAAGATAATAGAATCATCATTGACTCATTTTCAATGTTTTTGGGAATCTCTAATTGCTTATAAGAACCTTTTTGACTCAAAACACATTCAAATGTGCTTCAAATATATGCAAATTATATATCAAATTGAAGGTCTCAAATTTAGGGATTTTTAGGAACAAACCACATCTCAACAGGACGTCCCACATGCTCACATGCTCCCCTAGAAGGTGTCTGGATTGAAAAATCATGAAAAATTCCAACGTTGGCCACTCTCAGCGGAGGCGCATTACCTCCACGCGCTGCCTTGCGGCCGTAAGCCGGCTACACACGTCGGCTGCCACGACTCCACAAGTCGTCCTCTCCCCGACGGTACTTGCCACGTGTCAAACAGTGGCCCTTATAGGCCCTACGCGCCACATGTCTTTTTCTGGGATTTTTTTTATCAACTTTGACTGTTGACCGTTGACCAGTCAGCATTAACTGGTCAACCCCTTGACCCCCACTGCTGACATGTCTCGGTCGACGTGGCTGGTCAATGAATGGCATGGCTGACGTTGACCGATGTTGACATGGTTTTAAACGTCAACATCTTCAACCTCTAGCCGGGTCAACCCAACCCAATTGGAGCTCTGGCGGGTCACGACTTTGAAAGGTCATATCTCCCTCATTTTAGCTCCATTTTTCGCTTTCTTAGTGTCTTTGGAATCGTAGTTCAGCGAACTACAAATCCATGGTCTTTATTTGATCTTAAATCCTCTGTTTCATTGATCAAATCACAAGTAAAATGGCGATAACGATAAACGACCCGCCAACTTGTTTCCTTCGTTTCTCCCTCATCCGAACTTCGTTTGACGCGTTCTAAGTATCATTAGAATCGTCTCTTCGAGCTCTACACATCTATGGCCTTACTTTGGGCAAAAACACTTAGTTTCAAACACCTAACTTTTTCTCAACGTTGATGGCGCTATGTAATTCGACTTGGATGTGTGTCCTCTACATTTCAAAAGTTTTCCTACCTTTTAAGGGTTAAAGTCTCTTGTTTTTGGTTCCACATAGGTTCCAAAAACTCAATCGTTAAAGGGATCGAAGAAGTAAGGAGAAGAAGAAGAATTGTGAGGAGCAGAAGCTTTTTTTATTTATATCTACAAAGTTTTAAACTTTCAAACTCATTATCATATATCTATATGCAAAATAGAGAGCATTCATGGAGTAATTTCAAGCAACAGAATTAGAGAGGAAAGCTCAAAAACACTGACATATTATGCAATCTCATGTATAGATATATGCTAGGCAGAGGGATCCATATACACACACATTTATAATCGAAAGGCATAGGAGATAGATTCATGAACATGTACATATAAAACAAAACAAATATCATGCTTGACCAAATATATATACATCTGCGAAAAACTTGTTCATGGTATATCTGTATACGCACTCGAAAATAAATTGAAGCAGCATATATTTTTTCATCATATAATCTCATATATATGATTACACAGCGGAAAATAAAAAAACTGTGATGAAGATATAAATAAAATATATCAGTTAATTATTCACAAAGAATAAATCACACAGCCACAAGATCAACCAGGCTTTGATACCAATGTAGGAAAAAAAATAAAATTAGGGAGGGAGAGAGAACTGGCGTACGGGGGTTAATCCATGTTTGGATTCAGGTCTAAGCTCCAAAATAGTGCCCACACAATTATTAAACTACTAGAGCCTAAATGTGATTTGCACAGCAGATCACCTGAACCAGAAAGATGGTAGGAGAGAAGAGATTGCTAGAAAACTCAATAGCAGGGGCATGGAATAACTGAAGGAGGCAGCTCCTATTTATAGTGGTTTAGGGAGGCCACTAATTAGGAAACGTGTGCACTCTTTCTTGCTCTCCAAGATAGTAATTAAATTAATTGATTCTTAATTAATTTCCTAATTATGGTGACTTGTTCCTCAATTAACAAATCCATAATTATTACTGAATTATTCCCTAATCTGCAATTAATGCTGATTTTATTCTTATTTGATTAGACTACTTATATCCTAATCAAATAGTCCGCCCATCAAGGGCGGACTTGGACCCAAAGTCCAACAGAATCCCCTATTGTTTAGAGCGTATCCAAGGGGACATATGTAGGCCTATTTATCCACCATGTGGACCATTTAGATATTTTATGGTTTTAATAGATGCATCTACAAAATGGTCACATGTGTGTTTGTTGTCAACACATAATTTAGCATTTGCTAGATTACTCGCTCAAATAATTCGGCTAAGAGCACAATTTCCAGATCATTCAATTAAGACCATTCGTCTTGATAATGCTAGCGGGTTTTCATCTCAAGCTTTTAATGATTATTGCATGGTAACTGAAATAACAATAGAAAAATCTATTGCTCATGTTCACACTTAAAATGGTCTAGCAGAATCATTCATTAAACACCTCCAACTAATAGCTAGACCAATGCTTTTAAGAACAAAGCTTCCCATATCAGCTTAGGGGCATGCAATTTTACATGCGGCAGCAATTATACGCATCAGGCCAACAACTTATCATAAATTCTCCCCATTACAATTGGCCTTGGGTCAGGAGCCAAATATTTCCCATCTTAGAATTTTTTTTACGTGCAGTATTTGTTTATATTGCTCTACCACAATGCACAAAGATGGGACCTTAAAGGAGGTTAGGAATATATGTTAGTTATGCATCTCCTTCTATAATCAAATATTTAGAGTCTTTAATTGGAGATTTATTAATAGCACGTTTTGATGATTGCCATTTTGATGAGACAATTTTTCCAACATTAGGGGGAGATAATAAGCAGCTGAATAAAAAAATTACGTGGAAAACATTATCACTATCACATATAGATTGTCATACAATACAATGTGTTCTTGAAGTTCAAAAAATAATTCATTTGCAAAATATTGCAAATCAACTTTCAGATGCATTTACTGACCTTAAGATAATTACCAAATCTCACATTTCAGCTAAAAATGCTCCAATTAGAATTGATGTCCTAGTAGGACAACCATCAATTGTAAATGAAACTAAGCCACACTTAAAGTGTGATAGCCCAATTGGTTCCAAAGATAAAACTCCTTGAAAGATAAAGGGAGCGATTAACCAAGATAGTTAAGTTGAGGAAGCAGATATAACTAATCAAAAGACCCCAGAAGAGGTCCAGGTACCTAAAAATAATGAAGAGATCTTGATGAGTTATGTCTCTACGGGAAAAATATGGAACCGAGAAAGTATAGTTGTCAACAACGTATTTTCATATAATGTTGCCGTTGAAATAATTAATCAAAATGAGGATCATGAACCTAGGTCAGTTGAAGAATGTAGAAATATAAATGATTGGCCAAAATGAAAAGACGCAATTCAAGCAGAGTTAAATTCACTCTCAAAACGTGAATTTTTTGGACCTGTAGTCCAAATAACAAATGGTGTAAAGCTTGTTGGATAAAAATGGGTATTTGTGCAAAAACGAAATGAGCAAAATGAGGTTGTTAGATATAAAGCATGATTGGTAGCACAAGGATTTTCACAAAGACCCGACATTGATTATGAAGAGAAATATTCTCCTGTGGTGGATGCAATCACTTTACGGTATTTAATTAGTCTGGCAGTGAGCATAAAACTGGATATGCGTCTAATGGATGATGTTATAGCCTACTAATATGGTACTTTAGATACTGAAATTTACATGAAAATCCCTAAAGGATTCAAATTGCCAAAAGGGTTAAGAATTATTGAGAAAATTGTGCAATTCGTTTGTATAAATCTTTATATGGATTGAAACAATTTGGAAGAATGTGGTATAACCATCTTAGTGAATATTTGTTAAATTTCATCCAGTTTTAAATTTCACATTCCAAGCTTCAAAATAGACATATAACTTGTGTCATTTCGTTTTGTATGCTTGAAGTAATGACTGTCCAAAGATTAGGATTAAAACTGGAATCTATTTTGGAGCAATGTTGGATTTTGTGTGATTCTGTAATTGTGTGGTGATTTTTTGTAATGATCCATATTTTTCCTATGAATATGACTTAAATAGATTTTAATAGGCTTTTGGATCACCTCATTTCGATTTTTCTAGAATTAATTATGATTTTTTGAAGTTTTCTTGGCTGCAGGGCAAAACTTTCTTTGCACATTTTGCCCGTAGTCAAAAAATATTGGTTGCAGCCAAAAACCTTCTGTGCACGTTTTGGCTACAGCCAACCCCCATTTTCAGCATTTCGTGATTTTGAAAAATGGTTTCCAACTTAGTACTTCCCAATCCTTTAAGCATGTGTCTAGACTTCTAGTAACCACCTAAAGAGTGCAATGATAACCAACTTTAAGTGTTATAAAAGTGGGAATTTGGAATAAAGATTAATCCGTCATCCTTGATTTTGGTTTATAGGGTTCGATATTTGCCCTATGTATGAACAACTCGTGCCAGAGCACGCCAGGAAAGAACAATGTAGTGACTCTTTCTCTTATACTATATGTGATGTATTGTATGTGTGTTATATCATTGGTTTGTGATGATTTCGAATGCTGTAAAGCCTGTGGATATGTGAAAGCCGAAAGGCTATTTGTGGGCCGAAAGGCTATTTGTGAAGCCGAAAGGCTATGTGAGCTGTAAAGCTATATGTATGCACCACCACGTCAATAGTCCCTGAGTCGCTAACAACAGTTCGGGTAAGGATTGCGTGCCTTCCGAGAGGTAAAAGAGGATGAGGGTGGGGTGTGATGTTTATTGTTGCTGCTGCTTAGTGATTTACTTGCATGCTGTGTGATCATGTGTGGTATGAGTGATTTATTACTACTGTGATTCTCTTGAATCTCATTCTTTCCTTTAACTAACCTTCAGATAGGGCAAGCGGCTCCAAGGGAAAGGAGACGACCAAAGGCAGATAGTTCAAACATAGATTTTAGTTGGTTGTCATATTTGGATTGAGGATCATTGTACATTTTGTAAATAGTATTTTGGATACGGTTGTGTAATCCCCTAAATGGGAATGTTTGAACCCTTAGTATGTATATATACCAACCCAGGGATTGTTGGGATTTTTGTTATACACTCTTATATGTATAGATGTGATTTAACTGCACAGGGTAATTATATTCGAAATTTGAAATTGAGACCATGATAGGGAAAGAATTTTGAAAGAATTTGTGAAAACCCTACCGGAAGGAAGGGATTGAAATGAGTCTTATTTATCCATCGGTCTCTAAACCATTTTAATTACGCATTCTCGAATCATAATTATGGTTTTCGAAGCAGGGGTTACACTTGACCTTTTATTTTCTACATCCCATAACCTCTCTATTGAATAGCCTTTAGGAGTTTTCATGCCCATAACTCAAAGGTTACAATGTATGCACTCATGAGCATTAAAGTTTGCCATTTACTTTGTGTAACTCTTGGTTGTGGTTGAGGGACTATAAATAGAGCACCATGTACCACACTTTGGTTGCATTCAAATGAATAAAATATTGCTCTATCTTTCTCTCTAATTATATCTTCAATTCTTTTTTTACATATCTTGTATTTTCCCATTTTTATAACAATATCTTGTATTGTTAAAAACTTATTTTAATAATTCACATAAATTTCTCCCTAAATTTTCAAAATATGCTAAATAAAAAATATATTTTAGATGTTATATGGCCTTTTTCCAAACATAAAAATTTGCCCTTTTTCCTTTTATTTTTTTATGTTTTTAATAAACTTGTAAACCCAAAAATATATTTGCAACTAAAATATCCTTTTAATACGTTTACAGCAAAATCCATATAAGAATTTAATAATATTTAAGAAAAATATCCCTAATTTACTCAATTTAGCTATTATACTTGTAAATGTAAATTGTAAAAGTCACTTTTCACCGCATGAGTGTCATTGATATGTTGGGCAGCAATAAACTTATTTTAAATTACATGTGAAAAGTCAGAATAAAACAATAATAGTGGTCAATTTATTTTTTAGTATAATAAAATTTTCAATAAATATAGGCTAACGCTCCAGGCAAGTCCCACGTACACGCACAGCGAGACAAAGAAAAAGAAATCTGACAAAGACAAAAACAATTTATGCTAATAAATTATTATTAATATATTTTTTAAAATTTATAAACTGATTTTTTTCATACAAGAAAGTATAAAACAACTTCCCCAAGCCCCGCAATTCAACTGAGTGAAACTCTAATATAATATATAATATCCAGTTTGAGATATCGTCTTCTCAAACTAGAATCTTCCTAATTTTATGTTAATATATAATAATATCTTTCATGTTAAAACAACAGTTTATTAAGTTCAGTTCCTTCTTCTTAAGCAGTTGCGATTGGACCCAGATTCACATTTGATGCTTTGAAAGCTTCAAATCTTGGTTCTTTGGCATCGAACTTGAGCCTTGCGTAGAGATTCATGTAATCCTCAAACACAAATTTGGGGTACTCTTCAACGTTCTTCTCCTTCTCCACCAATGTCGGAGCTGGGTAGATCACAGCATCGCTTCCTGGATTGAAGAATGAAGCTATGGACATTCTGGTTCCATCGGTTTGTGCGATCACACGGTGCTCCACACTCTTGTACTTCCCATTTGTGATCACCTGTGTGTATTCATGGAAAACTTTGGTTGAGTTTTTGGAAGTTGCAGATAAGGTGTTCGATGAAATGTCTGGGAGGAATAAATCCCTTTTTTTTTAATGTTTTCTTGTGATTGTGAGTAATTCCTTGCTTTAACACTTTATTGTGTTTATGTGTTTGTGTTATCAGAGCGACATGAGAGTGGATGATTTAATTTTACCTCGAGCTGGTCGCCGAGGTTGACGACGATGGAGTGGTGCATTGGAGGCACATCGATCCACTGGCCGTCTTTGAGCAGCTGAAGGCCACTGACCTTGTCGTCCTGGAAGAGAAGGATGATGCCGCCGGCGTCGGTGTGGGGACGAAGACCCTTGACCAGCTCTGGTTTAGGACAAGGAGGGTAGTTTGCAACCTTGGTTCCAAAAGTTGGACCTCTTGATCCATAAAAGGCCTTCTTCAGGTAACCTTTCTCTAACCCAAGATTCTCACATAGCAAGTCTAGAAGCTCCTCTGCTAGCTTCTCTAACATTACAGCAAACTCCTTCATCACTTTCCTGCATCATAAATCATAATGAACAGTGGTTTATAGTTAGGCACTCAATATCAATCATAACCAAATCACATCAAGGTGTAGGAAGTATTTCTGTTCACATGGGGGACCTCTCTCTCTGTTTCTGGGGTCAATTATATTTGTTATTTGGTGAATTCTGTTTACACTTTCACATGGGAGATTCATAAATTCATAAAGGGCATGTGGGAAGTGGATTGAATGAATGAAGTTTTGTTATCTTATTATACCTGTACTCATCGGTCAGATCAGGGATCTCAGAAATGTTTGACTCGGGAAGATGACGCAAATGGAAGGTGCTTTCCCAATCCATGTCTTTGACCTCGGTTTGAACAGCTTCTAGCCCTTGGCTTGCCACTAATTCCTTGAACCTCTCTTCCATGCATTTCCTGTAGTGTTCTTTGGTCAACCTCTCCACAGCGTCCATGAAATCATGTGGTATTCCATGATTCACCAGCTACAGAGTTTTTGATTTGAAAGCCAAATCAGACAAAAACCCAACAAAACTGAAACAGAGATCTAAATCTAATAATAACTTTAAAAACAAAAAAGCCCAGAAAGTTCTGATATATATATATACACACACCTCAAAGAATCCCCAGTTTTCACAAGCGTCTTTGATCTTCTCCATGGTGATCTTACGCTCATCACCATTGAGCTTGTCCAAGCTAATAACTGGGAAGTTCAAGTTCTCCATCTCTCTAGGAACGCTTACTTTCTCTCTGTTTCTCTCTGTTTCTCTTTCTATCTCAATAGCTTACTATCTCAATGCAGATTAATGCTTCATGGGGTGGTATTTATAGGAGATGGTATGGGATTAGGACACAAATATTTGAGAATTATATAATATCTGATTAATATATATATATATATATTTTCATTTAATGTGGTTGAGTTTCACTACCCTTGTCCTAAACACAGCTAATATACATAGATAGCTTTGGTTGCGTTATGGAATTCGCTTATCATTTTGGTTTGCACTTGGTTAGAGGGTTAACCATTGTGTTTAGCTCTTTCAGTTTATTAGATTTGGATTCTCTAAATTTAATTTTGAACGTTTTATATTTGAGTTTTCTTTAAATAATGGTTTTTGAAATAAAAAATTATTTTTTAAAAAAATAATATTTTAGAGATCCTTTTAATTTTAGATTTTATATTTATTAAAATAATTTATATTAAAAAATATATATAATTTTAAAAACTCATATTTAGACCATTTAATTTTAAATCATGATTGGTTAGTCGAGCTAACACAGTGCTGTCAAGTCCGGGATTGGGGACGTGGGCCCCACTACTTGTGGCTGACTACCATTCTTGAAACTTTGACCCGGCGACTCAGAGAGAGAGAGAGATGGAGGGAGAGAGAGGGAGAGGGGCTGCCCCTATAGCGCATTTATTACGCATTCTTCATAAGTTTCCTTCTTCATCTCAACTTTTGTGTTTTCTGGGCTGAAAGTGATGCGGGGGAAGGGGCTGAGCAGCTTCACTTCCTTAACATGAACAAAATTCCCCACCTTTGATATTTTATCGAGTTTGCTTTTTGCATTTGAAAGTTTATTTTAATGTTCATATCGATCTTTCTATGGAAAATTCTTTTGTTTCATCTCATGGGGGGTTATTTTTTTTTATGGGTTCAAACTTCTTACACTTACAAAAATAAGTATTATATAATTTTTTGAAACATCTAACATGCTCAGTGTAAAATAAAAATAGGGTTAAGGTACAAATTTGCTTTGTAAGTTCTCTTTCAGGAGCAATGTTGTTTTGAGAATTTTTTCGAGTTTAATGTTGTTCCAAAAATTTCAAAATGTGGCAATGTTGTTCCATCTTGTTAAAAACTAATGTTAAAAAAAATTGTTAAGGGGCAAAATTGCTTTATTTGAAAACTTCCAGATTAACATTGATTCTGAATGAAAATTTTTGAAGCAAACTTAGCGTGTGCTCGGCAATTGTTACAAAACCTAGGTTTTGATTCAAAATCTAGGTTTGGTTGACGAACACTAATAATTTTTCCAAACCTAGGTTTTGAGATCGAAACCTATGTTTTGGGAAAAACTATTTTTTTCTACCTTTTTCTCTTGTGTAAGCCCCATACTCTGTCTTTCTTTTCTACTTTTTCTTTATGTGGGCCTCACCCTCTCTTTCTCTCATTGGTCATTTCTCATTTTGTGGGCCCCACATCATGAAAAAAAACTATTCTGATTATAATATCTAAACACTTTCATTTTATCAAAATCATTTTTTTCTCATAATCTATTCTGTTCAGAATCTATTCTCTAGAAACTATTCTTTAAAAGTTAATCCGAACACACCCATACTTTAACCCATGAAATAATTATTTATCTATAAATATATGTATTTATATATAATGGAAAAACACTGATAACTTATGCACTAGTCATGAACTATGCATAATACTATTTACCTTTCAGATTCAGTACAATGCATAGTACCCATACTAGTTTTTATTGGAAACTGACAATAACATTAAAAAATTAAAAATGAAATAAGAGTTGGGCGTTCAGAATATATTTGGAATAACAATAATCATATTCTTCTTTATCAATTTCTCTGTATAGATGAAGGTATAACTATCTGATACATAATCTTGTGTTTCTCTCTCTCTGAGGAGTAGTAGGGAGCTACTCTCTAGATTCTGGGTCGACTCATATTCATTTTGTTCTTGAATATTACTGTTTTTTAAAAATTTGAAATGGCTTTCAATTATTTTTGATGATGCACCATGTGTATGATATGTATTTTTAAGGGAAAAGGCCAAAGGTACAGGAAAAATAGGTTAAAAATGGAAAGCTTACTAAGAACAAATGCTTATGCACATTAATGAGTAACTGAACTTTATTAGGAAATTAGAAACAGCCATGAAGCTTCCCAAATAGTGATCATTTTAAAGACATCTTTTTTTTTCCCCTTCAATTTTGGACTTCTTCATATATTTATTCTTTTGCTGATGATGAAAAGTTCTCTTTTTTTGGTACCTCCCTTTTTGAAGAAGAATTTTCATTTGTAGTTTTGAAAATTATGGTATTTAAATTCAATTTGGATCGGCCAGTTAAACTAGTGAATCGGTGAACCATACCCTGACCGGTTCGGTAAAGAGTTTTGGATGGTTTGAATTTTTGTTTCCCCCTCCCTTTCTTGATCTTGAATGACTTCATTTTGAGTTGAGTGACAATAGTATCCCTTATATTTGTGTTTTAGTAACTCTTTTTCGTTGGATTATATTTTTCCGATCCTATTTATAAGTCAATTTTAGCACGTTTAACACATATCAAGAAAAACATTAAAATTTATTAACTTCACATTGAAATTTAACAACTCCAACTTTACCCATATTTAATATATATTACATTCCCATGGGAACAAAATCAATACATTAATAAATTATGGGTAAAATTGTATATTCATATAAAAATTTCTGTCTCTTCCCTATAAATAAGATAAGAAAAATTTCCTCTCTACTTTATAAATAAAATTTGAGGAATATGTGATTTATATGAACGTACCATTTTTATCCATATATATATATATATATATATATATATATGTATATATATTTAAAGATTACCTTTTTCATAGTTGTATATGAACCTTTTGTATATTCTGGTAAAATTATATCATTTAATTAAGATAGGTATCTCAATTGGTTCAATGACCGGTCTAATTTGTACCATATTTAAAATTAGCTTATACAAAGTTTATAATATTTTTATTCCTATAGAAGTAGCAATTATTATTTTTTCTTTAAAAGGTTAAACTTCTATCACTTGGAGACTCATCAGATTCAGAAGCATTACTATAATACGAAATAAATTTGAAATATTGAGAGTATACGTGTACGAATGCACTATAGACTTTTTATTTTGCCTTTGAGAGACATAAAGTACAATTATATGTGTTTTAAAAGGAATCTTTCACATGTTGTAGCTATCCACTTATCTGAAGCTATATGCTCCAAATTAGTGACAACCATCGTTTTACACAAATTTTGAATTGTTTATTTTTTAAAATTCATTTTTGAATGGTGAGCCGTCTTTTTACACAAGTATATATATAAGGACAACGAAGTATCGACTATCATGTGTCATTATTGAAGTATATTTTTCCATTTATGATCTCTCAACCACTGGCAAGGTACAATGAACTGAATTATGTGAGTGTTTTTGCTTTTGACTAGAAATTGTGTGTGTGTGTGTAAACATAAATAAATATGTAATGATATACTTTTTAGCTTTTTATAAGTGCTTCTTTACAAATTTTAAGACTGGTATGTGAGAGGAGTTTTATCTCAACTTGTGAAAAGGGGCTTTTAAAACTATAGTTTGACAGTTTCTCAAACACTAGCAAGGTACAAAGGACTGAATTATGTGAGTGTTTTTACTTTTGACCAGAAATTTTGTGTGTGTGTGTAAACATAAATAACTATGTAATGATACTTTTTAGCTTTTTATAAGTGCTTCTCTACAAATTTTAAGGTAGGTATGTGAGAGGAGTTTTATCTCGACTTGTGAAAAAGGGCTTTTAAAACTATAGTTTGACAGTTTCTCAAACACTAGCAAGGTACAATGAACTGAATTATGTGAGTGTTTTTACTTTTGACCCGAAATTTTGTGTGTGTGTAAACATAAATAAATATGTACTGATATACTTCTTAGCTTTTTATAAGTGCTTCTTTACAAATTTTAAGGTAAGTATGTGAGAGGAGTTTTATCTTGACTTGTGAAAAAGGGCTTTTAAAACTATAGTTTGACAGTTTCCCAAATAGACACCTAGTCAAATTCGATCGTTGTTAGGTCGAATTAATTATAGTTATGCAATATAGTCCCCCCGACCCCCCTTTCCTTTTTTCTTGTAATACTTAGATAGGATTTGGTAATATTGGCTCAAATTTAAGCATTATAAAATTCAATAAAAAATAACCCCCTTATTCAACTAATTTAGGGGTGGACTAGTTAAACTATAAAGTAGGCAAACTAAGTTCGAATTTCACCTTGCTCAAAAAGACTCATGGAAAGAGGCATCTTGGTTATAAAGCCTCGATCTAGATCAGTTGGATGCTCAGATACATGATAATAAATCTAAAGAAAGCATTGAACATCAGGTGGTTCAAAGGGTTATAAAACAGGGGTTCGACTTGCTTTTGTTTAGAACTTGTTTGGTATGAGGGATTTGAAGGAGAGTGGAAGATTTTTATTAGTTGAATTTAACAAGATTAGAGAAGAAGGGTTGAAATTTTTAAATTAATTTTCATGCTTTTTTATCTTTCATCTTTTCTTTATTAAAATTTTATAACCACATTTCTTCAATTTTTTAAAATTCAACTCATAAAAATTTTACTTTCCCTCCCCCTCCTCTCATAAGTTCCTTCCACTTGACCAAATCACCAGTGACAATGTGTTTTTTCTTATGCATAATTACAATATTTGATTTTTAATGTGATTGGTTTCAATTGACCAAAAAAAAAATCGGTTTCAATATATGTTTGGGTTTAATGAAAATAGTTGGTGTTTGTAGAGTTTTCTTCTATTTAGGGCTCGACGCGGTTCAAATTCAATTTCAAAATAAATATTTTGAAAAAGTTTTAGCTAGAATTGTTTGGTAAGAGGGGAAAACAAAGAAAGAAAAAGAAATGTAATCAAATGAATTGGTCCCATAATGTTTTTGTTTTTGTGTCTGTGTGTGTGTTGGGGGGGGGGGGGGTGGCTGTTTATATGCATGAATGTGTCCACACTTTTGTTCGTGGATTTGCACAGGAAATAAAGCCAAAAATAGAATGAGTCATAATTATTATTTGTAATATTATAAATAAATAGGGAAAGATTCCAAAGATGGTCAATACCTAGTTTTGTTCTTCAATAGCATAATCATTACATCTTTTGGCTATAAAAAAATAACTCAAAATTTACGATGCACAAAGATTAATGCTTTGATGTATTTAACTTAAATTAATTTGGCTTAATCACATGTCAATACCTAACAGTACACAACATTTTATTGAAAAATTGATTACATAAATAATTCCATTGATCTGATCCCGAAAATTACGTAAATTTTAATTGAAAATATTTATAATCACGAGTCCTGTACGTGAATATCATGTAATTGATGTGTAAACCCATATAATCACTATTGTCAAACTTTATTTTTTTATATTTCTAATTTACAAAATTGTGTCACCCTGCTTTTGAACTTAATTGTGTTACCTGCAAACTCAGTAAAACTTGTAAGCTCACTTACTGAGTATATCATTTTTGTATTTCTAACCTACCGTGTCAACTTAGTCGTGTTAATTGCAAACCTTGATTGAACTTGTGAGTGATTTGGTAACCTTAGTAAACTCAGCGCTTTTTCATTGAATTGAGCGAGTTGATTGAGTAAAACTCAGTTTACATAATAATGTGTATGTGAACTTGGTCTAAAGAAAAATAAAAAACCAAAAAATATAAACTAATATTAATAAAAAACCAACAGAGTATATATTTAGTGTCCAAAAATGCTTCAAATTATAATATTACCTCCAATAGGAGGATAATTATGCCTATAAAAAATATTAATACAAAAATGAGAAATATAAAAACTAAGTTGCCCTTATTTAAGGTTGTAAAATTGTGTCACGTTCTTCATAATCTTCTACTTTGTTCTATCACCACAACTTTTGCTCTTTGGATGAGAGTCGATTTGGCTCAAGAAGAAGAAGGAAAAAGAATGAAAGAGGAAGAAGAAAAGAGATAATGTGTCCAATAAAAAGAGAGAAAGTGCAAGTTTTGAAATATATTTAAAGCGTGTTGTTGTCAATTTTTTATTTAATTATTTAATCATATATCTCCAATACCTATTTATAGATAAAGATAAACTCTTGTGGCTTTATGATCCAAGTTTATATCCATGTCATGATTTAAGCGAACTCATAAGTTTAACAACCTAACCTTGCATATAACCCTTATGAATTACAATAAAGCAATAATCAATAATGCAATTGCATAATTTGAAAAACAATAAAATTATAATTGAATTGTGATTACAATCATAACTAACTAAATTATAGCATATTTTTTGACACATTAATCACCATCTCATACTATTAGGTCAAATTTAAGTATTATTAGATTTAATGATCAATTGATGTAGCTCCTACAATTTAGTTTCATCCCCAAGATACAAACTCTTGATCGTGTCTCTAAGGAGAATCGAGTTTTTCATTTTAATAATAAATTTAGAAACTTTATGTTATGTATATATTCCCCTTTCATATTTTGAAGAATTTATTGAAGCTCTTAGTTGAGAGATAATAAATTTTATTCATGGAATTGAGACTCAACCTAACTTGGGATGGTTGATTAGACCAATTAATCAGTAAATCAATGCCTTGACCGATCTGGTTAATAGTTTTGAATGGGTTGATTGATTGGGTTAGATTTTATATTTCTCTTTTCTCTTCTTGCTGAAGCGATGTCATTTTGAGTTTAGAAAGAAATAACATTTTGTCATATTTATGATTTAGTAACTTTGTTTTGTTGAATTATCGGTGGTTTCTAAATGAATGTTAAGTTTATCTGTGAATTAATACATTTTTTATTTAGATATTACTCTTTTGAGGGTTACATATGAATATTTTGTATATTTTAATTAAATTATATTATTTCCATCATAATTGAATTATTGATCCCGGTTCAATCACAATAAGACCATTAACCCTTAAACCATTGTTTCCGACAAGTTTAATGACCTATGTGATTTTCAGTACTTCTTGATCTTATCTAGGAGCAAATAACAACTAAGTACTCCCTCCGGTCCTAATTATAGGACAACATTTGAGAGTTGATCTTGGTCCTAATTATAGGACAAAGTTTTAATTTTTGTCAATTTCTTCCCAAAATACCCTCTATTAATACTTTTTCAATAATAATGAAACACAATAATAATTTTAAAATACGCATATGTATTCTATAAAGCGAGTTATAGGAAAATACCCCCCATTGTCAATTTCTTGTCATATGTGCTTGAGAAGGACACTTATAGGACAATGGTAGACTCATGTAGTATTTCTAAATCACCCTTATTAAATAAGAGCATTTTAGGGAAATAAATAAGATTAACTAATTTAACAACCATTCTTAATTTCTTCAAAGTTAGGTAAATATGTCTTATAATTAGGACCGGAGGGAGTACCTGTTAAGGATAAATTTAACGGTTATAAATTAAAGTAGTATAACGTGTGAGAAGATGGATGTGAAGCAACATGGTTAGGTAATTTCAGCCAAGAGTGATACTAGCTAACAAAAGTGGGCTCCAACGTTGGTGAGAGGGATAAGTAAAGACACTGAGGAGTGATGAGGACCACCATGAACACTACTTTTAGTAAAGTGTTTTACATGATCTTTTATTTTATAATATATATTTATTAATGTTTGATGGCCAATATAATATCGCCACAAAGTTGGAGAAATTATGTTTTGTGTATCTCCACGTATGAACTAACCACTTTTGATTGCACGTTCGGTGTCTTGTTCTAAACCTCTTTTTCTTTTAAAAAAATTAATTTAATTATTGAATTTTTATAAGAAAATGTTTAGGTATGATGAGTTGGGATTTGGACTTTGGAGCCAAAAGATGCCTCATCGTGTACGCGCTTAAAGATATATTGACATATTTATTTGGGGAAAATGATATCTCGAACCCTAACAAGGAAATTATTAAAATTTTAAATATTTATTTTTTTAAAAAAAGTTGTTAGTATATTGTATTAAAATTGTGAATTCTAATAGAGTCAGATTCAAAGGACTAAAATATTAATGCTTCACTAATAAGGATCCTACTTAACTGATGTTGTCCCTACTATTTATTTGAAAAGCACATCATGGTTTTAAAAATCGAGCTTAGTCAGAGGGTTTGACCGGTTGGATGATTTGATTCGCATTGCGACTCGGTTTATACTAGAAAACCATTTTCATGGTGCAGTTGGATTAGACAAAAGTTGAACCAGCATTGAGTCTGGACCTGAAAATTGAAATGATACCCTAATTAAACAGATTTTATAACATCTGACTGGTTTTGGTCATGATGGAAAAGTGGATGAAAAAATTTAAAAACCTATAGTAAAATTGACCCTTTTATAAAGCATTTATAATAATATGGTATTATTTCATTAAAAACTTCCTATGATGTTAGTATAACTTATTATAAATTTATTTCTTTATATGTATGATACGCTTATAATAATCTCATTAAATTTTTATTTAATTACTATATCATTTTTGGTCCACCAGTCTAACCAGTTAAATCATAAAAACCGAGGCTTTCCAGTTTGACGTCAAATCTAACTTTTGAAACATTGATTCTTTCATCATGTGCAACACTTGAAACCTTATTCTTTCATAGTATAAACTTAATTAGATCATCATCAACTAAATCAACTTTTATTTTTTTAATGAAATACTATATATATGATTTTACCAAACAAGATGTCAAATATATTAATGAACTATTTAACAAATCAATGAAATAGTCCGTCGTAATAAATATTTAACTAAATTTTGAATGTCAAATATATTAATAAAATATGAAAATTTTAAGAATCTATATTATTTATAAATTATATGAGCGATATGTTTTTTTTCCCCATAACCTCAAACAACATATGGAGGCCGACCAACTTTTTTTAAGATAAAAGCGAGGCAACTAGCCAACGATTCTGTATGCAATTCATACAGTACCGCTTTAAATTTGTTGGGGACAATTTTCTTTATCCCTCACTTTCTAGATAATGTGGTCCATACAGGACAATTTTTTTTTCCTATGAGAATGACTACACACAGTTTTTAAAGATAATCAAAGTGGATATTCCTACACACACTCAATTTTGGAGGTAGCCGCCTTTTTACTTTTAAAACAACAAAAAATTAAAGTTTTAAAGTTTGATTTGATCAATAATATTAAAATGTCGGTAACCAAAGTTTTAAAAGTTGGAGCAGATGACAAGTTGACAAAATTTAAAATAAAAGCAGTTGTTCAACTCAAAACAAAGATGAATGAAGGAAATCTAAAAATATGTTTACCTACTTAATAGAAAACATGAATTAAATGAAATAATGAAGACAAGAGAGGTGTTGGCATTAATTTTATACTCCCTCCGGTCCTAATTATAAGATAAAGTTGATTTTTTTGGTGAAATTAAGGAAACCAATTAAATTATTTTAGAGTGTTTATATTTTTAGTATTCTTAGATTATATATTAGTTTATTAGTCAAATTAATTAGTTTGGAGAAAACAATAAAAAAAATATTCTAAAGTAATTTAATTGGCTTCCTTAATTTCTCCAAAAAAGTCAACTTTGTCTTATAATTAGGACCGGAGGGAGTACATTACTTTTCAATATTGGCTAATGATCTTCATTCTGCTTCTTGCGCTATTTCCAGATTCGTTTTTGAGTTTTACTTCATTTTTCCATCCCTTTCTCTATTTATCTGACAGGGGTATTTTAAACTTTAGCTGTTTCCAATTTATTACAAAATGGTCCCATGGGATTTGAGAGTAATTTCAGGATTTCCTGTGACCATTTTTTTGTATATTGTTTTCCATGGGACTACAGTGTAATTCTCCCTTAAATTTAATATATGAATACACAGATTTATCTCTAATTTACTCTTTTGTATATTGTTATTTTCTTGGTACTCATTAATTATTAAATAGGGGTAAGTTGAAATGTAATAAATTTTAAGACATAATTAACGAGATTTAATGTTTTTTTATTGTAGTGAAACATGTTAGAAGTGTCTTATATATAAGATAAGAGAAGTACTATATAAATTATTAGTTCTTTTCATTATTACAAATTACAACTAACTTTTAACCTCGTTCCTAGAACAAAATAATCACATATATAATTATTTATACAATAATCACATATAATTATTTATAGAGCTATAAATTTACCCAATACTATCATGTAAAATTTAAATATTGCCGGGTTGAATTGAAATTAACTCTTCCTGTGTGAACTCTTTGTTCTTCCATCAAGAACAATTCAAGTTTGGTAAGAATATTTGTGATAATTTTTGGTTAAATATGAACCATTGAATGTGATTCCCCAGTGTAATATATATATATATATATATATATGTATGTATGTATGTATGTATATGTATATATCTATATAGTATGTATGTACGTATGTGTGTATTGATTTCCACTTCCACATCTTTTAAATCATTGTGAATTGTGTTTTCCTGGTACGGATAAATTCATAAGTGTTGGAATATACTAGTCCACCCTTGGTGGATTAGGGCCTAAGCCCGATTCAAGAGGGGCTTCATGGAGAGACACGGGTTATAAAGAGTGATACCCTTTGTGTCTTAAAGGTTACTTCTATTCCTATATAAATGTATGTTTAAGGGTTGTCTTTATTTCTATGTAACCGTACATTTAAGAGTTGCCTCTATTCCTATGTAACCGTATGTACACTATATATATAATGTGTGAGATTAAGGGAGTGAGTTAATGATGATATAATACACAATTCTCCCTCTAAAAAAAAGATTCTCTCATAAAAATGTTCGATCTTCGCTTCCTCTTTTTGATGTATTTACTGTGTAACGTGATCGGGGTCCGCATTAATGCTCCGGTTTCATGTGGGTACCTCAGCGAGTTAGTCGGATTCCAAGTATGCCCAAAATTCTTACAATAAGGATATCCATTTTGTCTATACAAGTTTTATGATCAATGTGTTCAAATGTCTGTCTTTGGGCAGGCAATTATCTGGGTGGTGTTATGACTAAAAGCTGATTTAAGAGGCTTCACCATATATACCACAAACTCACTTTCGTTTTAATTAAAAAAACAATATAATAATATAAAAAACTGTTACAATCATCGCTTTCAAAAGTTGCCACTTACGTGGATATGTCAATCTCATATATATCATAATCGCATTTACAAATCATGCATGAACCTAGCAGGCATAAATCATGCTGTTAAAACTCACCTAGGCTAGTCAGACGAATATTGAATCAGTAAATCAATCTCATGGCTAGAGGTGTGCAAGTTTTTCCTGTCCCGGTTTTCCCGTCCCAATCTCGAGCAAATCGGGACGGGATTTTTCCGTCCCGAAATTAAAGTTCGGGATCGGGAAATTTTTTTCGGGATCGGGAATGAGACTTCCCGATCCCGACCCCGAAAAAAAAAAATATATATATATATATATATATTATGTATAATTGTTTAAAATACTTAAGAAAGCAAGACCAAATACAAAATAAAATGTGAAAATTCTTAACACCCTCAAAGTAATATCTATTCTTTTAGTTAATTTAGTTAATTTCATTTACTATTTATTAAATAATTCTAATTTTGTGTTCTTGTCTTTGTGCTTTTTGTAGCTTAATCGACAAATTTAAGTATATATTGGACTAATGATATATTTGTATTAGACTAATTTGGTACAATATGATATTAGATAAATTATATATTTATACTAGACTAAAGAAAATAAAACAAAAAAATTAATATAAGAATTTAAAATAAAAGAAATTCGGGATCGGGAATGAAAATCACTCCCGAACCCTTCTCGGGATCGGGATCAGGAATGACATTTCCCGATCCCGATCCTGATCCCGAACACCCCTACTCATGGCTAGCCCTAGTCAAGAGTTTTGAATAGGTTGATCGGGTGATATTATTCTTTTTTTCCACCCCTTACTGAGCATGAAATGATATTATTTATAGTTAAAAAAATAGTAGTTTGTCAAATTTATACTTTTTTTTTTTATAGAAAAAGAGAAGACATAGCCCTACAGGCTCTATTCTACTAATTCAGTATAAATATATTAGTTCGCAACATCTTCCATGATCAGTCGTTTGACTTCATCCGGTTCTCTGTCAACCACAAGAAAATCCACCGTCATATTCCATGCTCTTTTTGTCAAGTAATCCGCCACCCTATTCGCCTCCCTACAACAATGTAGTATCTCCACATCCCAGTCACGTTCCAGCATCAATTGAATTTCTAAGATTAAAGTAGCATCATGATGTTCATCAGGTACCATTCCTTGAATAAGATCTAGTACTTCGCTGCAGTCACTCTCAACAATAATATGTCTAAATCTTCCTTCCCAAGCTAATTTCATACCCCACAAAATTCCCCAGGCCTCTGCTGTGATAATCGATCCGCTTCCAATCCTAAACATAAACCCTTGAATAAATCCGTTTTTTTCATCCCTTATCACCCCACCACAGGTACAGAATCCTGTCGCTTCATTCCTGGATCCATCTGTATTAATTTTAACCATCCCAGCAGGTGGAGGTCACCAACCCATACTTGTTGCGATATAAGACTTAGGTTGCATGTGGGTAGACATACCCCAAGATAACACCGAATCAGTACGTGCCAGTAACTCCTGTTTATTCCATTGTTTGTTGTTGAAGATACGGTCATTCCTTGCCAACCAAATATGCCTGCATAGAACCGTAAACCAATGTCGAAACTCGTAGCCATACACATGATCACGACGGCGTAAACACCATGTTAACCAAGTGTTTCTATCAGTTGAGCCAAAGAAATGCCAATGCCATGGACTAGGTAATGACTCACTCCATATATCTTTAACCATCACACAATCTCGAAGTACATGCATAATTGATTCAGTCTTGTCTTGAAAAATAGGGCACATCTCATTTATGTGGATTCCCCGTTGAGCTCGTGCCAAATTAGTCAGTAAACGACCATAAGCGCATAACCACAAAAACATTCTGTAACGTTGAGGGACCTTCAGCTTCCATATAAGCCTCCATCCGAACAAAGAACTGTTTTCACCTTACCCAGCTAACCTCTTGTACGCCGCTTTTAGTGCAAATTTACCATCAGATGTCCATCTCCAAATAAGAAAATAACTCAGTTTTGTTCTTTTGACAAAAAAAACTCAGTTTTGTTGGATTATATATCGTCTATATATAAATGTGCCCTTTAGTTGTGGATTAATACGTTTTTAAATTTCAATATTACTTTTATGGTTATACATGAATATTTTGTATATTTTAAATAAATCATATTATTTTAATTATGATTGAGTTGACCCCAATTGGACTACTAACCCTAAACGTTTTGCTTGATTAGTTTGACTGGTTTGCTTTTCAATATTTTGGTTTAAATATACATGGCAAAAAATTGATTCTTGAGAAACATTTTTGTTTAGGAAATAGTATTATTCTTAGATAGAATATTGAACATTTGAACTTAACAAAATTAATAAAATATTTGTGGCTTTGAAACATCTAGAATACGAATTTGTTATCTGAAAAATATTTTTTTTTGAATAAAATTAAATTATATGGGCATATATTTTGGATGGTGAGTTTTTCTTTAGAGTAGAATACTTTATATAGATTTAAAATGAGTTATACTATATATAGTTTATAACTAAGAAATTAAATGGGTAGTTAAATGGGTTGGGACCTTATAGCTCAAATGACATCAAGCATTTTGGTCCAAATTAAAAAAATGACATCCAGCATCTCTCTTAAGGCTTATTTGGTGTGAAGGGAGATTGCAGGTTTGAACGGGGCGCCTGAGTTAATAAAAAATTTATCGGTTTAATAAAAAATTTATCGGAGATCACTATCTGTCCTTGCGGGACAATGATTATTATAATTTAACCTGCCCATGTGCGGCGTTAGAAATATATACACACACACACACTATTGAAGAAGAACAGAAGGGAAATAAAAAGGATGAGTAAAAGGGAAATAAAAAGGAAGAGTAAGATATAATATTTGAACATCCTAAAATCTAAATAAATATTTAAAATTTAAAATATAGATATTTCTTTTTAAAAACAATATAGATAAAACATAATAAAATATGTGAAAATATTTACATAAAAAACGATGAAAAACATATATGGCTTATGAGAAATGCAATCCATACATTTTACATGATTATATTTTTAAACTTATTCAATAAATTTTTGGAAGACAGCTTGAAGAAATTAGCTCCATATATTATTTGCAAAACCACTAGTTAAAAACTTATATCTCTAATACAAAGCGCTTTAATCAATTGGTAAAGGGGTTGTTCCAGCTTAACTAATGATCTTATGTTTGAGCTTTGGGTATGCAACTGCGATAAATATTTGGAGGTAACGAGATGCCTCTCACAATGAGCGGCCTACATTCCCTCAAGCTGGGTTAGCCAGTTGCTTGCTGGTAGCGCAAGATACTGGTGGATTAATACAAAAAAACTTATATCACCAAATATTTTATTTGTTTTTCATTAGTTTACCTTAATATAAGTACTTGATGCATTTTCAATTATAATTCACGTCCTTTCTATTTTACAGGCAATACAATTTTGAATGAATTAATTAATACAAAATTTAGAGATAGAGAGATGGATCACACACACAAAAAATTGTGTTAATATATGATTTAATGAGTGATAGAATGGTAAGTATAAAAGAATATTCGTAAATGATCCCAACAAATGAACAAAATATCGTAGAGAATTTGTTCTGTTTGGGTGTTTTCTTTTAAGAGCTTGCACTGTGTCTTTTTCTGATTTTTAAAACCTACTTATTTATCTAAAAATAATTATGTAATATTGGCGTTTATATAAAGTTTGCCATACATGCTCTTTTTATCTCCCTATAACATACTATATTTGGTATTTATTTAAATGTATATCTTGAAATCAGAATTTTTATTTTGAATATTTTTTAAATAATATGGCTGAACTAAATAAAATATATATTTTTATGCCTCGGGCAGTAAAAAAGAGGTGTAAAGTATCATATACTTTTTCTTGAGGAAAAGCACTGCACCACAGTCCAGAGGAATTCCCCTTAATTAGGAAGTAATGCAACAACAATAATAATAACAACTCCTAACACTACTACAAAAAAGCTAATAAACAGCACTTATATTTATGAATACTATGATGCTTACCAAATGCTATAGCTTTCAACGCTGTAAAAGCAAGTTACGACATTTCATGAATTTCTAAAAGTGCCGTACCTAGCAACTTCTTTTATTTAAATTGAACCTCCTCCGGCACTTGAAGGTCACTCTACGGTGCTTCACGTTGAAACGCCATAGGAGGCCAAGTGGCCTCCTATGGCGCTTCTCTTGAAGCGCCAGAGGAGGCACTATACCTCCTCCGGCGCTTCAAGATGAAGTGTCGTAGGATAATATAATCTCCTACGACACTTCTCTAGAGAAGTGCTGTAGGAGGTGGAATTTCTTTTAATATTATTTTATGTAATTATTTTCTTTTCCTGAATGCAATTCATTAAATCCATAGTAATTCAAATCGAGAGGGAAAAAAAAGTTAAACAGAATGAAATAAACAAAGCAAAATAAAATGAAACAACACATAACTAATTCATAAAATGAGTATTACTTGTATGTATGGAATTACAGCATAATAACAAAATGTAATGTACAACTAATTTATAGAATAAACAACACATACAAGAATAGGCAAGAAACAACCTAACGTATGTACCTAGTATTAACTAATTGTCTGACCATATATTCACATCATTCCTCAATGATTTCATCCACTTGTTGGTCAGTCAATTGGTCATAACATTGATCTTCATAATGCTAGATAAAATTCATGCATAGAACAAATTAAAATCATTAAAAATCAAATAACTTAGACACTTGTCAATTAAATTTAATACATAGTATGAACTGCAAGTAAAAGAATTGAACTTACTTTCATAGGGATATAATTTAGATGATGATGAGTAACTACATCTTTTATAAATTTCATAATGTAATAACCGTAATCATTGTCGTTTGGTTCGAATGGGCAATGCAACAACACAAATAAATAGTAAAGTCAATTTTTGAAGAAAAAATTTGAATGATAAATTTGAGTAAATTCATAAATAAGCACCGCAATCTTCCTCTAGATATAGGCTTTGACTGGGTCTTTATGTGTATAATAGTTCAATCCAATGTTTCTTCGGTAAGCGGTCAGTGCACTTACAAAACAAGTAGTGACTAATTAATTTTGGTTATTTAATTATCACACATGTAACCCCCTCACTGTAATCACATTCGGATTATAAAGTTTAAGTGAACTAGAGACCAATAAGACAAAGTAATAAATTACAATCCCTCATCTAAGAGATGGGATTTCCTGAAAAACGGTTCAAAATCATAATTCATCCTGGTCTCACATTCACATTCGAATATAATTACTTGAGAAACCAAATCACATTAACAAACATTAGAGTACGTAACTAAAATCCCGACAAACCCCAGGTTACTTGCATATATACAACATGGGTTTAAAGTACCCAAAATGGGGATTACATATCCAAAATTTAACATTTTCATCTTATGCACAAATGGTAATCCCAAACCAAAATAGATAACCAACAACCACTAAAGTTTCAGAGTAATCCTAACTACTCCTGGTTGTTCGCTTCTCTTTCGAGCCACTCGCCCTGTCTGAACAGGTTAGTCATTTGGAAAGAGTGAGATTTTAAAGAATCCCAGTAGTAACAAATCATTCATACCACACGTAATCACATAGCATGTAAACAAATAATCACATAACAGCAACACACGAATCACACTCTACCCTCATCCCCTTTTACCGCCGGAAAGGCACACCGTCCTAACCCAAATTGTTGTTAGTGACTCAGGGACTGTTGGTGTGGTAGTGCATACAAATAGCCTTTCGGCCCACATAATCACATATATCATACCCTAACTTCATCCCCTTTTACTGCCGGGAAGGCACACAGCCCTTACACAAATCGTTGTTAGTGACTCAGGGACTATTGGTATAGCGGTGCTTTCACAATTTCACAAATATTGCAGCATACGAATCTATTACGAACCAATGATATAATACACATACAATGTATCACATAAGATATAAAGAAAGAGTCACTACCTGTATCTTTTCTGACTGGCTCCGGTACCATGGTCTCATGAGGGCGACAAATATCAAATCCTATACCAAATTAGGGACAACCGGTCAATTTCTTTTCCAAGTTCTTAATTTCATAATACTCTAAGTTTGTTATCATTTAGGACTCTTTAGGTGACTATTAGAGGCCTAAACATATGCCTAAAGGGTTGGAAGAAGCTACCTTGAAGACCCCTTTTCGAAAGGCAAAACAATGTTTTTAGGATGGATCACTCGAGTGAAGGCGACCTCACTCGAGTGATGAGACACTTGTGCCCGAGTGAGAACAGCTCTCACTCGCGAGTATTTTACAGTGAGCAACTACTACGACCAGAAAGTGCTCACATCACTCGAGCATGAAACTTTGCACTCAGGTGATGACTCCAAATATGCTCGAGTCCCCAAAAGTGCAACACAACGAGTGACAACCCGAGAGCACATGCAACCATCAGAGGAGCAAGCTCACTCAAGCATACCCTCCAATGCTCGGGTGAGACGATTGTGCTTGCAAGTGTCAGAGTATACTCTTGACAAATGACCAGCGAGTGACAACCCGAGAACAACCCTAACTCTGAACTCACATCATCACTCGAGTAGTCCTTTGCTCACTCGAGAAATCACCAACATCACTCGCGGTTACAGAAGTGCACTCGAGCTCTACTCATAAAACCCAGGCAAAACCTGAAGCAGAAAAAGGGAAAACCCACGCAACACTCGAGAATGATCTTCCCTCACTCGAGTGTTGTGCATCAGAGACCAGAAACACAGCAAATGACAGAAAAATACCAGATGGTTAAATCCAATCCCAATGGTTCCCAAACTTCTCACAAAGCTCAAACACACCTAACCATACCTAAGGAACACATTGGCAACTTCCAAAACACTCCAAAAACCCCTTTTTACCACAATTTATGCCTTTGGTCTCTATGACACACAATACCCCAATCTCATTCAACTTAAATCCAAACTTCCAGACTATATCCAATACTCAAATGACTTCACAATAGACCATTTCCAACATCAATCACAATGAAATTCATATATCCACAAATAGGCACAAACTAGGGAAAATTTCCAGATTTTTACAAACTTATCCAAAAATCACAAACATTATATCAAAATGCCCTAAAGGCTTATCTCTTCACTTTGCCCAATCCAGAATCTTGATTCTCAAATTTTCAATTTCGTCCAACTCACTAACCACCACCTTTCAAGATTCTGAAATCATCAAGTTGAACCTCTCAATGAGATGTACAACATTAGTGAAGTGGATTTGAGCTTACGAAGATCATTGCTTACCCAAAATCAAAGCTTTCCTTTCTCTTTCTTAGCTTGGTCGACGGAAATGGAAGGAAGAAGAGAGAGAAGATGATGAGATGAAGCAAATGATGATGAAGAAGTGCAATTCTTCCTTCCTTGCCCATACCCAACCGAATAGTAGAGAGAGAATGAGAGAAAAGTGATGTTTTGTCTCTTATGCCTCATCCAATGGTCTACACAATGCCACTTGTCATCATCATATTCACTCCCACCATGAGCTCACACAATCGCAAAGCCTAGGATTCCAACCCATGTGCAATGAATCTCAACCCTTGATCTCAAATACCACACATATTTATACCAAATTCACATTACATTAATTCCAAAAGTGTTTAATTACACTAATTATAATCAATTTCAGAGTCATTAGCCCTTAATCCCGAATTAGGATATTACAACACACACAAATATTTACACACACACACTCATCCACTTACTTATTGATTATAAACATCATATTAGGCCAATTCTCTGGATAACCAGCTATACTAGAGGATCCACATAGTAAATACAAGGGCTTTCAACGAACGCTAGATGGATAATAAGAAAAATCCAATGTCTCCTAAAATATTTTAAAAATTTTGCTTCAACAACAATATTATGGTAAAACTGAAAGAATAAAAAAACATACGTTATTAAAATATTGTCACAAATTACTTACCCCGGATTGTATGGAAAAAATAACATATTGGGGGTTGCTCTCCGTATGAAGATGTCCTTAAGATTGTTAGATTTTCCTTCCAAATCACTCCCCCTTTGCTGGCCAATAAGGTGTGGGTTGACAAATACAAATCTATGCACGACTAATGTTCCCACTAATAGATCGTCGTACAAGTGCCTTTATAGAAAACAAACAATGTCATTAAAATCAAAAATACAATTAAATGATGAATAATAACAAGAGTGATAGACAATGATGATAAAGTATCTAATCTACATATTGATGGCTGTCGCACTAACCCATCAATGAGTAATTACTTCGTTAAGTGCACTACCATCGACATGATCCTTTATCTTTGTGTGATAGATTTCACCATCGAAAGGTATTTCCTGACCTCCTTGGCTACTCAAATGTGGTGCCAACGATGCCAATTATTGGCGATATGAGCTCATTTGTCTGTTGCTTCTGTTGCTAGTTAAGGGTTGGGACTTCTGTTGGGTTGCTGAACAGTTTGAGCTTTTCCCACTCCCTTCAATTCTGGTTCCTTTATGCCAACCTGCAATCTATAAAAATTGTGAAATTAAATCATGTAGTTTTAGATGGAAGTGCACAAAAAAGTAGAAAGAATTGTAATTAACTACCTTTTGATATGACTCAATTAGACCTATTGGCCATGCAACATAACCACTGAAAACTTCTTTGACCATTGTATATTCATCCTAAGAAGGGATTGGTAGAAGGGGGTTATCGTTTGTGCATACATCAACCCTTACTTAGAGTATGTTTAGGAGCAACGATGAATTATGAAGTATATCATTGTCGGTGTTGTAGGCCGCGTCTACAGTAATTGCGTGCCTGAAAGACTCATCAGCATTCAACTTACACTCTGATTCACCCTATAAAACATTTAATTAATATATTCAGGTATACTACTGTATAACATAAGAAAAAATTAACTATAAAGCAAATTATTTACCAAAGGAATAGGGACTTTAGGGGTGGACGGACAACTATCCCTCGCATTTGTGCTGTCACATGTTAGACTAGGTGCTGGCCTAGACTACAGTAAGGCATTAAGTTAAGCCTTCAGTAACACATTTTGAAGTATATCATTGTCGGTGTTGTAGGCCGCGTCTACAGTAATTGCGTGCCTGAAAGACTCATCAGCATTCAACTTACACTCTGATTCACCCTATAAAACATTTAATTAATATATTCAGGTATACTAATGTATAACATAAGAAAAAATTAACTATAAAGCAAATTATTTACCAAAGGAATAGGGACTTTAGGGGTGGACGGACAACTATCCCTCGCATTTGTGCTGTCACATGTTATACTAGGTGCTGGCCTAGACTACAGTAAGGCATTAAGTTGAGCCTTCAGTAACACATTTTGCTCTTCCAGTAAAGGTGTGTGTGCACTTAACTACTGCTTGTAGTCAGCAATCTCCTCCTTTAGTTGTAAGAAGTCATTTTGATTGGATCGCTCTTGGGATCCAAAGTAAGATGTTTGGGTTACTGCAAAACCAGTAACCCAAACACGACCATCATACTCAGGATCTCCAAAGAGCTTTGATGAGCAAATTGTCACGACCAACATATCTAGCTGCTCTTGCATCATTGTACGCTATCATAAAAATAATTGCAATAATATTAGTTAGTATAAAAAAGAATAATTTAAGTAAAGGTAAATCTTTATTATATGTATAATCCACAACTTACACAATATTCCGCAACTTTTTTGGCTTGTTCGCTTGGAATGTCACCCTTTTTATTTGTGTAGCTGGTCGGCCATAAATCATGACGTGGTATATGTGTGACATCAGAATGTGAGTCTTCTATCTGCAAATCAAAGTTAGTTATAGTTAAAAATTAGTCATATAAATTATATTCATATGATATAATAATTAGTCCGATAAATGACGTGGCTTGCTCTAACATTGCATACGATACTGGTCCTTTCATATACCGGTATTGCATGTTTGACGCGTTTGCACGATTTTTCTCACTTTTTTTCTGTTGACATCCAAATGATTTACATCAGTAAATATTAATTACAAGTATTTTTTTTCCCCTTCAATTACAAGTATATTACTTGTACTCCATAAAGGCTAATAATATATTACCTAAAATTCTGCAGTAGTATGTGTGCTTACAAACTCATCCTAGTGCTCTTGTGTTATCATTCCATCGTACAACTGCGATGGTAAATGATTGATATTATCATTGTTGTCATGTAAGTAGAATTTGACAAGAATGGAACAAAATTCTCTCAAAAGTTTACCACATTTTCGTAGCACATATTTGTATTTATTTTTATCGTTCAAGAAACAAGACTGTAAGAAAAAAGCACACATGTTAGACTGTAATTTCATGAAACAAAACAACCAGAATAATAAAGTAAATACTGTTTGACCTTAGGGGAACCCAAGATGATATTAGAATAATGTTTCTTTCCCCTGTCTCCAATCTGAAACTGTGATGGGGACTCTTTCTCTGACAACAGTCCCACGGTAATTAATGAATATGCTAGCATTTGGTCCAACTGGATTTCCCTTTTCATTCCATTATAGATCTAACATAATGCCTTTACTCCTCATTTTGATCAATTTGGATATTACGGTCCTATCTTGAGCTACATGGGCCTCAAATGCTAGTTGGCCATCATTTTCAAGCTGGGGAACTTCATTTCCATTGTGTGGATCCATTTTCCTACAAGTTAAAAAAACAAAAAAAAACATCAGCGCATAGTGACAATAAAAAAATTGCTTGCCTCTTGCAATTTTGACTAGACAATAAAAAAAACATAATTTCCACATCAACAATTTGACAATAGTTGCTTGCCTCTTGCAGTATCTAATTACTTTTATGTTCTTCCATTTATTTTTTTTAAAAATCGGCAGCATAACGTCCTCAAATTTTACATTTTCAAAATATTAAACCAACCAATTAATCAACCAATCTATCAAGTCCAATCGAATACACAAAATCTAAGAGAATAGAATAATGACAAAGCAGCATGTGAAATTGTGGATAAATTGCACAATTTTAGCAACAATTTCCACATCAACAATAAAAAAACATAAAGACTTACAAGCTAAAAACTTCTGTAAGCTGAGATAGGGAACAAACATAGACTGGAGACCAAGCTTTAAGAAGACGGTTGAAACTTCAAATAAAAACCTAAAAAAAAATCATGAGCACAAATAAGATTCATGACAGATTTAAAAAAAAGAAAAGAAAACTTATGTTCTTAAACTTATATCTAAAAAAACTTACGAGATGGGCGAAACTTCTTGCAGGAGGTTCAGACAAAGCAAAGAACTTATGGGTGACCAAGCTTTGTACCGTAACGAAAGTGCGATGACCAAAATAGATCTGAAGAAATGCGCATGAGGAGACAAGAAAATCAAATAGGGGGACCGACGAAGCTTATAATTCCCACCGTTGAAGAGAGGAGTGAGTGGGGACAATGGATAATGAAAGGTAAAGTGGGGACCGAACGGAGATAATGTGGTGGACCAATTAGTTCTGGGAAATGGAGAGCTAGATGATGAGTGAGAAAAACGATAATGCAGGAAAAATTGAGGGATGTGAAATTTTATATCACCTTGTACGACACTTTCTTTTTAAGTGTTGTTCAAAGTGTTACCTTGTACGGCGGTTAAAGTAAAAGCGCTGACTAAGGTATACAACACCTATGACACTTCATTTAAAAGCGCTGTAGAATCCATTTATTATATATAAAAAAATAAATACGGAGCTATGGCGTTTGCATATGAAGCGCCGTTGCATCCTTATAAAAAATAAAAATTATCCAAAACTTTTCCAAACGTGTAATACAAAGTAAGTTTGACAAAAAAATATTGATATATAATAAGACAAATGAATAGTGATATTACATTAATATTATTATTATTATAACGTAAGACAAATATAATGAATAGTGATAAAGTAAGATTATTCACGTGAAAGTGAAGGAATGAATTATTCACATGAAAGTGAAGAAATGAAGCGTGACACACCCACACACACAACTGAACAGTGAAATTAATTACCAAGTTCTTAATTGACTTCTTGTTATTAAACAAAAAAAAGTTAAAATACAAAAAACAAATAATCTAAACCCCCCCCCAATAATGAAATATTTCTAAGGGAAAGCATTAGCAAATTAAATGGAAGAAGATATACTAAGACAATGCCAAAACCATATAAATTAAATGAGGAAGGAAGATAATGAAGCTTGCCTTAATTAACTTCAAACTTTCGGTAGAACTTATGGAGTGCCTTAACTAATCAACTTAGGTGCATGTCCTTAGCATATAATAGAGGAATAAACGTGATGAAGCTCGCCTTCTTTGGTCTCTCAATTAAATCAGTCTGATCTCTTGCTTTATTCTTGCTCAACTTGATTTGTACTATATATATATATATATATATATATATATAATATCTAAGGCAAGAGAATGTGGCCTTGCATGCAATGCGCATGGAAGCCAACAATGGCCTTGCAACCTTGGCAGGCTGCAAGGCCACAATGACTTGTCATTCGGTTGAGAACTTGGTCAAAGCGCCGGCTAAGGTTGAGCTTGGCTCGTACTTGTCTCTGTTGGCCGGTGCCTTCCAAGAAAGCATCGGCCAAGGTCTGCCGACAGCCATTGGCTGGTGCTTTCCTTGAAAGCGTCGACCAAGGTGTAGAATTTTTATTTTTTTTTATTTTTATTTGAACTCAAGAACAAAGCACGCAAGTGACTTTTTTTTTTATTGAACTTAGATATTACGAGCTTTTAATTCACGGACTTTATCATTTTGTCCTTTAATTTTTATTACCGAATCTTTTGGTTTAATATTACATTAATAACCACATCAGTAACTAAAAAATTACACTTTCAAATTAAGATTAATTAATTGGTTATAGTATTTGATCTAGAAATCCTACTTTCTCTTTCTATTTTTTTGGTCATCTTTTGAGTTCAATATAATAATGTCTTGAAATTTGATCTCTTTTGATTTACTACAACATGAGATTTTGAACAATAGTTACTCCCATCATTATCCATCACTTTATTTTTAAGCACCAAATAAGGTTTTTTTCAAATACAAAAAATGCTAAAAAATGATTCCAGCTACAACGCTTTCTTGAGAAGCGCCTTGGCTTTGGCTTTCGATTTTTTTAATAAATGTTTTCTATGACCCTTGTTTAGGAAAGTGACGCACAAGCCTAATACTAAGCTTTGATGCTTATATTAGGAAGCACCGTAGCTTCTGAACTGTAGGAAATATAAGAGGAGAGAGAGAACTAGCGTACCGGGGCGAATCCATGTTCAGATTCGGGTCAAAGCTCCAATGCTCCATAATAGTGCCCACACAATTATTAAACTACTAGAGCCTAATTGTGATTTGCACAGCAGATCACCAGAACAAGAAAGATGGTAGGAGAGAAGAGATTGCTAGAAAACTCAATAGCATGAGTGATTTGCAATTGAGGAGGCACACCCTATTTATAGTGGTTTAAAGTGGCCACTAATTAGGAAACGTATGCACTCCTTCTTGCCCACCAAGACAGTAATTAAATTAATTGATTCTCAGTTAATTTCCTAATTATGGTGACTTGTTCCTCAATTAACAATCCCATAATTAATACTGACTTATTGCCCAATCTATAATTAATACTGATTTTATTCTTATTTGATTAGGCTACTTTATCCTAATCAAATAGTCTGGCCCATTAAGGGCGGACTTGGACCCAAAGTCCAACATGAACTTGTTTTTTTTTTAAAAAAAAAAACTATTAGCTACGGCGATTCTTCAAAGAAGCGTCAAAAAAGGGGACGCTGTTAAATTCCTCTTTTGTAGTAGTGTAAATTCTTTTTTATTAAAAATAAAAGTGACAAATCGGTTATAATTAACTAATGTCTAATGGCTTTGTCTTTTGACGTGTAATAGTGGTCGAACGCCAGATAAAAGCTCTCACGTAATTTAATTTGTTGGGTGTTGAAACTTGAAAGTATTCAGGTCAGAAAACGAACAAAAAATAGCAAAGTTTATATTTCTAAAATTAGTTAGATAGGTAATAGTCACTTTCCGTCCTTGCTCATAATTAATTGACATTATTAATATTATTATTTGAGCTGCCCATGTGCTGCTTAAAATTATATATATATACATATATTGTATACAAAAAAAAATTATATATACATATGTGTGTGTATTCAGATGTCAACGAATTTATATGTCATGTGTGAAGTTGATTAAATGAATTTGGAATAAAATTTTAATAATAGGTTGGCGTTCAATGAAAGATTGTAGTAGTAATTCATTCGATACATGACATTTTCGTGTATGATTTTTGTTCAAATCATGTACGTGGTGTCTATTCTGATAAATTTTTTAAGTAAAAATATACATTTGATTTTTAATTTGATCACTATTATACATGGTATAAATCTAGTTCATAATAAAAAAAATACTGTACTTTTAATTGTGGAAATAATTTGATTTTCCTTAAGTAAATTAAAATTAAGAACTTGAATTTTGTGATTTGCTCAAAAAAAAAAAACTTGCATTTTGTGGATAAAAATTATGTTCAAAGAGCTTTTTTATTTAATCAAGAATTTTTCCTTTTGAGTGTAATATCTTGAATTTTGGGATTGGGGGCTTGGGAATAAGTCTGAATTAAGTAAATTGCTAAGCCCCGGTTTAGCAGGTGTTCCAAATTTATTCCCTAATATTTCTTACATCTTTGAGGTATTAAAGGGAATAAAATAGTGAATGAAAGAGTATGATAAATTTGTATACAAAAATGGTACTTGTAACCTAATGGAATAATTAATAAAGTAGTTAGGAGTAGAAAGGAACGCGTCTGAGGAGCCGAAACCGAAAAACCCCAATTTTCCCCGGAGTACTTGAGAATTTTGGCTAGGGATGTTAAAGGGCTTTAGGGTTGGATTTTCAATGATTTGATGATTCCATTGAGTTCAAGAGGAAAAATTAAGTGGAATTACAATTTGTCACTTTTTCGGAAAAGCCCGAAAAAGCATATTTACGAAAACGCCCCTGAAACTTTGAAATAAGGGTTGTCATGGGTATTTTTTTAATTTGACAATGAATTTGGTAATTCCAAGTTTTGAAATGGATTCCTTAGGTGAAAATATGTAAGAATAGCCCATGTCGAAATTTCGGGAAAAGTAAAATCGAATCGGGTATAACGAGGCCTGGTTGGGGTCCCGGGGACAATTTGGGAAATTTTCACAATAGACTCATATAATTCCCAGAAACACTATAGAAGAGTCTAAATGGTACATTTGGAATTGTAGGATCGAGTGGAGAACTGAGTAGTGACACGCAAATCGAGGCATTTACCTCTCAATGTTTCAAGGCGGAAAAGGGTTAAGGTAAGGAATATTTACCTCTTCTGCGTGTATTTGATATATTGTGCTTGTGTATTGATGCATGTTATTGCTTTGCTTGATTATGTGAAACATATATGAATGATTGAAGCTCTGTTTCTATTTATGTTATGACCATAAGTATGTTGTTTGAAACATTGAGCACACATATATGTCATTATGTGAGCATGAGTTATTTAATACAGCATGTCATTCATTAAGCACTTATCTTACATACATATTGGTATTGTTTTCCTATTGAGATTCTCTCGAATCTCACTCTCCCCTACCAACAATTTAGATAGGAGGAGACAAAAAATATGTTGAGAACAAGGAAGAAAACCATACGAGGGGATTGTAGTAGTGGAACAAAGACGAGAAAATTGTCTCCGTTTCACTGGAATTGGTTTAGATACCCTAGAGCCGTATGCGGCTACAAGGTTTGTAAATATTCTATGCGAACCACTATGGGAAATTTCTGTAATCATGAACATATTATCAGTATATTTATGCTATTCTTGTGTTGTCCATCTAACCGCATATCATTTTCTACGAATACTCTGGTAAATGTGAAATTAAAATAAAGGCGTGACATGAGGCATGGAATGCAAAGGATTTTCGTCTCTCCCAACAAGTGCTTTTTCCGATATTCAAACTTGTATTCTTCTTCTTAGATGAAACTGCTTATCACATCAACTAACAACTTATTGATTAGAAGAGTTTCTTTTAAGAGAGTTTGAAAATATATGACTTGACAATACGAATATTGTACAATTGTCTAACTATAATTTAATGGTTTTTCTATGCTATAGGCTATATTTTTAAATAGAGGGTTAATGTGTAAATTTGTTTTTGAAAGTTTTCATTCAGGATTATTAGTGTTATCCCGAAAATTTTTTTAGGTTCATGATAGTGTCTCATCTCATTAAAAAATAATGTAGACTATTAAAAAATTGATGTTGTCGATTTACATTTTTAACAATAAGGGGCAACATTACTTTATTTTAATATTTTTTGGTCAATCTTGAATCTAAAAAAAATTTCGGGTAACATTACTCTTAAGTAAAAACTTAGGGAGTGTATTTGTACCTTAACCATTTAAAAAGGTAAATACGATGTGGTAGAAGCTAATTGAGAGCATGAAAATTGAGAATATAATTTTATCTTTTTGAAATTTTTGAACCACTATTTTTCTTTTAATTTTATTATCATTCTTTAATTTCAAGGTCCTTGTTTGTCATTGATGGTTTCTATATTATTCAGGTCCCAAAGTGTCATTCTCCCTTTAATCAATGATGAGATAATAAGAATAAAAGAATATTTTGAAATGTGCGAGTAGTAGTGTTCCTCTATTTTTTTTATCAATAGTAGTGTTCCTCTGTTATTGAACAGACACTCATATTACGTTGTCGCGTCGCAAGAGCCAATTAAATCTGTCCCTTGGATTGATCCAAACCATATATATAATTTAGAGAAAATCATTGACAGGTCCTAAAGATCCAAAAAAAATCTTTAAAAAGTCTCAACCCAAATTTCTAAATAAAAAATGTCTTTAAGGACTTTTGTGTGATTAATTAGCAATATGAAACAACTAACTTACCCCCAATGAATTAAAAAAGGAAAGGCACAAGAGGAGGAGGGCTGTCACATTTTTTCTCATTAAGGCACACGAGAAAGAGAAAACGGAGGAAGCCTACGGTGGTTGTAGCTGCAACATTGAAGGGATTTAGTGTGGTGTTCATGTCCTAGGAAAAGGTTAGATTTTGCAGCCTTAATCTATTGTTAGAGAGCGTGAACAGTGATTCCAAGAGCTTTTTTATTTTTTATTTTTTTGCTATGTGTGTTGGTTGCATTGAGATTGAGATGTCAGTCAAAGGTTGGAGCTTGGGCTCAATAGTAGACTATATGCTAAGAGATAGGTAAGTAATGCTAAGATTTTGGTAAAGATATGATCTTGACCATTGAAGTTGGATTTCACCGTGGTTGGGTTATGTGAATAAAATTATGCTATGTTTTTAGGGAAGGTAACAGAGGGATTGCTTTGTTTTAAATGGGAATGGTTGAATATGATGGTGGTTTGTTTGCTGACAAAACGCTGATATGATATTAAAAAAAGTATTGTTAATGCGTGCAGTTGTAGTTGTTAATATTGCTATTGTAATTGTTAATACAGAACCTGTACTCTATTTTTAGGCAATATAATAGAGGGATTGCTCTATTTTTGGGCAAGATAATAGAGGGAATGCTCTGTTTTAAGTGGGAATTGTTAAATGTGATGGTGGTTTATTCGATTACAAAATACTGATATGATATGAAAAAAGTGTTGTTAATATGTGCAATTGTAGTTACTAATATTGTTGTGGCAGTTGTTAATACAAAGTTTATGTTATAGATTGTCAAAAAAAATGGCAAGTAGTTCGGGGAATAATTTATTATGTTTCTTTCATGTGGAAGGGAAGTTTTTAAATGGTGGAGAAGATGAAAATAACTCATGGACTTGTAAAAATGGTGGAGAAGATGAAATACAATATGTTGTCAAAATAACTCATGGACTTGTCAAAATAGACACAAGAAGTTGTTAAAATTTTGATGAGCAGTTGTCAAATAAGGGACTTTTGAAATTTGTAAATACCTCGGTGAGTGAAAATGATATTTTCAAAATGACTCATGGAATTGTCAAAATAGGCATAAGAAGTTGTTAAAATTATGATAAGCAGTTGTCAAATTAGGGACTTGTGAAATTTGTAAATACCTTGGTGAGTGAAAATGATGTTGTCGAAATGGCTCATAGACTTGTCAAAATATGCACAAAAAGTTGTTAAAATTATGATAAGCATTTGTCAAATTAGAAACTTGTGAAATTTGTAAATATCTTGGTGAGTGAAAATGATGTTGTCAAAATGACTCATGAACCTGTCAAAGTAAGCACAAGAAGTTGTTAAAATTCTGATAAGTAATTCTCAAATTAGGGACTTGTGAAATTTGTAAATACCTCAGTGAATGAAAATGATATTGTCAAAATGACTCATGAACTTGTCAAAATAGGCACAAGAAGTTGTTAAAATTCTGATAACAAGTTATCAAATTGGGGACTTGTGAAATTTGTAAATACCTTGGTGAGTGAAAATGATGTCAAAATGACTCATAGACTTGTCAAAATAGGCACAAGAAGTTGTTAAAATTCTGATAAGCAGTTGTCAAATTAGGGACTTGTGAAATTTATAAATACCTCGGTGAGTGAAAATGATGTTGTCAAAATGACTCATGAACTTATCAAAAATAAGCACAAGAAGTTGTTAAAATTCTGATAAGCAGTTGTCAAATTAGGAATGGTGAAATTTGTAAATACCAATGATGTTGCCAAAATGACTCATGGAATTGTCAAAATAGGCATAAGAAGTTGTTAAAATTATGATAAACAGTTATGACAGCTGAGACCTGTGAAACTAATAAAGTCCTCGGGGTATGAAAATGCATTTGTGAAAATGACTTATGGACTTGTAAAAATGTCACAAGAAGTTGTTAAAAACCAAAGAAGCAGTTGTAAAAGCTCGGACCTGTGAAACTGATAAACTTCTCAGGATATGACAATGCAGTTGTGAAATAACTCATGGACTTGTAAAAATGGCACAAGAAGTTGTTAAAAACCAAAGAAGCAGTTGTGAAAGTTGAGACCTATGAAACTGAAAAATTCCTTGAGGTATCAAAATGCAGTTGTGAAAATGATTCATGGACTTGTGAAAATGGCAGAAGAGCTTGTTAACAACCAAATAAGTAGTTGTTCAAGCTGGGGATTCAGAGGAGCGATGGGGGTTGGGGGTTTGGAGGAGCGACAAAGGCTCAGGGTTCGGGGGAGCGATGGAGGTTGGGGGTTCGGAGGAGCGATGGACGTTGGGGGTTCGGAGCAGTGATGGATGAACGGACGAGCAAAGGACGCAATGAATGAGAGGGGAAGATACAGATTGAAGCTTGCAAAGAAAAATTTGAAGATTGTTTTGAAGACACACTGTTTTAAATTATAAGGGCAACATAGTCATTTCACATTCCCACTTAATCACATTTCAGTCCCTAGGGACCCTGTTGGTAAAAGAATTTGGATTGGGTCCTTTTTGTGGTTCTTTTGGGTCCTTGGGACTTGTCAGTGGTTTTCCCTATAATTTGTATAAATTATATATTCTTTTTTCCAATTTTTTATTTTTGAATAATATTTTATTTTGATGTAAAATATTTGATTTGTATTGAATTTTGTGTTTTATTATCTAGTAAAATAATTTTTTTGCTAAATCCTATTTTTATAATTTCAAAATTTTACTAGATAATGTTCTTACAATTCATTTTTCTATGCAAGAAGGATTTTTAATTATAAAATAATTTACTAACGCTATAATTATATTCAATGTATTATGCAGAATAATCGTTTTCTAGATTGATTTTGGATCATCATTTATAATCTGAACTAACATGTTCATTGATTTTGAATTATTATTATATTTATTCAGTATGAATCATCTTGTTCATTGAATATAAAGATTTTTTTTTTGTTTTATCAATTTATCATAAGCCCTTTTTTAATTTAATTTAATCAAGGTTCCCGCTGTTAGACTTGAGACTAATCTAGTTTAAAGTGCACTTACCACTTTAACCAATGACCAATGTTTTAAAAGTCGGACTAGACATTAAGCCGAAAAAAGCGAGTGGGTCTCAATTCTTTAAGTCGGATCGGTTTAACCGTCAGTCAGATTGTTTAAATAAAATTAAATAAAAATAATATTATATATACATTTGCCAAAGAAAATTGTACAAGCATAATAACATAAATATAAAGTGATAAATATAAAATATTTTGGTAACACCTAACCATATTAGGTATAGTTACATGATTGAAGTATAAAATTAAAATCCAGCTCATCTTTGCATTTTGGATGGGAAAAATTACTAACAAGTAATTAAAAGTAATATAAACATGAAGAAGTCTTAGATAAAAACTATGATGGTACTAAAAAGAAGAGAAAATTTTCAACCAAATTTGAATTAATTTACACATAAGTTTTGTTATATAATAGTAGGCATTGCAAAGTAGAATAACACTCTTTTAATTTATAAGAAAATAGAAAGGTGATACTTTTTTAATTATTAAAAATAATTTGAATGTGAAATACAACTATTTCGTTAAAAATAGTTACCAGTATAAGGCTCTGCTTTGTCCCTTTGGGTCTCGAGTTTGAGTCTTAAAAGAGACATTTGTATTAGGAGGAGTTACCAGGAACACCGAATCCAATACTGGACGATAACATAAAAAAGTGATTTTTTTTTAATCTCAAAAACATTTGAAACAGATTCACATTAGTCGAGGAAAAGTCATATCTCAAGCCTGAAAAGAAGAAAACTTAAGCGGCTACATATCAGGTCCCTTCTTTTATCCAAGTAAGGGTCAAGGAGCAAACTTACCAACAAAGTTTTAAGAAAGGAACGTCTGACATAATTATGTTTTAAAGGGGCAAAAATACACATAGAGTTTTAAAAGTGGAGCATCCAGCACAAAACCGTTAAATTTAACCTAACGTCGTTAAACTATAAGAGAAGAAAACTACTAACGAAGTTAGGTCAAATTTAAAGGTTTTGTGCTGGATGCTTCATTTTTAAAACCTTATATGTATTTTTGCCTCCTTTAAAATATAATTGTGCCAGACGCTCTTTTCTTAAAACTTTATTGGTAAATTTGCTTCTTAACCCTCCAAAGAATATTAAGATAGTGCACTCTTTTATTCATTGGTCAATGGGTAATTACATGCTTCCCCTGCCAAAATAAAATGTCTGCCTCTATTACTTTTGTCCAAGGGCATGTTTGGTTTGGGGTTTTTCTAGATTAAGTGAGGGTTGAAAACTAAAAAATCTTGTTTAGTTGGAAGTAGGGAGGCAAGGGGAGGTAAAAATTTGTTGTCTTGTAGTGTCACCTCCCCTCCTTCGTGAAAGCTCTAGATTTGGGGTTTTTTTTAGATAAGATATAATTTGTGTTCTATTGTAACTATATTGCCCATGACAATTTTTCAATATTCCAACATTATCCTCACCATTATTAACCCTTTTCCCCTCTGCCATTTGTCGATTTCCCATTCCTAGTCGTCTTGCGCGTTTGTTACTCCAGCATCTACTCTGGCCGCTCCTCCAAGCTCACTGCCCATCCATTTCTCTCATAGATCACGAAATGTCGCCCGCGCATGGAAGGTGGAAATGGCCCCAGGTCCAGTGACATTGAGTGTGAAGAAGATTGAAGAGTCATCACCGTTGTTGAGTATGAAATAGAAGTCTGATTAGAGGGGCATGAGTTTGGGGCCGTTGGAGGTCTTTGCCATAGCAAGATTCTGACTGCCGGGAAAGCTGGAAATGACCCCTAATATGGCGGATAACCTTTGCCACAACAATTAGTGAAAGGATAATCTTTGGCTGATCCTGATTTATAGTGTAAATATAGTAAATGTATTCCTTCTGTTTCTAATGATGATCTTTTATATAAGAATCCATTATCTGTAAATGTTGACCATTTCACTTAATTGAACATCCCCTGTTGTTTCTATATTTTTCAAATTTATAGTCCAGCATCTCTCATTCTTTCTTCAAAAATAAAAACCCAACTGCGCCGCTCTCTTTTTGTTTGTCAACTCGAGTTCAATTATATTATCCTCCTATTACAAGTGGTTCTTGTTGTTGTTATATTTCTTTCTTTTTTATTTATTTTTCTGTCCGATCGACATCTCCTCTTCTTTTTCTCGGACATTGGCTTTTCGTCCAAGTCTATTTTTGTGCTAAAAGATGATGACTCTCAAGAAGTTCTTAGACAGTCTAGTTATTGAATATTTGAAACGGTTCCTAACTCAAAAACGGATCCTGGTTGAAAAGCAGCCAAACAACAGCTCATTCTAGTCTAAACTTCCAAACGGCTTTCGCCTGAAAGATGAGCCATCCGTAACTCCTGCCGATGGTCTAGTTGACTGGACCATCTATCCGGTCCGGCTTGGGTTTCAATTAATTGCCAACAATTTGTTGGTTTATTATGTGAGTACTTAATAAAATATTAGTTTATACTACTAGTAGAATATATTTCACGTCTATTACCATATATATATATATATAAAGTGACTTTGTGAAAGTGAAATGCCTTTTAAACCCTTGAATACAACTAATGTTGAGAAATAAAAAAAGGAGAACAAATATATTCTAAATATAAAAGCTAGTTATAGGATATACTTTATTGATTATAAATTAAAGACTTCAAACCACTTTGTCCTACAATTTTAAAAGTTTTTCTTCAAACTATAACTATTGGTTATTGAACATACCACTCTAGCCCTTTTTTAAGTCCAGTTTTTAGGGGGAAAAAAACTAGTCCTTATTATAAGTCTACTAAGAGAATAATTAATAATAATATTATAATTTTGCCCTATTAAATGTAATGAAAAAATGAGTTAGGTTTAAATACGTTATTGATCTTATACTTAATCTTCATTTTGATCTTGGTCTTTATAATTTGTCTCCATCTAAAACATTGGCCCTGTAATATTACAAGGACTAGGAGGGAGGGTAAATGGTATCAATTCTGCCTACATATCAATAACGTCGTTTTCAAATGCTGATTTGGCACGGACTTGGCAAGTTAGGGTTAGGGACAAGTTGCTTACTTGGATATGTGAGCTTTTTTAAAAAAAGAAAAGAAGAAGGGAAAAAAGCATAAGAAAAACCAGGCACCGGAGTACAGAAAAAGCAAATGGAAGTTAGAGTAAAAGGGGCAATTGGGCAAAGGGTTTGATCAAAAAAAAAAAAAAAGCAAACAGTTAGCGCAACGATGACCCACAGCACTGGGAAAGTCCTAAATTGTAATGTATTAAAAACCGAACTGGACCGGCCGGTTCAAACTGAAAATCCTATGAACCGGTCGCCGGACCGGTCCGGTTGAGGTCAAAAAACCGGGGTCTAACTGACCCGGTCTGAACCGGTCCAACCCGGGGTGAACCGGAGTAACCCGGAGTAACCTGTGGTGAACCGCTTTGCCCCTTTTTTTTAATTTTTTAAAATTTTTTATATCCCAAACGACGTCATTTTATCTTTTTTTATAATTATTTCTTTGAAATAATTTGATTTGCAAGGAGTTTTAAAAGTATTGTGGAATATTTTTGTTGTTTTGCACTGGTTGGAGTAAAATCCTTATATACTTAATGATATTTTTGTGGGTATTAGGTTCACGAGGTTATATTTGATTATTGGTTGGAAAAAAAAACTCTTATGTAGTTTTTTAAATGGTATATATGAACATTTAAATTATATTTTTTTTAATTAACCCCGGTTTGACTCCCAGTCTAACCCCCGGGTTGACCCCGGTCTAAACCGCTGACCCTTGACCCAGTGTCTCGACCGATTTAATGTCCGGTCCGGTTTTCAGTACCTTGCTAAATTGCCGTTACCTTGTTGAGAAGGATGAGAGTGAAGGTTGAGAATATAATTTATAAATGAAGATAAAATTGAAAAAATGTATCAATGTAGGGTATATTTAATGAATAAACTAACTTTTCATCGTATGTAAGAATTAAGCAAATTGGATTTATAAAGAGGACTACAATGGTATTTAGGAAACCTTTATTAAGGGGTATTTCAAGACAAATTAATGAAGAGGTTATTTTAGAAAAAATCAACAAGTTTTTTTTTTACAAATAATTAACTTAATTAATTTTCTTATTTTTCTAAATTATTTATCTATCTTTTACATTAAAGAGAGGAGGACATATATATTTCTGTACCACAATACGAGAATTTTTTTACATTGTTTAAAGGGTTACAGTGCAAATTTACTTTGGAAGTTTTTACTGATGAGCAATGTTACCCCAAAAGTTCTTTTTTAGGTTCAATGTCACTTTAAAAGTTTCAAAATATAATAATATTGCCCCATAGCGTTAAAAATCTAACTTGACCATTAAAAAAATGACGACGACCAATGACTTTTTAACAGTAAGGAGCAACATTGCTCCATTTTAACACTTTTGAGGCAACATTGAATCTAAAAAAAACTTCCGGGATAACATTGCTCCTCAGCAAAAACTTCTTGGGCTTATATTTAGTACTTGACTGTGCTTCGAACAGAATTAGCTCTAATAGGAGGATGCCTTTGCCTAGTTAAAAAAAAACACTTCTGCAATAAATTTACACCTTAATCCTAGTTTAAACCAAACATTGCTTTAATGCATGGTTGGAAAAAAAATCCTTGTGATAATTTAATAATAAAAGCTTATAAAATTGTAATATTTTTTAATAAAAATTCAATAATTTACTCAATAATATTACTAAAAACTAATTTTTTTCCGGGAACAAGCATTTTTATTAAGAAATAAGATTACGATAAGTCCATAAAACATAAAAAAACCAAGTCCCAAATAACACAAAACCCTTATCTCAAAGAAAATAAAGAAAAAACAATGCCATCAAGATATAAACCATAACCCAAATTAAAAACACACGAAGCTAGCCATGTGCACCACCAAAATAATGGACATAAAAACTCCGGTAAACGCTCGTTGGAACAAGGGATATGGTTCATTGAATTTCCCTATCCATCCCATCCCATTTTTTATCACTATAGATTCGTGAATATATAGCACTCAATAAATAATGATTACAGCGAATAAACATAATATATGTCAAGATGGATGTCACATAAGAATATATAATGTTAAAACTTAAGGGTTAAATAAAACATAACGGTTTATTGAATCACATAAATGACGATTCATATAAAACAATCGTCATGTAACAATTACAAATGATTTGTCCTCCAACCTGATATTAATGAAAACAAAAACATAACGGTCATAATTATTAATTGCCATATGTTTGTAACAAAAATGAGAGTTCTTACGAAACAATCGTTGTGTAACACTTACAAGCCATTTGTCTTTGAACCTTATGTCAGCGGAAATAAAAACATAACTGTTATAACAATTGAGCGTAAAGTATAAATGACAAAAATAATATTTCATAAGAAACAACCATCATGTAAAAAATAAATTTAGAAAATATATTTTCATAACCTCGTTTGGTTTGACACCAAATACCACTTCTCCTTAATCAAATACTTTTCACAAACTCTATTCAAACTGGCATATTCCTTTTATTTCTTATTACTTTTCTTTATTGATTGATTTCATCCTTCTCTCCTTCATTATGGTTGGCAGACGACAGAGAGCTCTTTTCATTCACCCTGCTGCTCCTCCTCCTCTACCTCCTTCTCAAATGGAGGTTTTGTTGTAGACATTGGAGAGCTTTGACCGCTCCATAAGGCTACTCACTACATACACCAAAAATCTAAATAGGAATTTGAACCTCATCCTTCATTACAATAGAGTTGTATATGATCACTTCTAGTCAGATGCCTTATCTCCTTCCTCTGATGTTGATGATGTGCCAAGCGAGGGCGAGGGGCAGGAGCAGGAGTAGGAGGACAACAACAATGGTGATGAATGAAAACTACTTTTGTTTTTTTAATATTAAAAAATTAATTATTAGGTCGAAGTAGGCCAAAAATATAAAAAAAAAAATCAATTGATATTTCATGATTATTAGTAAATAATCGTTACTTATTTTAACCATAGTAATTTAAATGGAGATGTTTGGCTCTATCTATAACCCTTTTCATTTCAAAAAACACATTATGCTCGATAATCTACGAAACACTTTCCATTCCACTTCTATTTAATTTTAACAAGAAATTATCTTTAAAAATAAAAGACGCGTTCAGCAGTATGATAGTCCACAAAACCCTTTCTATTTTAATGCTCAAAAACTAAACTCTACTTCTCTACTTCTATTTCAACTTCTCATATCCAACTTCTGACCATTGTTCTTCATCAATATCATGGACAAATATAAGAGACCTTCTGGTTCATCATCTTTTGATCTCCTTGGGCGTAAAACCAAAAGATGATCTCCCTCCGTTAACAAGCATTAAAGGGCTTATCCACACGAACTATGATCTCCAACGTATAGTCAAGGTTTACAAGAGAGAGCAAGGACGTATGGACCAATGCTTGAATGGACTAACCTCTCTTGTTCCCTCCCTTAACGAGAAGGAGGTCAAATTATTGAAGAAGGAAGAATATGATGATGTAGTAGATCCTTCATCTCTATAGCTTTTATTTTTTTGTTTGTTTATTTACATTGTCATTTTTATTTTTTTTAAATTTTTATTTGTAATACGGGTTAAATAATCAACCTCAAAAATTATCTAAAAAAGATCAAATATATTATGCAAGTTTTACCAAATATTATAATTGTTGCTTACCTAAGTCCTTATTTATTATAAAAAAATTGCGCATATCATAGTCTCACCAAACCTCAATTCATAACGGGTGTTATATCATTATAATAGACATTGAATAAATCACGGTTTGAAACTCTTATGTTTTTATACCGAGCATATATAGTGCCTGCATATATGACAGTTCCAAACCGTAATTTATTATTAATAATAATTGTCATATATCAGTGTTTCTTTAATAGTATTAAAACATAAAAACTATACTAAGAGCAAATTTAAAAGAACCACGACTACTGTCGCGAGGTGAAAAGCACCAACACTAGCAGCAACGGCATATTAGCCACCGGCAACACCAAACGACATCACCAAATTTGCCTCAGCAGGACTCCGCCAGATCTATACAAAGCCGTCCAATAAAAATCTGTCACCAGCCCAAAATGGATTCGCAATATCGAAAGTTTCAAACTCAAGATTCACCATCTCGCTTGGAATCTCTGGTCCACCGCAATGAAGCCTTCGAACTCGTCTTCTTTAAACTGTCCTTTCCCTCTCCTCTGGCCGTCACACATATCATAGAAGATGATAAAGATGAAATACTCCCACAATCAGAGAAGAAGAATGCTCTTACCAATGAAGAGAGAGGGATTGAAGAATTGAAACTTTATTTTGAAAAATGACCTGTAAAAATTTTGCTGATGTAATTTTAATATACTTGATTAAAAAATCTATGAAATTTATTTTATGCTCGTTATCTTACACAATCACCCTACTGTATTTGCTTCTTTTTTTTTTTTAAGTAAGCTTAGGGTTTCCACAATTGGTAGTAGTGATTAATTCCCTTCGTATCATAGACTTCATAAGAGAGCTTTAGTGCTGATAATGAAAACCTCTTCATACACATCCCTAAGGGATTTAATTTCAAACTAGCATAGTCAAAATAAATAAAGTAGCTAATTTCTTTGTGGTTTTTCTTCATATGATAATAACAATTTTAATAAATCGGTCATACCTAATGGCTTCGTGTTTTGACTTGTAGAGTCGTCCAAAGCCCGGTGGGCCTGTTATCCAGCGATTGAAAGAAAAGCAAATGTAATAAAGGCAAAAAGACAAGAGCAACTTGTGTTAGTTAAATAATTTTTTTGTACACTTTTAATTATCAAATTATATTGGGAATAATAATTGGGTTGAAAAGTCAATAATTAATTTTAAAAATATTTATTTAAAAAAATAATTTGCAAATATCTATTCAAATTATTAAATATATATGTATGTGTGAGTGTCATAATTATAAATTATAAATCATAAAAGTAAGAGCTTTTAGAACCAAAACTCCTTCGCAATAAATTCTAATCAATGTTACTTTCTTGCTCGTTTTGTAAATTATTTAACTGAAAGAGGGAGATAATTAAGAAAATCTTTATATCTTGTATTGTTAAAAAATTATTTTAATAATTCACATAGATTTCTCCCAAAATTTTCAAAATATGTTAAATAAAAAAATATATTTTAGATGTTATATGGCCTTTTCCCAAACATAAAAATTTGCTGTTATTCCTTCAATTTTTATTTATTTTTTTAATAAAATTGTAAACTTAAAAATATATTTGCAACTAAAATATCCTTTTAATAATTTTAGAGAAAAATCCATATATGAATTTAATAATATTTAAGAAAAATCTCCCTAATTTACTCAATTTAGCTATTCTACTTGTAATTGTAAATTGTAATAGTCACTTTTCTCTGCATGAGTGTCATTGATATGTTGGGCAGCAATAAATTTATTTTAAATTACATGTGAAAAGTCAGAATAAAAGAATAATAGTGGTCAATTTATTTTTTAGTATAATAAATTTTCAATAAATTAGTTATACTCATGACTTTGTATTTTGACTTGTATAATATAGGCTAACGCTCCAGGCAAGTCCCACGTACACGCACAGCGAGACAAAGAAAAAGAAATCTGACAAAGACAAAAACAGTTTATGCTAATAAATTATTATTAATATATTTCTTAAAATTTATAAACTGATTTTTTTGTTTCATACAAGAAACCAGAAAACAACTTCCACAACCCCCACAATTCAGCTGAGTAAAACTATAATATATAATATCCAGTGTGAGATATCGTCTTCTCAAACTAGAATCTTCCTAATTTTATGGTAATATATAATATTATCTTTCATGTAAAACAACAGTTTATTAAGTTCAGTTCCTTCTTCTTAAGCAGTTGTGATTGGACCCAGATTCACATTTGATGCTTTGAAAGCTTCAAATCTTGGTTCTTTGGCATCGAACTTGAGCCTTGCGTAGAGATTCATGTAATCCTCAAACACAAATTTGGGGTACTCTTCAACGTTCTTCTCCTTCTCCACCAATGTCGGAGCTGGATAGACCACAGCATCGCTTCCTGGATTGAAGAATGAAGCTATGGACATTCTGGTTCCATCGGTTTGTGCGATCACACGGTGCTCCACACTCTTGTACTTACCATTTGTGATCACCTGCGTGTATTCATGGAAAACTTTGGTTTGCAGATAAGGTGTTCGATGAAATGTCTGGGAGGAATAAATCCTTTTTTTTTAATGTTTTCTTGTGATTGTGAGTAATTCCTTGCTTTAACACTTCATTGTGTTTATGTGTTTGTGTTATCAGAGCGACATGAGAGTGGATGATTTAATTTTACCTCGAGCTGGTCGCCGAGGTTGACGACGATGGAGTGGTGCATTGGAGGCACATCGATCCACTGGCCGTCTTTGAGCAGCTGAAGGCCACTGACCTTGTCGTCCTGGAAGAGAAGGATGATGCCGCCGGCGTCGGTGTGGGGACGAAGACCCTTGACCAGCTCTGGTTTAGGACAAGGAGGGTAGTTTGCAACCTTGGTTCCAAAAGTTGGACCTCTTGATCCATAAAAGGCCTTCTTCAGGTAACCTTTCTCTAACCCAAGATTCTCACATAGCAAGTCTAGAAGCTCCTCTGCTAGCTTCTCTAACATTACGGCAAACTCCTTCATCACTTTCCTGCATCATAAATCATAATGAACAGTGATTTATAGTTAGGCACTCAAAATGAATCATAACCAAATCACATCAAGGTGTGGGAAGTATTTCTGTTCACATGGGGACCTCTCTCTCTGTTTCTGGGGTCAATTATATTTGTTATTTGGTGAATTCTGTTTACACTTTCACATGGGAGATTCATAAATTCATAAAGGGCATGTGGGAAGTGGATTGAATGAATGAAGTTTTGTTATATTATTATACCTGTACTCATCAGTCAGATCAGGGATCTCAGAAATGTTTGACTCGGGAAGATGACGCAAATGGAAGGTGCTTTCCCAATCCATGTCTTTGACCTCGGTTTGAACAGCGTCTAGCCCTTTGCTGGCCACTAATTCCTTGAACCTCTCTTCCATGCATTTCCTGTAGTGTTCTTTGGTCAACCTCTCCACAGTGTCCATGAAATCATGGGGTATTCCATGATTCACCAGCTACAGAGTTTTTGATTTGAAAGTCAAATCAGACAAAAACCCAACAAAACTGAAACAGAGATCTAAATCTAATAATAACTTTAAAAACAAAAAAAACAAAGAAAGTTCTTATATATATATATATATATATACCTCAAAGAATCCCCAGTTTTCACAAGCGTCTTTGATCTTCTCCATGGTGGCCTTGCGCTCATCACCATTGAGCTTGTCCAAGCTAATAACTGGGAAGTACAAGTTCTCCATCTCTCTAGGAACACTTACTCTCTCTCTCTCTCTCTCTCAATAGCGTACTATCTCAATGCAGATTAATGCTTCGTGGGGTGGTATTTATAGGAGATGGTATGGTATTAGGACACAAATATTTGAGAATTTTATGATATCTGATTAATATATATATATATATATATATATTCCTTTCTATCTTATTTATAAACAATTTTTTTTTATTGTACAAAACAAACTGCTAATTAAAAGTAATAAGTGTGTTAAAAATACCATGTTCTTTTTCCATGTATGCCTCTATTTATTTAAAGAGTATAGGAGAGAGAATAGATAAAAAATATGAGAAATAATGAGTATAAAATATGAGAAAGAATGAGTATTTAATAAAGGTAAAATAGGAAAAAGAAGCTTACATTTTCAGACAAAAAGTAAAAATTGTTTATAAGAGAGACCATCCCTATGAGAGAAAAAATTACTTATAAATAGGATAAGAGGGAGTATATATATTTCATTTAATGTGCTTGAATTTTACTACCCTTGTCCTAAACACAGCTAATATAGATAGATAGCTTTGGTTGCGTTATGGCATTGGCTTACCATTTTGGTTTGAACTTGGTTGGAGTGTCAAGCATTGTATTGTACATGTTTGGGAACACTTATTTTTTGAATATAAGTGCTTATCACGCAAGTCGAGATAAAACTCTTCTCATATACTTACCTTGTATATCGTGAATTACGATTTATAAGCACTTATTATCCAAAAACTAGCTTTCAGTTTATTAGATTTTGGTTGTCCAAATTTGATTTTGGACAATCAAGACTTGAGTTTATTTTTTAACATGATGGTTTTTGAAATAAAAAATTATTTTTTAAAATAATAATAATAAAGATGTTATTTTAATTTTAGATTTTATATCCATTAAAATAGTTAGGTTATGGTTGTCTAGAAATTAGCATATTTTGTTGAATTATATTCCTAAAGAATAGAATGGGGATGCTGATAATCTTACTAGGTTAGGGCATTCTAATGTGGGGGGTTTTTGTCTTCTTTGATTAACCATCAACATCATTGAAGGAGGCGGTCGGTGACGATTGATATGAGGTTACCTCTTTTATTTTGTACAAAGTTCTTAGCTGAAACTTCATGAATTTCAGTTTTCATTTAATAAAAATCATTTATATTAAAAACTCATAGCCCGTTCAAATCAGATATGATTAGTTAGGAGAGCTAATTCCGTGCTGTCAAGTCCGGGATTGGGGACGTGGTCCCCACTTGGTGGCTGAATTCCTTTCTTGAAACTTTGACCCGGCGACTCAGAGAGAGGGAGAGGGGCTGCCAGCCTAGCGCATTTATTACGCATTCTTCATAAGTCTCCTTCTTCATCTCAACTTTTGTGCGTGTTTTCTGAGCTGAAAGTGATGTGTTGGAAGGGGCGGAGCAACTTCATCACTTCATTAACATGAAGAAAATTCCCCACCTTTGATATTTTATCGAGTTTGCTTTTTGCATTTGAAAGTTTATTTTAATGTTCATATCAATCTTTCTATGGAAAATTCTTTTGTTTCATCTCATGGGTGGGTATTTATGAGTAACTTTTTTTTATGGGTTCAAACTTCTTACACTTACAAAAATAAGTATTATATAATTTTTTTTAAACATCTAACATGCTCACTGTAAAATAAAAATAGGGTTAAGGTACAGATTTGTTTTGCAACTTCTTTTTAAGGAGTAATGTTGTTTTGAGAGTTTTTTCGGGTTCAATGTTGTTTCAAAAATTTCAAAACATGACAATGTTGTTCCTTGTTAAAAAACTAACGTTAACAAAATTGGTAGAAGCAAAATTGTTTTATTTTAACACGTCCAGATCAATATTGTTTCTGAATGAAATTTTTCGAGGCAAATTTATACCTTAAGCCATGAAATAATTATTTATAGAAAAACACTGATAACTTATGCACTAGTCATGAACTATGCATAATACTATTTACCTTTCAGATTCAGTACAATGCATAATAACCAGTTTTTATTGGAAACTGATAATAGCAGTTAAAAATTAAAAATGAAATAAGAGTTGGGCGTTCAGAATATATTTGGAATAACAATAATCATATTCTTCTTATCAATTTCTCTGTATAGATGAAGGTATAACTATCTGATACATAATCTTGTGTCTGTCTCTCTCTGAGGAGTAGTAGGGAGCTACTCTTTAGATTCTGGGTCGACTCATATTCATTTGGTTTTTGAATATTACTGTTTTTTTAAAATTTGAAATGGCTTTGAATTATTTTTTGACGATGTACCATGTGTATATGTATTTTTAAGGGAAAAAGCCAAAGGTACAGGAAAAATAGGTTAAAAATGGAAAGCTTATTAAGAACAAATGCGTATGCACATTGAGTAACTGAACTTTATTAGGAAACTAGAAACAGCCATGAAGCTTCCCAAATAGTGATCATTTTAAAGACATCTTTTTTCCCCCCAATTTTGGACTTCATATATATTTATTCTTTTGCAGATGATGAAAAGTTCTCTTTATTTATTGTACTCGTGACCCAAAAAAATTAATTATTATTGCTTCCTAGCCATTCCTTCTGTCAGAATTATTGCCATTTGTTCAAAACCTTATCTCATTAGAGAGGAGTAATCTTAATGGAACATCTTCTCGTTTTGTTTTACTAGAAAATTTAGAGACTTTGGTCACGGACAGAGTTTAATGTAGCCTTCTCCACTATTTTGGAAGTCATATTAATTACACTTGAACCCAAGATATTGCTTAGAGGAAACAAACATTGAACCATTTGAACAATATATAAACTCAAATAAGGAAGGAAAGGGAAAAATATCTCTACGTGTTCATGATTTTTTTCGTTTTCCTCATTGTACTGGAATTTGTGGTCAGCGAAGAACATGTGACCATACGCGTTTGGTACCTCCCTTTTTGAAGAAGAATTTTCATTTGTAGTTTTGAAAATTATGGTATTAAAACTCAATTCAGATAGGCTAGGCAGACCAGTGAATCAGTGAACCATCCCCTGACCGGTTCGGTAAAGAGGTTTGGATGGTTTGAATTTTTGTTTTCCCCTCCCTTTCTTGAGCTTGAAATGACTTTATTTTGAGTTGAGTGAAAATAGTATCCCTTATATTTGTGTTAGTAACTCTTTTTTGTTGGATTATATTTTTTCGATCCTATTTATAAGTCACTTATAACATGTTTCATATATATCAAGAAAAACATCAAACTTTATTAACTCCACATTGAAATTTAACAACTCTCCAACTTTACCCATATTTAATATATATTACATCCCATGGTAACAAAATCAATACATTAATAAATTATTGGTAAAATTATACATTCATATAAAAAATTTCTGTCTCTTCCCTATAAATAAGATAAAAAAAATTTCCTCTCTACTTTATAAATAGAATTTGAGGAATATGTGATTTATATGAACGTACCATTTTCATCCATATATATATATATATATATGTATGTATGTATATATTCAAATATTACCTTTTTCATAGTTCACTACAAAAAAACACCCGATTTCCTACAGAATTTGTGACGGAATTTTTTCCGTCGCTAATTCGGCCGCAAATTTTTCCGACGGAATTTTCCGTGGCAAATTTAGCCACGGAATTTCAGACGGAATTTTTTCCGTGACAATTTCAGACTGAAATTTCCATCTCAAAGTTTTCCGACGGAAATTTCTGTCGCAAAGTTTTCCTTTGTCTTCGAAAATTTTCCAACAGAATTTTTTCCATGGCAAATTCCGACGGAAATTTCTGTCGCAAACTTTTCCGATGAACAATTCCGTCGTAGAGTTTTCTGATGGAATTTTCGTCGCAATTTGCCACGGAAAATTTAGTCGGAAATTTCGTCTGAAAAATTAAAAATTATTAATTTTTTGAAAAATAATATTCATAAAATTAAAATATTAATTATTAAATAATTATATTTAAATTTAATTATTAAAATTTAATTATTATTTATTAATATATATGTTATTAATATTATATTTATAATTTTATATTAAAAATAATATTTATAATATTAAATTATTATTTATTAAATAAATTTTAATTAAAAAATTATTTAATTTAAGTATATAAATATTATTTTCGTTTTTATTAAATTTTTCGTTATTTTTAATAATATTATATTTAATTAATAATTAATTATATGTATGTATGTTTATATATATATATGATAATATTATATATATATATATAATAATATGTAATAATATAACACAGGTTCATTCTGGCGCAACTGACAAAGACTCGGGCGCAAAGATGTCTGCACCTCGAGGTTGTGGGCTCGAACGGGAGGAGAGGCATTTGGAGGAATTATCAGGAGGCGACACGTGGTAGCCGGGGGGAGGGGACACTTGGCAGCCAGGGGAGAGGGACACGTGGCGCTCTGAGGAGCAAACACGTGACATTTGTAAATTAAAAAAAATTAAAAAAATGTTCGATTTTTTTTAAAAAAATTGCGACGGAAACGAATTCCGTCTGAAATTTCCGACATAATTGCAAATTTCTTTGTGACGCTATTATTGCCGACGAAATCCATTCCATCGGAAACGCATTCCGTCGGAAATTCCGTCGCAAACACTGATTTCGTCACAAATTCCGTTAGAAATATGATGTTTTTTTGTAGTGGTTGTATATGAATCTTTTGTATATTCTGGTGAAATTACATCATTTAATCAAGATAGGTATTTCGATTGGTTCAATGACCAATCTAATTTGTACCATATTCAAAATTAACTTTTACAAAGTTTATAATATTTTTATTCCTATAGAAGTAGCAATTATTATTTTTTCTTTAAAAGGTCAAACTTCTATCACTTGGACACTCATCAGATTCAGAAGCATTACTATAATACGAAATAAATTTGAAATATTGAGAGTATACGTGTAAGAATGCACAATAGACTTTTTATTTTGCCTTTGAGAGACATAAAGTACAATTATATGTGTTTTAAAAGGAATCTTTCACATGTTGTAGCTATCCACTTATCTGAAGCTATATGCTCCAAATTAGTGACAACCACAGTTTTACACAAATTTTGAATTGTTTATTTTTTAAAATTCATTTTTGAATGGTGAGCCTTCTTCTTACACAAGTTTATATATAATAAGGACAACGAAGTATCGACTATCATGTGTCATTATTGAAGTATATTTTTCCATTTATGATCTCTCAAACACTAGCAAGGTACAATGGACTGAATTATGTGAGTGTTTTTACTTTTGACCTTGTGTGTGTGTAGATACACACACAAACATAAATAAATATGTAATGATATACTTTTTAGCTTTTTATAAGTGCTACTTTACAAATTTTAAGGTAGATATGTGATATGAGTTTTATCTCGACTTGTGAAACATGGCTTTTAAAACTATAGTTTGACAATTTCCCAAATAGACACTTGGTCATATTCGATTGTTGTTAGGTCGAATTAATAATAGTTATGCAATATGGTCCCCCACTCCTCCGGCCCCCTCTCCTCTTTTCTTGTAATACTTAAACAGGATTTGGTAATATTGGGTCTAATTTAAGCACTATTAAGTTCAATTAGAAATAACCCCCTTATGCGATTTCTTCTATCGATAAGGTTTGACTTGGTTTACCCTAGGATATTTGGTTTAGTGGTGGACTAGTTAGACTATAAAGTGGGCGAACTAAGTTTGAATTTCACCTTGCTCAAAAAGACTCATGGAAAGAGGCATCTTGGTCATAAAGCCTCGATCTAGATCAGTTGAATGCTCAGATATCTGGTAATAAAATCTAGAAAAAGCGTTGAACACCAGGTGGTTCAAAGGGCCATAAAATAGGGATTCAACTTGCTTTTGTTTAGGGCTTGTTTGGTATGAGGGATTTGAAGGAGCGGGGAATATTTTTATTAGTTGAATTTAACAAGATTAGAGAAGTGGGGTTGAAATTTTTAAATTAATTTTCATGCTTTTTTATCTTTCATCTTCTCTTTATTAAAATTTTATAACCACATTTTTCAATTTTTTAAAATTCAACTCATACAAATTTTACTTTCCCTCCCCCGCCTCTCATAAGTTCCTTCCACTTGACCAAATCACTAGTGACAATGTGGTTTTTTCTTATCCATAATTACAATATGAGATTTTTAATGTGATTGGTTTCAATTGACCAAAAAAAAAAAATCGGTTTCAATATATGTTGAGTTTAATGAAAATAGTTGGTGTTTGTAGAGTTTTCTTCTATTTAGGGCTCGACGCGGCTCAAATTCAATTTCAAAATAAATATTTTGGAAAAGTTTTAGCTAGAATGGTTTGGTAAGGGGGGAAAAACAAAGAAAGAAAAAGAAATGTGATCAAATGAAATGGTCCCATAATGTTTTTGTTTGTGTGTGTGTGTGTTTGGGGGGGGGGGGTGGCTGTTTATATGCATGAATGTGTCCACACTTTTGTTCGTGGATTTGCACAGGAAATAAAGCCAAAAATAGAATGAGTCATAATTATTATTTGTAATATTATAAATAAATAGGGAAAGATTCCAAAGATGGTTAATACCGAGTTTTGTTATTCAATAGCATAATCATTGCATCTTTTGGCTATAAAAAAATAACTCAAAATTTAAGATGCACAAAGATTAATGCTTTGATGTATTTAACTTAAATTAATTTGGCTTAATCACATGTCAATACCTAAAAGTACACAACATTTTATTGAAAAATTGATTACATAAATAATTCCATTGATCTGATCCTGAAAATTACGTAAATTTTAATTGAAAATATTTATAATCACGAGTCCTGTACGTGAATATCATGTAATTGATGTGTAAAACCATATAATCACTATTGTCAAACTTTATTTTTTTATATTTCTAACATACAAAATTGTGTCACTCTGCTTTTGAACTTAATTGTGTTACGTGCAAACTCAGTTAAACTTGTAAGCTCACTTGTTGAGTATATCATTTTTGTATTTCTAATCTACCGTGTCAACTTGCTCATGTTAATTGCAAACCTTGATTGAACTTGTGAATGATTTGGTAAAACTTAGTAAACTCAGCGCTTTTTCATTGAATTGAGCAAGGCAATTGAGTAAAACTCAGTTTACATAATGTGTATGTGAATTTGATCTAAAGAAAAATAAAAAACCAAAAAATATAAACTAATATTAATAAAAAATAACCAACGGAGTCTATATTTAATGTCTAACAATGCTTCAAATTATAATATTACCTCCAATAGGAGGATAATTATGCCTATAAAAAATATTAATACAAAAATGAGAAATATAAAAACTAAGTTGCCCTAATTTAAGGTTGTAAAGTTGTGTCACCTTCTTCATAATCTTCTACTTTATTCTATCACCACAACTTTTGCTCTTTGGATGAGAGTTAATTTGGCTCAAGAAGAAGGAAAAAGAATGAAAGAGGAAGAAGAAAAGAGACAATGTGTCGAATAAAAAGAGAGAAAGTGTAACTTTTGAAATATATTTAAAGTGTGTTGTTGTCAATTTTTTATTTTAATTATTTAATCATATATCTCCAATACCTATTTATAGATAAAGATAAACTCTTGTGGCTTTATGATCCAAGTTTATATCCATGTCATGATTTAACAAACTCATGAGTTTAACAACCTTGCATATAACCCTTGTGAATTACAATAAAGCAATAATCAATAATGCAATTGCATAATTTGAAACACAATAAAATTATAATTGAATTGTGATTACAATCATAACTAACTAAATTATAGCATATTTTTTAACACACTAATCACCATATTAGGTCAAATTTAAGTATTATTAGATTTAATGAATTAGTTGATGTAGCTCCTTCAATTTAGTTTCATCCCCAAGATACAAACTCTTGATCGTGTCTCTAAGGAGAATCGAGTTTTTCATTTTAATAATAAATTTAGCAACTTTATGTTATGTGTCACACCCTTGTCTTATCTTCACCTTTATTTCAAAGTAATAACAGAAAACAATACGCAATGCGGTGGACAACACAAGAATAGCATAATTATACTGATAATATTTACGTGATTACAGAAATAACCCATAGGGGTTCGTACATAATAATTACCATCAATGTAGCCATACAGAGCAACTTGGGTGTCTAAGCCCATTCTAGTGAAACAGAGACATTTTCTCGTCTTCGTTCCACCATTATAATCCTTTTACGTAGTTCTCTTCTCTGATCTCTGTGTACCTTCCGTATTCAGTTGTCTAAATTGTTGGTAGGGGAGGGTGAGATTCAAGAGAGTCTCAGTAGGAAACAGATACCATAATGCATGCATGATAGATGCTATGTGTATGACATGTTAGCTTTAACTACATGTATACCTCATAATGACATTTCTGCATGCTCAATGTTTCATGCAATAAGACTATGGCCACAACGAAAATAGAAACAGAGCTTCATTTATTCAAATATGCTCTACACAATCAAGTAAAGCAATCACATACATCACTACACAAGTAGAGATATCACATACATGCAAATAAGGTAAGTCCCCTACTTTAAACCTTTTTCCACCTCGAATTACATGTATCGTAAAACGTGTCGTAGCTCAGCTCTCCACTCGGTCCCACAATTCCAGATGCACCATTTAGACACTTCCATGGTGTTTCTGGGGGTTATATGAGTCTATATTGAAAAATTACAAAAAATGCCTCCGGGGACCCAGCCGGGCCCGGTCGTACCCTTTCCGACTGTACTTTTTCTGAAATTATAACATGGGCTATCCTGACATATTTTCACCCAAGGAATCCATTTCCAAACTCAGAATTACCAAATTCACTGCCAAAAGATGAAATTGCCCTTGGCAGCCCTACTTTAAGGGTTTCAGGGGCGGTTTCGTAATTATGCTTTTTTCGGGCTTTTCCAAAAAAGTAACCAACTGTAACCCCACCTAATTTTTCCTTCTGAACTCAATGGAACCATAAAATCATTGAAAATCCAACTCTAAGGCTCATTTATAGCCCTGGCCGAAATTACACAACTCTCCAAGGAAAATTGGGGTTTTTCGATTTCGGCTCTTTAACCGCGTTCCTTTATACTCCTAACCACTTTATTGACTATTCCATTACGTAATAACTACCATTTGAACCAAAATTGGGCAACATAACCCTTAGACAACTCAATTTCCAAAATTTAAAACCAATGGCAATCTAACGAAATTTCACCGATTAAATTGCCCATAGTAGCCATAATAGTTAATATGCGAAGGTTTGGAAGTTACCTTTCGCTTCCCTCTGGCTTTTCTCAACAAGGCTGAAACCCTAAGTCCTCTCCACACTGAAATTCAAGCTTCCAACACCTTAAATGACATAGAAGAGGAGCTTAGGAGAAGAGATATACTCGTTAGGTACGAATTCACCGAAGAAATTGACCTACCTTGTGAGTTCTCATCTCCTTCTCTCTCTAAAATCTCTCAAGCTTTCTCTCTCTATTTTCAGCAAAAATACGTCAGTTCGGGGCTGATGGAAGGAAGAGGATGATATTTAATAATATTTCCTCTTTTCCTTTAATTAATTTCCAAATTTTAGATTTTACAAAATTTTGGCAGATTTCTACCTAAACTTTGAAAAATCATAACTAATTCTAGAAAAATCGAATTGAAGTGACCCCAAAGGATATGGAACCTTTATTGAGTCTACTTTCAAGGAACACGTTGAATCATAACTAATTCTAGAAAAATTGAATTTCGGGATTTGAGGCTAGTGAATAAGCCTGAAATAAGTGGACTGTCAAACCCCGGTTTAGCAGGAGCCCCAAATTTATTTCCTAATGTTTCTTATATCTTTATGGTATTGAAGAAAGTGAAATGATGAATTTTAAAGAATGTGATTTTGCTTCTATTGAAATTTCCTAGGAGGCAGTGAGATTGTCTTGGGGGGATTTTGGATGATCAAATGATGTCCAAAAATTATGAAATTTTATAGGGTGAAAGCAGACATCCAGGGGAGTAGGTTATGATTTATGAAGATGAGCACATGTCTAATTGCTTTAAAATAATGCTACATGAACATAGCCATCATGATTGATGATAGTAAGGATTTATCTTGAGTATAAGGGTGGAACAAAGACTGGAAGATGTTTCCGTTTTCCCTGGGACACGTTTAGACACCTACGTAGCGCTGCGAGATTATATTAATTGTAATTATCAATTATGAACCCTTATGGGGAATTTTCGTAATCGTGCACATAATATCAGTATATTTATGTTATTCTTATGTTGCCCACCGAACTGCATATCGTTTTCCACAAATACTCTGAAATAGGTGACAATAAGATAAGGGTGTGACATTTTGGTATCAGAGCCCAAAGCGATTTTGGAGGAGCTTAAGTGATTCTAAAAGAGTGGTAGTTCTAGCAACATGATATTATATTTATATGGTTTGTTTGCATAGTGATAGGAACCGTGAGCGGTTTTAGTTTAAGCATTTCAAGCGAAGAACATGAGGGATCACCCTTGTTGGTGAACCAGGGTACCCTTAGTTAAAGCATTTCTGAGGAGCAGTAGTCCGTTGAGACAAGAATACTAGGGGAACAGGTTCGTGACGGAGTGATATAAGAAAAGTAACGATGGTATCAAGGAATAGGGTTATCAGGGTACTCAGAGGTGATATCAGTACCCAAATAGAAGTGTCGGTGGTACTGGTGCACCTGAAGATGGTATCAGGATGATATTAGTTTTGTTTGCATGGCGCTAGGACATCATGAGTAGTTCGAGTGAGCTTGTGATCGTGATTAGCAGTGACAGCAAGATGACAGTGAACCAACGTGTTCCAGACAGAGGGTCGATGTTCGATTACCTTAGGTATGTCGGTATGCGTATGCACTCCACAGCACGAAAGATTGTGTCGAGACTGCCAGTATATGGTCTAGAGCTGAGGCTGAAGTCCCCAAGAGTGACAGAGGTAAGGGAGATTGGAGATGCGCCAGAGGAGTGGGATTCTGACTACGAACCAAAGGAGATTCCGTTGGATGAGATGAGTGACTAGGAGTCTTAGGCAGATCCGGTACAACAACGAATTTTGGATATATTGGAACAACAACAACAAATGATGAATGAAATAAGGGCTAACCTTCAGGGAGTACAGCAAAAGCAGGATCATCTGCAGAATCGTCTGGATGAATTCATGAGATTTAATGATGAAGAGATATTGGAGGACTAACAACTAGAGGATATACCACTGGAGCTTGAGGTGGATATTCAAGTTTAGCTGAGCAGATTCAGTAAACAATAGCCGCCTACGTTCAGGGGGAAGTTCAATTCATACATGGCGAAAGACTGTTGGCTCGTTTGGACAAGATATTTGATATGCTGCAATGTCCAAAAGAGGTAAAAGCTCGGTTAGCCATATACAAGTTAGAAGGCGATGCTAATCACTGGTGGAAGGGCATAAATCTCACCTTGAGGGGAAGAAATATTCCTATTACAGGGGAATTATTCTACGAGAAGTTCAACAAGAAGTACTTTCCCCAACTATTAGAAAAGAAAAGGAAAAAGAGTTCCTGTGTATTAAACAACCAGATCGAGAGAGCTTTGACAATTATTTAGTCTGGTATATTCAACTGTCGCAATACTCGTCATACCACAAACTGAATGATAATGAAGAGTGGAATGTAGATATGATGATTGAAGGGCTGAGACTCGAATTCAAAGAAAAATTGATTTCTCAATATTTTGCTGAGTTCAGCAAAGCGGTAGAAGAGTGCCGATATATTGAGAAATGTATGTTGAGCTTCGCTACCAAAAACAACATTAAGGGTGCATCTGGTAGTGGGGATTCTTCCTAGAAATGTAAGAATAAGGAAGTTCCCTCTGGGGTGTAATGATAAAAAGCGGTATCAGGCTGATAGCGGTAGCGAGCAGAGATCCTCTGGAAATAAGACGCGTTGGCTTTGTGGCCAACCACATGGTGAGGAACCATGTCCCTTGGGCTTGGATTGGGCTTATCGATAGGGGTGGACTTATCGAAATTGATGAATCTAGACCATGTCCCTTGGGCCTAGATTGGGCTTACCGACAGGGGGTGGACTTACCGAAACTGATGAACTATATCACTTGGGCATGGATTAGGCTTACCGACAGGGGGTTGACTTACCAAAATTGATGAGCATGGTGCCTACGGGTACATCGAACATAGTGCCTACGGGTACTTTGAACAAAGTGCCTATGGGTACACTGAGCATGACCAGGCATGGTGTCTACGGGTATATTGATCCTAATTACAGAATAAGTAAGGGTTGCAACAATGGTTGGTCCTGAACGTTTCCAACATAACTAAATTATAGAACAAGTAAGGGTTGCTATAGAGGTCCAGTGGGATCCAACTGAGGAAGTAAGATAAGTGTGGGCAGACATTATAGTCCCACCTATAACGAATTAGATAGTATGAAACATCAGAGTGACATAGCGAAAGTATGATAACTGTATGTGCTTGGGCCTAAGACCTAGTAGACTAGTGTCTCCATAGGCTGGCAGATGAATTCATAAATGTGACAGGCAGTGACCCGAGGGGTGGGGGTAGTGACCCTCGGCATATGATCATTATGTTGCACGGTTTGTGAGCCTGCACATGAAAAAGGGATGGATTGAGTGATAAGAAGTTATTCCCAAGTTGTAAATGTTCAAATTTCGAGGACAAAATTTATTGTATAGGGGGAGAAATGTAATACCCTGAATTTTGGGATCAAAGGCTAGTGAATAAGCCTGAAATCAGTGGACTGCCAAGCCCCGGTTTAGCAAGAGCCCAAAATTTATTCCCTAATATTTCTTATATCTTTAAGGTATTAAAGAAAGTGAAATGATGAATTTTGGAGAATGTGATTATGCTTATATTGAAATTTCCTGTGAGGTAGTGAGATTGACTTGGGAGTTTGGATGATCAAATGATATCCAAAAATTATGAAATTTTACAAGGTGAAAGTAGACATCCAGGGCTTTAATTTGATAGGTATTATAAGCCATTTTGACTGTTGGATGGAGAGTTATGAATTTTTGAAGTTAGCCTAAAAAATATGGAAAGTCTTTGGAGCAGCGGTCAAAGAAATGAAATCTGGGAATGATATGCTTCCAACTGGCTAAAGTCCATATTTTTCCTTGCAATTAGACTCAATAAGGGTTCCATAGCCTTTGGATTATCCAAAACGATGTCTATAAATTTAGTTATGATGTTTCAAAGTTAGGGCAGAAAATCTGCCACAATTGGCATTATTCTGAAAATGGAAAACAAAATGTGTTAGTAATTGTGTAAATTGTGGAATTAAAGATGCCAAGTGTCATTATCATATGAAGAGGAGGGTAGGTTATGATTTATGAAGATGAGCACATGTCCAATTGAATTAAAATAATGCTACATGAACATAGCAATCATGATTGATGATGGTAAGGATTTATCTTGAGTGTAAGGGTGGAACAAAGACTAGAAGATGTCTTCATTTTCCCTGGGACGGGTTTAGACACCCACGTAGCACTGCGAGACTATATTAATTGTAATTATCAAGTACGAACCCCTATGGGGAATTTTTATAATCATGCACATAATATCAGTATATTTATGCTATTCCTGTGTTGCCCACCGAACTGCGTATCGTTTTTCATAAATACTTTGAAATAGGTGAAAATAAGATAAGGGTATGACAGCCGAACCTATAACCGATCTTAAAAGTTACTTTTTTGAACCGGTTGTTTAAACAACCGGTGTTAAAATGTTTCAATTTATAATAAAAAAATGCCCACTCTTTATACTAGATAATTTCATACTCGGTTTTAAAAGTAGGCATTTTTTTTTAAAAAATGTATGTTTTATTTTGTTTCAGATGAGCACTATTGGATATTATTATATCTAAAAGGTATATTATGTAATATAAATTCTATGACAGCCTTAAAAACAAAAATGCAATTGACATAAAAATAATTATAACTAATAACCATAAATCAATGTTTACTTTTTTTTGGTTGCATTTTCACGACCTCAAAAGGAGTTTGATGATTTTTGAGTGTTGGATTGAATGGATGCAATTTTAGACTCGGTATTTGCATGCTGTTGACGCATGTTTCATACTATGAACATCCATATAGTTGAATGCAACTACCCATGGATTGACTACTAGGTTATCATACTTATGCATTTTGATCCTTTTGGACCTCAAATATGAAATATGACTCTACCCTACCCCAATCTCAGGTGATAAATGAGAAGATTCTTATTTAATGAAGCTGAGTATAACAAAGTTAATATACAAGTATGAGAATTGGATTTTATATATGTGAATATGATCTTGTGAGGGAGGTCTTGGTTGAGAAAGAAACCAAACTGAAGGCCAATAATAAGAAAGTAATAATCAATTAGGTGGAAATACTAGAGACGGGGGCGAGGATTAATAACTCTAAATTGGAGGATGAAAAACATAGGGCTGGTGGTCTAGACTTGGAAGGACAAATTTTTTGACCTAAATGACTTGGTGTTGATTGTAACAATTCAATCATTTAAAAGTTGATTTGCCTAATCACCCCTAGGTTATCCAACTCCATGAATTTTTCCTTTCAAGACTATATTACTGGCCCTACCTTGTTCATCATCTTATTTAGATGTCTTAGTCATCACCCCTTCACTAGTAACTCAATCTAGTCGGGTAGCTTCTTATTATTAGTCATCATATTAATTTTCATCTCAACTAAGACCTCATCGCACAACCAAATTCAACCATACAAAATAGAATTCTCATGTTTGTATATCAACTATGTTAGACTCAACTTCATTAAATAAGATACTCCACATTTATCACCTAAAACAGAGGTAGGTCAGAGCCATATGCTATCTGAGATCTCAAAAGAACCAAAATGTCTAATATTAGTGAACTTAACACCCAATCTAAGGGTGGTTGTATTCAACTCTAAGAATGGCCTACAATACAAGCACACATTTATAGCTCCCACACGTTGGGATTAAAATTACAATCGATACTCCCACCCAACACTCAATAACGATCTAAGCTCTTTCAAGGAGGGGGCACTAAAAAAAACTTGAAAAGAACAAAGGCATGGAAAACAAGATTCAATTAACATACGTGTATGCAAACTTTTGTCCAGAGAATTGGCAATGATTGGATTTGTGAAACTTGTCATTATAAGAATGATTCAATGAAACTGCATCATTGTCATAATCGCAAGCTTCACAATCCCAACCATAATGAATTTCATGGATTAAAGTTTGAGTACATTAACAATAACAACCATAAAGAATATATAGCTATTAGAACAATGTAAACTTTCATGTATCACATAAAGAACATACAAGAAGACGGCAAGCACAAAATGAATATCATATTTATAACTGTGGAAGAAAGGCTTTTTTTCATTTTGCAAGTCCTACAGAAAGGGCTTGGATGTATCTGCAACATCAAATTGTGTTCATCTGATCCCCTATTTTCAATTACAATAAGTTACATATTGGATCAATTATTTAATACTCTTCACATGTATACAAAAACATAGGTGATAGCTACAAAAACCACTCAACTTGACACTCTTCACATGTGTTTTCGGCTCTCTTCATACTCCTTTATGTAATTAAAAAGAATAAATTTGTAATAAGCAAATTAAATACAAATTCACTATACACAAATAAATATGATGATTAATGATAGTGATGAGAATGATACAATTTCATTGCATTTGGAGAAAGCAACAAATGAAATAATACTGTCCTCTTTTCAACGATCATGTAGCACTTGTACTATATGTGGTGGTTTTGATTGGCCAAAATTATCCCTTATAATGAAAATAATGTTTTTGACTTGATACCTCTATTTATCCTCTTTGCCATATACGCACACCTTGTATGACCATTTCCATTGTAGCTTGAACCTTGTGATATATGTGGTAGTCGGATGACACAAGGTGTGTGTATGTGGCTAAGAGAATAAAAGGCGTAAGCATTAGTGTTTGTGCAAAAAAAAAAAAAAGGAGTGAGCATCAGTGTTTCTATAACTACAACAACCACAAAGAATATATAGCCAATAGAAAAAAAAGTAAACTTTCATGTATCACACAAAGAACATACAAGAAAGCAATAAGCACAAAAGAAATATCATATTTATGCAAATGCAATGCAACTCATGAGTTTGTGAATGACAATGAAAGAAAAAAGAAAACTAAACTCTTAATTAGGGTTTCGATAAAGAAGGAAAAGGAGTATCGAATGTTTGTAAAAGACAACAAAAAGACCACAATTAAAACTAACAAAATGTAAGAGAACACTAATAGATCACGAGAGCAAAACATCTGTCAAAGGTTTCTGAAAAGCAACTATTTTTATTGAATGCGAGAGAAAAACAGTGACAACAGAGAGGGAGAGCCCAATAGAAAGGAATACCAGGCCATCCCAATGGTGGAGAGAGAGACATCATGGCGGCCGAAGGTGATTGAGAGAGGAAGAGTGCACATGAGGGACTAAGAGAGGCTAGAGATGAAGATTGAGTGTGAAAGTGAGTATATATATTAGGGCAACCTTTTCTAGATTGGTTCTCATTAAAGACTAGTGTCAATATGTAAAAAAACATTTTTGATTCATAACTACAACATCTTTGAAATCAACCTGTCTAAAATGTAATTTTTAGAACAGAGAAATAAAGTTTTAGAAACAAGAACTTTCGCCTTAAAGGTTGAAACTTTTTTATCAACAAGAGATTAATAACCAAGACAGATGATCATCAATAAGAACTATCAAAAGACAAAATTTTTCAATAATCAATGCATAAAGGTAATAATATACATGCATGAAATCAAAATTACATCAAAATAATTATATATGATAACGATCGTCCACAAAATCACAACTAAATCAAAGTATTATAACAATGGGGGTTCTTGAAACCCAGACTTTTAGAAGATCATCATCATTCCTAGAGACTCATTGTTCTTAGTTTAAATGGTTGATGCTATCATTCAACACTGTTGTCAACTCATCCAGGCATTAAGAGAAGCGATCTTGCCTTACCGTGACCTCTAGAAAGGTTATATGGAGGCAAAAGATAGCCTCAACAATTTCCTCCAACATTTGAGGTGGAGGGGGCTGCGAAGAGGAACCGTTGGTAGCTACCGAAGGAGGAAGAGAAGGGGAACGTCGCCTCTTTGATCTTTCCATTGTAAGTGTTGCTGCTCAAAGAAGAAAGAGAAAGTAAGAAAGGAACTTTTGAATTTGAACTTTATAACTAAAGGTCCCTTGGTATTTATGATTGGGACTGATGGCCAGAAAGTTCAAATGATACTAACGAGACATGATAATATGTGTTGGAAGTTGAAACGTTACATATTTAGACCGGCCATCTTTGAAAATATGGTGTAAATAATAATTATGAGACCATATGCACATCTTATCCGGTGTAAATAAAAAGTGAATGTTAGAAAAATAGACGACATTTGGATCGGTAAAAACTTAAATGATGGTTCAAATTAACATATTTAGACCTTATGCCACTACAACTGGTCTGAATATAATCGAATTATATATTTAACTTGTAGAATATCCTAGATAGTTTAATTTACAAATAAAGTATATATATTCTATTATAGAATCTTCCTCCTCATCGTTGAAGGAAGATGAGCAATAAAAGAAAGGGAAGAGAGGTCGTATGAAAGATTGTACTCGACATCATTGGCATTTAGTACAAGGTTGAACTTTGTGTTGATAGTGTGTAGCAACATTAAGAGTCTTCCAAGGCATCTCTCCATGTGATCCACTCTCACATGGAGGTGTTGAAGAAGCTACCTCGCTGAAGTTGGCGGAAGAGGCAGTGGAGGCTGTAGAGAAGGAGGAGGAAAAGGAGGACGAACAGAAGTAGCCCTAACACATACCATATTGAGAGAGGAGAAAAGAGGAACTGAATATAAAGAAATGAAAGCAATGAGGAGTTTAAATAGACAAGATGGATGAAGATTACATTTACTGAAGTGGTCTTAGATTTCAAATAGACGCGTAGTTGGAAAGTTTACCTTGGAAGCTGAAGAAACTCTGAAACATTTAACACTATGTATAAAGAATTGATGGCATCTAATACTAGATCTATCAGCGTCCGGTGTAACAAGAATTTAAAATTTTAAGTTTTCTTAATATTTAATACTTATTGACACCATATTACATTACAACCGATCTAGAAAATATTATTTAGACCGCACAAAAGTGCCACCGGTGTTGAGTTATATCAATATTTTCAAAAATATCACTGTTCATACTTTTTAAACTATCTCCATCTATAGAGGTCCTAGATGTGGTGGTTTTATAGCCTTTTTTCTAGTAGTGATTGGATTTTCAAATAATTATCTAAAATGTTTGAGTTTGAGAAAAAAACCAATTCTGCCACCGTTAATCCAAACATATCACATTACATTATCTTTTACCATAACTTGATTTTTCAAATATCATATTAAAAAAAATCACTTCTACTATCACTAATACAAATTCCCTTTTTAGACCACCACATTTAGACCAGTTCTAGCGAATAAGGTCTTAAAAATTTGACCGGTGGCAGTTTTGTAAATATATATAGAACTTCTAAGACCGGTTCTAAAAATAACCGGTCTTAAAAAATTTATCTAGACTGGTTCTAAACAAAACCAGTAGTAAAATATCAAAATATTTTAAAATGTAAAAAAATTTTGACTTTTAAGACCGGTTATAAAGAAAACCAGTCTTAAATAAAAACTTATCTAGACTGGTTATATATAAACGGGTCTTAAAATATGAAAATATTTTAAAATTTAAAAATTTTTAACTTTTAAGACCGGTTTTCATTAAAACCTGCCTTAAATTTTAAATTTAAAACCCATTTTTATAAAAACCGATCTTAAAGATGAAAAAGTTTTAAAATTAGTTTTTTTTTCACCATTTTAAGACCGGTTCTAATAAAAAACCAGTCTAAAAGGTGAGATATTTTGGTATTTTTTCACTCCCGCACTCTGAACACTTTCTTCTCTTGTCGCCATTTCTCTGTGAGCTTTGTTGCTGCTTGTTCTGAACTCTTCCATCGCTCCCCGTTCCTCTTTTGCTCCACTCTCCTCCGTCATTACCACTTTCGTTGCTGTGTTCCTTGTCGCTGTTCTTTGATCATCATCACTCTCTTTCGCCGCCACCTCTATTCTCCACAGTGACCATTCTCCTCTTCCGTGACTTCCCTTTGCCACCGTGACTTTGGGTAGAAGCTCACTCCTTGGTCTTCAATCAGGTTAGTGTTTTGTTAATTAAAGCCCTCAACTTTCAGCTTGTATTTGCTATTCTCAACAATATTAACTCTGACATTATATAGTGGTTAGACACGAAATAATTGTAGAAAAATGTAATTAAGGTTAAAGGGAAAATTGTGTGATCGATGACTTTATTACTATATACGTTTTTCTTGTTTTAGACCAAAAGTAAATAAGGTGCTCTCTAACTTGTGATAATTGGCTTGGAGTAATATCATTCTAAGTTTAATTTTGTTTTAATTTAGTGTGAATGTTTGATTCTAAGTTCTGTTTTTTTACTACTTTTAAATGGTACATTTTAAAATTCATTGAAATCTCTAAAACTCTATGGTGGTTGTTTTTTTGTCTATCCTTTTGCTGTTGGATATAGGATGCTACAAGTGTTGAGATATATATGGATCATAGTTGTATAAAAGCTAAACGAATGAGTGTTGAATATGATAATGGGGTGAGGGGTTTTTTAGACTTTGCTAGAAGAAATGTCGATGATGGTAGTAGGAAGTTTTATTGCCCTTGTATAGTTTCTTTGAATGAGAAGCAACTAAGTGCTGCAGATATATATACACATTTAATTTATGAAGGATTTTGTAAGAGTTATACAGTATGGGTATGGCATGGTGAAGAATTAGAAATGCCAAGTTCATCTGAACAGGGGGAGTGGGCTTTGATGATAATGGCATGAATACGGATGGTCAGATAGAGGATATTATTCGTGATATAGGAGAAGAGGCTTTTGAGCAATTACATGCATATGGTAATATGTGCAATGATGCTGAGACACCGTTGTACCCGGGGTGTCAAAAATACCAATTATTGAAAGCAGTATTGAAATTGGTAGGCTTGAAAGCACGGTATGGATGGAGCGACAAGAGTTTTTTAGAAATGCTTGAGGCTTTTAAGGACATGCTTCCAGATGATAATGTGTTGCCTTCTTGATACTAGAATGCTAAGAAAATACTATGTCCACTAGGGATGAAGTATAAAAAGATCCATGCATGCCCTAATGATTGTATATTGTATAGAAAAGAGTATGAAGAGGAACAACAGTGTCCGATATGTGAAACCTCAAGGTACAAATCAAATAACGCCCCTGCAAAAGTTTTGTGGTATCTTCCAGTCATGCCAAGGTTCAAGCGCTTGTTTGCTAATGAAAACGATGCAAAGAATTTGAGATGGCATGTGGATGAGAGGATATCTGATGGAAAGCTTCGACATCCGGCTGATTCTTCTCAGCGAAAGAAAATCGATCAATTATTCCTACCTTCGGTGAAGAACCTAGGAACCTTAGGCTTGGCTTAGCACGGATGGCATGAATCCTTTTGGTAGCCTAGCAGTATACATAGTTCATAGCTTGTTCTGTTGGTAATTTACAACTTATCTCCTCTGTTATGCATGAAATGAAAGTACATCATGTTCTCTATATTGATTTTGAGACCAAAACAACCCGAAAATGACATAGATGTTTACCTAGAACCCTTGATCAAAGACTTGAAAGAGTTGTAGGATAAAGGTATTGATGTTTTTGACGAGAAACAAGAATGAGGTTTTTAAAATGCAAGCCATGATCTTTTGTACTATAAATGACTTCCCTGCATATGGAAACTTGTCAGGATAGTGTTAAAGGCCACAAAGCATGTCCGATTTGTGAAGAAGGAATATGCTACCATCAACTTCAATATAGAAGAAAGACAGTTTATTTTGGCCATAGGAGATTTCTTAGACGAGGCCACCCATATTGTAGATTAAAGAAAGCTTTTTTTGGTGGACAAGAGTTTGAAGATGCTCCGAAGGCATTGACTGGGGAGCACGTTTATGAAAAGGTGAAAAATATCAATGTTATCTTTGGTAAGACTACAAAGAATAATAATGAAAAAAATAAATGGAAAAAGATGTCTATCTTCTTCAATCTTTCATATTGCCCCATTCTTGACGTTAGACACTGTATTGATTTCATGCATATGGAGAAAAATGTATGTGATAGTATTGTTGGGATACTGCTTAACATACAAGGTAGTTCTAAGGATGGCGTGAAGGCAAGATTATATTTGCAAGAAATGGAGATACAAGAAGACTTGCTTCCAAAGCCACATGGTAAAGGAACTTTTTGTCCTCCAGCTGCCCATACTTTGTCTAAGGATGAGAAAAGAAGCCTTGTGAGTGTTTACATGGCATGAAAGTTCCTTCAAGGTATTCTTCAAATTTAAGGAAGCTTGTGTCGATGAAAGATTTGAAGTTAGTAGGGCTAAAGTCTCATGATTGTGATGTCTTAATACAACAACTACTCCCAGTAGCTATTCGTGGCATTGCCGAATATGATCTTCAACATATTTTGACCATACTTTGTTTCTTCTTCAATGCTATTTGTAGTAAATTCATTGAGACAGAAAGATTGGATGAACTGGAAATTGAAGGACATCTGATCTTGTGTCCGCTTGAGAAGCTTTTTCTTCCTTCTTTTTTTGACACCATGGTACATCTAATTGTTCATCTAGTAAGAGAGATAAAGTTGTGTGGCCCTATCTATTTACGGTGGATATACCAAATTAAAAAAACTATGAAAATCCTAATAGGGTATGTGAAGAATGCAAATCGGCCTGAAGCATCTATTGTTTAGAAATATGTTTCTAAAGAAGCCATGGAGTTTTGTCAAGATTACCTGTCAAATGTAAGACATATTGGGCTTCCTGAACGTCATGATGAAGAAGGGGGTAGACGCGGGGCTACAGTAAAAAGTGTTGATTCTGATGAATTGCAACAAGTCCACTTATACATCTTGAATAATGTTGATGAAGTTCAAGATTACATTAATGCTCATAAAGAAATGTCCGGAAAGAAAATAGTCGAATGACCGAACAAAGGTTAATTAGGGAGCATAACAAAACTTTTTCACATTGGTTCAAACAAAAGGTTGACGGAGAAGAATGTGTTTCTGATACAATTAAATGGTTAGCACATGGTCCTAAGGTTGTTATCATCACTTGGACTTCATTTGTGATCAATGGTTATATGTTTTACACAAAGTCCCTTGATGATAGGAGCACCGTCCAGAATAGTGGGGTTATGTTAGTGGCTGAATCTATATACTTCTATAGTTCAAAAGATAAGAACCCTAGATTGGCAGAAATACCTTATTATGGGGTTATTGAAGAGATTTGGGTGGTTGATTATGTTAAAATTAAATTTCTCATTTTCAAATGCAAGTGGGTTGATGTCAACAATGGTGTGATGATTGATTAGTTGGGATTTACATTGGTTGATCTGATTAGTAGAAGTTTTGGAGATGAACCTTTTATTATGACATATCAAGCGAAACAAGTGTTCTATGTTACCGATCAAGCAAATAAAATGTGGTTTGTAGCTCTTCAAGGAAAAAAGGTCGTTGACATTAATCAGGAAAGTCATTCAATGAATGATCTTCTTGAGAGTCTTTCTTTTTCTAGGGGTTTACCAGAATTGAACGAAGAAGATGAAGCAGACAATGAACATGGCACAAGAAACGATCATCATGAAGGGATATGGGAGGATATCCCTTTATAAAAATACTTTGAAGGTTAGTTAGCTAAAATAATTATCATCATGTATATTGTTGTTGCATTGGTATATATAAAACTACTTTTTTTGTTGTCGTCACAGGAAAATAAAGCAAATGAGGTGTCTTAGCTGGGATCGAGCTCAACCTATGTGCATATTAGGTCACAATGGAGAAATAAACACTTTTAGAGGCAATGTGAACTGGTATGATGTGAATCAATGTTATTACAAACTTGTACTGTTTTATTATTTAGAAACTAGAAGAATATATAACTATTTTTTACATGCATATTTAAATTTATATAGGATAAAGGCACGTGAGGGCCTACTCAAATGCAAAGAGTGAGCTTAATTTGTCTGAGTCTGAGTTAAAGGGTCTCTTGCCTATTGTTGATGCTTTTTTTTTCCAAGGCCTATGATTGATGCTAATTCATCTGATTCAGGTGGTTCTAATTTTTAATTTCCATCTATGCTACTACATGTATATCATCATATATGGGTGAATCTATGTCTACTTGCGTTTTGGATTGTCATGTATGTGATTTGTATAAGATGTTTGTTAAAATGTGTAAGAGAAGAATTTATTTGGATATCGTTGAAATGACTGCTTGCTAAGTGAAATGTAAAACAGGGGAAATGACTTGCTGGGTAAATCTTTTAAACGGAACAATTTAAAAAAAAAACTTTTAAGACCGGTTTTGAATAGAACCAGTCTTAAAATTAGAACTTTTAAGACCGGTTATCTTTAAAACCGGTCTAAAAAGTTGTCTAAAAAGTTGACTTTTTAGATTGGTTTCTTCGATAACCGGTCTAAAAATCATTATTTTAAGACCGGTTTCAGAAATAATCGGTCTAAAAATAATTTTTTAAGACCAGTTCTATAAATGGTCTAAAAAGTAGCAAACTTTTAAGATCGGCTGTATCAAGACTGGATCCAGAACCTGTCTAAAATGTCGTTTTTAATTGGTATTAAAACTGATTTTTCCATTAGTGTATTGTTAATTCAAAACGCACACCCTTAATCTCCATATCTATATGTTTGATGTAATAATAAAATAAAATAAAAATAATTATATCTATAATATATATATATATATATATATATATGAGAAATAAATTTATGATAAGTCTAATTGTCAACATAATGATAGAACAATATACCAAGTTTTTAATGAAATGACACCATATGTCTATAATGGTTTGAAAATATATTAAGCTTTATGACATTAACTTTTTTTTAAAAAATTTTGATAGGTTTTTAAATTTTTCCGGTATTTTTCCTCTCAAGCCTAAAAACCATACGGTTTTATAAAACCCATTTCGGTTCCCATTTTATTCCAGGTTCTAGCTAGAACATGAAAACGAATTTCTAGTCTAAATCGAACTGCAAGCGAGTTTAGTTAGACGTCCGCTGGTCGATTGGAGAGTTCACTAGTGCAAAAAGTGAATTTGGCATCAGTTAAAATTGTATTTTCACCACAACATTTAGGGTGTAGCGGAATTAGCCGTAGTAAAAAATATATATTACGGTGTCACTTGGTTAAGATATGTCGCCGTAAATGAATATATTATGGAGTCAATTGCTCAAGATATAATGCCGTAAATGAATATATGACATCATCGTAGTGTAACTAAACTGACGTTGTAATAGATGCATGATAAATAAATTTCCAAATCCATTGGATATTTTTTTATTTTAAATTTTTTTTAAATTTTCAAATACCACATGTTTCATCCGTAGGAGGCCACCTCATCATTAGTTCAACCACGTGTCTCCTCCTCGCGCTGCCACGTGTCACCTCCTACCACTGCCACATGTCCACCCTCATTGCAGTGCACCACGTGTCCCTCCTCGAAGTGCGCCAAGTGTCTCCTCTTGCACTGCCACATGTCACCTCCTACCCCTGCCACGTGTCCACCCTCCTCGCAGTGCACCACGTGTCCCTCCTCGAAGTGCGCCAAGTGTCACCTTCGAGCGCTGCCATGTGTCACCTCCTACCACTGCCACGTGTCCACCCTCCTCGCAGTGCACCACGTGTCCCTCCTTGAAGTGCGCCAAGTGTCTACTCCTTGCACTGCCACATGTCGCCTCCTACTTCTGCCACATGTCTACCCTCCTCGCAATGCACCACGTGTCCAATTCTTGAATATAATCATTGGATAAAACAATTGTTTTTGTAAAATGGATAATCAAATTTGCATGTAATAGATTTTATCCTCACGTTATGTTTTTTTTTTAAATTGTCCTTGAAGCTAATGTTGCTCACACACGATTGGTATTTTCTTAAGTTTTGATTTCTGTAGGATTTAACATTGTTTATTGAATTGCTGTTGAACAATCAATATAACATAATACCATTGAATAGATTGGTGTCTATAGATTTGTTGTGGAATTACTATTCATTTCACTTTCTAAATTTTTTCTTTTCTATTTGTGTGTAAAAGTTTTAATTACTTCAAGGTCATTTTTTCTTAAATGTACCATTTATTTAGACGTATTATTATTCAACGGCATAATTACTACTTCTATGAGAAATTATTCTTCTCTTTCTTCTTCCTCTTCTGTTTTGCCCAAAACTTCCTCCTATCTTTATTGTAAGGACCACATGTATATTTTATGTGATTAAATTATATATACAAAACTCTCCTAAAACTTTATGTCATTTGTAATATTTGAAATTTTGGGATTGGAGGTTTGGGAATAAGCCTAAACTAAGGGAACTGCTAACCCCTAATTTAGTAGATGTCCCAAATCTATTCTCTAATATTCCTTTTATCTTTGAGGGATTAAAGAAAATAAAATGGTGAATTTTGAAGAATATAATTATGTTTTCGGTGAAATCGCCTATGAGGCAGTGAGCTTATCATATGATTTTGTATGACCAAATGATGAGCAAAAATTATGAAATTTTATAGGATGAAAGTAGACATCCTAAGCTTTAATTTGATAGGTATAAGACTCAATTAGAGCTATATACAAAGAGTTATGAATTTTTGAAATTTGTCCAGCAAAATTGATTAGTTTCTGGAACAGCATGCAAAGATTAAAATTCTGAAAATTTTGTGCTTCTAACTAACAAAAGGCTATATTTTTTCTTAAAACTAGACTCAATAAGGGTTCTATAGCCTTTGAAATCACTTCAATTCGATTTTTCTAGAATTAGTTATGATTTTTCAAAGTTAGGTAAGAAAATCTGCAGAATTTCTGAAAAATCCGAAAATGGGAAAAAAAATAAGGGATATTCCAAAACATTATAAAATAATTCCCATCTTCTTCCTCAGCCATAACTAACATTTTTTTCAGCTGAAAATAGAGAGAGAAAGTTTGAGAAATTCTAGAGAGAGAAGGAAAAGAGGACTCGTACGGTAGGATGATTTCTTCGGTAAATCCTTACCTAACGCGTATAACTCCACTCGTAAGCTACTCTTCTATGTTCTTCAAGGTTTGTGGAGCTCAAATTTGGGTGTGTGAAAGCTAGGGTTTTCTGCCACACCAAGAAAGACCAAGAGGGAGCTTGAGGTAACTTCCAAACCTTTGAATATTGATTGTTTTGGCTACTGTGAGTAGTTTAATCAGTGAAATTTTGACGGATTAGTTTTGATGTAAATTTTGGAAAAGAAGTGGCCTAGGCGTTATGCTGTCAAAATTGAGTCTAAATGATAGTTATAACGTAATTAAATAGTTAATAAAGTGGTTAGGAGTATAAAGCAACACGTTTGTGAAGTTGGATTTCAGAAACCCCAATTTTCCCTGGAGTTCCTATAAGTTTCAGCGGGCTCAAATTAGGGGGCTAGGAGTTAGATTTTCAAGGATTTGATGATTCTATTGTGTTCAGGAGGGAAAATTAGGTGGGGTTACAATTGATCACTTTTTCGGAAAAGCCTGAAAAAGTATAATTACGAAAACGCCCCTGAAACCTTGAAATAGGGGCTGTCAAGGGTATTTTTGTAACTTTACAATGAATTTGGTAATTCCAAGTGGGGAAATGGATTCCTTGGGCAAAAATATATTAGGAGAGCCCATGTTAGAATTTTGAGGAAAGTATAGTCAGACCAGATACGGCAGGTCAGGTTGGGGTCCCAAGGGCATTTTGATAAATTTTCATAATAGGCTCATATAACCCCCAGAAATACTATGGAAGTGTCTAAATGGTACATTTGGAATTGTAGGACTGAGTGGAGAATCGAGCTGCGACACGTTTTATGAGGCACACGTTTCGAGATAGAAAAGGGTTAAGGTAGGGAACTTACGTCTCCTGCATGTATTTGATATTTGTTCTGGTGTATTGATGCATGTTATTGTTTTGCTTGATTATGTGAAATATATATGAATGATTGAAGCTCTGTTTCTATTTATGCTATGGCTATAAGTATGTTGTTGGAAACATTGAGCATGCAGATGTCATAATGTGAGCATGAGTTATGTAATTCAAGCATGTCATGCATTAAGCACTTATCTTGAATGCATATTGGTACTGTTTTCGTACTAAGATTCTCTAGAAATCTCACCCTCCCCTACCAATAATTTAGATAGGAGAAGACAGAAGATATGCTGAAACCAATGCAGAGTATCGAACGAGGGAATTGCAGTGGTGAAACGAAGATGGGGAGATGTCTCCATTTCACTGGGATGGGTTTCGACACCCTAGTAGCCCTGTGTGGCTAAATTGCATATACTTATCAGGTACGAACCCCTATGGGGAATTTTAGTAATCATGCACATAATATCAGTATATTTGCGCTATTCCTGTGTTACCCACCGAACCGCATACCATTTTTCGCAAATACTTTGAAAAGGTTAGAATAAGATAAGCGGGTGACATCATTTGTAAATAACTTTCCTGAGTTTGAAACTTTAAAATAAACAGCTATTAACCTTTACATTTATGCAAATAATCTCAAACTAATCATTTTTATGCCTCCTTTAACTTTTGTATGCAAATAACCCTTTTAAACTTTGAGTTATATGCATATAAACCCTTTAAACTTTAAGCTATTTGTAGATAAATAATGAACAAAACTAAAAATTTGGAGTTGTTTGCATAAATGTAAAAATTTAGTGAGGTTGAATGCAAAGTTTCAAAGGTTAGAGATGTTATTTTCATATGTCATGAAGTTAGATGTGAAATTAGTTAAGTTGTTGCTTCTTTAACTAATGTTGTTATTTTATTTTTTTATTTTTCAGATTTCATATGAAAAGCATTTAGATAATTTTGTTATAAAATTTTATCTCAAACTAGTCCTTAAGAACTTCACAATAATTACGTTATGTTGTGATCTAAATTGAAATTTGATACGTTTGTGTCTTTCTCCCTTTACTACAATAATATATTTGTATCATTCATCAAATACAACTTTAAATCTCAATGAGAAAGACAACTTAAATTCTCCAAATCTACCAAGTGTATATTTTCAATAATATATTATTCAATTTTCAAATGAATTGAAATCTTTCATTGATAATTAATATCACACAATCGAAATTTTCCAATTACGCCTAATAAATTTTGGTTTAAATAAATTTGATATTATAGTACATACTTAAAGCTTTTATATTCTTATGGAGCTATGAATTTGAATAGTGATTTACAATTCTATAATAAGATACATTAGTTTGATTTTGGCTGTTTAGACAATTGCTTTTCTCACACTTTTGAAAGAGCATAATTAAATTTTTGAACTTTCACATTTTTCACATCTATAATTTAATTCTATAGCGTCAACGATGGCTGGTGGAAAATTGATTTGAAGCAGAAAATTTAAGGGAAAAAACAACTAGCAACTAAAAGAATTAATGAAATACTTTAATTACTTGTTTGATGATTTCTCATTTCTGGATGTATAAAATATTTTGAAAATCGATAAAAAAAATACTAAAAAATCAGTCATGAATAATTACAACCAGTTCAACTGTAAGTCATATACGATTATAGACCAATAAATATTGAATATAAGTGCTTTTACAAATTTAATGACCAGCAAACTTCGAAAGAAACTATAATCATTGAAGCTCAAGAATTACTAAATTGGTATGTTTAATTTGAAAGGATTATATTAATTTATTTTTTAATTTTAATTGTACTGTTAGCCGTAATCAATTCAACGTGGATTGATTAGATCGTATTGAATAAATAATAAATATGCATGCGCATGATTTTAAATAGAAGGAAGAAACGTGCACGTACCGTTTAATTAATTAAATGGTAAAGAGTCAAAAATTGAAGCGGATCGAGAGGTTCATACGGCCAAATTTGAACTAGAAATCATTAGACATCAAATGTGCGCCGTAAAAGTTAGAACATTTTGTTGAATTTTGAAGTTTGATAGCTCCTTTCAAAATGTTTTGTTTGAACTAATTAAATAAATCTGTCACTAACAAACACTTAATTAAGGAGGTAAGAGGGCTTCATCTCTTGGAAAGAAGAACACAAATTCAAATTCTGAAAAAAATAATTATTGAAAGAGGCAAAAATCCTCTACGCTCTAACCGTAGAGAGAGATTATATCCTCGATTGCCTCCATTAGAATGATAGGAGGATATCTGTGGTTATAAAAAAAATTTGGAGGAATATAAATAAGGGAAAATTAGGGAGAAGTATCAAGGAAAAATAATATTTATTATAAAAGATCTTAAAATTGTATAATTATTTAGAAGGACCAAATCCAGAATATTAATTGAAAAATATTAAATCATACTTGATCAAACTTCCTATTGTATTTTAATCAATCTCTCTGACATTCTATTTTAAAACTAATTAGAATTTGTTTGCCACCAAAATTAAGACCACCAAAATCATCCGTGACATGGTTTTTTTAACTTTTATTTTCTACCAACATCAACATAATCATATGATCAATATATTAACATTAAATGTGATGAGGACTTTTTATCATTAGTCTTGGGGTCCACAATAAAAAATTAACCAAAGATTGAGTATATACAAACTGGGAATCGTTCTCTCTTCTCAAAGAGCCTTGTATTGATTCTTAAATAATCTAAATGTCATGCAAATGTAACGAAAATAAGGGAAAATTGGTTTTGGGTTTTGTTGAAAATAGGCAAGTGCAAAATTGAATTAAAAACCTAAAGCTATGTAAGACCTTAAACACGCAAGATTTGTTAATAATATACCTCATAGTTATTTGAACATGACTGTTGTAAAAATAAAACAATTAGCAGTTTTTACCGACTAAGCGTTATGTGAGACCTTAAAATCTATAACGGCGCTTTATTTCTAAAACATCCTATCAATTTGACATTTGAAAAATTTCGCGCTCGATCAGAAGTTCTAGCTATTTTAGTTCTGTGAAAGGCGTCTGTTTTACCTCAGAGTTTTCTTCCTTTAACCTCCAACAGGGTTGACAAAAGGTTTGATATTTTTCTTTCATTATACATTTTTGTGAATTGATTTTGGGCATGGATGATTATTGGGTTTTGATTGGTGCTTTTGCTTCTAAATGATTTATGCTAGATGGAGTCTTTGAATAAACAGTGGATGTATGCCAATTAGCTAATGAAAGACTGCTGGGATGGGGTAACAAATTTCCTTAAGTTTGCATTTGCGCATAATTCCCCAAACGACGATTTGATTCTTTACCCGTGTGTAAAGTGTAGCAATATACAATGGTATGATTGAGATACTTGTATGTCGTACTTAGTGATTCATGGAATTGATCCTACTTGTACATGTTGGATGATCCTACCTATACATGTTGGATTAGGCATGGGGATGCAAGCAATGAGGTGATTGAACATATGGAAAGTTGTGAATCACCTGATTTCGACACAAGTGCATTTGACACCGACCGTCTTGATAATATGGCCAAGGCGTTAGAAGAGGACCTCTAGGATTGTCCTAAACTGATGGAAACTTTGAAGGACAACGGGGTGAAGCCATTGATGAGGGGTACACTGACTCTACCTTATTGAGCATTGTGTTTATGTTGTACAACTTGAAGGCAAGAAATTGGTAGTTTGATAGGAGCTTAACATAATTGCTTGAGGCTTTGAATCTAATGCTATCGACAAAAAATATGCTTCTACCCAAAAAATATACTGCAAAGAAGATGTTGCGCTTTGTTATCCTTAGCTATGAGAAGATACATACTTGCTCCAATGATTGTGTCTTATTCAGGAATGAATATATATTGCTAACTCATTGTACCATGTGTGAGGAGATACACTACTAACAGAATGGGAAGAGCTCGAATAAGGCATTATGGTATTTCCCCATTATACCTAAATTTAAACTCTTGTATAGCAATCCTCAAGATGCATAAAATTTGAGGTGGCATGAAGATGAAAGGACAGATAATGACATGCTTCAACATCCCGCTAATTCTCCATAATGGAAGAAGTTTGATATAAACCACCCCGAATTGGCTAAAGATTATAGGAATCTATGCCTTGCATTGGCTACTGTAGGGATGAAACCCGTTTGGGACGCAAAGTAGTACCCACAACACATGACCGGTAATATTGTTTATATATAACCTTCCTCCATGGCTCTACATGAAGTATAAGTACTCCATAGTCCATGCTAATATTGGGGCCCAAGCAACCCAGGAATGGCATAGATATCTACCTGACTCCACTAATTGAATACTTGAAGTGCTTTTGGGATGATGGAGTTATGGTGTATGATGCTCACGAGGAAGAAATATTCAACTTGAGAGCCATGCTCTTTGGCACTATTAATGACTTTCTATATAGGGTTAAAAAGCAAATTTACCAATAAAGTTTTATGGAAGGAACACCTGGCACAATTATATTTTAAAGGGGAAAAAAATACACATAAGGAATTAAAAGTGGAGCATCCGGCACAAAACCATTAAATTTGACCTAATGCCGTTAGGGGTTTTATGCCGGATACTCCACTTTTAATTCCTTATGTGTATTTTTGCCCCCTTTAAAATATAATTGTGTCAGATGCTCCTTCCGTAAAAGTTTATTGGTAAATTTGCTTCTTAACCCTTCTATATATGGTAATTTGTCATGATACAATATTAAAGGCAAACTTGGATGTCCAATTTTCAAAGGGAGTATGCATTCAATTAGATTGAAGCATGACATGAAGAATTCCTATATGGGACATCAAAGATGGTTGCTTAGAGAACATCCTTACTAGCGTTTAAAAAATATTTCAATGCAAAATCAGAAGTGGGTAAGGCACCTCAACCTATGACCCACAAACAGGCATATCAAAACATGAAAGATATAAAATGTCTATTTTGCAAACTTTTGCAAGGGATGTTGGGACAAGGGGGTGGAAGAAAAGGTCTATTTTATTTGACTTCCTTCTTAGAGGACCCTGGATGTGAGACATTTTCTTGATATTGTGCACATTGAGAAAAATGGGTGCGAAATTATTGTTGGAACATTACTCCATATGCCCAAGAAGACTAAAGATGACATAAATGCTAGACTAGACATGGTTAAGATGAGAATAAGAGAGGAATTAGTACCAGAGGAGATGGGAGCCTGAGCATTTCTTTGTCCCCCAGCTCATACACTATCAAAGAAAGAAGAAACTAGTTTTTGTCAATTCCTTGCTTCAATAATCAAAGTGCAAGTGGGTTATTCTTCAAGCATAAGAAGACTCATGTTAGTGAATGACTTGAAATTGATGGGACTAAAATCTCATGACTGCCATGTCTTGATGGAGAACTTGATTTCGGTGGTTATATGGGGTATCTTGCCTTATAAGGTGTGAGATGTAATCACTAAGTTATGTGTAACCCCCTCACCGTAATTACATCCGAATTACGAAATTTAAGTGAAATAGAGACCAATAAAACAAAATCACAACTTATGATCCCACATCCAAGAGATGGGGTATTTCAAAATCTTTTCAAAACATATATATATTCTTGGTCTCACATTCACGTGCGGATATAACTACTTGAGAAATCAGAGTACATAATAAATATCAAAGTGCGGAAACCAAAATCCCGGCAAACCCCGGGTTACTACATATATATCATGGGTTTAGTTGTTTTCCCATAAAGGGGATTACACAATCAAAATAATTATTTACATCTATGTACACTTGGCAATCCCAATCCAAAGTAAGGATAACCAACTATCCCAAAGTCCCGAATGTCCCTAAGAGCTCCTAACCACTCCGGGTTGGTCGCTTCTCCTTCGAGCCACTTGCCCTATCTGAAAAGATTGGTCATATGGAGGAATGAGATTCTAAAGAATCCCAGAGCAACAACTCACTCATACGATATATAAACATAAAGCATGTATGTTCATCATAAACAGCAGCTTCACAATGATCTCTGGCTCGCGCCACATACGACAGTACTCACGGCTGTAATCACAATGCACTACGCCCACTTTCGTGGTGAACACTATGCCAGCTTTCACTGTAATCACTATGCACAACGCCCGCTTTCGCGGTGAACACTATGTAGCAGCAACACAAAGCACAAAGCACCACAAAGCATCTCAACGCACGATGTATCACTATGCTCCACAAAGTATCTCAATGCACAAGGTATCACAAAGCAGTAGCAGCAGCATCCACACAATGAATGACAAGCAAACATACAATACATTTACACAAAGTATAAGAGAGGAGTCGCTACCTGTATCTTTCCTGACAATCTTTGGCACAGTGGGCTCACGCGTTCGGCAGATATCAAATCCTATACCAAATTAGGGACAATTGATCAATCTCTTTTCCAATTACTTAATCCCATAATACACTAAGTTGGTTATCATTTAGGACTCCTAAGAGGCCACAAATGTCTCTAATGAAAGCCCTAAAAGGTTGGGAAACAATAGGTTGAAGGTCACTTTTCGAAAACACTAAGTGCTGGAACACAGGCTTGGGCCCCGGCCCACCATTCCTTGGGCCGCGGCCCAAATATGGTCAGAAGGTCTTGGGCTGCGGCCCACCACTCATGGGCCGCGGCCCAAAACAGGTCAGAAAGGCTTGGGCCGCGGCCCAGAGATTTCCTGACTCTGGGCTGAACTTCTAAAAACCATAACTAATTCTAGAAAAATCGAAACGGAGTGATTCCAAAGCCAAATGAAAGGTATATGAGTCCTCTTTCAAGGAAAAATATAGCCCATCACTGGAAATCACTACACAAATACAGAATTATCAAAAACTATACACTACTCCCAAAACAGAGTTCTGTTTCAATCCCAAACTTTGGGCAACCATATCTCACAGAATTCTCAACGAAATGACACAAAATATATGACCATTTTGAAGCTTGGGATGTGAACTTTAAGACTGGAAAGTTTCATAATTTTCCAATACCATTTGGTCACTCAAAACGCTCGTCCAAACTGACAGCGAAAAACAGAGCTTAAACAACCAGATTTTCCAACTTTTCCCAAGTGACCCAAATGAATCCCAATCAATTTCTATCTATCCAAAATGCATCAAATGTTCATATATCTCCAAACTAAATCATTTCCAATCATCAATCATAATGAAACTCCTAAAATCCACATTTGGTGCAAATTAGGGCAAGATTCCAGATTTCACCAAACTTAGCCAAAGCTCACAAACAACATACCAAAATGCTCTAAATGCCTACCTCTTTACTTTGCCCAATCAAGAACTTTGATTCCTCAACTTCCAATTTCGAGCAAGTCACCAAGCACCACTTCTCAAGATTCTACAACCATCACAATGTAGCTCTCATTGAGATGAACAATATTATAGAAGAGGTTTTGAGCAAAGGAGGAGTATTTCTTACCAAAGATCAAGCTTTCTTCTTCTCTTTCCAAGCTCAAACCAGCGCCAGAAATGGAGGAAGGAGAGAGAGATGAGAAAATGAGTGAGAAAAATGGGAGGAGGATGATGAAATTCTCTTCCTCACACACACACAACCGCACAAGAGAGAGGGGGAAGAGGAAAAAGTGACTTTTGTCTTCTAGTGCCACATCCAAAGGCTACCCTCTTGCCACTTGTCATCATCCTATCCACTTCCACTTTAAGTTCATATAACCGCAAAGCATAGGATACCGACCCATGGTCAAGGAATCACAACCATTGATCTTACATACCACATGTATGTATTCTCAAAATTCATATTACATTGATCCCAAATGTATTTAAATCAAGATAATTACAATAATTATTGGGGTCATTAGCCCTAATTACAAATCGGGATATTACAATTCTCCCCCCGTTAAATAAATTTCGTCCTCGAAATTTCTACACCCCTTGAGCCATAAACCCCGGATATCGTCTTCGCATATCCTCTTCCGTTTCCCAAGTTGCTTCTCGCTGGGTCATACCCTTCCAGATCACTTTCACATAAGGAATGCTCCGGTGTCTGAGCCGACGTTCCTCTCGTTCAATTATCTGCTCTGGCTCCACCGCATACGTGAAGTTATCTCGCAACTCCACATTGTCATACTCAACGACATGAGATGGATCCGGTTGATACTTCTTCAATTGGGAAACATGAAACACATCATGCAATCTGCTCAAGTTCGGAGGTAGGGCTATACGATAAGCAACAGGCCCAATCCTATCAAGGATCTCAAAAGGACCTATATACCTCGGGCTCAGCTTCTTTCGTTTGATAGCTCGCCCAATACCGGTGACAGGTGATATTCTCATAAATACATGGTCACCAACTTCAAACTCTAGAGGTCTTCTCCTCTTGTCCGCATAACTCTTTTGCCGACTCTGAGCTGCAAGAAGCCTCTTACGAATGATTCGAATCTGGGCTGACGTTTGATCCACAAGATCTGGCCCATAGAGCTTCCTCTCGGACAACTCATTCCAACACAATGGCGATTGGCATTTTCTTCCATACAACGCTTCATAGGGCGCCATCTGAATGCTCGCATGATAGCTGTTGTTGTAGGCAAACTCCGCAAGTGGGAGAAAGCGATCCCAACTCCCTTTGAAGTCAAGAACACATGCCCGCAACATATCCTCTAAGGTCTGAATAGTCCTCTCTGACTGACCATCTGTCTGAGGATGATAGGCTGTACTGAATCTCAACTGAGTACCCAGTGCCTCATGCAATGCTTTCCAAAATCTCAAAGTAAATCGGGGATCACGATCGGAAATGATATTCTTCGGTATGCCATGGAGTTTCACAATTTCACGCATATAAACCTCTGCTAGCTTGTCCGGAGAGTAACTAGCCTTGATCGGTAGGAAGTGCGCTGACTTCGTTAACCGGTCCACAATGACCCAGATCGCATCATAATTCCTGATCTTGGGCAATCCCACAACAAGATCCATGGTCACACTTTCCCATTTCCATTCCGGAATCTCGGGACTCTGAAGTAAACCTGGTGGTCTCTGGTGCTCGATCTTCACTTTCCGACATGTGAGACACCTCACCACATATTTTGTCACATCACTCTTCATACCCGGCCACCAATATACAGATTTCAAACCATGGTACATTTTGGTCATACCAGGATGAAGGGTATACCGGCTCTTATGCGCCTCATCTAAGATTTTCTGTCTTAACTCCGCCTTAAGTGGAACGCACACTCTTTTCTGATAGCGAACTAATCCACGAGGCGACACATCATAGCCCTTAACTTCTCCCCGTTCGATTCGAGTCAAATTACGTTGTATCCAGTCATCTTGCCTCTGAGCTTCTTCAATCTCAGCTCTAAGATCACTTTCCTCTTGGGAAACCTTATAGTTGGCACAGATGATCTGGTTCGACAGATTCATATCACGAAAGTCAGCAATCAATTTCTCTTCTTGTATCATCATAACTGCCACAACCACAGTCTTCCGACTAAGAGCATCAGCGACTACATTTGCCTTACCCGGATGATATTTGATTTCCAGGTTGTAGTCCTTAAGCAACTCCATCCAACGCCGTTGTCTCATATTCAATTCTTTCTGATCATACAGATACTTGAAACTCTTGTGGTCGCAGTACAGTTCCACAGTCACACCATACAGGTAATGACGCCAAATCTTCAATGCAAACACTATGGCCGCAAGCTCCAGATCATGTGTGGGATAGTTCAATTCATGAAGTTTGAGCTGTCGAGAGGCGTAGGCCACCACACGTCCCTGCTGCATAAGGACACACCCTAATCCCTGCCCACTGGCATCATAATACACAACGTAAGTCAAACTGGGATCAGGTAAAATCAACACAGGTGCCGTAGTCAACCTCTGTTTCAGCTCCACAAAGCAATTATCACAATGTTCATCCCATACAAATGGCTGATCTTTTCTCGTGAGCTTGGTCATCGGCAACGCAATGCGGGAGAAATTCTGAATGAATCTCCGGTAATAACCAGCAAGACCCAGAAAACTGCGTACCTCAGCAACAGTTTCTGGCCTCTTCCAGTCCAGTACTGCTTCCACCTTACTAGGATCCACAGAGACCCCTTCCTGCGAGATAACATGGCCTAGGAATCTCACTTCCGATAGCCAAAACTCACACTTACTCAATTTAGCATAGAGTTGCTTTTCACGCAATGTGTTCAACACAATTCTCAAATGATGCTCGTGCTCTTCTCTACTCTTAGAGTATATCAAAATATCATCGATGAATACCACAACAAACTGATCTAGGTATTGTCGAAAAATATGGTTCATATAGTCCATGAAAACCGCAGGCGCATTAGTTAGCCCAAATGGCATCACTAAGAACTCATAATGACCATACCTGGTCCGGAAAAGCAGTCTTCGGAACATCGTCCGCTTTCACTCGTAGCTGATGATACCCCGACCTTAGATCAATCTTTGAAAACACACATGCACCAGATAATTGATCTAAGAGATCATCGATTCTAGGGAGAGGGTACTTATTCTTGATGGTAACCTTATTCAACTCTCTATAGTCAATGCACAAACGAAGACTCCCGTCTTTCTTTTTCACAAACAAAACTGGAGCACCCCAAGGCGACACACTGGGTCTAATAAACCCTTTCTCAAGCAAATCTTCAATCTGCTTCTTCAATTCCGCCATTTCATTTGGAGCCATACGATATGGGGCTTTGGATATCGAACCCGCTCCAGGCACAATATCAATCGGAAATTGAACTTCCCTCTCAGGAGGTAATCCACTTAAGTCATATTGAAAAACCTCAGGGAATTCATTCACTATGGGTATACTACTCAAAGACTCACTGGTTTCTCCTTGTACAGAAAAGAAAACCACATACCCCTGACAGCCCTTTTTCAAATATTTCTCAGCCTTAGCTGTTGAAAGTAAATTCAAACCGGCATTTTCGCCCTCAATGCTCTGAGAAACAGGATACACTATCCTTTTATTCCCACAATCTAACAACACATTATTAGCTCTCAACCAATCAAAACCCAAAATGACTTCCAATTGGCAGAGAGGCAAACAAATTAAATCTACTACAGATTCATGACCCTCAACAGTTACAACACAGTTTAGGCAAGCTTCTGTAGTCACAGTCTTAACACCCATTGGTGTGGACACAATCAAATCGAATGGCAACTTATGCACATTCATTCCCAGACGCTTCACACAAGCATAAGCAATAAGGAAGATATGCCCTGGCTTGCCACACTCATTGGAAATAATTTTCTCCTTTATCTCTTTTTTGTTGCTAGTTCCTTCTTTTTGAAAGTTCTTGAAACCTTGACTCTTCTTATAGAATTTCTTGAACCTTTTCACAATTAGACCCATTTCATCATCATCAAATTCCTCTTCTTCCTTTTGTTCCTTATCCTCCTTGTTCACATTCAGGGCTACTCCTTTCTTTTTCTTTACTTCAATCTCCTATAATTTTGTTTGAACTTCTACTTGCTTTTGTATTTAGAAAGACTTCCAAATAAGGAAGATATTGATTCCATTGATTCTCCCTTAGCCTCTTCTATTGTCGTAGCTTTGGCTTCCCATTCTTTTGAGAGAATGTTCATTATTTTTCTCACATGGGAATTTTGATAATAGAATTTCCTAAGTGCACCTAATTAATTGACGAGATGCATATATCTGAGTTCAAACTCAGCAATTGTTTCTCTTGATTTGATTCTAAAAAGTCAAACTTTGTGAAAAAAGTGTTGACTTTATTTTCCTTGATTCCAGAGGTACCTTCATGAGCTATTTCTATAGCTTACCATATATCCTTGGCAGAAGGAAGTGTACAGATTTTAAAATACTCTTTTTGACCCAAGGCACTTTGGATCATGAGGATTGCCTTGCTATTGAGTGTTACAAGTTTCTTATTATTGTCATCAAACTCTGCTGGTGTTTTTGGAACCAAATGTTCATCCATAGTCTTCATTGCCACATAATCTCAATTTTGAATAACTTGCGATAGGCAATAATCAGTAGCCATCACAAACACTTTGAATTTTACCTTGCAAAAGGAGAAGTGTTCTCCATAAAAGCTAGGTGGTGGTTCAGTGATAGAGGCGCTATCTAGTAGTATTCCTTCACCCATACTCGTCATAGGATTCTTCTTAGGATGTTAAGCTTGAAACAAGAAGATTAGGCTTTGATACCAAATGTTAGTGTCAACTTTTGACCTAAGAGGGGGTGAATTAGGCGATATTAAAATTTATAACTACAATTAACAAACTTAACCAAGAGATGAGAGTTGGAGAAATTTCACCAAAGTGTACATAGGAGTTTTATACTGGTTTAGTCACTACTTGACCTACATTCGGTCCTCTTAGATTCTTGGCATCGCAGTACAAGCAAGCTACTCAACAAAATACTCACTCTCACTCCTCCTTACATTTTGGAAGCAAATACCCTCACTCAAGGTCATACTGCCTTGAGATTCTCTTCACAAGAGTAATAAATGTGTTTACAAATTCTCTTTCAAAGAGTTGACATATGAATGCTAAAGAACAAAGGAATATTAGAGTTATAAGAGAATATCATAAAAATAGAGCACATTTATTACAACAAAGTTGTTTTTGTTGTAGATAGTTGCTCCATCTTGAATGCTTTCGTATTTATGGATAGAATGATTTTAATGACCGTTGAAAGCAGTCAAATCTATCTATTAGAGAATAAATGTAGTGTCGATAAAAGAGAGCATTCGGGTTGGTTGAGGCTACTTTGCATTTAATGCTTCTAACAACATTTTATTTTTGTTTTTGAAATTTTAAAGCTAATCCAGAGATTAAACACCTGAAACTCATACATAAGTTTGATTAGTAATATTTAGAAGTGATATAAGAGGTTAGTGTATTAATCAATATGTTTACAATAGGTATCAAAATTATTAAGACGTTGATTCTAATTTTCTTATGAACAATCACTCGAGTGTGACTTTAAATCACTCGAGTGCTTACTTTTTCACTCAAGTGTTCAAGTGAACTTAGTTAAGGCATGTTGATAATCACTAGTGAGTGACCTGATAGATATGTGTTTGAAAATGATATCACTCAAGTGCATATGCCTTGGATTTGTGAAAATGAGCTTTATCACTACCGAGTGACTTGCAAGTGATTCATATTACTCGAATGCTCTGTTAGAACCAGTTTACACCCAAGAAGGGGGAGTGAATTGGATGTAAGATAAAACTTAAGAACTTTGAAAATCTTTTCGCATCTTAGTAAAAGAGGTAAGTATCAAAGTAATGAATCATAAATCGACAGTTAGATATTTAAATAATATATACTAGAAATATAAGAGCTTAGGGAAGAGAATATGCAAACTGTGATTTATCCTGGTTCAGTCTAATCCACGATGACCTGCATCTAGTCCCCATGCTCCTCCTAAGATTTTCAATCCACTACCTTCTTGTTTAATCTAGGCACAAGAGAAGCCTCTACAATCCTATAAGTTTAGCCAGACACTTGTGAAGCCTTTTACAAATCTCACCGAGTTACTCCCCGTTACACACCTTAAGGATACAATCGAGTTGCTCCCCTTACACAGTTAGGATACAACCATGATGATGAAGGATTACAATTAGTCTTCTCTCTCAGATGTGAATAAGATGAATACTGAAATACAATACAAATAATTACTCTCTCAAAGGTAAATGATATAAAAGCTAGAGAATAATAGAGAGTGTTTAGGTCAAGGTAGATAGCTCATGACATTAGCATGCTGGCGTTGTTGTTGTATTTTCTCTTCTTTGAATGCTTCCATCTTTATAGTTGAATTGTAGTAGATTACCATTATAAACATTCATCCATTAGAGTCCTTTTGCTTCGTTTGACCGCTCTTCATATTTGAAAACTAACTGTTACGTTCGGTGGACGCTCCACTTTGTAAAATAACTTTTTTTCTCTTCTCATGATCTTCTCATTGTTTTCCAGGTGAAATCCTTTAAACACTAATACAACGAAGTGTTAGAGTGATTAGAAGTAAGAAGAAGGAGTTACACAATCATTCCAATAATTTATGAAGTATGCTCAGTTTTTTGGGAAGCATCACTCGAGTGATCTTAAGTCATTACTCGAGTGGTCACTCGAGTGATTTGCTCAATTTTAATCTAAATATGGCAAATGACCTATCATCAGAAAGCTATTGTCATCTACATTTCAATGCAAAAAGAATCAGCTCCAAATTCATTGTATTTTGAAAGTTATGATCCAAATAGTGACTATTGTTGGAAATTGTGCCCAAAGGGCCAATCATTGTACTTTGAACATTATTAATTTAATGAAATTTCTCCATTCTGTTATCATATTATTTGCATGTTAACTGTGATAATTGTATCCTTGGATAAATCATAAAGATTATCTTAAAATGTCCCTGGTCGATCATCTATGCGGGAGTAAAGATGAAACAAGACCAGTATGACTTTGATAAGATATGGAGATACAAATCAAAGTCTTAGGCACTTGTAAGAGTACAAGGTGCTGGATTGACCCACTATGAGAAAGCTACATGAATCAAGTCATAAGCTTTTCTCATGTATAACCATGTCATAATGCCCTTAAACCTGAGGTCATCATGGATTCCTACATGAGAATTGCTAAGCTTTGAACTAGTCAAAAGTCACTTTTGACGTGATAATAAAGGTTACGATCGGGCTTGGTGGTTTTACTTGCAGAGGAATATGAATGATCAATATGAAATTTATCCTTCACATTAGTAGAGAGATATTACTGGGCCCCTCGATGAGTGAGTCTGAGAAATGTATGGCCATACTTTGATGGAAAGGAGTTTCCATTTCTATTGTCAGGCTACTCAGGAATCGAGAATGTAAGGGTCAGGAATAAGAGGATGACATTATCCATGCCTTATACTTGACCGATATATCGTGTGACAAAAGGGATGTGACATGGTTGTATGACAGGTTGCATCATGTTAATAATCCTCATATGAATTGGGTAGTCGTAATGTCTTGCTAGAGGCCGCTTGTGACTTTTGGGTTAGTACAGTTATTGGCCCACTACCAACTTCATATGGGCCTACAGGGTCGCACACAAGAATGGCCCAACACAATGTTTAATTTAGGGTGGACGAATTATATATATATATATATGATATAAAATTCATTAATAATATTATATAGATATAAATTTTTGAAATACATATCTTATATGTGTGTGTGTGTGTGTATTATATAATATTATTATATTGTGTTAGTTTTAAATTTAATCTATTAAGATATATTAAATTTAATAACTAACATGATAGAGATATAGTATATCAGATTTAATTTATGAAGATAACTTAAACTAATGGCTCTTTATTTGGATTAAATAAATAGTTTAAATTAAAATTGTTGGACAGATTTAATTTAAATTGAATTTATTTAATTATCTAATCAAGATAATTAATTGTTAATTAATTTCAAAATTAATGAAGATTAATTTTAAAATTCGAATATAGCCCTCATAGGTTATCAACTTGATAAAGCAGATATACTCATACACGCATGAGAATTCAGAGCAGCAAGGGAAACCCTAGGAGACATTTGGATTCGCTAGCACGCAGTTTTTGTTGGATAGCATTCGTGTGGACACCGGTAGAGGCAGCGGATCTAAGGTATTGGCTCCTAGAGATCGTGAAAACCCTAAGTTGAAAAAGGTACGAATCTTTCAAACTCGATTTAAATGCGTTGATAGATCCTCGGTTAGGATCGGTAAAAATTATAAAATTTTTCCATTGTGCTCTCCGATCCTAACAACTATTACAGTAGACAGTTTTTGAATTCACGAGTGGCAACTTCCAAAAGGCATATATTACTTAGAATATAACTCCAGATATAACACATGAGCTATTCATAAAAAGCTCTTTAAGTCTAGTTTCATATGCTATAGGTTTCAACTCAATCGTACATGTAGTTTGAGAGTTATGTTTAAAATATCGAACCTATTTTAGAATATAGCGGTGATTTGTGTGTCATCTTCCAAAACTTATATCTCTTTCAGATGAACTTTTTTGAGCTTTATCTTAGTGTCTATGTGACACATTAAAAGTGTAGTTTCATATGAAACAAGTTTCAGCTCAATCAGATGTATGGTTTGAGAGATATGTCCAAAATACTGAACCTCTATCATGCTAAATGAAAACAGAGCACAATAGAGTGCTCATCACTCGAGTGGTCACTTGAGTAATCAGGGCCATCACTTGAATGATCGCTCAAGTGATGCCTTCCAAAATATGGCAAAGAGTCATTACTCAAGTGATCACCTTCTGGAAGTTCCATAAATTCCATACAAGGTATCATAGCTTCAAATTGACTCATTCCAACCTCCATTTGATCATAGAAACCTTCAATATCACATCTAAGAGCTTGAATCTTGATATTCCCTTTAGATATTACAAGTTCTTCTTTCTTCAATCTCTTTCTTAACTATCTTCAATATTCCTATTTCTTTGCTTGACTAATCTAGAAGATATTTCACATTAAATATAGTAGTTAGTCAATGTAGTAGATAAGTATATAATATAAACTTTTTGCCCTTTATATTGGGCATATATATTTGTTATCATAAAAACTAATCATATCTAACATGATCAACTTATCACTCGAATGATCTTTCCTTAGAACATCGCTGCACTTTCTGATCACTTGTGAGTGACTTGCAACTGATCTTGGATCACTCTCGTAATTTAGCGCCCACTCAAGTGATTTCTATATGGAAGATCTCGTCACCTCATAATTAGTTGTGAGTGACTCGTAAGTGATGGTCAACAGTCAAGTGATCTTTATATCACTTGAGTTATCTTGACTTAAAAGCACTGGAAGAGGTGTGTATCTCTCGAGTGCACAACTTATCACTTGAGTAATCTATTCTCATTAGATCACAAACTTTTTGATCACTTGTAAGTGACTTACAAGTGATGCTCATCACTTGAGTGCTTACCACATCACTCAAGTGATTTTATCTTTGAATCCTTTATTTGATTTGATCACTATCAAATAACTCGCTGGAATTTTGTAAGTGAAGCTTTATCACTCAAGTGCATGTACTACCACTTGAGTGATCCTCTTTAGTTTACCTTAATTCTACTTGGCCATCGCTAGAGTGCTAAGACCATAACTCGAGTCATTTCTTCAAGATAGAGAAAATCACCATAGAATTCCACTTTTTTGTTTTTGAATCACTTGAAGTGGGAAAACAACACTCGAGTGACTTGTTGATTCAAGTTTTTCAATAAACACTCACATTACACGAGTGCATGAAATCTTCACTTGAGTGACTTGAATCATCAAGTCATCTTTTGTCATCCTTCTTTCTTGTCAAAATATACTTAGATATTAAGGTTTGTTATCATCAAAACATTATGAGAGCCAACATAGTTTGATTAAGATGAAGGGAAATGAAGGAGAGGTGAAGAGAAGGGTGAAATGTGTTGGCTTGTGGTGGAATGGGGGAAGGAAAATATGAAATGAAATGTTAGAAGGAGCAGTAGTGTGATGGCAAAGGGAGTGTTCCCTTATATTTGCATATAAGGGAAAATAAATATGTAAATATTTTACTTATCAATCGTCATTGCCGTCATTTTCTCTTCTACCATCATCCTTTTAGAACCTCCGTTCAATTTAATGGATGATATTTGAGCTCAATTTAATAAATTTGGGTGTAATTAATAAATAAATAATGATTTTGGCATAAAATAGAATTTCTTGGAAAATACTAAATTAAACCCTCTTTCAGTTTTCAGGCAATATCTGAAGCTCTAGATGTCAGATTGGGACATTCTTTCTATGGATAAAAAGCTAAGAAAGAGCTCTATAACTTTGATGTTGAGACCAAAATCCAATTCTATCCCCAAAAGTTTCGAATTTTGCTTGGAAGTTGAAAACGGGAATCATCTACCATTCCACCAACCATCTCATCTACCTCTTCATCTTTCTTTTCACCAACTACTTCATCTACCACATTCTATCTACTACTTTACCTATCACATTTCATCTACCACTTCATCTACCCTACTCCATTCTTCCCTATATATAGCCACCCTCTCCTTCACATTTCACTTACACCAATTCATATCCATTACTCTCATCTCTTCTCCACACACACCATTTCATTTCCATTACTCTCCTCTCTTCTCTACTTACACACCATTTCATTACTCTCATCTCTTCTCCACTCACTCCATTATCTTAGAATTAACTTTATGCATTGTACTACTTTTTGCATGCCTCCATCTTGGAAGGCTTATGATTGTATTACTTTTTGTATGCTACATACATGGAATGTTTTACCTCCTAAAGGGACGGCTAGATTTTTACATTTTTCATGCATCTTTTGGTTGTATATTTATGTTTGAGAATTTAATATTCAAATTTTATGCAGTATTTATGAGGATTTCATTTTAGTTTTATATAATGTCAATTTATTTCGGTTTTTTTTTAATTTTATCATGTGCTAAATTTCGATTTTCCTAGGGTGATCGCGTAGCTTACTAATAACGGATTGAATCTTAACTTATTAAATCTAGTTTTAATTTTTCCTTCATGATTGAGTTTTAATTATTATTCTTAATGCTTTTATTTGATTGGCCATCTTTTGAATAATTTCAATATATATGTTGAGACCGGAAGGAGATACATGTGGTGCCTATAATTAAAACCATAACTTGCATATGAAATAGAAATATATTCATATGAGTTGTGTAGTCTTATAGAGTTCCATAAATTTTAATGCATAATTAATTGCTTAAATTCATATAGGAATATATTGGATTAGCAATTAATTATAGAATTGATTGACCTTGGAAGAGGCTAGTAATTAAATTAGGGAAACTCAACTATCAATCATGTGGAATAAATTGGGCTAGAATAGATAAGTGATTCAATCCGGAATTTGTTAAGTGAAATCTAATCCCTAGGACTTTTTCTCATAGTTGTTTCATATCATTTGCATTCATATTTACTCATCTTTTATTTCGTACTCTCAATCACCAACTAATCGATCGACTAAATAGAATTAAAATTACTCATTTTGGTACTTAGTGATCAATCCTCATGGGAACGATACTCTACTCACTTCTGTATTACTTGATTACGACAGTGTACATTTGCACTATTTAATTGATCATCTACAGTCGTAACAATGGTAGGAAGTCTTTGATAGTTGGAAGTCCATCACAAAAACTTGTATTATATTCATTGGAAATATATAGTAACACTGTTAAAAACTAATCCATGAGCAACCGTTTTTTGAAAAAATAGTTGTGTTTATATTAATGCCTTAGTGTATTCTGCTTATCTAGACACTAATAAATATTGATATCTATATTTTTCTCACTCTTTTGACTATCATATCTATTAAGCGATCTCTTTTACAAGTTAATATCAATATTTTATATTTTATATCCATAAATTATTAGTGATTCAAGAAGTTATCATAATAATAGTTTATCCCATAAATCAAGGAGTTATCATAATCATAATTCAAATTAAATCATAATTATAATAATGCTTATATATATTATTGTCACCAATGTATTCCATTTAGTATTCTCCGCTCTTCATTGTTAGTGATGGCAATTCTTCATCCCCAATATCAAGGCAAGTCGGCCGCTTATGAACTCATAAGGGACTATTGACGACTGCAAGGATACCTAGGTTTTCATTGCTTAGGTTATCAAGAAGTGGATGATGAGTAAAAAGACATCACCTGTTCATGTAAAGTTAGCGGCTGCAGTTACCTCAATCCTTTCTTTTCGTCCTTTTGTTTGATCTTTTGTTACTGGTAGCATATTAATTTTTGAATTTAAATTTCATTTTTCTATATTCCTGCAAGCTTGATGTAACCCCCTGCCTTGAAATCCGTAATTATGATTCAAAAATGCGTAATTTTAATAAATTAGAGATCGTCGGATAATTTAAAACTCATTCTGAACTCCCTTCTTACGGTAAGGTTTTCACAAAATTTTTGAAAATTTTCTCTTATCCTGGTCTTGAATTTAAATCTCGAATATAATTACCTATGCAGTCATATCACATTCATACATATCAGAGTGTAGAACAAAATCCAGGGAAATCCCTAGGTTATATACATTAAATGGTTTAGATTTTCCTTGAAGGGGATTACACCACTATATCCAAAATAATCTTCATATATAGTAGTCCCAAATTGCAAAACAGATAACCAACAACCCTAGACAAATATCTCTAAGAGACCCTAACCGCTCCGGGTTGTTCGCTTCACTCTTGAGCCACTTGCCCTATCTGAAATATTAGTTATTGGAAAGAATGAGATTCAGAAGAATCCCAGTAGTAACAAATTATTCATACCACACATAACCACATAGCATGTACGCAGATCACCACATAGTAGCAGCAACACAAATCACACTTCACCTTCATCCCCTTTTACCATCGGGAAGGCACACCGTCCTAACCCAAACTGTTGTTAGTGACTCAGAGACTATTGGCGTGGCAGTGCTTACATGTAGCCTTTCGGCCCACAAATAGCCTTTCGGCTTCCACATATTCACAAATATCACACCCCATCCTCATCCCCTTTTACCGCTGAGAAGGCTCACTGACCTTACTCGAACCATTGTTAGCGACTCAGGGATTGTTGGCATGGCGGCGTAAACACAATTTCACAAATATTGCAGCATTTGAATCCGTCACAAATCAATGAGATAACACACATATAATGTATCACATATGGTATAAGAGAAAGAGTTACTACCTTGTTCCTTCCTGACTGGCTCCGGCACAACTCGTTCATGCCCAGGGCAGATGTCGAATCCTATAACCAAAATTAAGGACAACCAATCAATCTCTTTTCTAAACTCTTTGATTTCATAACGTTTAAGTTGGTTATCATTCAAACTCTTTAGGTGGCTATAAGATGTCTAGATACACGCCTAAAGGGTTGGAAGAAACTACCCCAAAGATCCCTCTTTGGAAGCAAAAGCACAGATTTCTGGTTGACTCACTCGAGTGATATGGGACTTGTACTCGGGTGAAAGTGGCTCTTACTCGTGAGTGTTTGAGAGAGAGCACCACCAACGACTTGAAAGTGCTTAAGTTCCCAAAAGTGAAACACCAAAAGTGTTTGCCGAGAGCACACCCAACTTAGAAGAGAAAGCTCACTCGAGTACTACCTTGCCACTAGAGTGAGAGCATAACACTTGCGAGTGTCTGATCACACTCTTGGAATTTAGCTTGTGAGTGCTTGACCGAGAGCAACACTTAGCATGAACATACATTGCACTCGAGTGAACTCATGCTTACTCAAGTAATGACCTATATCACTCACGGATTGGGAAGTGCACTCGCGCCTCCCACCAGAAAATCCAAGCAAAAACCAGAAGGAAAAAGGAATTTATGTTGTTGCACTCTAGTGAAACCCTTACTCACTCGAGTGAACTTCATCAGAACCCAGAAATGCAGCAACTGACAGAGTTTTCCAGATTTACCAAAACTGATCCCAATAGTTCCCAAACTTATACCAAAGCTCATTCTCTCTCAAAATTCCATAAGGAACTTATTGGTAACCTTAAAACACCCAAATTCGCCTTCCATCAACACATTTTCAACTCTAGCTCACAAGACCACACAAACCACAATTTACCAAACTTTCTTATTCAATTCCAAACCAAAACAATTGACATTATAACACATCCTAGCATCAATTTCTACACCATAGCATTTTAAACTCCTCCATTATCCAATTCTTATGAAATTAGGGCATGATTCCAAAATTTACAAAGTTTAACCAAAAATAATAACAAATATACCAAAATATCACAAATGCTCAGCTCAACTTGTTTCGAAAGCTACTTCTTTAATTTTCCCATTTTCAAATTTCCACAAGTTCTCAAACTCCTCAAATCAAAAATCTGAAAACATAGGAATGAAGCTCTTGATATGAGGAACATGATTAATGAGGAACTCTTGAGCATTATAAGCCATTTAGCAAGTCAAGATACTACCTTTTACTTTCTCTTTCTTCCTTACGTTGAGACGGAAATAGAGGCAGATGGGAGAGATGAAAATGATGAAGAAATAGATTTTTCTTGCCCCTCACATATACACATAACCGACCTTGAGGGAGAGAGGAGAGAGGGCAGAGAGTTTGAACCTTTTGACCAATCCAATGGTCCACAATTTGACACTTGGTATAATCCTACTCCCTCTACCATAAACTCATATAAGCCCTTTTACACAAGATTCCACCCTATTTGATCTCTTGACAACAGATCTTAACCATTGATCTTATAATATCCCAATTTTTGATTAAGGGCTAATCATGATTATTATGGATAATTATGAATTTAATTGGAATTATGACGGGTTTTATCAAAATATTATCTAATATGTCATAATTTATGGAAAAATTATAGAATGGAAATATTGGCTATAAGTTAGTGGTTAATGGGTAAATTAATTACTAACTAAGAGAAAAATGAGATATGTAACTAAATGGCTAATGGAAGGGTTAGAGTAACTAATTTGGTTACTTAATCTATATGGGCTAATGAGGAGTGGACACTTGGCAAGCCCACATGTGGAGAGAGTGAGGGAAAGGTCAAGGTGAATTTTAAAAATGTTTTCTCTCTCCTTCTCTCCTCTCTTTTTCGGCTGCAGCATGGGGGAGGGAGAATTATCATCATTCCTTCATCTCTCACACTCCATCTCTTCTTCTTCTTCTCTCTCTCTCTCTCTCTTATTTCGGTGCCATTTTTGGCTAAGGAAGAAGAAGAAAAAGCTTGTGATTTGGGTAGGTAAATGACCTCCATTGCTCAAATTCCTTTCTTTAATGTTGATCCTTAGAGTGAAAGCTTCAATTTGATGATTGTAGTTTCTCCATTAGTGGTGATTTAAGGAATCACGAAAATCTGGTAGTTGGAGAATCAAGAAGTATCTTTGAGAAAGTTGATAAGGTAAGTGAAACCAATCCTTCTATCTATGTTTTATGCCAAATGATTAAGATTTGAATTTCTGGGATTTTTGGCCCATTTTCGTTGGGATAGGGTTATTGGTAGTTTGACATGTTGTTGGTATATAAATGGGTGTTTTGGTATGAGTTTTGGATAGATAGATTGATTTAGGATAGAAATGTTAAGTTTGGTGGTGTAGAGATTTTGGTGTTTTATGTTGCCCAACACAAAATCATGATAATGGACTAGGAATTTGGTAATTTTGATATTTCCATTGGATTCCTTGGGTGTTTTTGTGTGGGAGTAGCTTTGGTTGAGGTTTTGAATCCATTGGAAACACTTGGGCAATTGTTAGGAAGAGTTGTCAGTTTTCCTGCGTTTTCTGGTTTCTGATAAAATCACTTGAGTGAGAGTGAGTTCACTCAGGTGAGGGATAAACATCACTCGAGTGAGGGTGAGATCACTCGAGTGCGATAGTGTAATTTCCTTTTCCGTTTCAGTTTCTGTGTTGCACTTCTGGGTTGAGAGGCAAGAGTGTTGCCTCACTTGCAAGTGTTGTGGGTTCTCACTCGAGTGAGCCTTCTCTCACTCGAGTGTAGGTGTATTTGACAGCATGATTTATCATCTCGGGTTGTTACTCGGGTCCAAAATTCAAGAGTGCGCTTTAATACTTGCGAGTGTTAAGTTATTACTCGAGTGAGGTCTTCTTCACTCGGGTACTCCTCTTCTTTGAAAGTTCTTGTGCTCTCGGGCAAACACTTTTGTCCTCACTTTCTAGCACTTGAAGTGCAGATCGTACCATCACTCGTGTGAGGCCTTCTTTACTTGAGTATCCATACCAACACTTGAGTGAGGCCATATTCACTCAAGTGCAGCAGTGAAAAATCAGTTTTTATGCTTTTGAAAGGGGATCTTTGGGATAGTTCTTCCAACCCTTTAGGAGTTTTGTAAGGGGTATTTAATGACTCTAAAAGAGCAATAATGATAACCAAGCTACGTGTTAAGAAGTCATTGAAGATTGGAATAGAGAATTGACACTTTATCCCTAATTATGAATATAGGATTTGACATTTGCCCTACTTGGGAGAGACCGGCACTAGGACACGTACGGAAGGATCAAGGTAGTGACTCTTCTCTCATGTTGTGTATGATACTTGGTATGCATGTTTATCATTGTGAATGTGTTATCGGCCATAGGGCATTACAGTGTGAGCAATTCAACGTGAGCCGTCGTAGGGGGTAATGCTCATGATACCTACCCCGGTCGTTGTATCTGCCGCTGTAAGTGCCGAGGCTGCGTTATGGAATCATGGATTCCTGTTTGAGTATCCAACCCGTGGGGCTTGCGTGTTGTGAAATGTTTTATATAGATCCCATTTGTGGTGATATATGTGATATGTTTATGTGGATGTGCAATACAGCATGCAGTTCAGCGTGAGCCGTCGTAGAGGGGGCGATGCCTATAATACCTACCCCAGCCGCTGCAACTGTTGTTATGATTGTTGTGTGTTGTATGAATGATTTACTTTCATGCTTTGATGTTATGCATATTATGAGTGATTTGTTACTACGGGGATTCTTTAGAATCTCACTCTCCTAAAAACACAAATTTTAGACAGGGCTGAAGGATCCAAAGGAAAGAGGGCGACGAAGAGTGGATAGAGCTCCTGGCTAGGAGTTTTATTTTGAAAATTGGTTATCATTCTATAAATCATTTGGATAATTTTTAGTTGGGAATTACTTGAATATATTGGATAGTGTTTGTGTAATCCCCTTATTATGGGAAACTCTATTAGCAATTGTGCCTTGTAGACCCTTTATTAATCAATGAAGCCCGAGTGTGTTGGGAATTTGCATTATACTCTGATATGTATGAATGAAATCAACCTGTACAGGCCATTTATGTTTGAAATGTGGGTGTGAGACCATTATAGAATAGATGTTGTAAAAGTTTTTGAAAACCCTGATTTTGGGAAGTCTAAATTTTTATAAGTCCCAAATCACACATGGTCTCTAATTCAAACTTAATTATGTTTTTACGAACTAATCCTGGCCTTGACAGTGAAGGGGGTTACAGATCTCAAGTTACCTATAAGTTCCCTCTTCGGTAACTGACCAATTGATCGATAATTTACCATTTTTCCCCTGATTATCACAATATACATCAAACCATCATCGAACACATTTTATGTCGCAATTCACCTCATATACTTTAAAAGTGTTTTACTAACATTAATTACACCACTTTTAAGGTCATTCGTCCTTAATTACAATTTAGGATATTACACTTGACTTTCTTAAGATTCATCTTTAATCGCAGAAAAGAGAGTTTGGAACTTTCCAAAAAAAATTATAGTATTGTGTTGGCATAAAATTGTTGTTAGGCTTAGAGTCAAGCGGAGTAACATCAAATACTCATCCAATAGTTTGGGTGCTTTGCAATTTTTTGAAGAGGGAGAAATTTTTTTTTTTTGCAGCAGTTTATATACTCAGAATTAATGGTAAGAAAAGAATTTAGTTGATAGTAGCGCAAATTGTGATTGGGTACTTGATTATATATTGATCCGTTTGTTGTTCCATTTATTTTCTTGGGTGCTTTTTTCTAGCCCTCTGAAGTAGAAACTCATACCTCAAGCTCCTTGACGACATTGATGTCAGTAGAAAAAGTTCAAAACAAAGATGACCTTTCTAATAATTCAGTTATTAGAATTTTCAACCATTTCTTCAAAGAGAAAGAAGAGAGACGACACTCCATTAACTGATAGATGACACTTCCATTGGTTGGTAATGGGCAGCAAACACTCAAACACATGTTGATGTTGAACATGAAAGGAGGAAGGGAGAGAGGGAAGAAGAATAGACATAGAAGATAAAGACTTGGAGAGGAGGAAAATCAATATTCAATTCTAATTTTATTTAATGACATATAAAATGAGATGTGTTGAGGACTATTTATAGTCTCAATCTCATCCCAAGGAATTAAATACGGAATGTCTATAAATCTAAAATTAAATGTGAATATTTTGATTGATAACAATTAATGATATAATCCAAAAGAGAAAATTTAATCTGAGGGTTCTTATAGTTTTCTTTAATTTTAAATTAGGTCCTTGAGTTTTTTTAAAGGACTCAATAAAAAAAAACTCAGGGACCTAAATCAAAATTGAGAAAAACTATAAAGACCCTTGGATTAATTTTCCCAATCCAAAAAGATGACATAAAATTCAAACAAAATATTTCTAAATATTTTCATTAATTTTTAAACCTCTTTGATAGTCAATCTTCAACTATTCTTTTTCTTCCTTTTAAAAATTTTCCTTTTTTTTTTTTTTTGCGATATAGTCCTTCTATTTCTATCACATGTTTATTCAATGGTTTAGGTCAAATACATTTTGCGTATCCAAAATGTACTCTTTTTTTCGATAAATCCAAAATGTATTCTAAATGGAGCTTTCGGAAATGAATTTGATGTGCATTTGAAAAAAAAAAATTGCTATACTTATTTTAGGAAAAGTTACTCATAGGTCGTAGATATGAAAATGAAATACAGAGTATCCAAAAAATTCATATGTACAAGTTAAGCATACGTATTTACAAGTACGTTGAATTTTAAAATTTACAAGTTACTTTTCATATTTACTAGATGCAGGTTGTGGCATATACAAGTCAAACTTGTAAGAAATTGTTTTAAAATATCTTTTAGGACTTCTCTGCATTTGATTTTCTTTATTGGATGTTTCCGAAGGTACTTATTATTGTTTCCTTTACAAATATGAATATGAGTTGTATTTTTTTTTTTTGAACAAAAATACGAGTAGTATATTAAAGCCGGTTTTGACAACCAATATTTCCATTCTTCATTATAAAAAGAGAAATGTGTTTGTAAATTATTACCTAAAAAATTCGGCCAAAAAAAAAGAGAGAGAGATTAATTTCCTCCATGTATCTGTAAAAACAAAAACTCAATTTATTTTATGTGAATCTCGCTATTGGTTTTGGATTTGCAAATTGCTATGTAATATTCCCTCAAGTCCTTAGTATAAGATATATTTACTTAATTTAATTAAATTAAAAAAGTTAGTTAATTAGTTAATATAATATGTATTTTCTAAAATATACTAGTCCTCTTTCTTAATTCCCTTCTTCCCTTTCCTCATTGATTATTGTTGAGCGAACATAAATAAGAGTAAATTAGGAAAAGAATGATAAATATGAAAACTATGTCCTATATTTATGATCAATATCAACTCTTTAAATATGTCTTATATTAAGAACCAGATGAATAATTTGCTACTTATATATATGTATTAATCTCTCTAGACTGAAAAACTAATGGAAATTTATCTGGTCAATTTTTGTTTTGTTTTGCATATCATATTTCCTTTTTCATAATGGAAGGAAAAAAATTATACTTTTCAATGTTTTTGTCTCATCTAATAAGTTATTATATTTTATAACGTGTTGAACATTAGTTTTTGATACGTACATGTACATATTTTCATGATCGAATTAAAGAAAATTAACTTGACAAATTTTCCCCTTTTAAGTGATTTGGTACTTTTTTTCTTTTAAGAAAAGTGAACTTCCTAGGGATTAATTTTCAATTCAAACACACATATATGATGAATAAATGAAGGCAATTTCGTAGGAAAAGAACAGTAAAGTCAGTCAAAAGAGTGCAAAGAAAAATCAACTTGTACCAAATAATGTTTCTCTTTCTTTGACGACCATTATACATTCCATTGCATCAGAAAAATCTTAAAAAGATGGGGCAAAAAAGAGAGGGGAAGAGAACAAAGAGTAGAAACAGCTTGGAAACTAGTTTCGTGTACTATTTCTGAGATGATTTTTCTTGAACCACACGAAATTTCTTTCATTATTATTTGGTCCCCACTTTTTTGTCGTTTATTGTTTTGGTCAAGTCTTTATTGCTTATTTTCTCCTTAGGTTTATTTGGGATTGTATTTTGGGTCAAGTCTTTCAATTAATTATTTGTTGTTTTGTAAGGTAAAGATTTACCGGTCAATATTGTGAACTTTCAAAATCGTTAGTCTTTATAAGTTCGATTTTGAAGTTTAAATGCCTTATTTGGAGGACTTATCAAGTTAATTTGACTTTGTTCCTTTCAATTATAAGTTAAACTAAACTCATTTTTTTAAGAATATATTGATATTGATATCATAAAATTTCCAAAGTACTCTAGAGGTCCTTTACTAATATTATCTCAATTGTGAAAATTAGCAAAACAGTTGTGACTGTAAAGATCAGTTGGAGATAATGGAAAATTTAGAAATTCAAATAAAAATGCATTGAGTATTATAATTATTTTAAAATTTTTTTTATATGTAAATTTTAAATTTCTGAAATTTTTACCAAAAGTCCAAAACTATGAGAAAATTATTAGGACATTTAATGACATTTTTTTATCTCCTTTAGCGCGCAGCACGGAGAACGCGATTAATGATGAGGGGTGGGCTTTGACCGTCAAACCAGAGAGTAGTCAACTCTTTATTTTTCATTTTTTAATCTTCCGGTATGACCCCTCATTTGCCCGGAAAAATTATTTTAGATTGGGTCGAACATTGCCCCACAAGTATTCGGCCTGAAAAACCATCGTTTCTCTTGGGCACATTGACGTCGGCCACATTGTATGGCAAAACAAATGTTGTGGCGTAATTATTGGTCTATTGGCCCGTTTAGACATTAAAAAAAAAGTGTGATTTTAGGGCCGTGAAGGTGAAAGAAAAAATGGGTTTAATACTTTAATATAACTACGATCCAATACCCCCCTTTTTTTTTGACTCTTTTTTTCTTTTAAGAAGGGAGAAAGACATCTAAGGATCATTTAAATATGACAATTTCAAAATGGTACAGGGAAATGAATATAGTCCTAAGGAGCTATTCTAAAATTAATTTTTTTTAAATGACCTAGTTACCATCAGAAAATTAATTGTCATCACTACCTTGTTGGCATTTGATAAATTAAAGTTGTTACTTGTTAAATGTTATTTATTGATGTTGAGTAAGAAATTTAAGTGAAATTGACTCGTTGTCACACAACCTTAGTTTAGTTATTGTCATCATTTGAAAAGCTAAAGTTTTACTTCTTAAAATTGTTATTTTCCTTTCAAATTAGGGGCATTTAGGTAATTTTACTATAAACTTTAACTCCAGACTGGTCTTTAGGGACTTCATGGTAATTAGGCTATTTCAGGATCTTCAATTGACAGTTGCAAATTTAGGGTGCCCTTTTTTTTGCTACCCTTTCTAGAAAAGATAACTTGCATGCCATTTTTGGTCATTTAAAAATAATGCACTTCAATTTTTTTGGTGCACATGTTCCTGTTGAAATATATGAGTTTACGCTTGGTGGATTAAGGCTTAAGTCCTATTGAACAATTTGATGACCAAGTTCCACTTTGGAACATTTTACCGATTCTTGTGTGTGCATGGAATTCGAATTTTGTGACTAAATGTGAATTTGGTGTAGTGATAGCGCTTACAAAATTCGAGTTTGGAAGATCTTATAAATGACAAAGCATTTATAAAATTCGAACAAAGTAAAACAATGTCCATGAATCTTATGTATGTTTAGTGAAAATAATTATTTAGCATTCTCCTACGTACCCTTCTTTCATTTGCTCAAAATCCAAACTAGAAAAAAAATTAGGCATTGCTCAAACATGGAGAAAGAACCCCTGAAAGCGATGCACATAATGATGATTGAAGAAGTTATCACATCCCCTTTGTTGCTGCGTTATCCATCAACAATTAGTTGGTCAGGGTTCATGGCCGAGCAACTAGCTAGGATTGGATGCTTTTGTTTTGTTTCTCTGGTGGAGCAAAGGATTGTCAAAGGAGTGGGGAAGGGTTAGTCGATTGCTTCTAAAAGGAATTCTTAATAACCATTTTATTATATTTTTTCATTAAGGATAATATTATAATTTTCACTTTTTTCTTGTCACCATTGCCATAATTTGCATCTTAACAAACAAATTTGTTTTATCAAATTATTTTCCATTCTAATATCTACCAAATATGCATATCATCAGGTTGGAACTTTTCCATTCCATTCCTTTTCATTCTCTTTCTTCCCTTTCCTTTTCATCAAATAACCAATTATTTCCATCAAACAGGCCCTTAGTGGTGACATTTCTTTCACAATGATCAACCCACAACCTCATTAGGTTTTTCCAGTGATACTTAATAAAACCCAATCCATTAATTTAACAAAGATTTATCACCCATGTAGTACTTAGACGGTAAAAACATAATTTTAATACTTTCAGAAATATGCAAGTTCAAATAGAGTTTTAAATCAAAAGCCCAATTACAAAAGTAATCAGGGCACCAACCAAAGACTCAAAGGACACGTGTGATGTGGACTTGAGGAAAAAAGCAAAAAAAAAAATAAAAAAAGAGTTTTAAATCTAAAGCAAAATCAAATAAGTCAAATGCATTTATGTATGTAACCAAAAGGGCCCTAGCTAAATGGAAAATGTCTAGTATGTACATCATTTTAAACATGCGAAACACAATTAGGATATATAAATGAGATAGAAGCCTCAAGTCTCAGATGCCTTCTTATATAACCTCTAGCCTACCGAACGACTTCCTAAAAATGTTCAAAAGCAACGGGGTGGGGCATAATGTCTATAGTAACCAATGCTCCATTTCAAAATACATACGAGTGTGTGCTGATGAGGTGTGTGAAGTAAGAATAAATAAAAATAATAATCATTTACAGAATAATATTTTTGCCAAAACATTTATATCAAGAAAAACAAGTCTAACCTCCCATGTCCATACTTATATCCTTCTTAAAACCGCTGACTAAATCCATGGATAAGAATCTCCATGCAACTGATTGTTCTAAAACCTCCTAGTCATTTGAATAGGATTATATGCCTTCAATATTTGTAGTTTACATCCCCCTTCCGAATAATCCGTGGCATATATTGTTGAAATTTTCTATAAATAAAGACCATATGAGCATATAGACACTACTACAAAATATAGATTCTACTACCTCAAAAGATGTCCATTTTTTAAAAATGGAAGTAAAAAATAAAAGCGGTGGCATTTTTGTAATTTTGGGTAGGAACTGGGTAGCTTTAGGCATCCCAATTTGAATTTGGGATGCCTAAAGTAACAAAAATAATTTTTACGTCCCTATTTGATTTGGAGACGTCTAAAGTAAAAATTTTTCTTACTTTAGACGTCCCCAATTCAAATAGAGACGTTCTTATTTGAATTGAGAATATCTAAAGTATAATTTTTTTTTTAACTTTAGATGTCCCCAATTCAAATAGAGATGTCTAAAGTCATTTTAAATGCATGTCAATTTGAAAGATATCACTTCCTCCAAAGTCATGCCTACCCATGCAAGTTAGCTTCTTTTATTCAAAACTCTCATTCTCTCTTGAAGTTCCTCCTTCCACTATCACTCTTTTGAAGTTTCTTCTTCCACCGCCACTCTCGCTCAGTCCCTCTTACTACTGTCACTCTCTCTTCAAGCTCGTCCTCCTCTCTCTCCACCACCATCCTCCACCGTCCTTGTAACACTCCAAATTTTTATTCACCAAAATGTATTGTAATTATTGGAAATATTCAATGAAATATAACAGTGAATTTTGGCCAAAGAAAGGAGAATTTGGAAAAAATGTTAGAACAATTAGTATTTCCCTTTTTCCTTCATAATTTTTGTCCAAATAAAGGAAATAGGAGGAAAATAATTAATTGAATTCTAAAGTATGCTAAGTGTCCTTAATCCAAGCCAAGAGAAATATATAATAATTGTTGAACTCGAGCACATGTGTTGTTATCATAAAATAATTATTGGTGCATGAAGTTAAGGCAAATTGAATAAAGCCCAATTGCTTCCTAAAGGACCAAGGGTGACGTTTTTTTTTGGGCCAACAAGAGGGGAGGAATTGGTTCAATTGAAATGGGATTTTATGACACAAGTTATGGGATTTTATGACCCAAGTTAACAAAGGATAAAGCCAAGTACAAGAGTGATGCCATGCTTATGTCATAAGTGAATTATCCTACCATTTATTAATTAAGGGATCTAGGATATTTTTTAAACTCTTCCTTCATCTTTCTCATTCCCATTTCACGTCCCAACAACAAAGATAGAGAGAGAGAGAGAGAGAGAGAGAGAGAGCTTGGGAAACTTAGGAAAGGAGGAGCACAAGAGGCTAAATCCAAAGGTGAGAACTTGAAATTTCAAGAGTCGAGCCTTCTAATTTGTGTAGTTCATCTTCTAATCCCTTAATCTCCATGAAAATCACATGTAGCAAGCAAATATTCAAGGTTGAAGAGAGAGTGAATAGTAACTTCTAGAGAGAGAAAGCAAGAGAAGGAAAGGTAACCTCTAAAACTTGGATTCTCTTGAGATATATGGTGTAGTTGTGATTGTTGTTGTTGAGTTTGGTTTGATTTGGCTTGTCTTGAGATTTTGGGATGATGAACTTTAGAAAGGATAAGACGCCCAAATTTCTATAAATTATGTTCATTTAGTGTTTAAATAGCTAATCATGCCATTAGAAGTGGAAAGGAAGTGATTAAACAAGAGAAATCAAGGAATTGAAACACACTTTTCTCTTCTAAACCCTAATTTTGTCCAGCTACTGTTCACTCAAGATAGAGTTAGAATTTTGAAATTTTGATGGTTCCATTGGATTTAGAAGGGAAAATTGTGTGAGAATATAAGTGTTCATGATTTTTGGAGATTTGTATACATGTATGGAATTTATTGAAGTTACAAGTGCATGTTGTTACTTTTCTCCTGTGAGGCAGTGTTACTGTGCCATACATTTCGTTGGCCAAACTAAGTTCAAATGTAATAAAACCTTTTAGGATTAAAGTAGACATCATGGGCTTTAATTTGATAGGTATTATAAGCAATTTGAACTTGTGGATTGAAAGTTATGTATTTTCAAAGTTTTGCCCTGTTTCTAGACTAAATTCTAGAGCAGCATGTGAATTTATGAAATTCTGAAATTTGGTGATTGTAGATGATGGTGTTTCATATTTTTCCATGAAACTACACTTAAAGAACTTTCCATATAATATTCGAACACTCTATTTCAATATTTGTAGAATTAGTTATGAATTTTAGAAGTTTAACCAAGAAATGAGACAGCTTCTTGGCTGTGGCTAGAGAACTCTTGGCCGTAGCCCAAAACTTTCTAACCTCTCTTGGTTGTGGCCAATGGACTTTTGGCCGGGCCAATACCCCTGTTTCAACATTTTCACCCTTTTGATTGGTTTAACTTCTCCAATCCCATGGGCACTTGTTTAAGCTTCCAATGGTTGTCTAAATAGCCTAAAAGATAACCAATACCATGAGTTTAAAGTAAAACATGAATGGATATTAACCTAATTCTAGTACATTTGCAATTTTAGGATCAAGTTGGATGCCTATCATTGGCACGTTTTATAAGGCAGACCTTACGAGACAAGAAAAAATTTAAAGTAGGGACTACTATCTCTCATATACTATGTGACTCTTTATATGATGCGTGTTACTATATATTGTGATTTGAATACGTGCATGAGGCACATTACTTGGTTGTGGTTTGGTGCCTAGCCAAGGTACACTGATATTGCTTAGCTGTAGTTAAGGACTCGGTTGAAGTACATGTAGGGGTTTCAACTAGACAGCGGGCTTTGAACTTTGTGTACACACACGGATTGATGTGAATTTTCATTTTACTTGATACGGTACATAGCATATTTAATTTTCACATCTTATATGTTGATCGTATATTTCTACTGGGATTCCTTGGAATCTCACCCCTTTTTTCTAAACAAAAATGTCTCAGCGGCTGCTAGCGGATGAAAAGGCAAGGACACCGTTACGAGGAACTGACGGCCACGTTTCCTGAGATGCGGACTATGGGTATCTAGTTTGTATTTGGTATATTTTTGGGATATTCTGTACATGGTTGTAAATATTATCAAATTTTTCACGGTTGATTCCGGTCTGTAAACAAATACTTATTATCAGTATATTTATACTTTTCTGTATGCCTTTGGAACATGGTCTCTATTACTCTTTATATATGAAAATGAAAACGGGTGTTGACAGTCCTCCTCTCTCCTTCTCTACTTTGAAGCTCGTCGCCATCATCCCTCCTCTATCTTTGATGCCATTGGTTCCTCCTCCTCCCCTCTCTCGTTGTTGGCCTCCTTCCTCCCTTTCCCACCGTCGCTAAAAGGTATGGTTAATTATTTTTGTTTTTTGTGAACTAAGATATGAATTGGGATTATTGTAGATGCATTTTGTTGGTGCTGGCATTTAGATTTATCATCTTTCACCAATATTAATCTTTTTTGGATTTTGTGTGTTTCCCTCTGGTATTTTGTGATAAATTGATGATAACTGATAAGTTTGTTTTCACTAGTTAGTAGTTGTGTAGACAACTTTTTGACACTTTATGGTAATTATTGTAAACTGTATTAGTAGGAGTCAACACTTTATTTGAAGGACATTTTCGTTTATGAAGAATTGTTCGATCCTATTTCTGTAGGTTTTAATTGCTGAGCAGTGAAAAATATAAATGATTTTTTTTTTGTAAAAAAGAAAAACACTTTATACCTCCCTAATTTGAAATGGGAAAGTTTAAAGTCCTGACTTTAGACGTCCCTATTTTTAAAAGGGAAGTCTAAAGTGTCAGTCAACACTTTAAACATCCCCAATTTAAAATGGGGGAATCTGAAATATGGACTTTAGACTTCCCCATTTTAAAAAGGGAAGTCTAAAGTGTTAGTGCAACACTTTAGACGTCCCCAATTTGGAATAGAGAGATCTAAAGTCCAGACTTTAGACATCCCTTTATTTGCTAACGTTATTATCATTTATTTTCTACGTCATTCTTATAGATGTCCCCCTATTTTCAGACATTAAAAGGCCTAAAAAAGGGACGTTAAAAGCGTTTTCTGTAGTAGTGAGAATTTCAGGAACATCAGAGTCGCAACGGAAGTCTTAAAATTGTAAATACCTCTCACCATGCTTTAAATTATCTGAATCCATAATCCTTGCAATCATGATGATGACTGAAAACATAGGATATAGATCAGGGTCTCTTCTAATGGGAAGATGGGCATAGTGATGATTTGCGAATAGCCGTTGCCCATCAGGGAACCCTCAAGGAGTGAGTAAAATTTATATAATACCACTCTAACTTAGCCTATGCTATTTATAACCTTCCATCAAGGTTCATAACAGCTTGTCGGCCAAGTAAGTAATCCTAAACTTGGTCTGATCCAACTCACGTGCCAACAACATAGGATATATTTTATCCAAAATAATAATAAGATTACATCTAGAATATTCAATCTTGATCAAAATTAGTAAACTAGCAACATCTAGAATATCTTGATATGATCAAGTAGTAACTTGGAAATATATATATAGATATAATTTGAATTAAACAATAAGATATGTAATTATATTTAATAAAATATCTAACATTCCCCTACTTGGCCTATAGACTAATGTCAGTTGGTGAGTCAATGTTCATTTAAGCAATACTACATGAATTATGGCGATAAGGTCTCTTTGATCGAGTTAAAATTAATGAATAAACCCCAAATGTTTATTTGGTTCCAACTCAAATGTTCATTAATATCTCATAATTTAGGAACTAAAAATTAAGACAACGAACTTTGACTTGAATTCTATCCCTTAATAATGCCTCCTCTAGAGCACTAAATGTGATCCAACCTTAATGAGGCATTTGATCCTTTGATTTTCTCTAAAAGCATTCTCCTTATGAAAGGATATATATGTATTTATGGCCTATTGACTCCATGGTCATACAATACTCTTAATGGATTTGAATTATTTAATAAATTCAAAACCCTCAAATGAAATTCCTTAAATGGCAATCATGTAACTTGCCTCTAAGAATAATTAAATTAGACATCTTATGGTGGAAATAAACAATCAATGACTGCTTAGCAATCTTGCAATCCTCCATGATGCAAATTGTTTAGCAAATACCAGGATGTATCACAATGTTAGCCTTTTATTGCCAACTCACCATACTATACTGAATAAATATAATCATTATAATAAATTCAATTTTCTTATATGTAAGCATACATCTTAATGTACATTTAGTAATGTAATAACTAGCTTGTAGCTCTTCAATTATTATTCAAGCATGAATTTGCTTGAGAATCATTCCAATATTCCTTTGCATGTACGTTAGAAGGAATACTTAACATATTCAAGCATGAATTTATCAGAATATTTTTGTTAGCATTTAAACAAGGCTATTCTTAACAATTACGTTAGAAGGAATACTTATCATATTCTTCATATGATGATGACATTAGAGACGTATTCTCATAATAGGTGTTGCTCACAACAACTACCATCTATTCATGAATGTTCACATACTTGTGATTATAGGCTACTTATGATGTTCCCAAGTATTTTGAGAATAATCTCTTTATGTATTCTTAGAGAACACTATGCATAAGTGAGACATATCACAACTTTGAACAATGTCATTTGTAGCCCCTTAGTCAACATACACAAGTAATGCATGAATAATCTATTTATACAATATAGATGACTTAACTCCCACTAATCTAGTGATATAAACAAGACCTTGAAGTTTGCAACCTTACCATGTATGTGATTGCATCATAAGACTTTGATTGTCACTATTGTGGGACTTGCTCATGACAAAATGATGAACTCTTAATTTTGCTAACTAAATTCTCCTTATATTTTATTTGACCCTTTATGTCAAATTACATATATCTCTTCTTATGCCCAAATGGAAAGATGTGAATAATATTCCAACTCAAGAGAGACATTAAGCATTATGAAGATATGGAAGGAACTATAAATCAATATAGGAGGAAATACCTACTAAATTAATTCCTTCTTCAGCAAACAACTTTATTTGTAAAACTTAATGTTGCATAGCAACTTTACAAATACACACATATATATTGTTGTTTACCTTGGATCTCGCACATCATTTGGAATTTAGAGTTACTCTTAATATTTATTTTCTAGTCAAATTTCCTAAAGTATCATGTAGTCACCATTAATTGCCAAATATTAATTACAATTAGTCTCAACTCAATCTGTTGATAGATTGAACTTGCATAATTAGAGTATTGCCCATCAATTAATGATAATACTTCTAATTTCAAGTATGATCAATTGCTAATTTCATAACTTCATTAATTTTTACATTTACCTCACAAGGTGAGTGTCATGTGATACGACCGTATTTTGATATAATAATTCTTATCATTTTAAAGGTAATTAGTAGGATTATTGGGCATAATTAAGTTTCAAAATGCATATTTGTTCACAAGGGTATTTTTGGGAATTAAGTTAGCTAAAATGTTATATTTGGCTAATAATTGTGAATCTTGAATTATTCCTATTTATTTGGACATATGATTCTACTTGTGTTTGTTTGAATATGTAGGTGATGTTGTGGACCAAATGTATCAAGCTTTGCACATTTTCTTTTGGATCAAATGTCACTTACTTAAGTTCAATCACTTCATAACCCTTAGCCCACATTTAACCTAATTCTAAAACTCAAGTGCCACTACTATAAAAATCATGATACATGACAGTCATTAGCTACCATACTTCACGGTTCCAAACCATCATATATGCAGGTGCTATATTTGCTCATGCAGATAAATTATGGTTCTTAACTGTTATTTATTCTTGACCTATTATAATTGTAAAAAGATAACACATGTTATATATTGAAGCTTGATAAGGCCATGATATACACATTGCTATGATAATAATTGATGGGCTCATTTGAAAAACTATCATAATATATGGTAATGCTTATATGTAACCCCCTCACCGTAATTACATCCGGATTACGAAATTTAAGTGAAATAGAGACCAATAAGATGAAATAACAATTTATATTCCCACATTCAAGAGATGGGGTATTTTGAAAATCAGTTCAAAACATATATATATTCGTGGTCTCGCATTCACGTGCGGATATAATTACTAGAGAAATCAGAGTACATAATAAATATCAAAGTGCGGAAACCAAAATCCCGACAAACCCCGGGTTCATCTACATATATATAAATATATCATGGGTTTACAAGTTCCCAAACTGGGGATTACATGACCAAAATAATCATTTACATCTATATACACTTGGCAATCCCAAATCCAAAACCAAGATAACCAACAACCTCTATATCTCAGAGTAATCCTAACTACTCATGGTTGTCCGCTTCCCTTTCGAGCCACTCGCCCTGTCTGAAAAGGTTAGTCATTTGGAAGAGTGAGATTCTAAAGAATCCCCGTAGTAACAACTATTTCATACCACATGCAATCACATAATATGTAAACAATTCATCTCGTACAGCAACACAAATCACTCCACCCTCATCCCCTTTTACCGCCGGGAAGGCATACGACCTTCACCCGAACCGTTGTTAGCGACTCAAGGACTATTGGCGTGGCAGTGCATACAAATAGCCACACGGCTCACATATAGCCTTTCGGCTTTCACAAATGGCCCGTCGGCCTTCACAAATAGCCTTTCGGCCCACAATTAGCCTTTCGGCCCACATATACACATATATCACACCCTAACCTCATCCCCTTTTACCGCCGGGAAGGCATACGACCTTCACCCGAACCGTTATTAGCGACTCAGGGACTATTGGTATAGCGGTGCTTCCACAATTTCATAAAACTCGCAACATACTAAATCCATTTCAAAACAATGACATAGTATGCATATCATACATCACATAAGGTATAAAGATAGAGTCACTACCTGTATCTTTCCTGACTGGCTCCGGCACCGTGGCCTCACGAGGGCGACAAATGTCAAATCCTATTCAAATTAGGGGCAACCAATCAATCTCTTTTCCATATGTATATTTCAATAATACTCTAAGTTGGTTATCATTTAGGACTCTTAAGAGGCCACAAATGTCTCTAATGAAAGCCCTAAAAGGTTGGGAAACAAAAGGTTGAAGGTCACTTTTCGAAAACACAAGGTGCTGGAATACAGGGGTGGGCCGCGGCCCAAATATGGTCAGAAGGCCTTGGGCTGCGGCCCACCACTCTTGGGCCGCGGCCCAAAACAGGTCAGAAAGGCTTGGGCCGCGGCCCAGAAATTTCCTGACTCTGGGCTGACTTCGAAAAACCATAACTAATTCTAGAAAAATCGAAACGGAGTGATTCCAAAGCCAAATGAAAGGTATATAAGTCCTCTTTCAAGGAAAAATATAGCCCTTCACTGGAAATCACTACACAAATACAGAATTACCAAAAACTATACACTACTCCAAAACAGAGTTCTGTTTCAATCCCAAACTTTGGGCAACCATATCTCACAGAATACTCAACGAAATGACACAAAATATATGTCCATTTTGAAGCTTGGGATGTGAAATTTAAGACTGGAAAGTTTCACAATTTTTCAATACCATTTGATCACTCAAAACGCTCGTCCAAACTGACAGCGAAAAACAGAGCTTAAACAAAACAGATTTTCCAACTTTTCACAAGTGATCTAAATGAATCCCAAAATCAACAACCAAGCTTATTCCCACACAAAATCACTCAAGGAACACAATGGTAACCTCAAAATGACCAAAATCATCACCCAATCACATGCCCTGTTTTGCCCAATGCACCAAAGCTATCACAAAGGTACCAACTTTCACATTTCCAACCTAAATCCATTCTATCAACCCAAAACACATATCAAAGCACTAATTCCATGACAACAATATGCCAACCACACATTGACCCTCATTTTCAAAATTCAAGGCAAAATTTCCAGAAATTTCACACTCAACCAATGGCTATAAAACCTATATAGAAAGGTTTGTCTTACTCACCTCTATAGCTTTCTCAAAGGAGTTCCTTGTTTCCCCCAAGTCTAGAATTTCGTGTGGCCACAAACCACCACCAATGGACAAGCTACAACCATAGAAATGTTCCTCTTAACTCAAGGATCAACTTTGATGAAGGGAGTTTGAGCAATAGAGATCACTTACTTACTCAAAGATCAAGCTTTTTCTTTTCCCTTTCCAAGCTTAAGGTCGCCGGAAATGGAGGAGAAAGAGAGAGAAAATGAGAGGTATGGAGAGATGATGATGATGGCTTCTTTCCTCTACACACACACACACACTCAATCGAATAGGAAAGAGAGAAAGGAAAGAAAAGTGGTGTTTTGTCACTTAGTGCTTCATCCAATGGCTCATACAATGCCACATGTCATCACCCACTCACTCTCTCAAAGAGCTCACCAAATCACAACACATAGGATTCCGACCCACGGTCAAGGAATCACAACCCTTGATCTTACATACCACATGTATGTACACTAAATTCATATTACATAAATTTCCAAAAGTATTTAATTACACTAATTACAACAATTATCAGAGCCATTAGCCCTAATTACAAATCGGGATATTACATTATATGGTACATAACGGTCTCATTTTGACAACCGTAATTTATTCAGTAATATAAATAACATTTCTTTTTTAAGAATTGTGACTTTTAATAATACTAAATAACGGTCTCACGTAGACAATCGTTATGTATTTAGTATAGGGATAATGGTTCCTAATTAAGAATTGTGAACCTTTTTAATACATGATGGTTTTTATATAATAACTGTGATGTATGGTTGTGAGACTTTTCAAGTGAGAGTTTCTGATCTAATTGGACTAAACTATATATAATAGAAATAGTACCTTCGACATTGAGTTTCTATGCAATATGGGATATAAAGGACATTCAAGGCTTTATGGGAAGAATCAATGGCAATTAGTGACCTATCTAAGTGATAATGTAACCATTTACCTATAATTTGTGTCTCTTCATAGGAGTTAACCCTGGAAAGCAATGGATTGGGGAAAAAACCTATTAATATTTGCATTAACTGCTATGATATTTTTCCTATATATAGATGATATTCATGTTTTTTTCACTAACCTGTTGCTTTCCTGGCTTAATTGCTAACAAGGCACAAGGTATAGGTGATGAACACTTATATTATGAGATATATAGGATAATATTCTGATTGATTCAAGCCACAAAGCCTAGAAAATCTTGATCCATCCCATATTACATGGCTACTTGTTTTGGAAAGTACTACTCTATTAGATAGAGTCGAGATCAAGTAGCTTAGAAACTCTCACATTAAAGAGTCTAGGACTAATCTCAATGTTGAATTTTAGAGCTCTTAACTTGGTACCACCTGCTCAATACAAAAATAAGAGAGGAGCCTTCGATCAGAGCAATAATGGGTTTACAAAAAAAAAATTCACAAAAGCAATTTAATGTCACCTTGAATGCTTTATCACGTCTTGGTACAACTAAACTAGTTTATTCATCACATCCCCATTGATCTTTTTAAAGTAACTTACGAAGATATGGATGCTTAATAGAAATGAGGTATTTGCTTAAGAATCCATATCTCTAGAAGTGACCTCAAAAAAGATCAATAGAGTGGGAACCTTCAGTCAAAGCAATGAGTTGACAACATTTTGTAATAGGAAAGGAACCTTTGATCAGAGTAATACTATGGTTTCCAACAAAACATAAATTCACAAAGGCAATTTAATTTTACCTTGAATGCTTTATCTCTTCTTGGCACAACTGAACTAGTTTATTCATCACATCCCTTTCGATCTTTTCTAAGTGACTTATGGAGATATCGATGTTTCCAAGAAAGAAAAGGTATTTGCTTAGGAATCCATATCTCTCGAAATCACTTCAAAAATGATCAAGAGATTATGAACTGTGAATCAAAGTAATGGGTTGATAACTTCTTGTAACAAGAAAGGAACCTTCGATTAGACCAATACTAGGGTTACAAAAAAACATAACTTCACAGAAGCAATTTAAGGAACCTTTAATCAGAGCAATAATGGGTTTTCTAAGAAAAAACATAACTTCACATTAGCAATTTAATGTCACCTTGGATGCTTTATCGCTGTGTGAATTTAGAAAGTCAGTCTAATCGGCTAGGGCGCATGAGTGAAAACAACTTATGCGGTAGTCATTAAGACAAGGGTCAAGTGCATTCACTAGCGTGGCTATCACTGAGAAGTCGAACGAAGACTTTTTACAGTAGGATTCGACTAAAAACGACTCCTTAAGGCCGAAAAAGACAACAGGAGTCATAGGATCAAGATGCTGGTGGGTTTCATTCGAATAGATTAATTGTCAAGTGTATTCTGTTTTAGATGTTTAAATAAAAGAGGAATGATAGGGTTTTTTGGGTTATCGTGTCTAAGACTTTATATCATGGTTCGCCCAAAAGAACTGTTATTTATTTGTTTATATTTATCATGGTTCTTTGTTAATAACCATTATGTATTACACTTTTTTTACTTGGTATTCTAATAAATGGCGGGTTTTACTTAATAACCGTTATATTTCACTTGTTATTTGAAAAAATTTTGGTGGTTGATTATGTAACCACCTTGTTTACAAACAAAATAAAAAAACAAAAAGACAAAGTTTATAAAAAAAATAAAATAAAAATTTACCGGGATATTTTAAGAATATGATGCATCATTAGATTCTTTCTTCTCTAATAACTTGTCCACCTTCTCGTTCAAAGAGCGAACGAGAGTGGTAAGTTCCTTCAAGCACTGTCCATGTGTCCTTGCTCTCGTAAGTAAACCTTGACAATATAATCGAGCTTGGAGGTTATGTGGATGAACTCTTCCATGCTTGTTGGTAGAGGGAGTTCGTCTTTCGATTTGTTCTGAGATGATGAGCCAGTAGTTCTCTTGCATTTGACCTTAAGTTTTATGCGAATGTTGCCTATGAGAAGTTAGAAGGGAAACAGAGTTCAATTTTCAAACTTTATATAAAGAGGGTTTCGGGGATTAACAAGCCATTGCACCCTTTATAAATGGTGATGGTTGGCTTTTAATAATAGTTATTAATTTGTCTAAGACTGACAATTTGTAAGTATTACTGACAGTTGTTCTTTTATGATGGTTGTTAAGAATGAACAGTGTAAGAACTGCTATTTATTTTATTTCATGATGGTATTTTTCTAATAATTGTTGGATATATTATTTTTTTTACAAAATATTTAAAAAGACAAAATGATGAAACAAAAAAAAAGAACACTGTTGAGTAGCCTGATGAACTAATGATATCACCAAGCTACTTGTATCATCATAAAGTTTTTTATTCATAGGACTTAGGTAATATTATGAAGGAAATATTTAATGGTAAATAATAAGTAAATAAATAATAAAATAATGGAGGAATAGAAAGTCCCACATCGACTAAATAAGGAGAAGAGGGATACCTCTGAGCCTATATATAGGAGTGGTGAGTTGGAGTTAAGGTGCAACAATTCAGTTTTCGCATATACCTGAGGCAGCCTCGGTAAAATGTTCTTTGCCTCCTTTGTTGACCGTTGGACCAAGATCAAATTTGGTCAAACTATCCAAGATATCCAACTTGTAATATTTAATGGTTAGATTAGCTATTGGCATTTCCGTTTAAGCCTTGCAAAGCAAGAAATATGATAAGAATTCTGGGACATGTAAAGCAATGGTTGGAAGAAAAAGAACATATGGGGACATAAAGATAAAGGTGTTGAACTTTCTTGACTTGCATGTATTTGATCTTGTATGTTGATAATTATTTTTGCTTTAATGAATTATATGGAACAAATGTGAATGATTGAAGCTCGGTTTTTACTTATGTTGTGGCCATTGGTGTAATGTGTAAAACACTGAGCATGCAAATGTCATTATTTTGGCATGAATTTATGTAAGCAAGCATGTCATGCACTAAACATTTGTCTTGCATGCATAGTTAGCAATATTTACTTATGAGATTCTCTCAAAACTCATTCTCCCCTTACCTAACCATATTGGCGTGTTAAGGATAGAAGAGGAATGTAGGAAGATGTGCAAGAAGAAAAAATATGGTGGTGGAATGAAGATTGAAATGTGTCAAATGATTTATTGAATAAACTTAGACACTTTAGTAGCCCTATATGGCTACACAAATGGTGTATAAGTTTATATGAATGAACTAAGAATTACTAGAGAAATAACTTGATAATAATAAAAAGGAATTGAAAACCGATGAGTGATAATAAAGTTATGAACCACTGAAAGACGCTTCCGAAAGATTTTGAGATCTTCAGAAAAAACCACTCAACTACAGGTTTAAATCTTGTCTTGATGTAAGGATTTGAAATTATTTTTTGGAAGTAGTTCGGACTTATTGTGTAAAAGTTCATCCGATTGGGTTAGAAAATATGATGTTACATCAGCCACTTTCCTAACATAATACCTTGGATCGTATCCAGTATGATCATAGGACAAATTTAAGGTATTAGTAGCTGAAACATAACTCCATGACAATGTCAAAGTGAAAGGACATTATAAAAGTGTTGAACCTTCTTGGGACTCACACAGCAGCGAAGCAGGGATCCATTGACTTGCTTCCCATTTTCGGTTCTTTCACATATGTGGTATGAATCACATGTTATGGTGTTACTCTTACACTATAAGAGTGTATGTCATTTTGAATCTCATTATTAACACCGTATTGACATAAGTTTATATACTCCCCGTATCTAAACCAAAATTCTTCTACTCCACTAATCTCTTATGATGTCAATGTTGAAGAATTTGTTGTCTAGTAACAGGCATCATGGAAACGGGTGTCCATGATTCCATCTATATTTATACCTATATCTTATTGGATCTCATCTCGACATGCCACACTCTTATCGAGACGAGATAATTTGTGTTTCTTCTCTACCATATCAGCATTCCTACTATTTTACTAGTGAACACAAGTGTGTCATCTTTACAAACTCCTCCTGAGTATCAAAGGCGGTTGCTCGTGTGAGAGAGACAACCTCATCTGCCTGTACGACATACTAGACATCATATACTTTCATACAGACGCATAAATTAATGAAGAAATAAGAAATACTTTCATTAATCATAAACATATACATAGTGTCTACAATTTTACATTTTGTGCATGCCAATAAAATATATGGCCATACTCATGGTTGAAATATGTTTTACAGTAACAACTTTATGTGCTATATAATCTCTCACAAAATTATACTTTATGTCTGTGTTTGGTCTTGCTATGATATTTGGGATTTTTCATATAGGCTATGGTTACAGTATTGTTATAATATACTAACACTAGATTGGTGCTTTAATTTCCAAATCCAAGGTGTTCAATAAACCTCTTGAGCCATATAGCCTCTTCTACTGCTGAGGTGCATGTCGCAAATTTAGCACCTTATTTATCTCTAGACAGATGAGTTATATACCTATTGAATTAGAACTACTAATCTAGGTTTAATCCTGGGAAGAGAATACTTTTGAAAATAGTTGAAAACTTAGCCTAATCATGGGGTTGGATCCTATAAATGAATTGGATTTCTAAAAAATTTAAAGTATTTTAAATCAATTAATCAGTTGTTCAAACTTGTTATTATAGCTTATCAATAATTCAACTTGATTTGATATTGTAAGAGTTATACTATGCTCTTTCTTAAGTCTATCGTTGTTAAGTTATGGGTTTGAATCATTCAAATGCCCATTCCCATTTCGTTATTTAAGCATAGTATACTTTTGCTACCCCTACTATGTATGCTTATACTACTACTATTTGTACTACTTCTCCTCCTCCTCCTCCTACTACTACTATATGTACTGATTTCACTATGTATATCTTCTATGTTCATGTATATTCATATATATACAAAACTTGTAGACACATGAAGCTACCAAAATTCCTAAGTATTATTAAATAGATTATACAGATAACCAACAAAATTAACTAATCCTGCTCGCCACCTTATTAGTTATCGGCGATAAATACTCCCTTGCCCTTCAAGTTGCTTGCCATAGTTGTATGTCATTTAATGGAAAGGGGTGAGATTCCTGAGAATCTCAGTAGTAACAGCAAGCCATCATAATATATATAAGTTCATGAAGCACACAAAACAAACCATCAAACAATAAGTATTTGGCAATCAAGATGTAGCACAATCAGCAATCACAGGTCACGACAATCTAATACAAACACAGTTTGTATATAGCCCAGGGATACGCGCCATGCAAAAATGCATATCAAGACTCACAACCTAGAACACATAGTCAAATACAATTCAGATTGCATGCCAAGTTTTACAGCCCAGGCATATACCCCATGCAAAAATGCATATCGGGACTCATAACATCACACTGAATGCATATCAGGTATTACAGCCTAGGGATACACCCCATGCCAAATGCCCATTGGGACTTACGACCTTGGAACACATAATCCAATAATCTAACCATATATTCATGAAATGAATACAATCAATGGTACAAACAAACATGCATAATAGTTACATAATATATGAGAGAAAGAGTTACTACCTGTCGACCTTTCCTGCAATTTACCTTCACCAATTTTCTTTTCTTGATGCTCGAGCAAATATAAAATCCTATATTTTTTGAAATTCATCTAGATATGGGTTATTACTCATTCCAATCTTATTAACATAATTAAAATTATATTATTCTTGACCCTCTCATAATCTTTATCCTTTTATTTAAAGTATTTGGTTATCTTTGATAATCTTTTGTACTTAGTTGTTGTGTATCTAATTAAGACATATTGAATGTCTATTTTCCCCTGCAATTAACCATTCAAGTCAATTTTGTTAGCTCCTCAACTTATCCCAAAACTTCCAAACCATCACTAACTTAATTTCTTAAAAATGTAGTCAATTTTTAGACTTAAACCAATCCTGGCTCTACTTTTTTTGGAACTTTGACAAATAATAACTTAACCTAGAGAACTTCAAATGAGGCGATTCAAGTTCCTACTTAAAGCTCTTTCAGTCCTTTATAGAGGAAAAATAATTTCTAGAATGAAATCATTGACCTAACTTCCCAATTGCAACGTTCATACTGACTGTCCTATTGGTGAGTCATAATATTCCAGATGTCTTACCCAAATGTTGAAAATTCATAACTTACAATATGCACATCCAATTTCTATGTTCTCATACTTAATTTAAATCTCTATAAGTCTATTTTAAAGGAAAAATAACCACAATGATAGATTACAGAAGTAACTTTATGTAATTTGCATATTTACTCACTGCCTAAAATTTGGAAAATACAATGTTTCCAGTTTTCTGTCCAGATTTCCAAAAATCATAACTTTCATTCTAGACATCCAATTAACATTTTTTAGAACTCATTCTAAAGCTTAGGATATGTACTATTTTCTTACCAAATTTTATAGACAGAGGACATGATTTACCCTATCAAAACCATGCTCGATTCAAACTGCCTCACTAACTTAACAAAACTGATACTCTATCACAAAACCTCAAGAACACCACATATCTCTTCCTAATGTGAGTTCTTCTTGGTTCTATCTTCCAAAAAACATGTTCAAATCTCTAAGCCTCAAAGAAACCAAACCAAACCCAATAAAAAATTCAAGTTTTAGCTCATGCGAACACATGCATGTGCACTCAATTTTCAGCAATGGAAGATCAATAAGGGAAAATGGATATGCAAGCCCAAATCATATGTCAACACTCCAGGAATTTTGACTTTACACACTTAAAAATACATGCTCTATTTTGGAGCTCAGTTTACAGAACCAAAGAACCCCAAAAGCTCACCACAAATTCGACTTGCAAGAGCTTCTCTTACAATTCTATGGTGAGAGCAACCTTTCTCAACAACCTCAACTTTCACAACCATTAAGTCATCAAAACAACACCAAATCGACCGTAAGAAGTTGGGAAAGGTAGAAGAGACTCACCTAAACAATATTCCAAGCATGTATGTAGGTTCTTTACTCTTCTCCAGCAATACTCTTCCCTCAGCCTCTCAGCTCTCCCCTTCTTTCTCTAGTTCTCTCTCTCTCTCTGTTCTCTTTCTTTTCCTTCTGTCTGATTCGGCTTAATGGGATGAGAGGGAGTGGTTGGTGAGTGTTTTATGTGTTAATGTGTATATGTGTGTGTGTGTGTGTGTATATAACCGTGAGTGCATGTGTGTATGTAAGTGTGTGGGTCTGTGTGTTAATTTTCTTACGTGTGTTTTTATCCTATTGGGTGTACTCAAAAGGATTTTCTTTTCCTAATTTGTCTAATTCAAAATCTCTTAATCTTTTAGGTTCCATAATTTGGCTTAACTTTAGCCAAATTTCAATTTTCAGGTCCGTGTAGTAAAATTACTAATTTTCTCCTTTTTCTGTATCAGTATTGGCTTACCATATAACTTCCATAAATTAATCCTTAATACTTTATAAGGATTTTCTTCCTCAATGAGTTTCTTTAGGCTATAAAATATTTTTTCTAAAATTTTCAAGCCAAATTATAACCTCTAACTATTTTTCCTTGAATTTTTGAGAAAGGCTTTTAATTTCCAGAAATTTAACTTTAAAATTATTCAATTAATTTTTGGGAATTAAGCCTCTTAATAATTTTCTCAATGTTACAACGAACTCAACTTCCATAGAATGTAGGTCAATGCATGTCTACTTCTTGCTGCTCTAATGTATGATTTTGATAGCATAATGCATAATCTAAAGTGCCTTCAAGTATCTCAAAATCCTCTTCACTGCTTTCCAATGTTGCTCAGAGGATTTGAATGGAATCAGCTTACAAGTCCAACTGCATAACAAATATCTGGCCTTATACACTTCATTGTGCACATCAAACTTCTAACAGTACTAGCATAAGGAACCCTTTCCATTTTCTTCTTTGTTAACTTAGTTTTGGGACACATATTAAGACTCAAGGTTACTCCTGAAGCTATTAGGGTATATAAGGGATTGCAGTCTTTCATATTGAATCGCTCAAGAATTTTCTTGATGTAATTCTCTTTTGAAGGAGAGAGGATTCTTCTAGAGCGATCTCTTTAGATTTTAACTCCAAGTATATACTCTGCTTTACTCATATATTTCATCTCAAAATTAAATGACAGCCATTCTTTAATAGCTAAAACCAAATTTATACTATTTTCCAGCTAATAGTATGTCCCCTACATATAAGGATAATATCACAAAATTACCCTCAAATCGCTTAATGTAGATGCAGTAGTCTTCTTCAATAATTTGAAAGTCATAAGAGGTTTTCGCTTTGTGAAACCTCAAATACCCCTATTTGGATTATTGTTTTAGTCCATAAATAAACCTTTTGAGCTTACAAACTTTGCTCTCTATTCCTTTCTTAATGAAACCTAGTGATTGTTCCATATAGATTTCTTTATCCAGATCACCGTTTAGAAATGTAGTTTTTATATCCATCTGATGTAGTTCCAGGTCTAAACTATTTACTATTGCTAAAATAAGTCTTATAGAATTGAAATGTACAAGTGGTGAGAATGTATCCTCATAATCTATACGTTCCTGTTGTGTGTACCCCTTTCCAACCAATCAAGCCTTGTATTTGTCAATTGATCTATTAAATGTTTGTTTTATTTTGAGAACCTATTTGTTCCCAATGGCTTTTAGCCCTTTTAGTAGATCAACTAGTTCCCAAACTTGATTCTTTTTCATTAAATCAATTTACTCTTCTATTGCTTTCTTCCATTCATCCTTAGCAGGGCCTGATAAGGCTTCATGTACGGAACATGGATTATCATCTCCATTTGGAGTAAATAATAAGTGCCTATCCGTCTATTGAGAAGTATCTCCTGAGTACATTTCCCTTGTCACTACATCTTATGGGAGCTTCTTGTGTCTTTCGCTTCTCTTGTCTAGGACTTTGTAAAGACCTTTATGTACTCTCACTTAAGTTGATGTATTGAGATGATTGAGGCTTATTAGTTTGTTCCATACTACCTTGTTCTTGTGTCTCATAAAGAGATACTATACGATCAATATCTCCCCAACTAGGAAATATATCTCTTGATTTAATTTTAATCAAGATTCTATCTTCATTTTCACCTATGAAAACATATCCTTTTGATTGCCCAGAGTATCTTTTAAAGATACACTTCTTTCCTCTAAGATCCAACTTCCCATACCTATAGGAATAATTATGAATGTATACAGCTGACCCCCAGGGTCTAAGAATGCTTAGATTTAGCTTACATTTTGTCCATAACTCATAGGGCATGAAAGTGAATGATTTTGAGGGCACATGGTTAAGGATGAAGGAAACCGTCATCAAAGCATCACCCCAATATGAAATTGGCAGATTTGCTTGAGTTATCATTAATCTAACCATGTCTAGAAGAGTTTTATTTCTTCTTTTTGTAACTTAGTTTTTTTGTAGAGTACCAGGGATAGTTAGTTGCCTAATTATCCATTTTTCTTCATATAGCTCCTTAAATTGACTAAACAAGTATTCACAACCTTGATCAATATACAACACTTTAATTTTACAATCTGTTTGATTCTCTACTCCATTCATGTATCTTTTAAAGCACTTAAGAGCTTCAAACTTGTGTGAGATCAAATAAACGTGACCATATCACGAATAGTCATCAACGAAGGTAACGAAATACTAAGCTCTGTGTCTCACCCTCACACTCCTTGGATTGTATATATCAAAATAAATTAACTCCAATGGACTCTCAGCTCTAGTTCCCTTACTAAAAGTTTTCTAGTTGCCTTACCACTCTGACATTTCTCGCATATAGACACTTCCATATTTAAAATTTCATGTAGCAAACCCTCTTTAGCTAGTTTAATCATTCTATTTTGGTTAATGTGTCCTAGTCTAGCATTCTAGATATTCATATCAATAGTTATATTTGAGGAAGTAATGAAACATTCATGCACATAAACGTCACCAACAATATCCATAACAAAGAACTTTTTAGAAAGGAAAGCTAAACCTTAAAAGGTCTTATTATTAAAAATGTTTGTAACTTTGCCATGAAAGGTTACATCAAACCCATAATCTAAAAGACAAAGTACTAAAAGTAAATTCTGTGTGATGTCAGGTGCATGAAGAACATCACGTGGGATCAAAGCCTTCCCACCACTTAAAAGCTAACTTGCAAGTGCCAATTCTTTTTACTCAATCTTTACATTATTGCACACATAAAGCTATTTTCTTAGATGTGGCAACTGATGGCATTTTATAAAGGATCCCCAATCCCTCATTACATGGTCTTTTGAGCCTGAGTCCAAAACCTAGGAAAAACAAATAGGATTTGTTAGAAAAGTAGTACCTAAAACAAAAGAAATGTGTGAATTCACATAATTCACTAGTAGCTTTTCATAGTCATTTCGCTCAATACAGTCCCATGTGAAATGACCTATTTTTAGGCAAGTGTAAAACTTGACCTCATCAGGTCAACTTTCTTCTTGTCACCTTTCTTTCTTTTCTTCTTGAATGGCCTTATCCCCTTTTGAACTTAAGGCCGTCCTACTTGCCTCTCTTTTGAAATTTCTTGCCCTTCTTGGAATCGGGCTTTGCATTAAAAGGACCAACATTCTAAGTATAGTAGGCTTATCTAAAGGCCTTATATGCCTCTAGGCATTTATGCTTAAGCTTAAGGTGTTTCACTACATCATCAAAAGTGACGATCTTATCATTTTGGGTCAAGCTTACTTTCATGTGCTCTTATCTAGAAAGGAGTGATTTGATCATAGCCTGAACTTACTATTTATCAGTCAAGGTGTGTACAATTTCCTAAAGTTCAATCATGTTAGACATCTTTCTCAGATGCTGCATTCTTCATAGGAGTATTCCCTATAAGCTTATAAGTGTGAAACTTGATTGTTATCCTCCTAAGCTTAGGGGTTAATGTGCCACCAAACTTATCCTTGAGTGCAACCCATATAGCCTAAGCAGTTTGATATTTCTCATATTGGCATATCATGTCATTCTCCATGGTGATCAACAAGGTGACTCTCGCAATGTTGTTCCTTTTTTTCCATGCTAGGTAGTCGTCCTAGTTTCAGGTTCCAGCAAAATAGTGGTCAATGGCTTAATAGTCTCCTGTTCCTCAAAATGTACTGCACCTTATCATACTAAATGTCCTAGATGCCATGATTCAATTTCTCCCCCGTATTTGGTTCAGCAATGATGCCTTTTGTGGCCATTTATCGATTCTGAAGCAATATTTTTCACATTTAGAAGCGGTGTTCACTTTAAGAGAACTTAACCAAACAGTTATATATAGCACATTATGGTATACAATGTCTGTACTTATATAATTCCTAACAAGAAAATAATTACATTACTAGATCCATGATCAGGAAAATACGTTTATACCTCCCATCACATAAATACTAGTAACTTTACTATTTTCTGTCAAGAACTTCATATAAATACTTTAAATAAGTCATCAACTTTTAGAAGTTTCACCCTCTAAAAGCTCCCACTTATGGAGGAAATCATGGTATCATAATGCACAATCAAAGATAACATTAACTAAAAAACATGTTTCATTACATTAAAAATGCCATGTCCATACATAAAATATACTAACAACAATACATTGAGTCAAGTGACGTTCAGCATACCATAAAGGTAGTAACTAGCTGAACATCATAATATGTGAAAATCATATATCATATCATATATTTAAGAACTTTCTTGGTGAACCCAAAAAAAGCAGTGGCAGATTCAACATAATCAACTTTTAGCCTTAGGATAGATTCATATGCTCTAATACCAATGTAGATCTTCGAGCATACCTAGAGTGAATATTCTTACTCTTAAGGTACCCATACAAATCTAGTCACGGTTGGCAAACTCTGCTATATTACACAACAAATGCTTCGGAGGAAGATAATTAGTTTTGAGAGAGTTTTTTAAAGGTTGAGAGTATATCCAAACTTGATGACTAATATATCTCTTTTGGTCTGTATTAACTTTACATACTCTCCCAAAAACCCATGATATGAGCAAACTGTTCCCTCTAATATATAACAACCCACCACCCTTCCAGACACCGAAAATGTGGCGGCCAACCTGTCCTTTAATATGTGGGGATACACCGACATGTATAGTCCCCCCTCTAGGGGATTTCTTTCACTTGCTTAGGGACTCGAGGCCGCAGCCTTAGGATAAATTGAGCCTTAAGAGCTCCCTGGTAGCCACTCGCACCTAGGTGTAAGTTGTAACATCCTGAATTTTGGGACTAATGGCTTGAGAATAAGCCTGTATCAAGTGGAGTGCTAAGCCACAATCAAATTCAATAAGTGTCCCAGGGATGCATAAGAAGCAGAATGAATGTTAGAAACCACACTTGGAATAGAGTATGAATTTTGGTGTTATTTAGTTGACAGAAGTACCCGATTCCTTTAGGATATGTCAGAACGACATAGAACCTAACTCGACTCTAAAGTAAAAGGGAAATGGTGTCTAGAAAGAAGAAAGAAAGAGAATTGAAAGAACTAATAGCACAAGAAATAATATTTCCATAATCAAGGGCAAAAGAGACAATTGCCACTTGATCTTAAGGTTAAGATTGGAAGACAAAATGAAGGGCTAGGATTTGCTCTTGCAAAGCAAGAGCAATCATGAGGGTTGAAAAGCACTTAACTCCCTCCCCTTAAGTCATTAAAAACCTCCAAGAAGGGGCAATGAAGGAAGGGAAAAGTTAGTCAAAGTTTCAACTCACTTTTGAAGAAGATTTTGGTCCAACTTGAGCTCATACTTATGTGATCAATTAGTCAACATATTTCCTCCTCTTTGAAGGTAGATTTCCAAGACTAAGAGGAGAGAGGAATCAATTAATGTCCTTACCTTTTATACAAGAAAAGTGGGTCAAGCACAAAGAAAAGAAAGAAGAAGAGAAGAAAAGTCAATATGTCTTGCAATTAGTTACAACTTGGAAAAGTTGACCAAAAAGCAAGATAAAGGAGGCAAATTGATAAACAATTCCTTTCCGTTTGGGCAGTCATAATTTAATCCAATAAGAAGAAGAAAAGAGGAAAGGAAAAGGCATATGGTTAATTAACCAAACTTGTTCTAGATGACTAAATTTTGACAACATATTTTTCTTTTCCTTTAGGCCATGTTGGCTAAGCATTTCAAGAAGGCTATTAGTGAATATTTAACCATATTACCATCTCTCTCCACTCCAAATTCGTGCAGCACCTAAAAATAAGGGGAGAAAATAGAGAAATGAAGATAAATAGAAAATGAAAAGGGAAAAGGTGAATAGTGATTTCTCTTGAGTTCCATCTTAAAAATCACTACCAAATCGACATTTTCACCTAAAAAACCTTTCTATAATCTTCTTCTCTTTATCATAAGCTTAATTTATATGGTTTCATAATTTCTTTTAGAGGTTTTTGGTGACTTCTTGCTAGTTGAAGTACTATCGGATTTCCAAAACAGTTGTAGACACGCGTAGCAGTAAGCGTAAGCTTTAATTTGAACTTATTGGTTTGTGACTTTGATGAGCTTTCATGAGGGTTTAAGGGCTGGATAATTTCCTCCAGTAGAGGTTTTTAAGGGTTAATAGTGTTTTGATCATATATATATATGGTTATAAGAAGAATTATGATGATATTAGACTAGGTTGGTGGTTAAAATTCTGATTTGGTTGATTTTGACAAAAAGAGTGCTATTCGGTTAGATTGAGTAGGGACTGAAGGCTTTGATTTTGATGTTTTAATGTTTCCATTGTGTTTAAAATAGAAAACTAAGTGGGAATAACCTTTGGTTGAAAATTCTGGACCTTTGGAAATAAATATTGAGAATTGGAAATTCTGCCAGTGTGAATTCTATCTATGGCAATCTGATTGTATGACGTTTTTGAATTGGAAAATGTTGTCCAAATATTGTGAAACTTTCCGGTATGAAATTAGATATGTCAAGCTTTAATTTGATATGTCATTTGTGTGAATTGGAGTTGTATACTGTAAGTTCTATGTTTTTGAACAAATGTCATGTAAAATTGACAAGTTCTGGAGCAATGGCCAATAAAGTAGAATTCTGTATTGATGTGTGTCTAGATGACTAATGGCTATATTTTTCCCTAAAAATAGACTAATTTGGGGTCACATAGCCTTTGTAATCATCATAATTGGAAATTTGTACATAAAGAGGTGAATTTTCAAAGAATGCTGAAAATTCTGGCAGAATTGGGTCTTTGTGCAAAAATAGAAAATGTAAGGGTACCATGTAATTATTTTGTACTTTAAGGGTGAAATTAACCATCTTGAGATAGTTGGAGCATATTGACTTTACTTTTGACTTTGTACACTGACCTTAATACCAACCAACTTGAGTGTTTGAATTATACATATAGAACAAAATATTTGTAAACTACAATTATAGGACCTAACAGCTGTCCAAAATCTAAGATCTGACCGAGCTCAGAGAAATAGTTGGATACCCTTCAGAAAATGCAAACTAGTAGTAACTCTTTCTTTCATATGTTATGAGATACGTTGCATGTTTGTTGTTTCATCATGAGTTTTGGAAGCTTTCAAAATTGCAGAGTGGTCGACCAGGCCCTATTGTAAGGGTGGATGCCTGGGCCATGAAAATTGCTATTATGCATGAGTGGAACCTCAGGGCCTATTGTGCGGTTGAACAGTCGAGGCCATGTGATTTATATACCAAGTGTAACTCCCCTACCTTACAATCAGTAATTACGATTTGAAAATGCATAATTAAATGAATTAGGGACCAACGGATGACCAAAACTCATTTTAAATCCCATATTCACGATTGGGTTTTCACAAATTACTTTCGAAATCCATTTTACCTGGTCTCATACTCACAATTCAAACATAATTACTTTGCGCAGTCAAATCACATTTATACATATTAGAGTGTACAAAAAAATCCCGATAACCCCCGGGTTTCATATATTAACTAAGGGTTTACAGGGCACAATCGCCCATTTATAGTTTCCCATTTAGGGGATTACATAAACTACTTGAACATTTACATCCATAATATATACAATAATCCTAACCGAAATTCGACAACCAACAACCAAAATTAAAACATCCCTAAGGAGTCCAATCAGCACAGCATCATGAATATAGCATACACAAGCTGCCACATATACACATCGCCTTCCCAACATTCACATTTACAATAGTATATCAACGGTGGGGTTAGAGATAACCAGCATTCCTCCTTACGACGGCTCACACTAACATGAGCAAGCTGTAATTCACATAGCTTCATGGCTCACAAATAGCCTTTCGGCTTTCACATAGCCTTATGGCTTTCACATACATCATGAATTCATTTCCATACACCACCTTCATCCTCTTTCACCGTCGGAGATGCACACTACGATCACTCGAATTGTTGTTAGCTACCGGAGGACTATTGGCATGGCGATGCAACTCCATGCAACTTACACAATTCAATGATATTACAATATACAATGCATTACAATAGTATAAGAAAATAAGTCACTACCTTGTTCTTTCCTGTTATGCTTTGGCACATGTTGATCGCGAACAGGGCAGATATCGAACCCTATAAACCAAAATCAAGGACAACTAATTAATCCCTATTCCAAATTCTTACTTTCATAACACTTAAAGTTGGTTACCATTTGGGACCTTTAGGTGACTACTAAAAACCTAAACACATGCCTAAAGGGTTGGGAAATCTTGACCAAAGACCCCCTCTTAGAAGTGAAAATACTGATTTTAACTGATGCACTTGAGTGATGGATGACGCACTCGACTGATGAGATGACTTGTACTTGAGTGAGGATGGCTCACTCATGCAAGTGCTTAATAGAGAAAATCGATAAAGATAGAAAATAACAACTGCACTCAAGTCCTGAACTCAACACTTGAGTGGCAACCTCATGCTTACCTGAGTCCTATAAAATGAGGCACAAAAAGTGACTACCCAAGAGCAAAGGAAACTTTAAATTAGGAAGTGCACTCGAGCAATAACTCAAGCACTCGAGTGACGGCATAACACTTGTGAGTGTTAATGCACACTCCTGACAAATTGGCCATGAGTGTTACCCCGAGATGTGAGGTCGTAGTGCAAAACACACACACTCGAGTAATACGAGACGTACTCGAGTGAGGTCTCATAGTACTCGCAAGTGAGGAAATGAACTCTCACTTTTTAGTAGGGAAATGCAACTAAAATTGAAGGAAGAGAGAAAATATGATGCTGTACTCAAGTTAGACCCCAGTGCACTCGAGTTCTATCAGAAGCCAAAACGTAGCAGTTGATAGAATTTTCCAAATCTTAACTAATGTGTTCAATGGCCCCTAAAATCCAAAACCAAACCTTTTCCTACACAAATTTTCATAAGGAACGCATTGGAAATACCAAAACAACAAAATTCCTATCACAATGACACATTCCACACTTCCAAACACATTGAAATCCAAAATCACTAAATGACTAACTTGGCTTTCAAGATTTCAATCCAATTCTAATGACACAAAGACACAATATAACATCATTTTCCACATATTACACCATTCAATTCATTTTTTCCAAAATTACATGAAAATCAAGGTAAAAATCCATAAATCTCTAAACTCATCTAATGACCACACCCAATATGTCAAAGTAGAGCTTTTACTCACCTCTTCCTCTTCTTCCAGCTAGTTTCTTGATTCTCCAACCTTCAAGTTTTCTCAAACTCTCAAACACCTTATTTCAAAAATCTAAAACCATAGAGATGAAGCTATTATCACCATGAATAAGATTGATGAAGAGGTCTAGAGCATTCAAGATCATCTACAAGGCCAAAACCTTACCTTTCACTTTCTCTTTCTTCCTTGAGTTGGGACGAAAATGGAGGCTTGGAGAGAGAATAATGAGGTGATAATGAAGATGATCAATTTTCCCTTGCTCCTATACCACTAGCCGACTTGGAGGGAGAGAGAAGAGAGGGATGGGTGGTTGAAAGTTGACCATCATCTATGGCCTAAATAATGTCATGTGTCATGATCTTGTTTCCTCTTTCATGAGCACACATGAACACACATACATTGTTTTATGTTGATATAAGGTTGGAAGATAAATTGTTTGTATATGTTATATGACAGTTGTTTCACAAGAACCGTCATTTTGTAATTCAATAAATGATTATTATAATTACAATAGTTATGTTTTTTTTACTAATATAAGAGTGGAAGACAAATCGTTTGCAAATGTTACAATACGGATGTGTTGTAAGAATCATCATTGTTGTGATTAAAAAAATGATAGTTAATAACTAAAACAGTTATATTTTTGTTTTTGTGAATTCCGCCTTTCAATATATGATAATGTGCATATTTAACCATTATGTTTTAGCATTATATATTGTTGTGCATTCTCCTCCTCGACATACATAACATTTATTCACTGTAACCATTATGTATTAAGTGTTATATATACATGAATTTGTAATAGTATACAGTGAATCAAATCCTACCAACAACCACATGTTTGGCCATCTTTTTGACAAAAAATGGAACACATATGGGAAGGATGCATGAACTCGTCCATTTTACTGTTTTTGTCCAAAGGAGAAAAAAGTTCGTAATGAGCCTACTTTTCTGGTCTTATATATGTATTAATTTCTTGTGAATCATGTGCCTCAAGAGAACAAATAAACCGACGTTAGGGTAGATTTGATTTTTTAATGCAAAATTTGAACAAATGGGATTGAGAATATAGAAATTGCATGTGCTAAGCAACAACTACATTGTTTACATGTTTTTCATGTTGTATTAGTAACAGTAGTAACAGTATTTTTTCGACGAAAAAAGTAATGTTAGTTAGCAAGTCATGATCAAAAGAATCTTTTTTTCCCCTTGATAAATAATCAAAAGAAAAAGAAATTAAAGGATGTTATAAATTTTAAGATCTATAATATCATTTCAGTGGGGACAAATAGTGTTTGCTTTTTTTTTTTTTCAAAAAATAGTGTTTACTTTAAGATATAGAAAATTGGATGCTCCTTTTTTGCTCTTGAATGTTTTTTTTTTTGTTTTTACTAACTAAAATTTTGTATTCTACTTCTTTTTAAGAAAATTAAATCAACTCATACAATGAACTTGGGAATGAAGAAATAATTTAACCTGTCAAAATATAAGATATATGATAATTAATATCATTGAAAAATTAGTAATAGTGTAGTATACTTTACAGATTCTGTGATTTGAAGTTTTTAAACGTTTTTTACTCCCTTAAAATTTCTACGTTTTTTGTAATAAAATTAAAGTGAAATAAATTTAGAAATATTTTTTCTCGTTTGTATTAATTTCTTAAACTTTATTTTTATCATCCACTTCATTTTTATTAAGGTATAAATTTGCTCTGAAAATCCATGTGTCATCTACTTCATTGTTTCCAAAGTTAGATTTAAAATTTTTGGAGTATATTTTCCCCTTAATAAAAATGATGTGGATGACATGTGGATTGTTAATTAAGTATATTTGATAAACTAATGGTTAAAATTAATTCAGATAATGGCAAGGGCAAAATTACTCCTTTCTTTAACACTTCTGGAAGAAAATTGCCCCCAAAAAAAACTTCCATTGCAAAATAAACCCTTAACCCAATAATATTTTGTCTAAATTCAAGAGAAGATAACCTCTCACCTCATTGCCTTTCAATTTTTATATATTAAGAAAATAATATTTAATAAGAGAAAAATATTTAAACTCATGGTATAAATTTTTTTTTGAGTGAAAAAACTCATGTTATAAATTTAATTTGTCAAATGTTATTAAATAAAATATCACCTCTAATGTTATAACATATATACTCCCTTTTGTCCTAAATAGAGGATATATTTGTGAAGTTAATCTTGGTCCTACATATAAGATATAATTTTCTTAATATATGTCATATTAACTAATTTAAGTAATTTCCTTGATCTAATCAAGTAAATAAATATGTCTTATATTAAAGACCGGACAAAGTAACTAATAACTTACATTATATTGCTCAATCATCAGTCCTATTTTTAAAACATTTATCATAGCCTCATATTCAAGAAGCTATGAATTGCCTTATATTTAGCAAAATATTTATAATTAATTTCAAATAAAAATATTATACAGAAATAACAATATATATGTATATATAACATGATAAATACTCCTCCGTTTAGTCTCAAACCAAACAGCAAGACAAGATTTAGCCAACGTTTAGTCTAAAGGGACTCTGATTTTCTGCAGGAATTGAGAAGGTTACTGCAACTCTGCAAGAGATCTCACTCATTAGTCAAAGATACAAAAACAAATTTTACTTTGAATTTAGCTCTTGAACTGACTTTACTTTATCACACACGCTTTTCACCACGAATTCACTTTGCACATTTATCATATTACACTCATTACTGATAATCAAATTTAACTGGTCATTGGCCAAAAAAAAAAAATTAACTGGCCTAGTTTGGCCTGTTCTTGGATGGGATTCAAAATTAAATGAAAAAATAAAAGTACATCACTACAAATTCATCTACTTTAGTATATTATATTGTTGGAAAAATGGGCTTGATCCACTTTGGCTGATTAGATTCAAATCCATTGGCCTTAAGGCCAAAATAAAATACTCAATTTTTTGGGGGCATTTATTGGCAATATTCCTCAAATATTTGAAACAAAGTAGTGGGAACGGTTTTACCCTTAAGCATTGGTGGGAATAGTTATATTTTACGTGGCTTTTTACTCTATGTGGGCTAAGAAGCAAAACATCCTTGAAACTGAACACACCGTTTAAAAAACCTCTCCGTAGAATTTTTCTCTCTTCCCTTCAGTGCATTATAGGTGGACTCCGACATGATCCGGTTAGTGTGGGTATCTCGAGAGTATGAAACTACACTCCACGTACACCCGGAAATCTACACATATAAAAATTATTATTAATACTATAAAAATTAAAAATGTGTCGTATTGTATATAATTTTTAATTAATACACTTGTTGATATGGATGTTAATATTAAATAAAATTCTATAACAAATATGTTATTTACAAGTCATTAATATGAATAATATAAGGGATAATAAAACTTATGGTCCCTCAATTTGTCTTCAGTTATTGATTTAAATTCTAAAGTTTAATCTTTATCAATTTAGTCCTTAAAGTGTCATCTACAATTAATCATATTAGATCTCATGGACAAATAGAATTTTCCACAATTCATGATTTTTTTTAATTTCTTATTCTTTTAATTAGATTATTTTTTTTCCTTAAAAAAGAATTTATTTACCATCGTCATAAGTGAGGGGAATCAATAATCGAGTCACTTTTTTATGCAACTAAAAAGTGTATAATAAAATAATTTTATTAATTCAAAATTATTATTACAAATATAATAAGTTCTTTTCTTTTGAATTTGTGAACAATTTTTATACCTGAAAACTATATACTTTTAATTTTATTTTTTTATTTCAAAGAAATAATCACTGTATCTATTTTTTTTTTTATCAAAACACTGTATCTATATTAAACATTGATCTGAACTTGCATTCGTTGCACTTTTCTATCCATAAATTTTTTTTTCTTACCAATTTCATTTGTGAATTCTCTTTAACGTAGAGCTTGATCATTAAATGCAATTGTATATATTTGCTTACGTATGCATGGTTTCTTCGACGAGACACTTCGAAGAATTGATTAAGATAATATAGACCATCACTTTAACTTTAGCCACCGTCCGTGAAATGTGACACTAAGATAATCCAAAATACAAATGAACAAACCCAACACAGTAAAGCCAATAATTAAAACGCTTAATATTGAAGCAGACCCCAAATTATAAGTGGAAAATTCAACAACGCAAATTAAGCACTTCAACGGTCAGACTATGTAAGCGTTCAAGTCATGATTATATTAATCTCTGTTTTAGTGTAATTTCCTGCCGCCATCCTGGTCTATGAACTCCTATGCTATCTATAAATACCTCACACCTGGCTTGGAAAATACATATTGAAACAAACAAAGATAGCTCTGAAACTAAAGAATTTAACACAGCGTTTTATTGTCTAGAAATGGCGAACTTCCCCGTCATCAACTTGGAGAAGCTCAATGGTGAAGAGAGACAGGCTACTATGGAGAAAATTAATGACGCTTGTGAGAATTGGGGATTTTTTGAGGTACTCATTTTTGCATATTTGTGGTTAATTATTTTGTTAATTTTTGTTGGCAATTATTAAATAAAATCTCATTGATTTTCTTGTAGTTGGTGAACCATGGGATAGCCCACGAACTTTTGGACTCAGTGGAGAGGTTAACAAAAGAGCATTATAGGAAATGCATGGAGAAAAGGTTCAAGGAGTTAGTGGCAAGCAAAGCATTAGAGGGTATTCAAGCTGAAGTTAAGGACATGGACTGGGAAAGCACATTCTTCTTGTGTCACTTGCCTGATTCAAACTTCTCCGAAATCCCAGATCTTACTGGAGAATACAGGTAAAAGATCAAGCTAAATGAAACAAGCATGTGTTTTATATCACTATATATCGTCTGGTACATATACTGAAATATTTAAATTTAAATTAAATGCAGGAAGGTAATGAACGAATTTGCAGAATACATAGAAAAACTTGCAGAGCAGCTACTAGACTTGCTTTGTGAGAATCTAGGACTAGAGAAGGGTTACCTTAAGAAGGCCTTCCATGGATCAAGAGGACCAAATTTTGGCACAAAGGTCGCTAACTACCCTTCTTGCCCTAACCCTAAACTCGTGAAGGGTCTTCGTGCCCACACCGACGCAGGCGGCATCATCCTTCTCTTCCAAGATGACAAAGTAAGTGGCCTCCAACTTCTCAAAGATGGCGAGTGGATCGATGTGCCTCCATTGCGCCACTCAATCGTGGTGAATCTTGGAGACCAACTTGAGGTATTACAAATAAATTCTTCCATAAAACTTGATATGTACTATAACTAGTATGTTCAGAAACGATACCGTAGATTTTGTAAATATAGAGAGATTGAGATACTGATAGACCCACCCGCTTATCAGATGGGACCCAACTTATATTAATCTCTCTCCATAGTTACATAAATTAAGGCTAAATGGTTATTAAAGACAGCAAACCCATCTACTAACTCTTACATTTAGAATCTTATAGAGTAATTCTTTTAGTTTTGAGACACAAGTGATCATAGACTATTTCATGAACAGGTAATCACAAATGGGAAGTACAGGAGTGTGGAGCATCGTGTGATTGCACCAACTAATGGGACCAGGATGTCTGTGGCCTCATTCTACAATCCAGGAAGTGATGCTGTTATATACCCAGCACCACCACTGATTGAAGGAAAGGAAGAAGACGTGAACCAGATTTATCCAAAATTTGTGTTTGAAGATTACATGAAGCTCTATGCTGCACTAAAGTTTCAGGCTAAGGAACCAAGGTTTGATGCTATGAAAGCTGTGAATTCATCCACTGCAACTGCCTAAGCAGGATATATATATACAACCAATCGATCAGGAAAGAGAAAAAATAATAAATAATACACTTAAAAATCCAAATCAAAAGGCTTTGTGGTTTATTTTTTTAAGGAAAATGACAACAAGGTCCCAATCAAGAAAGTTAATATCATAAAAGTCTCATAGTTTGTCATTGACAAGTGAAAGAATTATCATTGATAAGTTATGAAACTTTTCTGATATTAATTTTTTTGGTTGGGACCTTAGTATCATTTTTCCTTCCTTTAAACTTATTCTCATTCATAGATATTATAATAGTCAGATTTGATGATTTGTTGTAATCCAGTGTCAGTGAGTCATGAATTTATCAATAAAAAGTATCGTTCTTTGATATCTTCTTTTGTCCATCATATTCTGGATTCCTGGTTTCCTTTTTTCACAAGTAAGAAAAGAATAAAAGTTAAATGCAGTTTAAAGAAATATTAAATTCAATTAAAATTTCGCACACTTTTGAACATGAACAACTCTTGTTGTCGTATTTATATCACGTGTGTCGTGATAAAAATCAGTGAAAATATTCAACATTAAAATAAAAGCAGAAAACAAGAGGAAACCAACGTTTTTAGGTCCGGACCGGACGGTCACACCGGTCAGACCGTTGACTGGAGAAGAAGGTGGCCCGTTCTCCAACATTGGCTTGCCACTACTACAAAACATACCTACAACTACCCTAAAGGACGTCCCTTTTCAAAATATGGTCAGGTTCAAATTATAAAGGTTGGCGCATCTGAATAATTAAAATTCGCGCCTAGAAGCTGTCAGGGAGTGTTTTAGACGTCCCCAGTAAAAATGGGGACGTCTAAAAACATTTAAATGTCATAAAAAAAGAAAAAAGAAAAATAAAACCTTAAGACGTCCCCAGAACAGCTGGGGACGTCTAAAAGCTAACCTTTAGACATCCCCAGAAACTGCTGGGGATGTTGAAACTCACTCACATGCACCATAATTGACATGACCGGTGCATGTGAGCTTTGTCAGACTCCTTCCTACTCCCCTGCTGCATCTATCTCTCCTCCCACTTTACTCAATTACTCCCCTGCTGCATCTCCATCTCCGTCTTCATTCGGTCTCATCCTCTCCTTTTTTCCTTCTTTCTCCGTCCCCATTCACTCCCCGCTGCATCTCTGCTCCCAACTTCATCACTCCGTCCCCATTCGGTCTCCTCTCCCTTTCTTGGTTTTTTCTTTCTCTAAAGCTTCACTTCCGTCACCACCTTCTTTGCTCTGGGTTTGCAGAGTTTTTTCCTCATTCAATCTCCTCTCCACCGTCGGCCTCCTCTAAAGTTTCAGGTTAGCATTTTCTCTCTGATTATTCTTTGCTTTTTCACTGATATTTCTTTCATTTACACCTTTTAGCATTTCCTTTCATTTTCTGCATTCTCTTATACTGTTATTTGACAGAATTGGTTCATTTTCGCACTTGTTTTGGTTATACAATTGTGGATTTTCAGTAACAGTGAGCTAATCCTTTGAAAATAATACAGAGATAGATTGCATTTTAGTACATTTACATATGGTTCCTAAGTGATTATCTCACAAACTGTCTAAATCAAAGTGACGGAAAGGAAAAGAAAAGAATTTGGCATATGATAATGCTTTTTAATTAGTAGAGAAAGGAAAAGAAAGGAGAAAAGAATAAAGAATAAAGAGAAACTAAAAAAATAAAAAAAAAATATTGTAGACACACACATTTTTTTGCCATAAGACACACATTAATATATATATTTAGTGCTAGAATTAGGCAATCTTGTTGTAACTTAGTGTACGTAGACATTAATATAAATAATCTTAGTGTAACTTATTGCTAGAATTTGGTAGAAATTAATCTAGACATTAATATATATACTTAGTGTAGACACACACATAAATAATCATGTTGTAACTTAGTGCTAGAATTTGCTTGCTATCATTGACTCCTGGAGTGTGAATTAATTGTTCGAGTTCCACTTTAATTTGTTGTCATAAACCTATTCCATTTGTGACTTAGGATTTTTGGAACTTCATTACTGTGATCAATCTTGGAACACTTCTGAATCAAAAAATTGTCATGTTGAAGAAAAATATAATATTGCTGTTGAGATTTGCCATTCGCTAATTGAACTTGGGAAGAATTTTTTGATGTCACATATCTCACTCATGGTACATATATGATTTAATAATTTGGTTGCTAAAATATAAGTGTATTATGTTTGTGCTTGGTGCTAGAAGCTAAAGTTTTGTTTCATTTAAATTAAGCTGAGATGGTTTGTTATTTTGATTTTGGGATGTCTCACTTTTAAGGGGAAATGCTGTCAAAATTTTGAAAACCAAAATAGTAAATGGCATTCCTAGTGTTGACAATTATTCTTAACTTGAGTGTAAATGGCAATGACGTAGGTGGTAATAAAATGGATCATAGTTGGATGAATGCTTTGAGAACAAGTGAAGAATATGAGAATGGGGTTGAAGAGTTTATTGAATATGCTAGAAGGAATGCTCCAGCCAGAAATGGCATGTATTTTTGTCCTTGTGTCAATTGTTTAAATGAGAGAAGACGGGATGTTGAAGTTATAAGGGATCACCTACTTTGTGATGGAATAAATCTTCAATATACAAGGTAGATATGGCATGGTGAGGAAGTAACTGATTGTTCATCGCACAAGAAGGAAGCTGTGGATGTCATAGATGAAGATACAATGGAGAGAATGATTCATGATGTTCGTCGTACGGAAACCTCTCAGGGTACAGTGTGAAGGGGCATAAAGCATGTCCAATCTGTGAAGCAGACACTCACTTCCACCAAATTAAACATGGAAGAAAAATGGTCTACCTTGGTCACAGGAGGTTCCTTCCTAGGTTCCACCCGCATCGTAGGTTAAGAAAGCGTTTTAACGGCTTTCCGGAGCATGGAATGGCTCCAAAGGCATTAACTGAAGAGGAAGTTTACAGTCGGGTTGAACGTATCAATGTCTTACTCGATAAGAATCAAAAAACTTCGGGTGAGAAGAACATATGGAAGAAGAGATCAATTTTCTTTGATCTTCCATATTGGCGTAGTCTTGACGTGAGACACAGTATTGATGTAATGCACGTGGAGAAAAACGTTTGTGATAGCCTTGTCAGTACACATTTGCACATTCCAGGGAAGACTAAGGATGGGATTAATGTGAGATTAGACCTTGTTGATATGGGAATAAGAGAACGGTTACATCCACAGCTAAGAGATGATGGTAGGAGGGCATACATGGAGCCAGTAGCGCATACACTATCAAAAGCGGAGAAAAGAAGTTTGTGTGGGTGTTTGCATGAAATTAAGGTACCACAAGGATATTCTTCGAATGTGAGAAGGTGTGTGTTAATGGACGATTTGAAGTTAGTGGGAATGAAGTCCCATGATTATCATGTGTTGATGCAACAACTGTTACCAGTAGCTATTAGAGGCATTTTGAAAGATGAAGTTCAAAGCACTGTGACAAGATTGTGTGTTTTCTTTAATGATATCTGTAACAAAGTCATTGACACTGAAAAGCTGGATGAACTGGAAGCTGAGGGTTATATCATATGTCCCAATTAGAGATGCACTTTCCTCCTTCATTTTTTGATATAATGGTGCATTTGATAGTTCATTTGGTAAGGGAGGTAAGGCTCTGCGGTCCAGTTTACTTGAGGTGGATGTACCCTTTCGAGCGATACATGAAGATCTTAAAAGGGTACTCTAAAAATCCCTATCGACCAGAAGCCTCAATAGTTGAAAGAAGTGTTGTTGAAGAGGTTATGGACTTCTGCAGCGATTATCTATCAGGGAAGAAGGAACAATCTCAGCATGAAGAGGGGAGGAGCAAGGGAACACGAGGACTGAAAGTGAAGACTATGCCTCGTGAAGAGGTGTTGCAAGCACACCTTTATATCCTGAATAACATGGCAGAAGTTCAACCGTACATAGACGAACATAGAAAGAGATTGAAGAACATGAATCCGAGGAAGAATGGCATGCAGATTACTATTGAACAAAAAAAGACATTCATTAAGTGGTTTGAGGAAAAGGTTTTGCATGAGACCGGTGTGTCTGAGACAATAGAGTAGCTAGCCTGGGGGCCTTCATTTTAGATCATTACTTGGAGTGGTTATGATATAAACGGGTATTCTTTCTACATAAAAGACCAAGATGACAGAAGTACCATGCAAAATAATGGGGTGATGGTAGAAGCTGAAGCCATGCACTTTTCCAGTTCGAAAGACAAAAACCCCATATTAGCATCCATGGCCTATTATGGAGTGATAGAAGAAATATGGGAAATCACTTACAACAAGTTTAAAGTTGCTTTATTCAAATGTAAGTGGGTTAGCAATAATGATGTGGTAATAGATCAACAATTTGGATTTGTCTCAGTTGATCTTGAAAGAGTAGGTTATAGGGATGAGCCCTTCATTCTAGCAAGCCAGGCGAAACAAGTGTTTTATGTCACAGATCCCACAAATAAAAAAATTTCCATTGTATTTCAAAGTAAAAAACAGAAGCATGGTGATCCGACCTTCAACTTTGATGACACACCACCTTTCACAATTAATCCACCTACAACAAGTGAAGTAGAATTGGTAGATGATGAAGAATATGCTGTGAGAATAATCATGGTGAAGGAATATGGGAAAAAATCTAGAGTAAGAGCTTAACTTAAAAAATAGTAATGTGTGCTGTTTGTTTTATAACTAGTTAGTTTATTCATTTACTTACAATTTATTCACCTATCTGACAATGATTTTTGTGCTTACAGGAATATGGACAATTTTGGTGACTCACAAAGTGATAGGGACAATGAAATGAATAGGCCTGAACCTGATGCGAGACCTGAACCGATTGTGAGAAGAAGGGTTAGAGGCAGTACAAAAATGCCTGCATTAGTAGCATGTCATCACCATCAACAGGAGAGGTTGCATATTGACTTTGATGAAAATATGAAACCAATTGGTCTGGAGGAAGACCATTTCATTAGCTACGTAGGTTTTTTGGCTCGAAGCAAAGTTCGCATTACCTATGATAATTGGAAGTCGGTTCCACCAAAAACCAAAGACTTGATTTGGCAACAACTTTTGGTATATAAGTTTCAATATATCTGCATATATATCTTTATTCTTATTGCTTCAAATATAATTAACTTATGTTTTTACCTTGCAGCAAACCTTTAATGTCCCTGACATCGCGGAGATGTACAAGGAGTGGATGATGGAGGTTCGTCTATGATGGAAAGATTTCAAGAACAGGCTCACACGAGATTACATTCGAGGGGACCTGAGGGGTCAGGATCCATGTCATGAGTATACATTTTTGTCTCCAGAGGACTGGAGGTTGTTTATGGCATCACGAGAAGATCTAAACTTTTTGGTAAGATTTTTGTCATCATAGTGTTTTATTTGAATATAGTTGACATTATTGATTCGGTGTTCGTTGTTTTCCCTTCACAGGCATTAAGTGCAGCAAATGCCGAGAGGCAAGCAACTAATAACTATCGACATTGCATGTCTTGTGGTGGTTATCAGAAGCTTAAGTGAAAGATGATGGCAGAAGAGTTGGAGAAATTGAAGGAAGCAGCCACATCAGATCCTACCATTGTGGTCCAGTCCCCTCCACCTCCTCCACGTCACAAAAAATAGAAAGCAGGGAGGCTTAAGGGTGGGAAGTACGTAAATCCGACTGTTGCTAAGGTTGCCGCAAGAATTGTAAGTAGTTAGAGCATAAGTACAAACTTATTTTTTCATATTAGGAGTGCCTAATTTTCATTTACGATAACTTTTATGCTGCAGGATGAACTGGAAGATCATAGTAGCCAAGGTTCATTCACTCCAAGTGGACGGATAGACATCTTGTCAACGACGATTGGGAAGGCAGATCACCCTGGTCATGTTCGAGGGGAGGCAGTGGGAGTTTGTGTCGTGAAGTATTTTGGCCGAGCCTCACATCCTTATTCGTCACAAGCTGAATCCAGTAGGGAGCTTGTGGCCAAGATTCATCAGGAAGTCTCACAAGAGCTCGAGGCCAACCTTCGCAACAAGCTCCGACAAGAGCTGTTACCAGAGCTACGTCTTGAGCTGATGCCTGAGCTACAAGCTGAAATGATGAAGATGTTTGAATCGCAGATGGCAACTATCGAGCGTAGAACCCATTCATCCCCGACCTTCCACAGCACCAAAGGAAGTTACAACCCAGCGGAGGAACCACTTGGCCACCCTTCTCCCACTCCAGCGCAAGGAGAACCTGCCATCCTCTCTTTGGATGCCCCAGTGCTGCGTGTAGTTGCAGATGCTCTCGTTCACATAGAAGCTACTACCCACCATAATCAGCAAATTCCACAGCATTTGCGTAGGGTGACTATGACGTGTGTTCGAGAGGGGGAAGAAGGTACAGCCCTCCCTATTCCTAATGACGAGGTTGCCATGATAGCTCAGGCGAGAGGATCTTTCATCTTTGGCCTGTACATCTTATTGGCTTGTTACCACCAATACCTCCAATGGTATGGAACTACCTCACTTTTACTTGAGATGTGTTGACATCCTACTAACAATATGTTTTTTTATGTTCTAAAAGAAAGAGCAGGAAGCAGAGAAATGGCCCTTCTTAGCACGACTGCAGCATATCTATAAAGGCATTCGCCAGATTGATTTGCATATGCCTACAGGGATTATGGGCCAGGAATTAGAGTATCACTTCACAATTGATAAACAAGATCTTAAACAGTTCATTAAGTTGGAGGAGCTAGATGTTGGATGGGGCAAATTTGCAATCCTGTAAGTTTTTTATTTCCCATTTTTTCCTTCATTTAGTTAAGTTGATTTTAACTAGCTAATACATTTATCATTTTAATTCTATTATATCTCCTTCCGTCGTATATTCATTGACTCTCAAAGAGTTCATTTATATGGATTCTTGTCTCCTGCATATACGACAAGGATTGGGAATACATTGAAAAGAAGGACGAACTATGTGGGCTTCACATTGGCAGAGGATGACTATCGTTGTTATCTAGCACCGATTGTTCAAGGGTACGCATTTTAATTTTGTGTATTTGAGATTTTTAATAAATAATTGCCTTGCTATCTATCTTCTTTTTAATCTGTATATGTTGTGATAGTTATCACTGGGGTTTGTGTGTTCTCTATCCTCGGTCCCACATTGTTTACTGGTTTGATTCCTTACGTAGAAGACCAGACAAAGAAACTAAAAGCGTCTTCAACACGTAAGTTATTTTTTTGTATTTCATTGCTTCTTGATTCTTGACTTAATGAATTATTCTAATTTATGTTGATTTTCATTTTAATGATAGGGCATGCACGACGTATCGAGCGCTTGGCGGGCCACGCGAACGTAGAGGTGGCAAAGATCCGAGATAGTTGTTTCCAAAGGTACGTAGTTTCAAATCAAGTTATTTTGATTGACGGTCGTTTTAGATATGCCTTTATTGATTTTAACCTTTTGCTTTTGATTTATAGTGCCCTCGACAACCTGGCGGCTGGGAATGTGGATACTATGTCTTACTTTATATGTTTATCATCATTTAGAGTGGCATTACGACAGATTTTGAACAAGTAATCACTTCTTCATTCTCAGAGGATAATATTCTTGGTGTTGTAATTCAATGGCAATTCATTCACTTGATTCATTATTTCATCTAAGCTTATTTTCTAATTTACAGATTTTTGACAATGAAGATGATTACTCATATAAAGACCTAAATATGATCAGAGACTTTTTGGCTGGACATCTTCTTCAACGTATACCAGAGTAAAGTCTTTAGTAGTTTGTGTAGGACATAAAAACTAGGGACTTGGATATAGTCTTTTTAGTGCAATAATAGACTTGGATATAGATTGTTGTGTAGTTCTTGTTGTTCATTAGTTAATTAGTTTGCTACTCCTTAAAATTATTGCATGCAGTAGAGCCTTGGGTTGATCACTGTGTTTCAAGTTGTTGTTTCCATTCTGCTGAACTGCTGTTGTTTGATTCTGTTGTTGAAATCCTATTTCAGTAGTTTACATTTTCCAGACAGTGCAATATATAAAAGGCCATTTTAAAAAAAAAAACTTTCAACGTCCTTAAATAAAAAGGGACGTGGTAGAGTGGCAGGCGACACTTTAGACATCCCCAGTTAAAACTGGGGACGTCTAAAGGTCCCCTTAGACGTCCCTAGTTCCAACTGGGGATGTCTAATGTGGACTTTAGACGTCCCCGGTGTAACTGGGGACGTCTAAAGTCTGGCTTTGGACGTTCCCCATTTACGGACGTTATTGACGTTTTTTTCTACGACCCTCAGATAGACGTCCCTCATTTTTCAGACGTTAAAAGGCCAAAAAAAGGGACGTTAAAACCCTTTTTTCTAGTAGTGTGCTTTACTGGTCAATCCGGATCTAGTTGTCTAGAGTCAGCTTTTGGGCCTGAAATCGGAAAAAATCTCGGGAACCAGAGCGGGTAACAGAAAGCCAGACGGTTGAGGAACAAGCAAAAACATTCAAAGAACGCTCAAGAAGAAGAAGAAGAAGTAGAGAGAGAAAGAAGAGAAAGTAAAACCAAACCCAATATTTAATTATAAAAGGAGTCGATTTAGAAAAAAGTGACGAAAAATTATACATGAGAATAACAAAAAAAGAGAGTTTTATGCCTTCTTTCATGCTAGTTGATTTGATCCATTTCACCTCGATCAATGTTTTAAAAATCGGACCGGACGTTGAGCCGAAAAGGTTAGCGGGTCAAGGTTCAACCGATTAGAACGGTTGAGCCGTTGAACCAAACCGGTAACGTAATAATTAAATATAAAAATATTATATTTATATATATATATTACAAAAATTAGTCTTTAATCTAATTTCATATGAAGTTAGTAAAGTCATAAAACATCATTTAAGGAAGAACATTTAAATCAACCATTAACTTAACAAAAAGCACAAATAATAATGATTTCATGCCTTGTTAAAAATTGGTATTTGGTGGTTCTTGATTGATCCAAACATGAGTTTTTTGAAAAGCATTTGGATAAAAAATGTTATCATTTTCTTGAGTAAATGACCCAAAATCAAGACCTTCAACTTCAATCATCTTCTTGTAGGATTAACTATTTTGTATTTTGGTAAAAAAAATCATTTTATATAAAAATATAAAAATAAATTTTATATAACAAAAAATTAAAATATAAGATATAAGAAATTAAAAACGAAAAAACCTATTAATGAAGATGTTAAAGTTATTGTCCAAAAAAATGATAAAGTTAAAAAAAAAGGCTATGTCATGTCAGGCTTCACGTTGTACGAGAAGGTAAGGTAAGGTGAATTCAAAAATTATTTCCTCCTTCCCAAGGTGATCAGAAACATTGCCTGTAGTACATCATTCTTTCTGATTTTTTTTTTGTTTCTCATCGTCAAAATACAACCCTCTGCAACTTTTGGCATTGACCACAAGATTTTGGAGAAAAGAGGCAAAACCCCTCAAATGCCATGGATGATGAAAGTTGCAGCAGCTTGCAATTTGGGAGAAAAGAAGTGAAAGAAAATGTGGTTAGTATTATTTATTTGGCCTTATTCTATATTTTCCTCCTCCATCTTCGCTATTATCTCCGCCCTTCTTTTTTCTTCGTTTCATCTTTGTTTTTTCTGTAAGTGTGGGATGGGAGGGGTAGTGGACAATTATTTTTAATAAACTTTTAGATCCGTCCAGTTTCCTTGAAACCGCTCCGGGTTCCGGTTTAAATCCGACTTCCGGCTCAAACACCGGTTCAAGACGGCTTAAAACGGCCTAACCATTCATACGGTCTAAACTTTTGAAACGAGCCGGGAATGGGTACGGGTAATGGCCGGACCAGTTGGACTGTCCGGTCTGGTCCAGTCCGACTTTCAAATCCTTGGCCTTGATTTGAAGACGCTTGGAAGTTTTGGACTCAACAGAGGAAAGAAGTGGGAAAAAGTGATTTCACAAGGGAAAAAGGAGGCCTCGATTTCAACCAGCTTCATATGGTTTTTTAAAAAAGTAAATGACACTACTACAAAAAGGGGCTACAACGTCCCAAATTTGGCACATTTAACGTCCCAAAACGGGGGGATGTATATGTTGGGGGCGTAGTATGTTGTAAGAAAAGATGACCCAAACAAAAGGGACGTCTAAAGTGAGAGTCCCAGGGAGGGACTTTAGACGTCCCAAATGACATTTGAGACGTCTAAAGTATCCCCAGCATGGGACTTTAGACGTCCCAAATGTCATTTGGGACATCTAAAGTCCTACCGGGGGAGACTTTAGACATCCCAATTCTTAATTTGGGACGTCTAAAGGTTAGGTTTTTTTATACCATTATTTATATTCTGTATTACCCAGCGAATTCAAACTGCAGAAACAGAATAGAAGATGGATTCATAAACCACACTGTCCGTTACAAACTGGTAAGGACATCCAGCACTACAATCTTTACTATATATACATACAATAACAACTCATACAACCTACTACTATATATATCAATAATAACAACCAGAAAGTGTCAAAACACTGTCATCACACAACTACAAACTGATATAAAATAAAAAGTTTGCTGCTCTATATGTTGAAGAAGATGTCCAGCCAAAAGATCTCTGATCAAATCAAGGTCTTCACGTAGGTAGGCATCTTCATTATCAAAAATCTGAAAATTAGAAAGTAAGCTTTGATGAAATGAATCTCAAGCAAATGAATTAATTAGCATTTCAATTAGAACACCAAAAATATTATCATTTGAGAATAAAGAAGCGATTACCTTTTCAAAATAGCTAGTAATTCCATTTTGAGTGATGTTATACATATAAAGTATAACATAATATCCGCATTCAGTGTTGCCAGGTTGCCGAGGGCACTTTAAATCAAAGGGAAGCAATTGGTTGTTAAAATCAATAAAGGTATGTCTAAAAGGACCGTCAATGAAACAATTAGCTAGGATCGAATGTACTTACTATCGGATAAAACCACTTTGGCTTTTTAACAACTGTACCCTCGCGTGACCCACCTAGGACTCTATATGTTTGACAAGCACTATCATGAAAATCCAAATGAACAGAAATTAGAACTATTCATTTTTTTAAGAGTCAATGAAATACAAACAGAGTAACTTACATGTTGAAGACGGATTTTGTATCTTTATCTGGCTTTTTACTCAAGGGATCAAACCAATAGACTACGTTGCGGCGGGGACATATAACACACAAACTCCAGTGGTAACTTTAACAATAGTACACATTAAAATGAAGTTAGATGAGAAGACAATTATTTATTAAACTTCTTAAATTGACAAAATGTAAATACGAATCGTTGAACAATGGGTGCTAGATAACAACGAAGTTTGGTCTGTTCCATGTTTGTGCAGAGACCGTGGAAGGTGCTATAATAGAATTAAAATAAGGAATGAATTATTGAATGTATGAAATCAAAAAACCACTAAATGAATTCTGTGGGAAAATTGAAAAAAAAAACTTACCGGATTGCAAATTTCACCCAGCCTGCATCTATCTCCTCCAACCTGATAAACTGCTTGAGATCTGTATTGTCAATCGTGTAGGGATACTCCAATTGGCCCACAATCCCTGGAGGCATCTTCAAGTCAATATGTTTAATGCCCTTGTAGATTTGTTGCAGCCGTACTAAGTAAAGCCATTTCCTCGCATCTTCTTCATTTTTTAGAACATCAAAAAAAAATTGTTATTAGGATGCCAACAGATTTTCAGTAATAGTAAGGTAATTCCTACCCTTGGAGGTGTTGTGTTTGAACCAATAAGATTGTGAGGCCAAAGGATGAAAGATCTTATCGCTTGACCTAACGTGCCAACCTCTAGATCAGGAACATGGATGGCTGTACCTTCTTCTCCCTTTCTAACATTCGTCATATTCACCCTACGAAAATCCTCCGGAATTTGCTGATGATGGTGGGTGGTAGCACGTGTGTGAACGAGAGCATCAGCAACAACACACAATAGTGGATCATCCAAATAGAGGGTGCAAGGGTCTCCCGACACTGGAGTGGGAGAAGGGTCGCCAAGTGGTTCCTCCAGAGGGTTGTAACTTCCTCTGGTCATATTGAAGGCCGGGGATTCCTGAGTTCTATGCTCGTCCCTTGCCCTTTGCGCTTCGAACATCTTTGCCATTTCAAGTTGAAGCTTTGGCAAAAGCTCTTGTCGGAGCTTGTCGCGAAGGTTGGCCTCGATCTCTCGTTCGAGGTCCTCTCAAATCTTGGCCACAACGTCCTTACTAGGTCCATCTTGTTACGAATAACGTGGGTCTCGTCCAAAATACCTCGTGGCACTAACTCCCCGTGTCTCTCCTCGAACACGACCAAGGTCATCTGCCTTCCCAATAGCCGTTGACAAGATGTCCATCCGTCTACTTGGATTGAATGAACCTTGGCTACTCTGCTTGTCCAGTTCATCCTGTAACATACAGTTTATCGTAAATGTATCGAAATCACTCGCGATATGTAAAAAATTAGGTACTTATGGTATAAGTACTTACAATCCTCACGCAACCTCATCAACAGTCAGATTTATGTACTTCCCATCCTTAAACCTCCCTGCTTTCCATTTTTTGTGACGTAGAGGAGGTGCCGGTGGCTGGATAACGACGCTAGGATCAAATTCCGCTGCTTCCTTCATTTTCTCTACCTCTTCTTGCATCAGATTCCGCTGCTTCCTTCATTTTCCCTACGTAGCTAATGAAGTGGTCTTCCTCAGGACCAACTGGATTCAGATTGTCATCGAAGTTTATATGCAGCCTCTCCTATTGATGTTCATGACGTGCAACCAATGCTCCCATCTTTGTACAGCCTCTAACCCTCCTTCTTGTAGGGGTTCAACTCTAGGCCTTTCATCATTGCTAGAGCTTTCGTCATCTCTACGCCTCTCGTCATCACTAGAGTTGTCCATATTCCTGTTAACACAAAAAACGACATCAGAAATGTAAATAAATTGCAATAAAAATGAAATAAACTAAGCGGGAAGTAAAACAGAAAAAACACACACTTCTCGTTTATAAATTAAGGTCTTACTCTATATTGTTTCCCATAGTCCTTCACCATAGTCATTTCTTACAGCATATTCGTCATCATCTACCAATTCTACTTCATTTGTTCGAGGTGGAGTTGTTGTGAAAGGTGGTGTGTCATCAAGGTTGAAGGTCGGATCACCATACTTCTGTTTTTTACTTTTAAGGACAATGGACATGTTTTTGCTCACAGGATCGGTGACATAAAACACTTGTTTCGCCTGGCTTGCTAAAATGAAGGGCTCGTCTCTTACGATACGGGTGGAACTGATGAAGAAACCTCCTGTGGCCAAGATAGACAGTTTTTCTTCCATGCTTTAGTTGTTAGAAGTGTATGTCTACTTCACATATTGGGCATGCTTTATGACCCTTCATGCTGTACCTTGACAAGTTTCCGTATGCAGGGAAGCTGTTTATCATTGTGAAAATCATTGCACGTAGCTTGAAAGACTCCTTCTTATAAGCATCAAACACATCTACGCCTTCCTCCCACAACTTCTTCAAGTCCTCAATCAAAGGCGTCAAATAGACATCAATATCGTTCCCTGGCTGTTTTGGTCCAAAAATCATCATAGATAGCATCATATACTTACGTTTCATACATAGCCAGGGAGGCAAGTTGTATATTACAAGGAGAACTGGCCACACACTATGTGTGCTAGTAAGAGTTCTATACAGATTGATGCCGTCTGTACAAAGCCCAAGCCGAAGGTTTCTCGGCTCGCTGCTGAATTGAGGGAACATTTCATCTATTTTTTGCCATTGTGGAGAGTCATCTGGGTGCCGAAGATATTTCCCATCAGATATTCTCTCATCAGAGTGCTATCTCAACTTCTTCGCTTTTGTTACAGTCGCAAACAAACATTTAAAACATGGTATTATTGGAAGATACCACATAACCTTTAAAGGTTGCCTTTTACTTGTCACATCACCACAACCACCATCTTTTTTCACTTTGTATCGTGCAGTTTTACACTTAGGACACTCACTAAGACCTCCATACTCATTTCTGTACAGTACACAGTCATTAGGGCAAGCATGTATCTTTTTATACTCCATACCCATCGTAGACAGGATTTTCTTGGCCTCATACATACGATTTGGAAGTAAATTATCCTCTGGAAACATATCACACAATAGTTCAAGCAGCAATGTGAAACTACTATCGGTCCACCCACAAGTTGCCTTTAAGTTAACCAAATGTAATGTTCCCGTCAGCCGCGTGTACTTACTCCCACGGTACAATGGTGTCTCAGCATCACTCTGTAGGCTGTCATACTCCTGTGACTGCGCAAAGGATTCTGCCTCAACATCGTGAATCATTTTCTCCATTCTATCTTTATCTATGATATCCACATCTTCCTTCTTGTGCGACGGACAATCCGTTACTTCCTCACCATGCCATATCCGCCTTGTGTATCGCAGATTTATTCCATCACAAAGTAGGTGATCCTTTATGACATCAACATCCTATCGACTCTCATTCAAACAATTGACACAAGGACAAAAATACTTCCCATTTTTTGCAGGAGCATTCTTTTTAGCGAATTCAATAAATTCTTCCACCCCTTTCTCATATTCTTCACTAGTTCTCAAAGCATTCATCCAACTATGGTCCATTTTGTTACCACCTAAGGCATTCCCAATAACATTCACACGTTTAGTACAATTGTCAACGACATATGATGAGATTGCCTAATTAAGTTATCAACCCAATTTAGGATTTTAAAATATGGGCTTAATAACTTTATTGCCCCCTCCTAGTCTCCTCTCTCCTCTTAAAAGGGTTTTAGTGCTATGTAACTTATTTTTTTAATAAGTATATGTATATAAAAATTAATGTATAATAAAATAAATATAATAAGATTAAATTAAAGAATTTTTTTGAGGTTATGGTTTTCTTTTTAGTTTTAGCTTGAATTATTCTTTATAATTCCTTTGGAATACAAGAATATGTTTAATTTAAACAAATCATATTTTATTTTATTATATATACTAATTAATGGTAATATATACACAAAACTAAGTTATGAATAACTTAATTAGGGATTATGGAGTTTAACAACCAAATTTAGAATTTTCCTATTTGAGGCAACTTTATGTGGAATTTTCCCTTGATTAAAATTAAAATGACCCCTACTCATTCAAATCAATTTATATTTAAAAAATAAAATAAACCATTACAGTGGAGTTCCCGAATACAATTTAAGCAATATAAGCACACCAAACACACCAGGCCAATCTCAACCATCTCAATATAAGCAATATATAAGCACAATTAACGTGATATTTCCTATTGCCTAGTATTTTCACATTGCAAGTTTTACTTTAATTTATTCAAGTAAATGTATATTTCAAAAAGATAATATACCATTATGTACCAAAAAAAAGCAAGAAGAAAATAAACTAACTTGATCAAGGGGCGCCCACTGTGCTATGTGTGCTGGAGAGGTAGAGAAGACGTTGGAGATCAGAGGTGTATGCACGGTGGGGAGGTACACCGGAGGGTGGAGAAAGCAAAGAACCACGGTGGTGGGGACGATAATGGAAGGAAGGAGGTGGAGGAGAGCAAAAACCTGTAGAGGAGGTGAAGTTGCAGAAGGGTGGCCTCTGGTGCGTGCGTCCTTCAATGGATTTTAGATGGAGGAGGGAGGAGTTGAAGAAAGAAAGAGTAGTTAAAGAAGGGAGGAGTTGAAGAACAAGAAAAGAGGCCGACGGTGGGGAGAGGAGGAAGAAGAGTAAATTTTTTTTGGGTCAAAAAAAGAGGGAGGAGGGAATGGACGCATGTGAGGAGGGGGAATGGATTGAGAAGACGCATGTTAGACAAGGCGTCCCAAATGGCATTTGGGATGCCTAAAGTCTTGGTTTAGGCGTCCCAAATGATTTTGGGACGCCTAAACCCAGACTTTAGGCGTCCCAAATTTGGGACGCCTAAAGTCTGGGTTTAGGCGTCCTAAAATTATTTTGGGATGTCTAATCCCAGCTCCTGGCGCTAAAAAAAATTTACAAAATTTATATTTCGTTCCTGAAAGCACTTCAGACGTCCCAAATTCAAATTTGGGACACCTAAAGGTTTTCCTGCATACATATAATTACGAAAATGCCACTGCCTCCCTTTTTAACCACCCAATTTTAAATTTGGGACGTCCTTGGGGGTGATTATATCCCAATTCTGTAGTAGCGTGACCTTACTTTTTCCATTTTCGAAGACACTCACATGCTTGTGGAGTTGATTTTTTGTGTGGTCATATCAATATAGAAGAAGTAATTGCAGTTGCCCACATGTCCACGTTTTGTTAGATAATCTACTAGCTTTTACTTTTTCATTCTTTTTTAATTCTATATATATATATGAGTTTGTTTTTTTTTAAAAAAAACCTGATCCAACCATATAGCATAAAAAGAGAATGGATGTAATTTTTTAATTGAAATTAATTTTGTATTAAGTTCTGCACTAATCTGAACACATAAATTAGATTATTAAAATTTTTATTCAAATTATTTAAGAATTTGATGCTATATGTATATATAATATTATATTTATTTAATTAGTATATCACCGGCTAGACCAAACGATCCAATTGTTTGAACCATGACCCGCTAGCCTTTCTGACTCAATATTCGGTCCGGCTTTTAAAACACTGTTTGACAAGTCATGAAATCATTATTGTTAATGCATTTTGTTAGGTTGATTATTGATTTAATGTTCTTTCTTAAATGAAATTTTGTGACTTTATTAACTTCATATAAATTAGACTGAAGATTAATTGTAATATATAACATATATTATTTTTAAATTTAATTATTACGTCATTGATCCGGCCGGACGACTCAACCGTTCCAACAGGTTGAGCCATGACCCGCTGATCTTCCCAATTCAACTTCCGACCCGACTTTGAAAACATTGGAGGAAACGTTCCATGCAAATTGATTTATATTTGATTTTAGGCCAGAAACTAATTTATTTAATTCGAATTGAATGATTGATTTATGGGAGAATTACACTAAGGTCCCAAGAAAGAAGAGAAATGAAAAAATGGTCATAATATATTGCAAAATGAAAAAATGGTCCCATGGAGTTGTTAATACAGGCTCCTGGAGTTGTTAAGGAGTTGTCAATACAGGCTCCTGGAGTTGTTAATGGGACCATTTTTTCATTTTACAATCTAGAGGGACCATTTCTTCATTTTTTTCCTTCCTTGGGACTTCATTGTAATTCTCCCTTGATTTATAGTATTGACTTTTTTTTCACTCTTCATAATGGTTTTCTCTAAATAAATTAAAAGTAAGTGGATCTGATCAAAACATGAAGCAATGTGGGCCGGATATACAAGTTGAAAAATTGTTAAAACGCAAATGGCCACATGGAAGGCCCCTTTGCAAATTGGTTCTTTCAATGAAGGAAAATAAAGAGGGATAAAGTGCACAGAACGAATCCATGTTTGATCCAGGTCAGACCTCTACAGAGAGAAGATGGAAGCGACAAGGAGATGAATGCAGAAAATGACAGCTCAATTCAGGAAGAAAGTGAAGTCGACGCGAAGAGAGGGAGGACTTAGGGCAAATGGAGCTCTATTTGTTTTTAAACTAGTACTTTGAAGGTCCGTTTTTCAAAAATTGAAGTTGAAAGTAAGACATTTAATGTCCGTTTTTAGAAACGCACATTAAAAGCATGACATAAAGGACGTTAAGAGCTTTTAACATCCGTTCCTGAAAACGAATGTCAAATGTCTTGCATTTAACGTCCATTTTCCAAAAACGGATGTTAATAAATATTTTTAATGTCTTTTTTTTTATTTTAAAAAATAGACTTTGAAAGTAAGATAGAAAATTTCAAAAATGTCACCACCTAATTATTAATGTCTATTTTTTAAAAACATACATTAATTGAGGAAGTTAAATCTGTATTTTCTAGTAGTGCAGTGTAGAAATTATTTATAACACATATATGTCCCAATTTTAATTATTAAATATTTGTATACCTATTTATGGGATTTTATCATTGTTATTGTTACGTCTGTAGACGATCTATGAAATAGTGTAAGTGTACACTGTTGTAATCAAGTAATATAGAAGTGGGTAGAGTATCGTTCCCACGAGAATTGATCAATAAGTACCAAAATGGGTAATTCTAATTCTATTTAATCACTCGATTAGTTGGTGATTGAGAGCACAAAATAAAAGAAAAAAATAATTAAATATGAATGTAGATGATATGAAAGCAAATATGAGAAAAAGCCCTATGGATTAGATTTCACTTAACAAATTCCGGATTGAATCACTTATCTATTCTAGCCCAATTTATTCCACATGATTGATAGTTGAGTTTGCCTAATTTAATTACTAGCCTCTTCCAAAGTCAGGCAATTCTATAATTAATTGCTAATCCAATATATTTCTATATGAATTTAAGTAATTAATTATGCATTAAGATTTATGGAACTCAGTAAGACTACACAACTCATATGAATATATTCCTATTTCATATGCAAGTTATGGTTTTAATTATAGGATCTACACACATGCATATCATTCCGGTCTCAACAAGCGTATTGAAATCATTCAAAAGATGGCCAATCAATCAAAAGCATTAAGCACAATAATTAAAACACAATCATGAAGGAGAAATTAAAACAAGATTTAATAAGTTAAGATTCAATCCGTTATTAGTAAGCTATATCATCACCCTAGGAAAATAGCAATTTTAGTACATGATGAAATTAAAAATAAAATAAAAATAAATAAATATTACATAAAACTAGAATGAAATCCTCATAAATACTGCATAAAAATTTAATATTAAATTTTCAAATATAAATATACAACCAAAAGATACATGAAAAACAGGAGAAATCTAGCCGTCAATTTAGGAGGTAAAACATTCTATGTAGGCGGCATGCAAAAAGTAATACAATACTAAGCCTTCCATATAGGAGGTATGCAAAAAGTAATACAATACATAAAATTAAAAATAAAAAATAACACAATTTATTCAGAACTGTCAGGGAAAAGATCTCTCCCTGTCAGAGAATCAAGCTACTATATTTCTTCCCTCCTCTTCCTTCCTTCATTTTGCAAAGAGGCACATCTATATATAGGCAGGCGAAGTCCTTTCACGAGTGTGTCTGTTGCTTCTTTTTTTTTCCATAGGTGTTACAGCGTTTTGTCTTCTTTTCACGCATGAACAATGACTTCTTAGCAAACTTACGCATTTTTCCACGACTACTACAGTGTTTTGTCGCCTGCTACAGTGATTCCGTCATGTGACCTCCGTCCGCTACAGTAACGCCCTTCCACAGTGATTCTGTCATGAATATTGACCAACGCTATAGCACTGACCTTTTTCATATTTTTATTTATTTTTTAAATACTATTTATTTTACACCCAAATATATTATATTAAGCTCAAATATCATCCATAAAATCATCATATAAGGGAAAATAAATATGCAAATATTTTACTTATCAGTCATTGTACTTAAATGTTATTATTATGGTTATTTTGGATTAGAAGGTATAGCACAAAATAAATGTTAAAAAGGGTAGAATTATCGTATTTTATTTCTTTAAATTAAACTGATTTGCATGAAGGTATTTTTAATTGTGTTTATTGCAGGGAAATTAAGGAATTAATGTCAAAAAGACAATCAGCCCTAGAAAAAGGATGATAAACTATAGAAAATGTGGAAATTCGCATAGGTCGAAGAATTCATGAATAATAAGGTCTCAAGAATGCTTTTAGGCCAATTACGGTATGGTTGGAGCTCATATGTGATAACTTATCACTCATACTCTTTAAATGGGTCTTATGATCACCACTAAAGCCCAAATACATGTCTTTCATGACTAATAAAGAGAAAAACGTGGCTAACTACAATTAGTGAAGGGTAGAAAGGTGATTTCACAAGGTTACCTCCACTCCAAGTCATAAGAAAGTTCCACCTCATTAATGAAGGGCATGAGGACACTACAAAAAAAACGTCATTTAGTAGAGGTTAAAAATGGATATTAGTAGCAGTTTAAACCGCTACAAACAACATTAGTAGCGGTTACCAGAACCGCTACTAAATCGTATGTTGCAAGCAGTTTTGTAGCGGTTATATAAAACCGCTACTCAATCAAAAATAACTGCTACATCCTTTATAACGGTTCAATCCAACCGCTACAGCACTCTCATGAATGAAATTTTTTTCAGAGATATTTGTAGCGGTTATATAACCGCTACAAATATAAAAAATTGAAACTTTGAAGGCGAAAAAAAATGACATTTTTTTTATTTTGTAGCGGTTAACAAAACCGCTACTAATTTTGAATTTCATGAAATTTGTAGCGGTTATCAAAACCGCTACTAATTTCATGAAATTCAAAATCAGCGCAAAAAATAAAAAGGCGCGTTATTTAGTAGCGGTTTAATAACCGCTACAAATATTTAAAATTTTTTTAAAAAATATACAATCATTTGTTTCTGTTTTTTTAATATTAAATTAAATAGTTTATTTTGTTATTATTTTATCTATTTTAATTAGCTTATTATTCAATAGTTTAAATTATTAATAAATTAAAAGGAAAAATGTAATTTAATTGGATTAGTATAAAATTTATATTAATAATATTATTAAGGATAGGTAGGTAATAAGGAATTATTATGTTGTTTAATATAATGTAATTGTGTATGAAAAATAGATGAAAATTGTTAGATCTCATGTTTTGATGATAACAAAAGTATGGATTAAAAAGGAAATGATTAATAAACAAGTTTGAACGAAGTAATGACAGGAACTAGCATCACTTGAAGTAAGCATTGGAGTAATGAAGAAAGGCCATGAGAAAATGCTGAGAAACTTGATGAGAAGCAAGCTTTCTAAGGCATTACTCGAGGCGCTACTCGAGTAATGAGACAAAACTTGAAGTAACCAGAGACACCTTCCAGTAACCTGCCAACGTTACTCGAGTAGGTACTCGAGTAATAGTGTAAGTATTTTTAAGGTGCTCTCGGCCTGCCAATGTTACTCGAGGCGTTACTCGAGTAACCAAGTGAAAACTTCCAGTTGACTTCAAGTTTTCCCCTTGATACTCGAGGAGCTACTCGAGTAACTGTGTTTGTTAAAATATGGACCTCTCGGCATTTTGTACTACTGCTAATGTTACTCGAGGAGCTACTCGAGTAAACCTGTGAAAACTTCAAGTTGCCTTCAAGTTTCCAACGATACTCGAGGAGCTACTCGAGTAACCGTGTTTCTGAAAACATGGAGCTCTCGGCACTTTGTACTACTGCCAATGTTACTCGAGGAGCTACTCGAGTAACGTACTGAGGTAAGTGAAAAACTTGAAGTTGCTACCCGATTAACTTGATATGATCTTATCTTATTTTCCTCGAGTTCTTACTCTAGTATGCAAGTATCTAATGTTGTATTTTAAGTGGATTCCCCGAGTAAGTACCTGAGTATGCAGAAATATTTTCAAGATAAACCTCAAGTCATTACCAGAGTAAATCATGCACAAAAAGTACATTTACTCGAGGTGGTACCCGAGTAACCTTTTCAAAAGTAAGTGCATTACTCGAGTCCATACCCGAGTAATGAGGTAAGTGCTCTCGGCATTGAAATCCTGCCAACATTACTGGAGTAAAGCATCGAGTAACCAAAAGTTTATTTGAAGGATTACTCGAGTTGGTACCCGAGTAGCTCATAAAGTTATGAGTGCATTACTCGCGTAGGTACCCGAGTAAACATACATTTCCAAAGGTTTGAAAATTGGTTATTCCATGAACTACCCGAGTAATCTTATATTTATTCATTGACTTGCAGTTGAACAATGATTTCTCGATGTTACTCGAGGAGCTACTCGAGTAAACTTCAAAGGATACTCGAGTAGCTACTCGAGTAAGCAAACCCAGAAATCCAGAAATCATTCAAACGTTCATTGATTTGTTTCTTGTATAATTAATCTTTCATTGTATTAGTTTCCTTAGCTTATTTACAGATAAACAATAAAGAGATCTTACCAAATAAGGAAAGTCAAATGTAACGTTCAAATGACACCTACCGCCACCTACCGCAAACGGATATTTTTCAAATAATGGAAAAGTCAACAATGGCTGCGCACTCACCAACGGACGAAAGGAAATGTTCCAACGGTCATCAACAACATACCTATATATGTGGGAACCTTCAAACAGAGAAATATAATTCAATACATCAAGAACACACTCAAACGTATCATCAAGTTCATTCCTCTGTTTTACATCATATTTGTAATTCTATGCTTCAGTGATTCTTATTCATTCTGTAAGAGAGATATTTCATTCAAACTCAATATTTGTTATTGAGATAACTTAAGGTTGTGGAACCTTGAGTTGGGATTGGATTGCAACCTGTAAGGGGGAGCGAGTGTCCAGGTGAAGGAACTTGCTTGTACTGTGGTGCCAAGAACCCACTGAATCTTGGAAGTTATAGTGAAACTCTCAGAGAAGCTCTGAGGACTGGACGTAGGTCAAAGTGGTTGTGGCCGAACCAGTATAACTCCCGGTGTACACTTCGGTGATATTTCTCCTTACTCTTTACTGCTTTATATTCACCGTCAAGTTCTTATAATTGCAACGAAATTTTAGTATCACCCAATTCACCCCCCTCTTGTGTGAAACGCTTGCTCTTACATTTGGTTTCAGAGCGTAGGTCTTCTTGTTAAGGTATAACAACCTAAGAAGGATCCAATGGCAAGCATGGGTGAAGGAATTCTTCCCGACGGAGCATCCATCACTAGACCTCCCGGTTTTAATGGAGAACACTTTTCTTTCTGGAAAGCAAAATTCAGAGTGTTCGTGATGGCTACTGAATATGGGCTATGGGATGTAATTGAAAGTGGAAACTATCAACCTACAAAGACTGTAGATACTCAGAAAATTCCAAAGACGCCAGCGGAATATGATGAGTATGACAAGAAGCTTATCACTCTCAACAGCAAGGCAATTTTGATGTTACAAAGTTCCTTGAGTCAAAATGAATACTTCAGAATTTGCACACTTCCAACAGCAAAGGAAATGTGGGAAGCTCTGGAAATAGCTCATGAAGGAACTTCGGGAATAAAGGAGAATCGAATCAACACCTTGGTCACTAAATTCGATCTACTTCGAATGAAATCAAGTGAGTCGATTTCTGAATTCGAACTTAGATATACTCATCTTGTTAATCAACTTGCAGCACTTGGGAAAGTCTATGATCAACATACCCAAGTACGAAAGATTTTAAATATTCTTTCTAAAGAGTGGGAGGCCAAAGTCACTGCGATAGAAGAGGCAAAAGGAGAATAAATGAAATCAGTTGCTTCTCTATTTGGAAGTTTTTCTGAATATGAAAGCAAACTAAAGTTCAAACGGGAACTAGATGACATTGGTGACAAAAGAAAGAAAGGTTTAGCACTAAAGGCAAAAGAAGAAAATCAAGATGAGGATGAGGAGTTTGATGATGATGAAATGGGCTTGATCATAAAACGATTCAGAAAGTTCTACAAGAAAGGTCAAGGCTTCAAACACTTTCAAAAGGGAGGAACTAGCAGCAAAGACCATATCATTTGCTACGAATGTGGAAAACCAGGACATATCAAATCAGAATGTCCAGAACTGAATCAAAAGAGAAAAGAAAAGAGAAAAGGCAAATTCTTTAACAAAAAGAAGGCCTTTGTATCTGCTATATGGGGAGATAGTTCCTCTGACGAAGAAAGTGATGAAGAAGAAGTAGCCAATATATGTCTTGTTGCTCAAGAAGAGACAAAAGAAGAGGTAAATGATTCTGAACCTACCTATGATGAATTACTCTCTGAATATAATGCTTTACATTCTGAATTCATCAAAGTAGTTAAAGAATTAATTGTTTTCAAAAAGAAAAACAAAGCTCTTGAAATTGAACTTAAAGAAAGTTCAGAAAAGAATTGTGAAAATTGTTCTTCGTTGAAAAAGAAAAACGTTGATCTCACAAAAACTCTTGAAAAGTTTACCAAAGGAAGTGAGATGCTAAGTGTTATTTTAAAAGAACAACGATTTGTAAATGACCGATCTGGTATTGGATATGATCCAAAAACAGATAGAAGGAAAGGTAAAAAGAAAGTAGGAGGTAAATCATATTTGAATTATTTCCAGCATTCTGTGCATATATCAAATCCTTTTGCATTTTGTAAGTACTGTAATAGAAAAGGTCATTATACATCTTCATGCATTCATAAGAAGAAAGGAAACATAGGAACCTACAAATGGGTACCTAAAGGCTCATATGTTCAGAAAATTATTTATACTAACCCAAAAGGACCCAAAAAGAAGTGGGTACCTAAGACTTAGTCATTTGATTGCAGGTATGTCTCAAAGCATCCAAAAATAGCAAATGGTACATAGATAGTGGATGCTCTAGACATATGACCGGAGATTTCGAAAGTTTTACCACATTGCAACCTAAGGAAGGTGGAAAGGTAAAATTTGGAGGAAATCAATACGGAAAGATAGCAGGAATTGGTGAAATCAAAAATGACAAGGGAATACAAGTCAAAGATGTATATTACGTTGAAGGCTTGTGTCATAATTTGCTGAGCGTAAGTCAAAGTGCAGATAAAGACAACTGGATAATATTTGATTTGGAAGAATGTCTGATTGTCAACAAGAGAGACTTACTGCTTGATAAGAAGAATATCAAGGCTAAGCTCAGAGCAAAAAGGGAAGGTAACTGCTATACCTTAGATATTAGTAGAAATGAATCTGAAAACTACTTTCTGAGTAATGCCAATGAAAGTTGGCTATGGCATAAAAGATTGGCTCATGTCAACATGCATCAACTAGGCAAGTTACTCAAAAAGGATTTAGTTCTTGGATTACCCAAAGTAAATTTCAAAAACGATTTGATTTGTGACGCATGTCAAAAGGGTAAACAAACTAAATCATCTTTCAAATTGAAAAATGAGATTTCAACAAATAGACCATTACAACTATTGCATATGGATATAGTTGGCCCAGCAAGAGTAAAGAGTCTTGGTGGCAATCTATATACATTGGTCATTGTTGATGACTTCTCTAGATTTACATGGGTTATTTTTCTATCATCAAAGGATGAAACTTTTGAAGAATTTATTGTTTTTGCCAAGAAAGTGCAAAATGAGAAAGGTATGTCCATTGCAGGTATTAGGACTGATCATGGTGGAGAATTTGAGAATCAAGCTTTTGAAGAATATTGTGATACTAATGGTATTGATCACAATTTCTCTGCTCCAAGGACACCTCAACAAAATGGAGTCGTGGAACGAAAGAATAGAGTGCTCACTGAAATGGCCAGAGCAATGTTAAATGAAAAAAATGTGTCCCAAGTATTCTGGGCTGATGCTATGAGTACAGCATGCTATATTTCAAATAGAGCCTATATCAGAACCAAACTTGGAAAGACACCATACGAGCTGTACAAAGGAAGAAAGCCAAACATTGCTCATCTACACATCTTCGGTTGTAAGTGTTTCATTCATAATAATGGTAAAGATAACTTAGAAAAATTTGATTCTAAAACTGATGAAGGAATTTTCCTAGGATATTCTAACCGAAGTAAAGCATATAGAGTTTTCAATAAAAGAACATGTGTTATTGAAGAATCAATTCATACTGTGTTTGATGAATTTGAATCCTCTGACAAAACCATTGATGAAGAACAGGAAGTTGTTTTAAATCAAGAAAATGGTCAATCTATTTCTAAGTCTCTTATTCCAGAAGTTGATGAAACCAAGGAAGAAGAGCAATCTCTAGGTCAACCTAAAGCCTGGAAATACAATAGAAGTCATCCCTTAGATCAAGTCATAGGAGATGTGAATGAAGGGATCAAAATTAGAAATAGAATTTTCAGTGAAGTAACTTTTTCTGCATTTATTTCTGAGATTGAACCTTCTAACATTGATGAAGCCCTATCAGACAATGATTGGGTTATAGCAATGCAAGAAGAATTAAATCAATTTGAAAGAAATCAAGTTTGGGACTTAGTACCCCGACCCAAGGATCATCCGATCATTGGTACTAAATGGGTATTCAAGAACAAACTCGATGAATCCGCAATTATTGTCAGAAACAAGGCAAGATTGGTGGCTAAAGGCTATAATCAGGAAGAAGGGATTGATTATGAGGAAACGTATGCTCCAGTGGCTAGATTGGAAGCTATACGTGTACTCTTAGCCTTTGCATGCATCAAAGGATTCAAACTCTATCAAATGGATGTAAAGAGTGCATTTCTAAATGGTTACATCATGGAAGAAGTGTATGTAGAACAACCTCCAGGTTTTGAGGATGTTTCTAAACCTGATCATGTTTTCAAACTCAAAAAGGCTTTATATGGTTTAAAACAAGCTCCTAGAGCCTGGTATGAAAGGCTCAGTAAGTTTCTTATCGATCAAGGTTTTGTACGAGGAAAAGTTGATACAACATTATTTGTAAATCGAAAACATGATGATATTTTAATTGTTCAAATATATGTTGATGATATTGTTTTCGGTGCTACTAATGAATCTCTGTGTAAGGAATTTTCTGAGATAATGCAGGGAGAGTTTGAGATGTCAATGATGGGAGAATTGAATTTCTTTCTTGGTTTGCAAATCAAACAAAGAAAGAATGGAATCTTCAACAAAGTATTTAAAAGAGCTATTGAAGAAGTATGGAAAGGATGAAGCAAATGGCTCAGACACGCCTATGAGCTCAACAACGTTGCTTGATGCTGATGTCAAAGGGAAAGACTACAATATCACAAAATATAGAGGAATGATTGGATCATTACTCTATCTCACGGCAAGCATACCAGACATCCAATTTAGTGTTGGCATATGTGCAAGATATCAATCGGCACCAAAGGAATCACATGCTGAAATGGTCAAACGAATCTTTAGATACCTTGCTGACACACCAGATTTGGGTTTGTGGTATCCCAAAGGAAGAAACGAATATCTTGTTGCATATTCAGATTCAGATCATGGAGGATACAAAACGGACAGAAAGAGCACCAGTGGACAAGGACAATTTCTTGGAGGATCTCTTGTATCATGGTTCAGCAAGAAACAAAAAACCGTGTCTCTTTCGTCAACGGAAGCCGAATATGTTGCAGTATCAAGTTGTTGTGCACAAGTGATATGGTTAAAACAACAACTACAAGACCTTGGTATTTATCTCAAAGAAATACCAATCTATTGTGACAATACCAGTACGATAAGCTTGGCAAAGAATCCAGTTCAACACTCTAGAACCAAGCATATCGATGTCAGACATCACTTCATCAAAGATCATGTCCAAAAGAAAGATGTGAAAGTGATATTCATTCCTACTCATCTTCAACTAGCTGATATCTTCACAAAACCCCTTGCAAAAGATCAATTTCTATACATTAGAAGAGAATTGGGAATTGTAAATCCCAATGAGTTGTAAGTTATTTAAGTTATTCATAATATTAGATGAAGTCATTTGATAATGTTTTGATGATTATTAATTTAAGCATCGGAGTGTATAGAAAATTGTTTTGCAGGAAGGTAGAAATTCTGTTTTGGGAAACAAAAACAGAGGTTATCAGAGGACACCATTACTGGAGTACCAACTTGAAGTAATGACTCACAGTGAAGCATTACCCGAGGAACAACTTGATGTAAAGTAACCCCTTACTCGAGTATGTACTCGAGTAATGGCCCCCAAAACTGGAAGTAACGGATCAAGTTACTTAATTTTCAAACATAACGGTTCAGTTTTCAAAGAAATGAAGAGTCAGAAGTTGAAAAGCTGTTTACCCGAGGCAGGCCTCGAGTAAACTTGAAGCTTACTCAAGGAAGGCCTCGAGTAATGTCGGAGTTCAGATTCTCAAAGTATTGAATAATGACTCAAATCTGACCCAAATGGACTATAAATGATCGAGGGAACATCTATGGATAATTTCTATATTATTCATGCCAGGTACGCAATTTAAATGAATTATTTTTGAATTTTTCTGTTTGAACACTCGAGGAAGGCCTCGAGTAATCATGAAGATTACTCGAGTAAGGCCTCGAGTAATGTCGGGTTTTAGGTCTTTATCTTGCGCAAACTCGGTCATTTTCACAAAATCTCCTCGAGTAAATCTCTATACACCCTCACAAAAACTTTTCACAAGTGATTCCTTGTCCTATTTCCGTCAAAACCCAAGTAATTTCAGTCCTAGAAACTTGCTATTTTGCTCAGAATCTCTTTGCCCTATTTCACGCTAAGTGTCTCTATTTTTCAGAAAATCTCAGTTTTCAATCTTTCTGAAAGATGAGAACCAAAAATCTTACTCCCATAGAATCCTCTGAATCCCAACAACATTCTGATCCTCTTTCTTCTCCTCCCAAAAAGAGAAGAAAGTTAACACCTAGACCAAAAGCCAAAATTCCTCTTCAACCTCAATCACAACCTAAAGCCAAAGGTGTGGTGATCAAAGAGCCCATTGTGACTAGGGCTCAATCCAAAAAGAGTACATCTACTGGAAGAGGCAAAAGTGCCAAATCTCCCTCACCTCCTCACTCTGATTCCTCTACACCCTCTTTCACTCCAAAGCCTCCCAAGAAGCCAAAATATGACAAAAATGTGGCTAAGGCTATGGCTGGGATCATTGACCAAATGGAGAAGGGTCAATCTTCCAAGAAGTCCAAGATTCCGGAAGCAGAGATCACTACCCCACCAAAGGGATTCAATGTGGGCAAACTGGTGGAGTCTCCCAAGTATCTATCACAATTCTCCAGAAGAAAAGTGTGTAAGACACACTACGTTGATCTGAGGCTACTTCAGGAGGTATTGAAGCACGATCTTAGTCCTTATCTAGATTCTTTTATGCCATGGTTGTCCATTAGATTGCCTTTTTGCACAAAGGTAATCACTCATTTCTATTGCAACCTAGAGATCATAGATGAACCTAACCGAACCTCAGTAGAGGAAGAGATGACCACAACTGTAAGAGGCTAAAAGATTTTAATTTCACCATCCAGAATTAACCTGTGGTTAGGAATAGAGAATCCCCCAGATGATATATATTCTGAGCTTGAGCCAAACCAAATTTTCACTATCCTTAAGCCCGGTGAGTTAGTTGGCCCCCTCAATTTTAAACCAAGTGATATGTGTGATCATCACAGGGTCCTATGGTACATCTACTCTAGGTCCCTAGTAAACAAAGCCAACAACTATACCCATTTCTCCGATAGGGACTACAGGTGGTTTGCTTCACTTCTCCTGAAGGAGCAAAAGGATCTGGGAGAGTATATATTTTCAGAAATGAAAAGATACAAAGTGGATGGGAAGGCTACAACTCCAATGCCATACCCTCAAATTGTGTCTCTAATCCTGAAAGAGAACAAAATATGGTATTTGGATAGCAAAGAGCCAATTGAGAGGTTGTCCCCGGTCGGAAGGAACCAAATTGGGAAATTGAACATTGACATCCCTCTCAAAGGCCCTCTAGAGTCTGGGTCCAAGAAGAAGAGGAAGACCACTGAAACAGAGACCAGTAGGTTAGATGACACTCAGTCATCGGCTCCAGCCGCCACCACATCATCACCATCCTTCCTCAATGCCACTCTCCGGCACTTCATGGAAAATATGCTCAGAGGTTTTCATGTGGACATCGCCAACACAAATGCAGAACTCATAACCCACATGAACACCAAAATGGGAGAGTTGGTTGACAGAATGGATAAGAGGCATGAGGAGTTGCTAGTGGAGCAACGTGCCCAAGGATAGACCTTGAGACTGATTCTGGCATGACTGGACTCTTTGGGTCCTGGACCTTCTGCCGGTCCCTCCTCATCTGCACCTCCACCACCTCCAGAGAACCCTCCTACTGATGATCCTGTTCCTGAGGCTGAACCATCTACTCCTCTGGTTTCTGATCCACTTGAGCCCCAAGGGAAGGATATCTTATTCACAGTGGATGATCCTGAAACCCATGAGACTACACATATTATCATCGATGATTCACCTCCCAAACCTCAACCAGAAACAGCTCCTAAACCTATTCCCTCTCCTACCCAAACAGAGGAAATATCTCCCTCTTCCTCCCCTGAACATCATACTCCTGAGGTTGAGATTACTCCTGAGATTCAGACCACTCCCTCTACTATGGTTGTCTTCCAACCTTCTCCTCTCGGCGATGACATCTATATTCCTCCAGTACATCTGCCTGACCCAGTTTTCTCTAGTTCATTTGATTCCTTGGACTCATTTGATTCTACGGTCCTTCCAGTAACACCAATCTCCATGGTCAAACCTCCTAGCCCTCCACTTGATTGATGAAGCCAAAAAGGGGGAGAAGAGCTTGAGAGTGATTTTGTGGATGTGTCCTAGTTTAGTTTGGGGTATTTGGGTGTACATGGGATTTTAGGGAGCATTTTAATTTCATTTTGAACTTTATCTTGTACTTTGAACATTTTATGTTTAATGCAAGTGTGTTATAATCTTAAGTTCAATAAAGTTTTGAATCATGATACATGTTTGGACTAATGAAGTTGTTATGTATGCAAGGTATATTCAAACTTAATAAGACACATTTAATTAAAAAAAAATTCAATTTGAAAAACCATGTACAAAATCACTAAGTTTTCTCATCATCAAAAAGGGGGAGAATGTTAGATCTCATGTTTTGATGATAACAAAAGTATGGATTAAAAAGGAAATGATTAATAAACAAGTTTGAACGAAGTAATGACAGGAACTAGCATCACTTGAAGTAAGCATTGGAGTAATGAAGAAAGGCCATGAGAAAATGCTGAGAAACTTGATGAGAAGCAAGCTTTCTAAGGCATTACTCGAGGCGCTACTCGAGTAATGAGACAAAACTTGAAGTAACCAGAGACACCTTCCAGTAACCTGCCAACGTTACTCGAGTAGGTACTCGAGTAATAGTGTAAGTATTTTTAAGGTGCTCTCGGCCTGCCAATGTTACTCGAGGCGTTACTCGAGTAACCAAGTGAAAACTTCCAGTTGACTTCAAGTTTTCCCCTTGATACTCGAGGAGCTACTCGAGTAACTGTGTTTGTTAAAATATGGACCTCTCGGCATTTTGTACTACTGCTAATGTTACTCGAGGAGCTACTCGAGTAAACCTGTGAAAACTTCAAGTTGCCTTCAAGTTTCCAACGATACTCGAGGAGCTACTCGAGTAACCGTGTTTCTGAAAACATGGAGCTCTCGGCACTTTGTACTACTGCCAATGTTACTCGAGGAGCTACTCGAGTAACGTACTGAGGTAAGTGAAAAACTTGAAGTTGCTACCCAATTAACTTGATATGATCTTATCTTATTTTCCTCGAGTTCTTACTCTAGTATGCAAGTATCTAATGTTGTATTTTAAGTGGATTCCCCGAGTAAGTACCCGAGTATGCAGAAATATTTTCAAGGTAAACCTCAAGTCATTACCAGAGTAAATCATGTACAAAAAGTACATTTACTCGAGGTGGTACCCGAGTAACCTTTTCAAAAGTAAGTGTATTACTCGAGTCCATACCCGAGTAATGAGGTAAGTGCTCTCGGCATTGAAATCCTGCCAACATTACTGGAGTAAAGCATCGAGTAACCAAAAGTTTATTTGAAGGATTACTCGAGTTGGTACCCGAGTAGCTCATAAAGTTATGAGTGCATTACTCGCGTAGGTACCCGAGTAAACATACATTTCCAAAGGTTTGAAAATTGGTTATTCCATGCACTACCCGAGTAATCTTATATTTATTCATTGACTTGCAGTTGAACAATGATTTCTCGATGTTACTCGAGGAGCTACTCGAGTAAACTTCAAAGGATACTCGAGTAAGCAAACCCAGAAATCCAGAAATCATTCAAACGTTCATTGATTTGTTTCTTGTATGATTAATCTTTCATTATATTAGTTTCCTTAGCTTATTTACAGATAAACAATGAAGAGATCTTACCAAATAAGGAAAGTCAAATGTAACGTTCAAATGACACCTACCGCCACCTACCGCAAACGGATATTTTTCAAATAATGGAAAAGTCAACAGTGGCTGCGCACTCACCAACGGATGAAAGGAAATGTTCCAACGGTCATCAACAACATACCTATATATGTGGGAACCTTCAAACAGAGAAATATAATTCAATACATCAAGAACACACTCAAACGTATCATCAAGTTCATTCCTCTGTTTTACATCATATTTGTAATTCTATGCTTCAGTGATTCTTATTCACTCTGTAAGAGAGATATTTCATTCAAACTCAATATTTGTTATTGAGATAACTTAAGGTTGTGGAACCTTGAGTTGGGATTGGATTGCAACCTGTAAGGGGGAGCGAGTGTCCAGGTGAAGGAACTTGCTTGTACTGTGGTGCCAAGAACCCACTGAATCTTGGAAGTTATAGTGAAACTCTCAGAGAAGCTCTGAGGACTGGACGTAGGTCAAAGTGGTTGTGGCCGAACCAGTATAACTCCCGGTGTACATTTCGGTGATATTTCTCCTTACTCTTTACTGCTTTATATTCACCGTTAAGTTCTTATAATTGCAACGAAATTTTAGTATCACCCAATTCACCCCCTCTTGTGTGAAACGCTTGCTCTTACAAAAATGAGATACATCTATGAAATATGCGGGAAAAAAATGGTTAGAATAAATTTTATAGAAAGGAAAGAAGTATTGTAAAAAAAATTAAAAATCTTGTTACCATATTTGATCGTATTATTCAGCTCCTCTACTCATACGAAAGAAGTTGTAAATGAGAGAAAATGAAAGAAAGGTAAGGTGAAAAGAAATTGGGGAGTGTTTGAAATGAGTTGTGGTAAGGGTATTTATAGGGATCCACGCACTATTTATAGCGGTTAATGTATCCATTTTGTAGCGGTTATTAGTTAGTAGCGGTTTAATATTTATAGTGATCCACGTACTATTTGTAGAGGTTAATGTCTCCATTTTGTAGCGGTTATTCATTAGTAGCGGTTAATGTTATATTTGTAGCGGTTATTGAACCGCTACAAATATTATTTTATTTTATTTTTTAAATTTTTTTTACATTTTATTTTAAAAATTTTTTTGCATTCTTTTTAAAGGCAAAAGCATAATTTGAATTTGATCACTCGTCGTCGCCATCCCTACAGAAATTTTGTAGAAAAATTATTGTTATGGATGTATTATTAAATTTAAAAAATTTAATTCAAATGACGTGGACTTAAAAAAACTCACCGCAGTAGAGGTAAATTGTCATCGCCTTCAGGGAAGTAGTTTTCAAAATCAGCTGGCTGAAATGGCTCACTCTCGTAGGCGATGTTATCGCCTTCTCCCATCTCGTAAAGGTCTCTTGGCTTTAAATGAATGATCATGTGCCAATCGCTATGCCTCTCGTCCTTGACATAATAAACTTGATGTGCCTCTGAAGCTAGAATATACGGCTCATCATCTTGAGAAATACCAGTATGAATCGGCCGTGAGAAATTGACTGATGTGATCCCTAAGTCGTCAGTTGTCAGTCCCCAAGAAGTAGTGGTATTTGCCCACAAACACTTGAACTGCGTCACAGTGAAATGACCTTGATAATTAAGTTCGACCACATCAAGAAGCTTGCCATAGTAAGGGACGCCTCCGAACTGCATGTTGGCGTCACTGCTGCTCGCATAACTCCTTGTCCCAAATTTGCCATAAACACCTGAATTCTGTGTTTGCAATCCTTGATCCCGTGAAACCGTGCAAAACTTAAAACCATTGACATTATATGCTGTAAACCGTTTTGCATGATCAAGAGGGCTGATTGCGAGAGCTCTGAAATATGGTGAGTATGGGTTTTGGTCATTTCGTATTCTGCGCGCAAACCAGCTCGGGAATTCTCTGTGGACCCTCCTATCAACTTCTGAGGATGTCTGTGTACGGATCCTGAGTTGACGCTTAACATGACTTCTGAATTCCCTGCAATTAATAATGGAAAGACATTAGTGAAATGAAAGTTAGAAATGTTACGAAAGATATAGATCGAATAACATGTGAGTGTAGAATTCTTACCGTATGAAAGGTTCAACTTGAGTGCAATTAATCAAGACATGTCTATGTACTTGCAACTTCTCAGTTGCCGTTAGTTTGAAGTTCTCAGTTGCTCCAACTGGTTTACCAACACAAGTGATAAATTCTCCTGATGTCGGCGCAAGTTCAGGACAATTGTCAACACGAGGTGGGCGGTTGAAAGCCGTCTCAAGATCATCAAAGTACCTTGAGCAAAAATATAGCACCTCATCTCCTATATAGCCTTCAGCTATAGAACCTTTTAGCCACGCCTTATTCCTCACGTAAAATTTTAATTTCCCAAGGAACCTACGAAGTACAGAAGAGAAAATTGATATAAAATGCTGAAAAGGATGACTAGCAAACATTAAATACGGAGAATAAATTAAAGCACATATTTAAAATGAGTACCTCTCAATCGGATACATCTAACGATATTGTACTGGTCCAGCGAGCTTTGTTTCATGAACGAGGTGGACTGTGAGGTGAACCATCATAGTAAAAAAGGACGGAGGAAAGATCATCTCCAAATGGCAAAGCATAAGAATGATTTTTGACTGCAGCTGATTGAGCTCCTCAGCGATCAAAACCTTAGAACACAACTTCCGAAAGAAAGAACAAAGTTCCACCAAAACGATGGAAACATCGAGAGGAAGTGTATTCTTTATAGCCAGAGGGAGTAACTGCTGCATAAGAACATGTGAGTCTTGACTCTTCAGGTCAGCAACCTTTCGAGCCTGCAAGTCAACACATCGAGAAATGTTGCTTGAATACCCATCAGGAACTTTTAATTTCTTCAACGTCGCGAGGAAGACTTCCTTGTTCGGTTTTGTGAGGGTAAACTTTGCCGGTTGAAATATGTCATGCTCATCTGGCCAAGCGTCTTCACGAACTCCCATGTCACGTAAATCTTTCCTCGCTTAAAGGTGATCTTTTGTCTTGCGGGGTTCGTTAAGCAGCGTATACAGCACATTGTCGCAAACATTCTTTTCAATGTGCATTACATCAAGACTGTGGCAAAGTAAATTATGTTAGATCTCATGTTTTGATGATAACAAAAGAATGGTTTGAAAAGGAAATGATTAACAAACAAGTTTAAACAAAGTAATGACAAGAACAAGCATCACTTGAAGTAAGCATTAGAGTAATGAAGAAAGGCCAAGAGAAAATGCTGAGGAACTTGATCAGAAGCAAATTTTCTAAGGCATTACTCGAGGAGCTAGTCGAGTAATGAGACAAAACTTGAAGTAACCAGAGACAACTTCCAGTAACCTGCCAACGTTACTCGAGGAGCTACTCGAGTAATAGTGTAAAAATTTTTCAATGTGCTCTCGGCCTGCTAATGTTACTCGAGGAGCTACTCGAGTAACCAGGTAAAAAACTTGGAGTTGCTCTCGGCCAGCCAATGTTACTCGAGGAGGTACTCGAGTAACCATGTGAGAAACTTCCAGTTGCCTTCAAGTTTTCCCAATGATACTCGAGGAGCTACTCGAGTAACTCTGTTTCTGAAAATATGTAACTCTCGGCACTTTGTACCACTGCCAATGTTACTCGAGGAGCTACTCGAGTAACATACTAAAGTAAGTGGAAACTTGAGGTTGGTACCCGATTAACTTGATTTCTCTTTATTTCATCTTCCTCGAGTCCTTACTCTAGTAAACAAGTTTCTAATGTTTTATGTTATGTGGATTCCTCGAGTATGTACCCCAGTATGCAGAAATATTCTAAAAGTAAACTTCAAGTCATTACCTGGGTAAGTCATGCACAAAAATATCAGTTACTCGAGGTGGTACCCGAGTAACCTATGCAAAAATGAGTGCATTACTCGAGTCAGTACCCGAGTAAAGAGGTAAGTGCTCTCGGCATTAAAATCCTGCCAACATTACTGGAGTAGAGCATCGAGTAATCAAAAGTTTTTTAAAGGGTTACTCGAGGTATTACCCCAGTAACCTATGAAGTTGTAAAAGCATTACTGGAGTAGGTACTCGAGTAAACTTCAAGGGATACTCGAGGAGCTACTCGAGTAAGCATACCCAGAAATTTAGAAATCATTCAAACTTTCACTTTATTGTTTCCTATATGATTAACCTTTCATTGTATTAGTATTCTTAGTCTATTTACAGATAAACAATGAAGAAATCATATCAAGAGATGGAAGTCAAATGAAACGTTCAAATGCCAACCACCGCCAACGGATATTTTTCAAAAACTTGAAAAGTCAATAGTGACTGCGCACTCATCAACGGACTAAAGGAAATGTTCCAACGGTCATCACCAACATACCTATATATATGGGAACCTTCAAACAGAGAAAATAAGAATAAGCACACACACATACGAATTACTAAGTTCATTGCTCTGTTTTCACGTTGAAATTGTATTTCTATGCTTCAGTGATTCTCATTTACTCTGTAAGAGAGATATTTCATTCATACTCAATATTTTTTATTGAGATAACTTAAGGTTGTGGAACCTTGAGTTGGGATTGGATTACAACTTGTAAGGGGGAGCGAGTGTCCAGGAGTAGGAACTTGCTTGTACTGAGGTGCCAAGAACCCACTGAATCTTGGAAGTTGTAGTGAAACTCTCAGAGAAGCTCTGAGGACTGGACGTAGGTCAAAGTGGTTGTGACCGAACCAGTATAACTCCTGGTGTACACTTCGGTGATATTTCTCCTTACTCATTACTGTTTTTAATTCCACTGTTAAAGTTTTATATTTCCGAAGAAATTTTAGTATCACCCAATTCACCCCCCCTCTTGGGTGAAACGCTTGATCTAACATTTGGTATAAGAGAGTAGGTCTTCTTGTTAAGGTTTAACAGCCTAAGAAGGATCCAATGGCAAGCATGGGTGAAGGAATTCTTCCCGACGGAGCATGCATCACTAGACCCCCTGGTTTCAATAGAGAACACTTCTCTTTCTGGAAAGCTAAGTTCAGAGTGTTCGTGATGGCTACTGAATATTGGCTATGGGATGTATTTGAGAGTGGAAACTATCAACCTGCAAAGATTGAAGATTCTCAGAAAATTCCAAAAACGCCAGCGGAATATGATGAGAATGACAAGAAACTTATCACTCTCAACAGTAAGGCAATTCTGATGTTACAAAGCGCTTTGAGTCAAAGTGAATATTTCAGAATTTGCACACTCCTAACAGCAAAGCAAATGTGCGAAGCTCTGGAAATAGCTCATGAGGGAACTTCGGGAATTAAGGAGAATCGAATCAATACCTTGGTCACCGAATTCGATTTGCTTTGAATGAAATCAGGTGAGTCAATTTCTGAATTCGAACTTAGATTTACTCATCTTGTTAATCAACTTGCTGCTCTTGGGAAAGTTTATGATCAGCACACCCAAGTACGAAAGATTTTGAATATTCTTTCTAAAGAGTGGGAAGCAAAAGTTAATGCAATAGAAGAAACAAAAGGAGAATCAATGAGATATGTTGCTTCTCTATTTGGAAGTTTTTCTGAATATGAAAGCAAACTAAAGTTCAAAAGAGAACTAGATGACATTGGCGACAAGAAAAAGAAAGGTCTAGCTCTAAAAGCGAAAGAAGAGAATCAGGATGAGGATGAAGAGTTCGACGATGACGAGATGGGTCTAATCATAAAATGATTCAGAAATTTCTACAAGAAAGGTCAAGGATTCAAACATTTTCAGAAAGGAGGAAATAGTAGCAAAGATCATATCATTTGCTATGAATGTGGGAAACCAGGACATATCAAGTCAGAATGTCCAGATTTGAACCAAAAGAGCAAAGAAAAGAGAAAAGGTAAATTCTTCAACAAAAAGAAAGCCTTTGTATCTGCTATATGGGGTGACAGCTCCTCCGACGAAGAAAGTGATGAGGAAGAAGTAGCTAATATATGTCTTGTTGCTCAAGAAGAAACAGAAGAAGAGGTAAATGATTCTGAACCTACCTATGATGAATTACTTTCCGAATATAATGCTTTACATTCTGAATTCATCAAAATAGTTAAAGAATTGATTGTTATTAAAAAGAAAAACAAAGTTCTTGAAACTGAACTTAAGGGAAAGGATTGTGAAAATTGTTTATCTTTGAAAAAGAAAAATATTGATCTCACAAAAACTCTTGAAAAATTTACACAAGGAAGTGAGATGCTAAATGTTATTTTAAAAGCTCAACGATTTGTAAATGATCGATCTGGAATTGGATATGATCCAAAATCAGATAAAAGAAAAGGAAGAAAGAAAGCAGGAGGTAAGGCATATTTGAATTATTTCCAACATTCTGTGCATACATCAAATCCTTTTGCATTTTGTAATTACTGTAATAGAAAAGGACATCATACATCTTCATGCATTCATAAGAAGAAAGCAACCATGGGAACCTACAAATGGGTACCTAAAGGTTCATATATTCAGAAAATCATTTGTACTAACCCAAAAGGACCCAAAAAGATGTGGGTACCTAAGACTTAGTCAATTGATTGCAGGTATGTCTCAAAGCATCCAAAAATAGCAAGTGGTGCATAGATAGTGGATGCTCTAGACATATGACCGGAGATTTCAAAATTTTACCACATTACAACCTAGGGAAGGTGGAAAGGTAAAATTTGGAGGAAATCAATCCGGAAGGATAGCAGGAATTGGTGAAATAAAAAATGACAAAGGAATACAAGTCAAAGATGTATATTATGTTGAAGGCTTGTGTCACAATTTGCTGAGCGTAAGTCAAAGTGTGGATAAAAACAACTGGGTGATATTTGACTCAGAAGAATGTTTAGTCATCAACAAGAGTGACTTACAGCTTGATAAGAAGAATATCAAGGCTAAGCTCAGAGCAAAAAGGGAAGGTAACTGCTATACTCTAGATATTAGTAGAAATGAATCTGAAAACTATTTTCTGAGTAATACCGATGAAAGCTGGTTATGGCATAAGAGATTGCCTCATGTCAATATGCATCAACTAGGGAAATTACTCAAAAAGGATTTAGTGCTTGGATTACCCAAAGTTAATTTCAAAAATGACTTGATTTGTGATGCATGTCAAAAGGGTAAACAAACTAAATCATCTTTCAAATTGAAAAATGAGATTTCAACAAATAGACAATTACAATTACTACATATGGATTTAGTTGGTCCAGCAAGAGTAAAGAGTCTTGGTGGCAACTTATATTCATTGGTTATTGTTGATTATTTCTCTAAATTTACATGGGTTATTTTTCTATCATCAAAAGATGAAACCTTTGAAGAATTTATTGTTTTTGCCAAGAAAGTGCAAAATGAGAAAGGTATGTCTATTGCGGTATTAGGACTGATCATGGTGGAGAATTTGAAAATCAAGCCTTTGAAGAATATTGTGATACTAATGGCATTGATCACAATTTCTCTACTCCAAGGACGCCTCAACAAAATGGAGTTGTGGAACGCAAGAATAGAGTGCTCAAAGAGATGGCTAGAGCATTGCTAAATGAAAAGAACGTGTCTCAAGTGTTTTGGGTTGATGCTATGAGTACAGCATGCTATGTTTCAAATAGAGCACATATCAGAACAAAACTTGGAAAGACACCATACGAACTATACAAAGGAAGAAAGCCAAACATTGCTCATCTACACATCTTTGGTTGTAAGTGTTTCATTCATAATAATGGTAAAGATAACTTAGGAAAATTTGATTCTAAAACTGATGAAGGAATTTTCCTAGGATATTCTAACCGAAGTAAAGCATATAGAATTTTCAATAAAAGAACTTGTGTTGTTGAAGAATCAATTCATGTAGTATTTGATGAATTTGAATCCTCTGACAAAACCATTGATGAAGAACAGGAAGTTGTTTTAAATCAAGAAAATGGTCAATCTATTTCTAAGTCTATTATTTCAGAGGTTGATGAAACTAAGGAAGAAGAGCAATCCCTAGGTCAACCTAGAGCTTGGAAATATAATAAAAGTCATCCCTTAGATCAAGTCATAGAAGATGTAAATAAAGGGATCAAAACTAGAAATAGAATTTTCAATGAAGTAAGTTTTTCTGTATTCATTTCTGAGATTGAACCTTCTAACATTGATGAAGCCCTATCAGACAATGATTGGGTCATAGCAATGCAAGAAGAACTAAATAAATTTGAGAGAAATCAAGTTTGGGATTTGGTGCCCCGACCCAAAGATCATACGATCATTGGTACTAAATGGGTATTCAAAAACAAACTTGATGAATCTGTAATTATTGTCAGAAACAAGGCAAGATTGGTGGCCAAAGGCTATAATCAGGAAGAAGGAATTGATTATGAGGAAACGTATGCCCCAGTGGCAAGATTGGAAGCTATACGTGTACTCTTAGCCTTTGCAAGCATCAAGGGATTCAAAATCTATCAAATGGATGTAAAGAGTGCTTTTCTAAATGGTTACATCATGGAAGAAGTGTATGTAGAGCAACCTCCAGGATTTGAGGATGTTACTAAACCTGACCATGTTTTCAAATTCAAAAAGGCTTTATATGGTTTAAAACAAGCTCCTAGAGCCTGGTATGAAAGGCTCAGCAAGTTTCTTATCAATCAAGGTTTTGTACGAGGAAAAGTTGATACAACACTCTTCATAAAACGAAAACACAATGATATTTTAATTGTTCAAATATATGTTGATGATATTGTTTTCGGCACTACTAATGAATCTTTGTGTAAGGAATTTTCTGAGATTATGCAGGGAGAATTTGAGATGTCAATGATGAGAGAATTGAATTTCTTTCTTGGTTTGCAAATCAAACAAAGAAAGAATGGAATCTTTATTTCTCAAACAAAGTATTTGAAAGAGCTATTGAAGAAGTATGGAATGGATGAAGCAAATGGCACGGACACACCTATGAGCTCAACTACGCTACTTGATGCTGATGTCAAAGGAAAAGACTACAACATCACAAAATATAGAGGAATGATTGGATCATTACTCTATCTCACGGCAAGCAGACCAGACATCCAATTTAGTGTTGGCATATGTGCAAGATATCAATCAGCACCAAAGGAATCACATGCTGAAACGGTCAAACGAATCTTTAGATATCTTGGTGACACATCGGAATTGGGTTTGTGGTATCCCAAAGGAAGAAGCGAATATCTTGTTGCATATTCAGATTCGGATCATGGAGGATACAAAACAGACAGAAAGAGCACCAGTGGACAAGGACAATTTCTTGGAGGATCTCTTGTATCATGGTTCAGCAAGAAACAAAATACAGTGTCTCTTTCGTCAACGGAAGCCGAATATGTTGCAGTCTCAAGTTGTTGTGCACAAGTAATATGGTTAAAACAACAACTACAAGACCTTGGTATTTACCTCAAAGAAATACCAATCTATTGTGATAATACAAGTACGATAAGCTTGGCAAAGAATCCAGTTCAACACTAGAACCAAGCATATCGATGTCAGGCATCACTTCATCAGAGATCATGTTCAAAAGAAAGATGTGAAAGTGATATTATTTCCTACTCATCTTCAACTAGCAGATATCTTTACAAAACCCCTTACAAAAGATCAATTTCTATGCATTAGAAGAGAATTGGGAATGGTAAATCCCAATGAGTTATAAGGAATTTCAGCATTTCATAATATTAGATGAAGTCATTGGATAATATTTTGATGATCACTAACTGAAGCATCAGAGTATATAGAAACTTGTTTTGCAGGAAGAAAGAAACTCTGTTTTGAGAAACAAAAACAGAGATTATCAGAGGACAAATTTACTGGAGTAACAACTTGAAGTTATGGATAACAGAGAAGCATTACCCGAGGAGCAACTTGAGGTAAAGTAGCAGGTTACTCGAGTATGTACTCGAGTAATGGACCCCAAAATTGGAAGTAACGGATCAAGTTACTTGGATTTTTAAATGTAACGGTTTAGTTTCAAAGAAATAAAGAGTCAGAAGTTGAAAAGCAGGTTACTCGAGGCAGGCCTCGAGTACACTTGAAGCTTACTCGAGGAAGGCCTCAAGTAATGTCGGAGTCCAGAATATCAAATTGATGAAAAATGACTCAAATCTGATCAAAATGGGTTATAAATGATTGAGGGAACAACCATGGATAATTACTATATTATTCATGCCAGGTCCGCAATTTAAATGAATTATTTTATAATTTTTCTGTATGAACACTCGAGGAAGGCCTCGAGTAAACTTGAAGGTTACTCGAGTAAAGCCTCAAGTAACGTCGGGTTCTAGGTCTTTATCTGTCGCAAACTCGGTCATTTTCACAAAATCTCCTCGAGTAAATCACTATTCTCTCTCACAGAAATTTTTCACAAGTGATTCCTTGTCCTATTTCCGTTAAAACCCAACCATTTTCATCCCTAGAAACCTCCTATCTTGCTCAAAATCCCTGTTCCCTAAAAACGCGACTGAGCATATGTTTTTCTGAGAATTTCAGTTTTTCAATTCTTCAGAAAGATGAGAACCAAAAATCTTACTCCCATAGAATCCTCTGAATCCCAACAACATTCTGATCCTCTTTCCTCTCCTCCCAAAAAGAGAAGAAAGTTAACCCCGAGACCAAAAGCTAAAATCCCTCTTCAACCTCAATCACAACCGAAAGCCAAAGGAGTAGTGATTAAAGAGCCCATTGTGACAAGGGCTCAATCTAAAAAGAGTACCTCAACCGGAAGAGGAAAGAGTGCCAAATCTCCCTCACCTCCTCCCTCTGATTCCTCTACCCCTTCTTTCACTCCAAAGCCCTCCAAAAAGCCTAAATATGACAGAAATGTGGCTAAGGATATGGCTGGGATCATTGACCAAATGGAGAAGGGTCAATCTTCCAAGAAGTCCAAGATACCGGAAGCAGAGATCACTACCCCACCAAAAGGTTTCAATGTCAGCAAATTGGTGGAGTCTCCGAAGTACTTGTCTCAGTTCTCCAGAAGGAAAGTGTGTAAGACACACTATGTTGATCTGAAGTTACTTCAAGAGGTAGTGAAGCATGACCTAAGTCCTTATTTAGATCCCTTTATGTCTTGGCTATCTATTAGATTACCATTTTGTACTAAAGTAATCACCCATTTTTATTGTAACTTAGAGATCATAGATGAGCCTAACCGAACCTCAGTAGAGGAAGAAATGACCACAACTGTGAGAAGACAAAAGATTTTAATTTCACCATCCAGAATTAACTTGTGGTTAGGAATAGAGAACCCCCCAGATGATATATATTCTGAGCTTGAGCCAAATCAAATTTTCACTATTCTCAAACCCGGTGAGTTAGTTGGCCCCCTAAACTTTAAACCGAGTGATATGTGTGATCATCACAGGGTCCTATGGTACATCTACTCTAGGTCCCTAGTAAACAAAGCCAACAACTATACCCATTTCTCTGATAGGGACTATAGGTGGTTTGCTTCACTGCTGTTGAAGGAACAGAAGGATCTGGGAGAATATATTTTCTCGGAGATGAAAAGGTATAAAGTGGATGGGAAGGCTACAACTCCAATGCCATATCCCCAAATTGTGTCTCTAATCCTAAAAGAGAACAAAATATGGTATTTGGATAGCAAGGAGCCAATTGAGAGGTTGACTCCAGTTGGAAGGAACCAGATTGGAAAATTGAACATCGATATCCCTCTCAGTGAGGCTATCAAAAGAAGAAGAGGAAGACCACTGAGGCAGAGACCAGTAGGTTAGATGACACTCAGTCATCGGCTCCAGCTGCTACCACATCATCGCCATCCTTCCTCAATGCCACTCTCCAGTACTTCATGGAGAACATACTCAGAGGCTTCCATGTGTACATAGCCAACACAAACGCTGAGCTAATCACCAATACGAACTTCAAGATGGGGGAGCTGGATGAGAGAATAGACAAAAGGCATGAGGAGTTGGTTGAGAGAATGGATATAAGGCATGAGGAGTTGCTAGCAGAGCAACGTGCCCAGGGAGAGACATTGAGACTGATTCTGGCACGATTGGACTCCTTGGGTCCTGGACCTTCTGTCGGTCCCTCCTCATCTGCACCACCACCGCCTCCAGAGAACCCTCCTACTGATGATCCTATTCCTGAGGCTGAACCATCTACCCCTCTGGTCTCTGATCCACTTGAGCCCTAAGGTAAAGATATTTTATTCACAGTGGATGATCCTGATACCCATGAGACCACACATATCATCATTGATGATTCACCTCCCAAACCTCAACCAGAAACCGCTCCTAAACCTATTCCCTCTCCTACTCGAACAGAGGAAATATCTCCCTCTTCCTCCCCTGAACAACATACACCTGAGGTTGAGATTACTCCTCTTCTCTACTATGGTTGTTTTCCAACCTTCTCCTCCTGGCGATGACATCCATATCCCTCCAGTTTATCTGCCTGACCCTGTGCCCTCTAGTTCATTTGATTCTTTAGATTCAGATGATTCCATGGTCTTTCCAGTGACACCCATTTCCATGGTCAAGCCTCCTAGCCCTCTACTTGATTGATGAAGCCAAAAAGGGGGAGAAGAGCTTAAGAATGATTTTGTGAATGTGTCCTAGTTTATTTTAGGGTATTTGGGTGTACATGGAATTTTATTTTGAATTTCTTTAAATTTTATCTTGTAATTTGAAAGTTTTAAGTTTAATGCAAGTGTGTTGTGATTTCATTTTAAGTTCATTAAAGTTTTGAATTATGATACATGTTTGGACTAATGAAGTTGTTATGTATGCAAGGTATATTCAAATTTAATAAGACATATTTAATTAAGAATTCAATTTGAAAAATCATGTTCAAAATCACCAAGTTTTGTCATCATCAAAAAGGGGGAGAATGTTAGATCTTATGTTTTGATGATAACAAAAGAATGGTTTGGAAAGGAAATGATTAACAAACAAGTTTAAACAAAGTGATGACAAGAACAAGCATCACTTGAAGTAAGCATTGGAGTAATGAAGAAAGGCCAAGAAAAAATGCTGAGGAACTTGATCAGAAGCAAATTTTCTAAGGCATTACTCGAGGAGCTACTCGAGTAATGAGACAAAACTTGAAGTAACCATAGACAACTTCCAGTAACCTGCCAACGTTACTCGAGGAGCTACTCGAGTAATAGTGTAAAAATTTTTCAATGTGCTCTCGGCCTGCTAATGTTACTCGAGGAGCTACTCGAGTAACCAGGTAAAAAACTTGGAGTTGCTCTCGGCCAGCCAATGTTACTCGAGGAGGTACTCGAGTAACCATGTGAGAAACTTCCAGTTGCCTTCAAGTTTTCCCAATGATACTCGAGGAGCTACTCGAGTAACTCTATTTCTGAAAATATGTAACTCTCGGCACTTTGTACCACTGCCAATGTTACTCGAGGAGCTACTCGAGTAACATACTAAAGTAAGTGGAAACTTGAGGTTGGTACCCGATTAACTTGATTTCTCTTTATTTCATCTTCCTCGAGTCCTTACTCTAGTAAACAAGTTTCTAATGTTTTATGTTATGTGGATTCCTCGAGTATGTACCCCAGTATGCAGAAATATTCTAAAAGTAAACTTCAAGTCATTACCTGGGTAAGTCATGCACAAAAATATCAGTTACTCGAGGTGGTACCCGAGTAACCTATGCAAAAATGAGTGCATTACTCGAGTCAGTACCCGAGTAAAGAGGTAAGTGCTCTCGGCATTAAAATCCTGCCAACATTACTGGAGTAGAGCATCGAGTAATCAAAAGTTTTTTAAAGGGTTACTCGAGGTATTACCCCAGTAACCTATGAAGTTGTAAAAGCATTACTGGAGTAGGTACCCGAGTAAATAACTATTTCCAAAGGTTTGAAATTTAGTTTACTCCATGCACTACCCGAGTAATCTTGTATTTATTCATTGACTTGCAGTTGAACAATGATTTCTCGATGTTACTCGAGTAGGTACTCGAGTAAACTTCAAGGGATACTCGAGGAGCTACTCGAGTAAGCATACCCAGAAATTTAGAAATCATGCAAACTTTCATTATATTGTTTCCTATATGATTAACCTTTCATTGTATTAGTATTCTTAGTCTATTTATAGATAAACAATGAAGAAATCATATCAAGAGATGGAAGTCAAATGAAACGTTCAAATGCCAACCACCGCCAACGGATATTTTTCACCAACTTGAAAAGTCAATAGTGGCTGCGCACTCACCAACGGACGAAAGGAAATGTTCCAACGGTCATTACCAACATACCTATATATATGGGAACCTTCAAACAGAGAAAATAAGAATAAGCACACACACATACGAATTACTAAGTTCATTGCTCTGTTTTCACGTTGAAATTGTATTTCTATGCTTCAGTGATTCTCATTCACTCTGTAAGAGAGATATTTCATTCATACTCAATATTTGTTATTGAGATAACTTAAGGTTGTGGAACCTTGAGTTGGGATTGGATTACAACTTGTAAAGGGGAGCGAGTGTCCAGGAGTAGGAACTTGCTTGTACTGAGGTGCCAAGAACCCACTGAATCTTGGAAGTTGTAGTGAAACTCTCAGAGAAGCTCTGAGGACTGGACGTAGGTCAAAGTGGTTGTGACCGAACCAGTATAACTCCTGGTGTACACTTCGGTGATATTTCTCCTTACTCATTACTGTTTTTAATTCCACTGTTAAAGTTTTATATTTCCGAAGAAATTTTAGTATCACCCAATTCACCCCCCCTCTTGGGTGAAACGCTTGATCTAACAAATTAGATCTCCAATATGGAAGAGTGAATAAAATACTTATCTTCTTCCACTGCTGAGGTGCCGAAGTCCTGCGCGTCTTGGCGAGTTTGTGCTGAATCGTCGCTTTTTCTAAACTCGAAGTCAACATACTCAAGCTTCTGTAAGATATCTGTACCGGACAAAGTCTGAGGTGGTCCTCTTTTTTCTGGTTTCCCATTGAAGTGATTCCGTTGCTATCTGAACTTATGCCTTCCATCGAGAAACCTTCGATGCCCCATAAAGCACCACTTTCGATTGTGGGGAAGGTGCACTGCGTCAGAGTCAAAATTGCAAGCTGGACACGCCGACCCAGTATGTACATTCCAACCAGATAATGTGCCAAGGCCAGGAAAGTCACTAATCATCCACATCAGGCTGCACGCATGTTGAACAAAGTCTTGCCGTAGGCGTCGTACGTCTCCAAGCTGACATTCCACAGGTCAAGCAATTCCGCAATAAGCGGTTGGAGATACACATCGATGTCATTGCTCAGTGCCTTTTTTCCTGGAATGATCATAGACATAATGAAAGAGCTTTGTTTCATACACATCCAGGGGGTAAGTCATAGGGAACTAAGACTACCGGCCAAATACTGTAACTTGTGCTAAGATTCCTGAAAGGATTGAAACCGTCGGTCGCCAACGCAAGCTGAACATTTTTTGGGTCAGTCACAAAATCTGGAAAGTCGTTGTCAAATGTTTTCCAAGCAGCTGCATCCCGCGGATGTCTTATTTTATTGTCTTCGTTTTTATCAACGGCATGCCACCTCATGTGCTCCGCAGTTTTAGACGACATAAATAATCTTTGTAGATGAGGTTTCAAAGGGAAGTACTTGAGAATCTTTGCAGGTTTCTTCCTCTGCTTTTTCCCCTTCCGAATTATCTTGTACCTCGATGTGTGACATCTCTTACAAGTCTCCCTACTGGAATCGTCTCCCCAATACAGCATACAATCATTTGGGCATGTATCAATCTTTTGATAATTCAACCCCAACCTGTTGATAATGTTCTTGGCCTCGTAGAACGTTGTAGGAATCTCAGCGTCGGGGAATGCATCTTGTAATAAGTCAAGCAACATCGACATTCCCTTAGCTGTGATCCCACACAAGCACTTGATATGATACAAATTGATCAAGAAAGATAATTTAGAATATTTGCGACAACCTTGATATAAAGGATGATCTGCTTCATCCATCAAGCTGAAAAAATCCTGAGCTACTTCATTCCTTATAAAAATTGGCTTAGAGTCGTGCACTTCTTCATTGAAGTTGTCGCCTTGAAATCCAAACGCATCACGCACAGCATCATTCACAGGATCATCTTCATCTACTTGAACGCCTACTTGAGAACTTCGAGGAAGAGCATCGTCATATCTAATGCCGGCCTTCTCACCATAAACTGCCCAGAACATATAGTCCTCAGGGAAAGGCTTCACAAGCAAATGTTCCTTCACAATATTTCGTGCATGCCACTTCTTGAACTTGCATTTCCGACATGGACAGACGATCTTGCCGTTACAGCTGGCGTAAGAGAATGCGAAATCTAAGAAACTGTTTAATCCTTACAAATATTCAGGAGAATTGCGCGGCAACCTGATCCATGATTTATCCATAGCTACTAGTGAGAGAGAAGAAAGTATAGAGAAGAAGATGAGTGAGAAGAGAATGACGAATGCCCAGAACCATATACTCTGAAATTCCAACATTTATAATTTTGTAGCGGTTCCAAAACCGCTATAGTTATAAAATATTAGTAGCGGTTATATACATAAAACCGCTACCAATGTTCAAGCCATTACACATTGGTGGGAAATTCAAAATTTACACGTTGAGTATTTGTAGCGGTTATGTGTCTATAACCGCTACTAACATTAAAGCCGTTGGACAGCAAATTTAAAAATAATTTTTTATTTGTAGCGGTTATACATAACATAACCGCTACAAATGTGGACAAAGGCGGAAAATTTCAAAATTCAAATGATGAGTATTTGTAACGGTTTCTATTGTAGAACCGCTACAACAAATGTATATAGTTGTAGTGGTTTTATGTTACAACCGTTCTACAAGAAAAACCGCTACAACTATATACATTTGTTGTAGCGGTTTTTATTTTAGAACTGCTACAAATATATATTTGTAGCGGTTTTAAGTTACAACCACTACAAATATATATATTTGTATCGGTTTTTATTTAAAACCGCTACAAATATATATATGCTTCATTTTTTTTAATTTAGAAATATAAAAAATATAAATTTGTTGCAATTAATTCATAAATTCAATAAGAATATAAATATTAACTTGGTTGCAATTAATTCATAAATTAAAATTTTTAATTCATAAATTAAATTTTTTAATTTAGAACATTTGTTGCAATTAATTCATAAATTCAACAACGCGATCTAATAATATAAATATAATTATATTAAACACAATAAGAATTTAAGTTATGAAATACAAACTCATATATATATATATATATATTTACAAATGTTTCAACAAAAAAAAAGATATCCTAAACTAAGTAGCTGAGGGCTGATCATCTGGTGCTCCCTCAACTGCTGTTGGATTGGGCCGCTGCGCAGAGTGAACCGCTCCATCATTATTAACAGGAGTAGGATAAGGAGGAGGAGGAGTAGTACTCGGGACGACGTAGCGTGGGACAGAGGGAACCTGTGGATGCTACTTATCCGGGAACATGCGACTCCATGATAGCTCGAGCATGTTGTTCGCGATTTCACGCCACTGCGTCTGCTGAGCGTAGATCAAATCAGCGTGTAGCTGCATCTACTGCATATGCTGCAGCTGCTACTGCTGCTCCTGATGCTGTGCCATCTGCTACTCCAAATCTGACCGCAGCTGGTCAATAGACTCGTCCGTCGGACGTCTGACCCCTCTAGAACTGCCAGCCTCAGAGGCGGTGCTCCTGCCGTGGACCATGCTAGGTCTGGCGCCTATCCCTATCCCCCGCACGCGTCCGGGGTGCTCAGCACCTTTGGTGCGATTGTCTCCTGTGGGATCGTCTGCGGTGCCTATGGTAGGGCCAACTCCTGTGGGGGGATGGGCTGAGATGCCGCGGTCGCCCTGCCTCCGTGCTACCCCCTCCTTCTACCCCCTGCTCGGCTGTTGCCACCCCTTAAAATCTGTCTGGGGACCTCAGGGGCCTTCCCCTTATCCTGTCCTGAAGCCATATCAATTGTAAAAATTAAAAAAAAAAATTTAGTCACATTATTATGCAAAAATCTAATAAAAATACAAATACAAATAAAATACGTGTTATATACGTACCTCAGGTGCAAATACTGAGAAATACTATAGCAAAAACTCCTACACAGACGTTTGAATGCTCAAATCTTGAAGAAATCACTCAGAGAAACCCCAGGAAACAAAATGAGCAAACAGAGAAATGAGGGAGGCGGTGGCTTAAATAGGCCAGATATTAGTAGCGGTTATTCCAATAACCGCTACAAATCACCCACATTGCCTTAAATTTGTAGCGGTTCTACAATAACTGCTACAAATTACAAAAACCTTAGAAATTCTGTAGTGGTTATTGCCCAGAACCGCTACAAAAGTGGAGACTCCTGAAATTCTGTAGCAGTTATACCCCTATAACCGCTACAAATAGCTGACGTTTGGTATTTGTAGCGGTTTGGTTGATGTAACCGCTACAAATAACCACTACACAGTTTATTATAGCGGTTTCTGTGTATTAACCGCTACAAATTAACCGCTACAAGTTTTGGAGGGAATTTCACGCCAAATTTCTAGCGGTTTTGGCTACCAAACCTCTACAAAAAACGCTGCTAATCTGTCGCGCCACTTGGCGCGTCGCTTGCCGCTACAATTTTATAGCGGTTTAGGTTAAAACCGCTACAAATACTGTAATTTGTAGCGGTTTTATATAACCGCTACAATTGCACCGCTACAGAATACCATTTTTTTAGTGGGATCATTTTGCATGGTTTTGTCTCCCACAAGTTATCATATGGAGCCACCTAGGAAGATGAAGGCCAAGCCTTATAACTCGAGTTGCCACATGTCATCATGAGAATTAATTAGAGATAATTGATGAAATTCTAAAAGATATTATTATAAAAGCTCAATTATCATGATGCCACATATCCACACTTATAGATTTGACTATAATTCAAAAAGGGATTAAATTTAAATAATTATATCCATTTATCTCTTAAAAATTAAATCCAATTCTTTTCCTCAAATAAATACAGAGAAAAGTGCAGGTGCCATTATTACTCCAAATATCAAGGGCCAAACCATCATTTTTCTAATATCTTTTCAATGAAATCACGACATCTCATCATCCTTTATCCAAAGCTCAATTCATATGCAAGGAAAACAAAAAGATTCATCAAGATTGAAGTGCAAGATTTTAAATTATATTATCTTGAACATCTTTTTCTCCTTCAATAAACCATTGATGCCGAGAAAAGTGACCCTATGGCTTCATTCCAAGAGTGTGACTACACACCACATTCTTCCCTTCTTCTTCCATCACCTTGTGTTGTTAATCCTCCTCTTGAGGATAGATCTTGTGGCTTGAGTTCTATGTTCTTAATTAGGGGTTTGTTAGTTTGATTTTTTTTTTCTCATTTATGTTTTGAATGATTTTCTAGAGAAGTTAGGATTTGAAAATTTATTTGTTGAGACTTTGAAACTCAAGTAGAATTTCATTGAGATCAAACTCTTGTTATTTAGTTCATATTTTATGATTGCAGTTCTTAGTTTATATTTTTATTCCTCTCATGATTATTTTATGTTCTTTGTTCATAGTACGAATTTACGTGCTTGAATTAATTGTGTTCTTGAATTTTCATGTAGAAATTTCTTTAGAGGACAAATTATATATTTGAATTTAATAACATTCTGAGCAAAGCTTTAATAATTATCTAAGAAATAATTACAATTTTGAGTGGAGTTATAATTAGGAACTAAATAATTAGACCTAGCGAGTAGTTAAGGTTTATAATTTCAGCTTAGTTATATATATATATATATATATATATCTTTGCATCTATTGTTGAATGATGATAGCCACAGATCTATTCTCAAGGTTTATTTTTGTTTTTATAAAATATTAAAAATCATTCTTTTCTTTATTTTCTTGAGTCTTACACATTTAGTTAATTTAAGAATTAAATACTATTGACTGCATACAAGGGAATACGACCTAGGTTGTGTCTCTATGCTATATAATTTAATAATTAATTTGAGCGCTAATGACAAGCACTATCCAACACTAACTGTTAATTGAATTGGTGTAGAAATTTAATAGTTTTACTTTTTATTTATGAAAATGTCACAGTTCACAATTTATACACCATCCTAATAATCAATGTCAATGACTCGATAAATGTTTTTTTTACAAATCTAATTGGTTTGCAATAAAGTCGTGAAGGAAAAGTGGGGTAAGCTCACACGTTGATTAAGAAGAGGCCAGTGTAGTATTAGCAATAAGAGTATAAACTCTCTTTATATTAAAACAAAAATAAATAAATAATCCTTTTTTGTGTTCCACTACTACATATTTGCCAATATATATGATTGGTGTAGATAAATAACAGTTCCAAACTATAATTTATTTAGTATATATTATAACGGTTCTAATATTATACTCGTCATATGTTGAGGTGTGTTAAGGCATGATGTGTGTAGTGGACATATAATAAAATTAACCTCACAAAAACAACCATTATATAATTAGGAATGGTGGCATAATGCATAACAATATAATGTATGCTAAATTCCATACGTTTTGATGATAATAAAGATTAGTAAGATCCTACAAAAAGGTTTTGATAAATTGACAAAAGAGTTTTTGAACAAAGAAACTAAGTACTTGGTGGCAGGCAAAGCCATCACTCGAGTAGGCACTCAAGCGATGAAGAAGAACTTGAAGTCAGGAAACAAGAGAAAGCATCACTGGCAGAATTCTGAAGAGATCACTCAAATGATCACTCAAGTGATGATTCTCCATTACTTGAGTGACCACTCGAGTCACTCGAGTAATGTATGTCAAATAGTTCTAGAAACTGTTTGCCAAGATTTGCATATTGTCACTCAAGGGATCACTTGAGTAATGACAAAGGATTACTCGAGTAACCAAGTAAAAAACGAGGTAGTGAGGCTTCTACTAATATTTTGAAGGGATCACTCGAGGGACCTCTTGAGTAATGCCAATCAATCACTCGAGTGAACATTCAAGAGATCAGGTCAGAAACATTGACTTCACTCTCTGGCAAGTTTTTCAATGGATTACTCGAGTGATGGATTTATATTACTGAAGTAACCACTTGAGTGATAAAGTTCAGAAAGCATGATTTTAATCTGTTGTTTATTTATTTGTTATATATATGATTAATATTTCATTGTGTCAGTATTCTGAGTATATTTACAGAGAAACAATAAAGAGATCATGCGTTGAAGGAAAAGTCAAACATAACGTCTGCAACTTCCGAAACGCTCACTTACCTCAAACGGCTAGTTTTTAAATTTGAAGAATGGTCAAACGAAGCTGTACAACACCAACGGACATGTTGAAATGCTTCCAACGGCTATCACAAATTCAACTATAAATATAGGAACATTCAATGAAGAATAGAACACACACAACTAAGAATAAACAAACATATATCGAACAATATATTCTTAGTGCTCTATTTTCTTATATTCATTCTTATACTTTAGTGATTATATATTTACTTTGTGAGAGAGATTTTCATTATAAACTCATTATTTATTGTTGAGACAACTTAAGGTTGTGGAACCTTGAGTTGGGGATTTGATTACAATGGTAAGGGGGAGTGAGTGTCCAGTGAAGGAACTTGTTGTATACTGAGGTGCCAAGAACCCAATGAATCTTGGAAGATATAGTGAAATTCTTAGAGAAACTTTGAGGACTGGATATAGGTCAAAGTATTTGTGGCTGAACCAGTATAATTCCAGTGTACAATTTAGTGATATTTCTTTTATCTCTTAACTACTTTAAATTCCCAATTAGTTTTTATATATGAAACGAATTTTTTGTGATCACCCAATTCACTCCCTCTTGGGTAAAACGCTTGCACTAACATTTGGTATCAGAGCGTAGGTCTTCTTGTTCAGGTATAACAACCTAAGAAGGATCCAATAGAAAGCATGGGCAAAGGATTACTTCCTGATAGAGCCGTTATCACTAACCACCAGGTTTCAGCAGCAAACACTTCTCTCACTGGAAAGCAAAGTTTATAGTATTCGTAATGGCTACAGAATATGAACTATGGGAGGTGATTGAGGATGGAAACTATGAACTTGTAAAGATTGTAGATTCACAAAAAGTTCAAAAGACACCAGTCGAGTACGATGAGAATGATAAGAAACTCATCACTCTTAACAGCAAGGCAATTCTAATGATTCAAAGTGCCTAAGTCAAAATGAGTATTTTAGGATTTGCATACTTCCAACGGCTACAAAAATATGGAAAGCCTTTGAAATAGCTCATGAAGGAACTTCGGGAATAAAGGAAAATTGGATCAACACTCTGGTCATTAAATTTGATTTACTTTGAATGAGATCAGGTGAGTCAATAGCTGAATTTGAACTTAGATATACTTATCTTGTTAACCAGCTTATAGTACTTGGGAAAGTCTATAATCAACATACCCAAGTAAGGAAGATTCTGAACGTACTCTCTAAAGAATGGGAGGCCAAAGTCACTATGATTGATGAACCAAAAGGTAAGTTAATGTAATTAGTTGCTTCTCTATTGAGAAGTCTCTCTGAATATGAAAGTAAATTGAAATTCAAATGAGAACTATAAGATATTGGTGACAAGAAAAAGAAAGGCATTACACTAAAAGAAAAAAAGGAAACCCAAGAAGATGATGAAGATCTCGACGATGATGAAATGGGCCTGATAATAAAACGATTCAAACAATTTTACAAGAAAGGCCAAGGATTCAGAAATTTCAAAAAGGAGGAACAAGTAGTAAAGAACACACCATCTACTATGAATGTGGAAAGTCAGAACATATCTGTCTAGAATTGATTCAAAAGAACAAAGAAAAGAGAAAAGGCAAGTTCTTCAACAAGAAGAAAGCTTTTATATCTGCTATATGGGGAGATAGCTCTTTAGATGAAGATAGCGATGAAGAAGAAGTAGCTAATATCTGTGTGGTTGCTCAAGAAGAAACAGAAGAACAAATATATCTTAAAGCATTCAAAGGTAATAAATGGTATATAGATAGTGGATGCTCCATACATATGACCGGTGATCTCAAAAGTTTTACCATATTGCAACCTAAGGAAGGTAGAAAGGTAAAATTAGAGGAAATCAATCTGGAAAGATAGCAGGAATTGGTGAAATAAAAAATGACAAAGACATACAAGTCAAAGACATATATTACATTGAAGGCTTGTGTCACAACTTGCTGAAGGTGAGTTAAAGTGTAGATAAAGATAACTGGGTAATATTTGACTTAGAGGAATGTTTAATTGTAAGCAAGAAAGACTTACAATTAGATAAGAAGAATCTTAAAGCAATGCTCAGAGCAAAAAGTGAAGGTAACTGCTATGCCCTTGATATCAATAGAAATGCTTTTGAGAACTATTTTCTAAGTAATGCTGATGAAAGTTGGTTATGGCATAAGAGACTAGCTTATGTCAATATGCACCAACTAGGCAAGTTACTCAAAAAGGATTTAGTATATGGTATACCCAAAGTAAATTTAAAAAATGATTTGATCTGTGACACATGTCAGAAGGGTAAACAAACTAAATCATCTTACAAATAAAAAATTGAGATCACAACCAACATACTACTTCAATTGTTGCATATGGATTTAGTTGGACCAGCAAGAGTTAAAAGTCTTTGTAGCAACTTATATTCATTGGTCATTGTTGATGATTTCTCTAGATTTATATGGACTATTTTATTATCATCAAAGGATGAAACCTTTAGTGCTTTATTGCTTTTGCCAAGGAAGTGCAAAATGAGAAAGATATGTCCATTGCAGGTATCAGGACAAATCACGATGGAGAATTTAAGAATCAAGCATTTGAAGATTAGTGAGACAATGATGGCATTGATTACAACTTCTCTGCTCCAAGGACACCTCAACAAAATGGAGTCGTGAAACGAAAGAACAATGTACTCACTGAAAAGGCTAGAGCAATGCTGAATGAAAAGAACGTGTCTCAAGTTTTCTAGGCTGATGCAATAAACACAACATGCTACATTTCAAACAGAGCCTACATCAGAACAAAACTTGGAAAGACGCCGTACAAACTGTACAAAGGAAGGAAGTCAAATCACGCTCATCTGCACATCTTTGGTTGTAAGTGTTTCATTCATAATAATGGTAAAGATAACTTAGAAAAATTTGACTTTAAAACTAATGAAGGATTATTCCTAGGCTATTCTAACTGAAGTAAAGTATACAAAGTTTTCAATAAATGAAGATGTGTTGTTGCAGAATTAGTTTATGTTGTATTCGATGAATTTGAATCCTCTAACAAAATTATTGATGATGAGCAGGAAATTGTATTAAATCAAGAAAATGAGCAACCTAATCCTAAACCATACAATCCTAAAAATGATAATGCCAACGAAGAAGAGCAATCACTAGGACAACCCAGAGCCTAGAAATATAATAAGAGTCTTCCCCTAGAACAAGTCATAGGAGATGTGAATGAAGGAGTCAAAACTAGAAATAGAGTTTTTAATGAAGTTAGTTTTTCTACATTCATTTTTGAGATTGAATCTTCTAACATTGACGAAGCCCTATCAGACAATGATAGGGTAATAACAATGCAGGAAGAACTAAACCAGTTTGAAAGAAATCAAGTTTGGGATTTGGTACCCCAAACTAAGAATCATCCAATCATTTGCACAAAATGGGTTTTCAAGAACAAACTTGATCAATCCGCAATCATTGTCAGAAATAAGGCAAGATTGGAGGCCAAAGGCTATAATCAGGAAGACGGAATTGATTATGAGGAAATATATGCTCTAGTGGCTAGATTGGAAGCTATATGAGTACTCCTGGCCTTTGCATGTATCAAGGGATTCAAACTGTATCAAATGGATGTAAAGAGTGCATTTCTAAATGGCTAGATTATGGAAGAAGTATATGTAGATTAACCTCCAAGTTTTGAAGATATGACTAAGCTTGACCATGTTTTCAAACTAAGAAAAGCTTTATACGGTTTAAAACAAGCCCTAAGAGCATGGTATGAAAGACTTAGTAAATTTCTCATTGATCAAGGTTTTATTCGAGGAAAAGTCGATACAACACTTTTTACAAAACTAAAATGAAATGATATTTTAATAGTTGAAATATACGTTGATGATATTGTTTTCGGTGCTACTAATGAAACTTTGTTCAAGGAATTTTCTGAGATAATGCAGGGGGAGTTTGAGATTTCAATGATGGGAGAATTGAATTTCTTTGTTGGTTTGCAAATCAAACAAAGAAAAAAATTGGAGTTTTCATATCTTAAAAAAAAAATATTTAAAGGAGCTATTGAAGAAATATGGAATGGATGAAGCAAATGGAATGGACACCCCTATGAGTTCAACTACATTGCTCAATACTGATGTTACGGGAAAAGATTATAACATCATAAAATATAGAGGAATGATCGGATCATTGCTCTATCTCATGACAAGCAGACCTAACATCCAATTTAGTGTTGGTATGTGTGCAAGATATCAATTAATACCAAAGCAATTACATGCTAAAACCGTCAAATGTATCTTTAGAAAATTAGGTCTCTAGTATCCTAAAAGAGGAAATGAATACCTTATTTCATACTCAGACTCTGATCATGCAAGATACAAGACTGATAGAAAGAGTACCAGTAGGCAATGCCAGCATCTAGGAGGCTCACTTGTTTCATGGTTCAGCAAGAAACAAAATACAGTATCTCTTTTATCAACGGAAGCTGAGTATGTCACAGCGTCAAGTTATTGTGCACAAGTGTTATGGCTAAAACAACAACTATAAGACCTTGCTATATTCTTAAAGGAGATACTTATCTACTGTAACAATACTAGTATGATAGGGTTGGCAAAGAATCCAGTTCAATATCAAGAACCAAGCATATCGATGTTAGACATCACTTCATCAGAGACCACATTCAAAAGAAAGATGTTAAAGTGATATTAATTCCAACTCATCTTCAACTAGCTGCTATCTTTACAAAACCCCTAGCTAAGAATCAATTTATATTTATAAGAAGAGAATTAGGAATAGTAAATCCCAATGAATTGTAAGTTGTTTTATGTTAGAAATTAGAATTTGATCATGTTTTGATGATTATTGACTTAAGCATTAGAGTATCTAGTATTTTGTCTTGAAGGACCTTGATACTCTGTTTTGGGGTATGAAAAGCAGAGGTTAACAGAGTACAACATCACTCAAGGGCCAACTTCAAGTAATCTCCAGATTACTCGAGTGATAACTTAAAGTAATGGACAACATCACTCGAGTAACCACTCGAGTGATGCCTTAAAATTCAAGGTAGTGAGCATTCAAGATAAATAAATTCTAAAGAAATGGTATAACAGTTGAATCAGTACAGTCAAGAGGTGAAAAGATTGAGCACTAGAGTGATGTCTCAGAATTACTCGAGTAAGCCCTTGAGTGATCATCAATACAGAACACAAATCAACTAAGTTTTAACTCAAATCTGCCTTGAAGTTTCATCAAATGATAAAGGAGTATACATGGGTAATTACAATATCACTTATGCCAGGGTCGCACTTAAAATGCATTATTTTAAATTTCGGGCATGATCACTCGAGTGATACCTCAAGATCACTTAAGTGATGTCGGGCGCTAGGGCTATATCTGTTATTACTCTGTCATTTTTCACAAAATCTCTTTCAATGATTCTCCTAGTGCTCTCACAAAATCTTCTCACAAACACTTACCCATCAATTTTCGACCAAAACCCACTGATTTTCACTATGAAAAACCTCTCAAATCTCTCAGCCCTAACCTCACGACTGTCGGCTATCTATTTCCAGAAATCTTCTCTTTTCTCAATCACAATGGTTAGAACTAAAACTCCTCATTCTAACATTCCATTTGGTTCTTCTGATCCTCAACAACAATCTGAATCTCCTTTATCTCCTCCAACCAAGAAATTGAAAACCACCTCTAAGCCGAAACAAAAACCCAAGCCTCAAGCGAAACCTAAAACCAAAGGGGTTGTAATCAGAAGGCCTATTATCACAAGGGCTCAAACAAAGAAGGCTATTCCTCCAGATAGAGGCAAGGGTACCAAAGTAGTATCTCCACCAACCTCAGATTTATCTGACGCACCTTTCTGGTATAAGAAAAGAGCAAAAGAGGCCAGACATGATAGGAAACTTGCCAAAGCCATGGTAAGTATTGTTAGAACCGACTGAATTAGGTGTAAGATAAAAACTTAATAACTTTGAAAATCTTTTCGCATCTTAGTGGAAACAATAAATATGAAAGTAATAAATCATAAATCAATAGTTAATATATGTTGGAAATATAAGAGTTTAAGGAAGAGAATATGCAAACTGTGATTTATCATGGTTCGGTCCAATCTGCGATGACCTACGTCCAATCTCCAAGCTCCTCCAGCTCCTCTTGAGATTTTCAAATCCACTATCTTCTTGCTTAATCCGGGCATAAGAATAGCCTTTTCAACTCATAAGTTTAGCTAGGAACTTGTAAAGCCTTTTGAAATTCTCTCACAGAGTTACTTCCCCTTACACACCGTAAAGTTACAACTGAGTTACTCCCCCTTACACACCCCGTAAGGATGCAACTTTGATGATGAAATATTACAATCAATCTTCACTCTCAGAACTGAATAAATGAATACTGAAGTACAATACAATCAATCACTCTCTCAGATACACATAATATGGAAAACAGATAAGAATAGAGAGTGCTTAGGTTGAGATGGATATCTTATGATATGGCATATTTGTGTCGTTGTGTTCTCGTTGGTGTTGCTCTTTGCTGAATGTTCCCATATTTATAGATGATTTATGATAGCCGTTGGAAGTATTTGAACCTATCCATTAGAGTGGCATAGCTTCATTTAACTATTATTCGATTTTGAAAACTAGCCGTTGTGGTTGGTGAACGCTCCTCTTCCCTAAAGTCAACTTTTGTCTCTTCGCATCATCTCTTCATTGTATTCCTGGAGAAATATATTAAATACTAATACAATAAAGTATTAGAGTAATCCAAAGCAAGAAGAGTGAGTTTCATAATGAATCCCATAATTTTTGAAAGCTTCAATACGTTGTTCTGTTCTCTTGGGAAGCATTATTCGAATGGTCACTCGGTAAGCCTTAGTCATTACTAAGGCTTACTCGAGTGACCACACAAATAATCTAATTCAAAATCTGGCCAAGAGCATTTCTAACTTTATTACTCGAGTGATCCCTCGAGTAATCCTTTCTTTTCATTTCATGTTACTCGAGTGCTCCCTTGAGTAATGTCACTCATTTCTTGGCCGAATGCTACTAGATGATTTCTTCTCTGATTACTCGAGTGGCCCCTCGAGTAATGTCTCAAATAATTTTGCAGATTACTTGAGTGATCCATTCAAGTAATCCCACACAATTCTTGACAGAAAGCTTATTGGAACATTTTCTCACACATTACCCGAGTGGTCCCTCGAGTAGGGCTTTTAATAACTTTGCATATCACTAGAGTAAGCCTTTCAAGTGATCTCTTCAATTTTATTCAAAACATGGAAAATAATATATCATCGGAAAGCTCTCATTGTCTACATTCTAATTCAACAAGAATCAGCTCTAAACTCGTTGTATACAGAAAGTTATGATCCAAAGAGTTTCTACTATTCTTAGACAATCTCTAAAATCATGAGTTGCTAATTCCATAAGACATAATTCTTAGTATATAGCTTCAAATGTGACAAATTATATATCGATCAAAATCTCTTTGAGTCTACTTTCATATGGCACTAGTTTCGTTGCAATATGATGTGTGGTTTGAGAGTTATATCTAAAATACCGAACCTGTCCTGGAATTTGACGGTGATTCATATGTCAACTTCAACAGATCACACCTCTCTCATATAAACTCTTTTTAATGTGATCTTGGTGTCTATAGTTCGTGTTGGGAGTTTAGGTTCATATGCCTCTAGATTCAACTCAATCCGATGTGTGGTTAGAGAGATATGCCTAAAAAACCAAACCTCTGTCCTATCACTCGAAAACTGAGCATAACAAAAATGCATATCACTCGAGTGGTCACTTGAGTGATCATGTCCATCGCTCGAGTAACCAATCGAGTGATGCCTTTTAAAACATGGTAGAGAGCCAAAACTCAAAGGAACACCTTAGAGAAGTTCCATAACTTCCATATAAGTTATCTTGACTTCGGATTGACCCATTCCAACCTCCATATGATCAAAGAAACCTTCAGTATCACTTCTAATAGCTTGGATCTTGATATTCTCATGTAATCTTGCTAGTTATTCTTTCTTCCATATCTTTCTTCAATTTTCTTCTTTCTTTACTTGGCTAATGTACAAGATATCTTCTTGTTTTTCCTCTTCATGATCATTCTTCATAACTCAACTAGATATCTTATTGAATATCTTCAATTTTCTTCTTTCTTTCTTCTTTATTTAATCCCTTGCTTCTTGATTCTTTTCTTGATTATCATTTTCCATTTATGAGGCGTTATAAGCAAAATAACATCAACTCACAATTGGGTTTATAACTATTCTACAAGATATACAACATTAAATATAGTAGTTAGTCATTGTAGAAGATAAGTATACTATACAAACTTTTTGCTCTTATTTGACATCTATATTTGACATCATCAAAACTATTCATATCTAACATTCTCCCCCTTTTTTATGACGACAAATCCTTTAAGAAAAATATGTATCAATTATAAAAGAAAAGTAAGAGCAATATATTTTTCTTGCCTCTCTCCCCCCTATTTTATATTAGCAAAAAGTTTGAAGTATAAAGAAGAAAAACTTGTAGAGAAGTAAATATGTAATCAAATTAGAAATGTCCTTCTTTCCCCCATTTTGAAAGTAATTTGATGCAAATGAAAAATGGTTTTCATAAATTTGAAACAATTTAAATTTAAAGCAATTTAAAGTCAAATTTATGAAAAATATTCTCGAAATATAAAGAGAGGGTTTTGAAATGCTCATTTGGATTTAGCAAGCTGATGATTGATCTATAAAACCCATTACCTTCCTTCCTTGTTGGGTTAGATCCAAGATGTTATGTTCACCACACTTTCACTATGCAACTGTGATGGATCTTGTTCATAGGAGTTAACTGTGGTTGGCTCAATGGTAGGCTCTAAAGTGTGCTCAATAGAAAGCTTAGGAATAGCCTCTGAGATGTGGAAGGGAACTGAAGTACTTGCTTCTTAAGTGGTGTTTAAACTCTTATTGCTTGAAATGTTGTCATCCCTTGATTGAGCGTTAAAACATATGTCCTCAAAGTTGATATATTCTCCATTTAGTGTGTTGAGGAACGATCTTGCATAGAGCAAATTCTCCTGTTATAAGTAAAAACACTCTTGCAAGGAGAATGGTTAGTGCAATCAAGTATCAAAAGTTTCCTTTCTATAAAATATATGCAAATTAAGATCATGGGAAGAAGAATATAAAAGTAGCTTATCATTAGAAACTAATCAAGAGATAGGGAATGCATATTAGTATGCTAGAATGATTTTCTGCAAATAAAGGAGATGAGCTTTTTAAGATATAAAACACGTATGAATATGAAGCTCTCCCTTAATGAATGCATGGCTTAAAAGAAAATCGTTATGAGCAATACAATTAATAACTCTCTTGGATTAGTAAAATCATTGGAAATTTTGTAGAGAGAATGATTGTGAATGTATGAAGATTGAGAGAAATTAAGTTTTGAAAATAATGATGCTATTCACGGATTTAAGGCTATAACCCTGTATTACTTGAGTGATTACTCAAGTGTTCACTTTGAGTGATGTAACTCAGAGAATTTGAATTAAAGAATACAATACCTCACTCGAGTATGTCGTAATCACTCAAGTCATAGTCCTTTGAAGTTCATTGATGCAATGTTGGCTAGTCATTGTCTGTTGATGTAATCAATATGAAGGAATTCTGTAGCATAATCTCTATGTTCACTTAAGAATACCAAGATGAGCTTGGAATAAGGCCTTGAAGTTCTGTTGATCAAATCACAGAGTGTTCTAATCCTATCTGTAACCCCCTTACTGTAATTATACCCAGATTATGAAATTCAAGTGAAATAGAGACCAATAAGATGAAAACAATTTTTATAATCCCTCATCATCAAGATGGCGTATCCCAAAAAACATTTCAAAAACATAATTCATTTGGTCCCACATTCACTATCAGATACAATTACCTGTGCAGTTATATCACATTCATAAATATCAGAGTGCGTAACTAAAATCCCAGCAACCCCGAGTTACTTGTATGTATATATATTGGGTTTAAGGTTTCCCAAAATGTGGATTTCATATTCAAAATTCATATTTACATCTCATATACAAACGGTAATCCCAAACCAAAACAGATAACCAACTCCAACTAAATGTCTCTAAGAGATCCTAACCACTTCGGGTTGTTCGCTTCTCTTTTGAGCCACTTGCCCTGTCCGAAATGTTAGTCATTGGAAAGAATGAGATTCTAAAGAATCATAGTAGTAACAAATTACTCATATAATATATAAACACAAAGCATGTAAGTTCATCATGTTCAGCAGCAACACTATAAGTCATGGCTAGTGCCACAACCGATACCACTCACGACTGTATCACAATGCTCTATGCCCGCTTGTGTGGTAATCACTATGCCAGTTGTCACTGTAATCTTAATGCCAGCTTTTGCTATAAACACTATGCCCGCTTCCGCGGTAAACATTATGCAGCAGCATCCCAATGCACAAGGTATCACAAAGTAACAACATCACAAAGCTCCACAAAGCGTCTTAATGCATCACAAAGCAGCAGCAGCAACATAATGCATGATAGGCATACATACAATACAGTTGCACAAAGTATAAGAGAAGAGTCACTACCTTGGTCTTTCCTAACGTTCCTTGGCACAGTAGGCTCATGAGTATGACAAATGTCAAATCCTATAACCAAATTAGGGACAACCGATAAATCTCTTTTCCAAATACATATTTCCATAATACTCTAAGTTGGTTATCATTTAAACTCATTAGGATGACCATTAGAGGACTAAACACATGCTAAAAGGGTTGGAAGAAACTACCGTGATGACCCCTTTTTAGAAGCATAACACTGATTTTCAGCTGGCTCACTCGAGCGAAGATGACCTCACTCGAGTGATGAGAGACTTAAACTCATGTGAGAACGGCTCTCACTCGCGAGTGTTTGACAGTAAGCAACTACCACGGCCAGAAAGTGCTCATAACACTCGAGCATAGGGGATCGCACTTGAGTGGTAGCTCCAATTTCACTGGAGTACCTGAAAGTGCAACACAGAAAGTGACGACCTGAGAGCACATGCAATATTAGAGGAAAAAGCTCACATAGCATGACCCCTGGCACTCAGGTGAGAAGGCTTCACTTGCGGGTGTCAGAACACATTCTTGAACATTGACCAGTGAGTAACAACCCGAAATCAACCCTAACTATAAACTCACCCCATCACTCGAGTGATCCTATGCTCGCTCGAGTGTTTACCAACATCACTCACGGATAAAGAAGTGCACTCGAGCTTCCTTGATAAAAACTCAGGAAAAACATAAAGGGAAAAGGGAAAACACATAGCAACACTCAAGTGAGATCCTCCCTCACTCGAGTGATGCTATCAGATTGCCCGGAACACAGCAATTGACAGAAATTCCCAGATTGGTTAAAATTGCTCCCCATGGTTCCTAAACTCCACACAAAGCTCATACCTACTTAAAATTGCCTAAGGAACACATTAGCAACCTCCAAAATACCTAAAAAGCATTTTAACCACAATCTATGCCCTTGGGTCTCTATGACACACACAACTCCCAAATTCATTCAAATCACTTCCAAACTTCAAAACCATAACCAATATTCAAATAACTTCACAATGAACTAATTCCAACATCATCCACTATGTAATTCATATATCCAAAAATTACACAAAATGATGGAAATTTCTAGATTTTACCAAACTTATCCGAAAATCACAACAAATATGCCAAAAAGCATCAAATCCTTACCTCTTCACTTTGCCAAAACCAGAACCTTGACTCTTAAACATTCAATTTTCTCTAACAGCCAAATCACCACTTTACAGATTTCTGAAACCACTAAGATGGAGTTCTTAACACTATGAACAAGTTTAATGAAGAGGATTAGAGCATATGGGAACTATTACTCACCCAAAATCCAAGATTTCCCTTTCTCTTTCCTTGCTTGATTACCGAAAATAGAGAAGAAGGAGAGAGTATATGAGAGAAGAGGAAGATGATGATGATGAAGCATTTTCCCTCTAGCCCATACTGCCCCACCGAATAGGAGAGAGAAGAGAGAGAAAAAGTGATTGTTTGTCTTTTAGAACAATCCTATGGTCCACATTAAGCTATATGTATACATCTTGTTCACTCCCTCCATAAGCTCACATAAGCTTAAAGCATAGGATTCCGACCCATAGCCAATAGATCTCAACCCTTGATCTCTAATCACCAATGAGTTTCCTCTTTGGTAACTGATCAATTGGTCGGTAAATTTCCAATTTTACCATTTTGCCCCTATTTTTCACTATGATTAATAAATCATCACTATGAACATTTATATCAAATTCTCATCACATTTCACCAAAAGTGTGTAATTACACTAATTACAATCAATTTCGAAATCATTTGCCCTTAATCCCAAATTGGGTCATTACACTGTCATTCACAGAAGTGATGAACTCAACATTGTTTGTAGCAAGCTCTGTGTGATTGTTAACCTCCTCTCTCAGATAGCCTTAGACAGATGGACCAAAGAATGAAAGACCAGGAGACCAACTATAGCAAAGTGTTGTATCTCATCTATCTTGAAGTATTTGCTCCCATCCTATATGCCTTTTGTATTAACTTGGAGTGAGATTCAGACTTACTTGGAGTAATTACGAATTACTTGAAGGTCTACTTGAAGCAATTACAGATTCCTTGAAGGCCTACTTGAAAGAATTACCGATTACTTGAAGGTCTACTAGAAGTAATTTCAGATTACTTAAAGGTCTACTGAAGTAATTGCCGATCAATTGAAGGTCTTGAAGTAATTTCAAATTACTAGAAGTAATTTCAGATTTCTTGGAGTAAGTCATATAGAAGTATATATATACCTCTTGTTCTCTGATAGACATGATCTTTCCAGTATTCCTCTCTTTCTTTCTTATAATATAGGGCATTATGTGATAATCCTTTGATAAAGTGATTGAATTGGCCTTGCTCACCATAGCTCTAATGTAAGTGTATCAGATAATCCTGTGAATATCACACATAGAGCTAGGATTGAAATCAAGAATATCTAACAACTCTTTTATTCTGATTGTTGTTGTCAATGTCTCCTCAATCACAAGTCCTTCTTTAGAGAATAACTCAGCGGGCTCCATATTGCAGTAGAGATGTCTAACTGCCTTTGATAGTAGTGAAGATGGCTGGATAGCAAAGGCTTATATTGTTGGAAGTATGAATCCAACTCATGAGTATCCTTGGTCTCTCGGCTTGAGCTTCATTGAATTGAATTCCGCTAGGCCCACTAAGAAGTCTTCTTCCTCTTCCTCTTTCTCTGACTACACCACTAGATAGTTACTCGATAATGAAGGGGTGTCACTCGATTGATTACTTGAGTGATACCATAGATTTAGCTTCTGCTCACACTGCAATACTGCCAGTAACGCCTCCTCTGTTAGCCTTTGATCTTTGTATCCGAAAGTAGAGCATTTTGATCAACTCCTGCAAAAGTATAAATATATGCTCTTTGGTACCCAACTTTCTCTTGGGTCCATACAGTATTAGACATTATAACTTTTATGCTCTTATACAATTGAATCATATGATATTTGAGCAAAGAGTGTATTAAATCACCAAAGATTAAAATTATAATGTCATCCAATTAATTCATGCCATAAAGAATAGCAAACAATTAATACCAAGAATGATGTTTTCACAATAACAGTATGCAAATATGCTTTGTATAGAAAAATATGTCATTAATAAGATTTTCATGCAATCAATGTAAGTTAGATTAAGGAGGGTTGAAAATCTATTCATAACGACCAACTGTTATGAAATGACAAGTCATGAATGAAATCAAGTTTTCCATGAATGATAATAAGATATGAAAATTGTTTCAAATCTCATGTAATTTCAAATCATAATAATGCATTGTGAAATAGAGATTTTGAATATATGTAAAACTCATCTTTGAAACATGTTTATAACCAATGTTCATGTTGAAAATGGTGAAAGTCAACAGTTTAAATACACATATACCATAAAACTTCTCTTTTAGAGAACAACTAAGATAACATGTTAGACATTGAAGTTTAACATGTTTGAGAATTTTCCCAAGAGCAAAAGTCATATGGAAAATGAATTAGCCAAAAAAAACTTAGCTTCAAGGATGTATACAAACACAAAGACTTTGCTATTGACCAAGAGATAATCTTGACTCTTAGAGTTGTGTCTTAAAGAATAGGAATATTCATCTCAAAGATTTGAATACAATACACTAGTTACTCAAAGATATATGATATCAATGGTTCATGTATTTGATCAATAAAATGAGTTTAAATGAATTATGAATGATTAAGTACATACTCATTAGTCCAAATGACTAGAGTACTAGAATATTATCCTAGTAAGTTATTCCATTATAATGGTTAATGCATTAAGATTCAATGCACTAATGAACATTCATAATGCTTGGAATGACATGGCCAACCAAATATTTATGCATTTGGCATAAGGATTTCACATATTGAATTCCTTTCTAGGAAATACTCTTGAAACTCATATAGATAAATGAACTTTTTAGACATAAGGTCTAACTTATTTGAAAATAAAGGTTGAGTTCAAGCAGTAACATGTTTAAAATCAAGAAATATTATGTGAATGATAGGGAAAATTCTAGGATTTGAAGCATTTCTGACTTTCAGTATACATAAATACTAACTTTCAATTTTGAAACTAATTTAAATGCAAGCAAGATATGAATAATTTTCAAATAATGTGTATGCAACTTTATAAATAAGATGAATTGGAATCTAAGTACATTTTTGGAATGTGCATTTTGAAACTCAAATACATAGAAAGATTATGCACAATTTCACTTCCAGTCTATTTAGTAATCTAAAAACAATTTGAAAACCATAAATGATTGATTGCTAATGGTATACAATAATAAGCAAGTATTATTGCCCAATTTAGTTCATAAAAGCACAAGATATGAAAAGATATAGAGTAAGAATTAGATATCACCATAATTTTTCTTGTCCTTGCGATAGCTTGCTTGATTTTGTTGGAATAATATTGATTTTCCTCCTTTGTACACACAGCACCAAAATTCAAACTCCATAATTCAGCACCATCAAGATATGAATTTGTTTTCATGTGTCTATAGTCTCAAGAAGCTTTTTGTTATCCTACAAAACTGTATAAATTTCTTTTTCTTCATGTTATCCAACCTTGCTTTGATCCATTTCTTGTTAACTTGTAGGAATCAAGACAAAATTCACATGCTTTAAGAATATAATTAATTCAAGGCAATTGAGCATAACGAATTAAATATGTTTTTATGCATAAAATAAATATTTTCTTTTCAATTATTATATATGCATTAAGAATTAACCGGTTGAGCATTGCAATCCCTTTATAAATAAACCTATCAGGTGGCTTTTTAATGGATGCAAAAACATAATTTTAAAATCATTTGCAATGCTCATTCCTAAGGTTCCAAAATATAAAACCTCAATAAATATTATAGACAATAGCATAGAAGGTTTTATCATTGTGTACCTTTGCCTTAGATACTTAGAGGATTGCTTTTGCTTACCCACTGCATCTTTCTATGAAGTTGATACTTTGAATATCTTGCTTTGGGTGTTGGCAACCTTCTCTCAAAATATATAGACTCCAGGAGTCTTTTACTTGATGCTTGAGAGATTCTCCTTTTTCTTGTTCTCCTCAAGATAGTTGAACGGTACTCTATGGTAGTCCATTCTTGAGGTGGAACTTACTCCTTTTCTCTATTGCCTTTCTTTATGGTTAAACTTTACAGTTCCAGCAATGGGTGATCCAAGGGTTCTCCTAATTGTTGTGAATCTCTTTTCATGTGCATTAGGAGCTTTTGGAATATTCCTTATTTTCTCTGTACCTTTATGTCCATTCTTTCTTGAATCAATCTGCATACATGACATACCATATGGACATTTTGGTACCCATTTACTTTGGGTCCTTGAATGTTAGCATTAGACCTTACATGCCTTTTAGGAACCCAACAAATTTATTTTTCACAGTAGAATTTCTCCTAATATAGCATGTGTGAGAAATATGACATGATTTACCACACTAATTGCAAATAATAGAATGATATGCATTATGAGATTTCATGCAAGTATTGAGTTTGTAATGAGAGTATAAACTTGAATGAATGTTATTTAAACATTCTTTTTCCCAACAAACTTTCCAGTATATTTGAAAACATTTTTTCTTTTCTCAATAGAATCAACAATTTGTTGAAAAACACTTTTATGCAAACTTTCAAAATCTATTTTTAAAATAAATCTAGAAGAATTGAAATTATTTACCATATGTGCATCTTGAGCTCTAGAGCATGATCTATCAAATTCATTCGTAATAAGCTCGTCTCGAGAATCCTTTTCTTTTTGTCTATTCATGTTGACTGTAAGGAAGTGTTATATGATTTCTTGTTCTTCATCATCAGCTTCCTATTGTTCATGTACTGTAGATGCACAACTTATAGTTTCACATGAATTGTCAACACTTTCATCTTCATTATACTTGTTAGAAGTATACATAGAATCAAGAGTATTCCAAATATCTCTAGTAGTAGAGCAAAATCTAATTTTCTCAAAATTATTTTCGGTTAAGGCACTATATAAAATTTTCATTGCTCTAATGTTCAATGAAAACATTTTCTTTTCTCTTTCTGTCCAATCCTTTCTCAGTTCGAAATCAAAGACATTTGTCAAAACATCCCATATATCATAATCAAAGCATTTTATAAAAGATGTCATTATAGCTTTCCAAAACCAAAAATCAATATCTTTCAAAACAAGTGGAATTGTATAGTCAAAAATTTCGGACAGCATATAACACCCAAAATCAGCCATTATAAGCTCTTGAGATGGTTAAGTCCTTCAAACAAGAGTCCATCTTTGATACCAAATGTTAGAACCGGCTGACACCTAATAGGGGGTTAATTAGGTGTAAGATAAAAAGTTAATAACTTTGAAAATCTTTTCACATCTTAGTGGATACAATAAATATGAAAGTAATGAATCATAAATCAACAGTTAATATATGCTGAAAATATAAGAGTTTAAGGAAGAGAGTATGCAAACTGTGATTTATCCTGGTTCAGTCTAATCTATGATGGCTTACGTCCAATCCCCAAGCTCCTCCTGATATTTTCAAATCCACTATCTTCTTGCTTAATCCGGGCACAAGAATAGCCTTTTCAACTCATAAGTTTAGTCAGGCACTTGTGAAGCCTTTTACAAATCTCTCATAGAGTTACTCCCCCTTACACACTAAAAGGTTACAACCGAGTTACTCCCCCTTACACATCCCATAATGATACAACTTTGATGATGAAAGATTACAATCAATCTTCTCTCTCAGAAGTGAATAGATGAATACTGAAGTACAATACAATCAATCACTCTCTCAAATACACATAATATGGAAAATAGATAAGAACAGAGTTTTTGGGTCAAGATGGATAGCTTATGATATGAGCATGTTTGTATCGGTGTGTTTTCTTTGGTGTTGCTCTTCGTTGAATGTTCCCATATTTATAGATAAGTTGTGATAGCCATTGGAAGCATTTCAATCTGTCCGTTAGAGTGGCGTAGCTTCATTTTACGATTCTTCGATTTTAAAAACTAGCCGCTGTGGTTGGTGAACGCTCCACTTCCGTAAAGTCAACTTTTGTCTCTTCGCATCATCTCTTCATTGTATTCTTGGAGAAATGTATTAAACACTAATATAATGAAGTGTTAGATTAATTCGAAGCAAGAAGAGTAAGTCTCATAATTAATCCCATGATTTTTGAAAGCTTCAGTACGTTGTTCTGTTCTCCTGGGAAGCATTACTCGAGTGGTCACTCGAGTAAGCCTTGGTCATTACTTGAGCGATCCCTTGAGTAATGCTTTCTTTTCATATCATGTTACTTAAATTCTCCCTCGAGTAATGTCACTCATTTCTTGGCCGATAGCTACTGGATGATTTCTTCTCTGATTACTCGAGTGGCCTCTTGAGTAATGTCTCAAATAATTCTGTAGATTACTCGACTGATCCCTTCAAGTAATTCTACACAATTCTTGACAAAGAGCTTAGTGGAACATTTTCTTACACATTACCCAAGTGGTCCTTCAAGTAGGGTTTCTAATAACTTTGAATATCACTTGAGTAAGCCATTCAAGTGATCTCTCCATTTTAATTCAAAACATGGTAAATAATATATCATCGGAAAGCTCTCATCGTCTACATTCTAATGCTATAAGAATCAGCTCCAAACTACTTGTTTACAGAATGTTATGATCTAAAGAGTATCTACTATTCTTACACAATCTCTGAAATCATGAGCTGCAACTTCCATAAGACATAATTCTTAGTATATAGCTTCAAATGTAACAAATTATATATCCATAGAAGGCTCTTTGAGTTTACTTTCATATGGCACTAGTTTCGTCACAATTTGATGTGTAGTTTGAGAGTTATATCCAAATTACCAAACCTATCCTGGAATATAATGGTGATTCATATGTCAACTTCAACAGATCACAGCTCTCTTATATAAACTCCTTTTAATGTGATCTTGGTGTTCATAGCTTGTGCTAGGAGTCTAGTTTTATTTGCCACTAGTTTTAGCTTAATCTAATGTGTGGTTAGAGAGATATGCCTAAAATACCGAATCTCTATCCTGTCATGCGAAAACAGAGCACAATAAAAATGTATATCACTCGAGTAGTCACTCGAGTGATCATGTCCATCACTTGAGTAACCACTCGAGTGATACCTTCCAAAATATGACAGAGATCCAAAACTCAAAGGAACACCTTGGGGGAGTTCCATAACTTCCATATAAGTTATCTTGGCTTTGAATTGACCCATTCCAACCTCCACATGATCAAAGAAACCTCCGGTATCACTTCTAATAGCTTGGATCTTTATATTCTCATGTGATCTTGCAATTTATTCTTTCTCCAATCTCTTTCTTCAATCTTCTTCTTTCTTTGCTTGGCTAATGTGCAAGATATCTTCTTGTTTTTCCTCTTAATGATCATTCTTCATAACTCAACTAGATATCTTCTTGAATATCTTCAATCTTCTTCTTTCTTTCTTCTTTCTTCAATCTCTTGCTTCTTGATTTTTTTCTTGATGATCATTTTCCATTTTTGAGGCCTTATAAGCAAAATAACATCAACCCACCATTGGGTTTATGAATAATCTACAATATATACAATATTAAATATAGTAGTTAGTCAATGTAGAAGATAAGTATACTATACAAACTTTTTGCTCTTATTTGAGTTCTATATTTGACATCATCATAAATATTCATATCTAACAAGTATGTTAAAAGAAGCTCTACCGTCTAGAGGAAGGAAGGAGGGTCAATCCTCAAAGGATCCGGTAGAAGAAAAAGAAGAAGAGATTATATTTCCACCTAAGGGCTTCAATGTGAAGAAACTAGAGGAGTTTCTGAAGTTCAATGATCATTTTTCAAGGAGAAAAGTGTGCAAAATGCATTACATTGACCTCAATCTTCTTCAAGAGGTATTAAAATTTGACCTAAGCCCTTACCTTAAGTCTTACATGCCCTGGCTGTCGATTAGACTTCCTTTTTACACAAAAATAGTCAGTCAATTATATTGCAATTTGGAGCCAATAAATGATGCCCTGAGAAATTCTCTAGAAGAGGAAATGGTATCTAAGATTAGGGGGTAATCTTGATCTCACCCTTTAAAAGCAACAATTGGTTAGGGATAGAGGACCCTCTTGAAGATATATATCCCAACCTTGATTCAAACCAATTATTTACTATTTTGAGACCTGGAGAGAGAGTAGGACCACTCAACTTTAATCTTATTGATATGTGTGATTTACACAGAGTTCTATGGTATATCTACTCTAGAGCCATAGTCAATAAGTCAAACAATCTCACACATTTCATAGGGAGAGATTTTAGAAACTTAGCCTCCATTATCCTGAAAGAGCAAAAAGACCTGGGTGAACTCATATTTGTTGGGATTAAGAGATATAGGTTCAATGGGACTATGACAACCCCCATGCATTTTCCATAGCTCATCTCCCCATTTCTAAAAAGGAATAAGATTTGTTACTTGGAGAAGAATGAGCCTATTGAGAGGCTAGTCCCAGTAGGCAAAAATCAAATTGGGAAATTGGGGATTGAGATTCTACTGAATAAGCCATTTGAATCTAGCCCCAAGAAAAAGAAGAAAATCGAGGCTGAGCCGAATAGGATAGATGATACTCAATCCTTAGCCCCTGCCTCTATAGCTCCTCTATCATTCTTTGGTGTTACTCTACAGACATTCATGAAGAATGCACTTGATGGTTTTCATGTGGACATCGCCAACACAAAAGCAAAACTAGTAACCCACATGAACTACAAGATAAGTGAGTTGGTGACCAGTATGAACCGGTACAATGAGGTAATGTTAGCAGAGCAACGGGAACAAGGGTTTCTATTCAGGAGCTTGGTAACCTCATGCGATCATTACATGCCAAGATTGATGCCCTGGCTCCTGCATCATCGATACCTACCTTTGCTCCTGCTACTGATACAGTCCCATCTTTTGAGCCTAGCCCTTCTACAATTACTCCTCTTATCATACCCACTGCCACTCCCAGTAACTTTCTCTTTACTATGCCTGACCCATCTATATCCGAGCTAGTTCACATTACTATCGATGAGATAGTCTAGCCAGTCCAGCCTCAGTTAGTGCCAAGACCTATTACTTTACCTATAGGCACTGAGAAGGTGGTTTTTTCATCTAGTGATCCTTCCCATCAGTTACTTACTGGTACAGGTGGAAGTTACTTTATTCACACTAGTACCTCAGAATCCTTCTACCTTTATCCCATCTCCTGATGATCTACTTCAGATTCCTCTGGTAAATCTCCCTAAGCCTAAGCCATCATCTCCCAGCCTTTCTCATCTAGGTGACTCACATGCCTCTGGAGGTATACCTTTTAACATCACCCCAATCTCTGCTGCTAAACAATCTAGCTCTAGCTCCCCTCTCAATTGATTCCCACTTTTCTGATGATGTCAAAAAGGGGGAGAAGAATGGGATGTGATTTTGTGAATATCTAGCAGAGGTTGTATAGCATGCCAGTATGGGGTTTATGGATGTATTAGGAATTAGGGAGCTTTTGACAGTACATTAACTTTTTTTTTGCTATGTAATGAATTTCATTGACTTTATGAATTATGTAGTTTGTTATTATGAACTAATGAACTCTTTGGCTGTGTATGATTACAATATAAAGTTTAAATTTGTTATTGCTATCAAATTATGAATTGATAGACTCTAGTTATATACTCAAACTAATCTTACAAAGTCATTATGTTAATGTTGTCTAATGCTACAAATCTCAAAGCCATTGAATTTAAATTCAAAATGACTTCACATGATAAAAGTCTCAAAATCATTGGATTTGGATTCAAAGGAGTTTCATATGTTAAAAGTTTCTGAGTTATTAAGACTGAACTTAAAATGATTTCAAAATATAAGTTTCAAAATCATTGATTTATAAGAAGTTTTGAAATATCCAAGTTTAGTCTGGACTAATAGAAAGATGTCAAGTATTTTAAAGCATATGATCTTAATTTAAGTTTAAATTTTCAAAATGCTTTCAAATACATTGTTTAAAAAAATCACCAAGTTTTGTCATCATCAAAAAGGGGGAGAATGTTAGATTCCATATGTTTTAATGATAACAAAGATTGGTACGATCCAATAAAAAGGTTTTGATAAATTGACAAAAGAGTTTTTAAACAAAGGAATTAAGTACTTGGTGGCAGGCAAAGCCATCACTCAAGTAGGTACTCGAGTAATAAGAAGAACTAGAAGTCAAGGAACAGGAGAAAGCATAACTAGCAGAATTATGAAGAGATCACTCGAGTGATGATTCTTCATTACTTGAGTGACCACTCGAATAATGTGTCAAATAGTTCCAGAAGCTCTCTATCAAGATTTTCATGTTGTCACTTAAGGAATCACTTAATTAATGACAAAGGACTACTCAAGTGACTAGGTAAGAAAAGAGGCAGTAAGGTCTCTACCAATATTTTAAAGGCATCACTCGAGAAACTACTTGAGTGATGCCAATGAATCACTCGAGTAACCACTCGAGTGATCTTGTCAGAAACGTTGACTTCACTCTCTGCTAAGTTTTCCATTGGATCACTTGAGTAATCACTTGTTAACCACTTGAGTGATAAAGTTCAGAAAGCATAATTTTAATCTGTTATTTATTGACTTGTTATCTATTTGATTAATCTTTCATTATGTTATTATTCTGAGTATATTTACAAAGAAACAATGAAGAGATCATGCAATGAAAGAAAAGTCAAACATAATGTCCGCAATGTCCGAAACGCTTACCTATCAGAAACGGCTAGTTTTTAAATTCAAAGAAAGGTCAAACGAAGCTATGCAACACCAACAGACATGTTTGAATGCTTCTAATAGAAGTCACAAATTCAACTATAAATATGGGAATATTCAATGAAGAACATAGCACAGATAAATTAGAACAAACAAACATACATCGATCAACATATTCTTAGTGCTTTATTTTATTATGTTAATTCTTGTACTTTAGTTATATTATATTTACTTTGTGAGAGAGATTTTCATTACAAACTCAATATTATTATTGAGACAACTTAAGGTTGTGGAACCTTGAGTTGGGGATTTGATTACAATGTGTAAGGGGGAGCGAGTGCCCAGTGAAGGAACTTGTTGTGTATTGAGGTGCCAAGAACCCATTGAATCTTGGAAGATATAGTGAAATTCTCAAAGAAACTTTGAGGACTGGATGTAGGTTAAAGTGGTTGTGGCCAAACCAATATAACTCCCGATATACACTTTAATGATGTTTCTCCTAGCTCTTAATTGCTTTAAAATTTCAGTCAAATTTTATATATGAAACAAATTTTCTGTGATCACCCAATTCACCCCTTCTTGGGTGAAATGCTTGCACTAACAATGTGAACAACCATTATTTATTCAGTACCATACATAACGGTTTTTATGTAAGAACCATGATTTTTAATAATATTGAATAATTGTCTCACATAGGCAATCGTTATTTATTTAGTACCATAAATAATAGTTTGTAAGTAAGAACTGTGTATATTTGTGACAATGTAACTATTGACTTATAATTGTGTCTCTTGATAGAAATTAAGCCTATAAAACAAAGATTGAGAGAAAAAAATTAATATCCCTATAGGAAAGGGCACAAGTAGTTTGCAAATCCTAGAGTAGCTTAAAAGCTTTCACACCACTTACATCCTTTCCTATAGGGATATTCATGTTTTTCACCTCTCCTTGTTTTCCTAACTTAATTGTTGTGAAGAGACATAAGGTATAGGTCAATACTTACACTATTAAATATAAGGTCAGGTGTGAAATTGATTCTATCCATAAAGCCTATAAAATCTTGATGTGTCCCAAATTACATGGCTACTCAATATGGGAAATACTACTCTATTAGATAGAGAGAAGTCCATGTTGGAAATTATGCCCTAGGGGCCAACTATTGTACTTTAAATATTATTGTTTAATGAATTTCTCCATCTTGTTATCACATTATTCACATGTTCACTTTGATAACTGTATCCTTAGATAAATCATAAAAATTGTCCTAAATATCCCTGGTCAGTCAACTATGCGGGAGCAAAGATGAAGTAAGACCAGTATGACTCTGATAAGGTATGGAGATATGAATCAAAGTTTTAGGCACTTGTAAGAGTACAAGGCATTAGACTGACCTGTTATGAGAACGCTATTTGGATCAAGCATAAGCTTATCTCATATATAACTATGTCACTATCACTTTCAACCTGAGATCATTATAGATTTCTATATGAGAGTCGCTAAGCTTTGACCTAGTCAAAAGTCACCTTTAACCAGGTAATGATAAAGGCTACAATTGTGCTTGGTAGTTTTCATGCAGAGGAATATGAATGGTCAAGATGGAATTTGTCCTCACATTAGTAGAGAGATATTACTAGACCCCTCGGTGAGTAAGTCTGAGAAATGTATGGCCATACTACATAGAAAGGAGTTTCCATTTCTATTGTCAGATTACTCAAGAATCAGGAAAGTAATGGTCAGGAGCAGGAGGATGACATTATTCATGCCTCATCCTTGGCCAAAATATCATGTGACAAAAGGGACGTGATATGGTTGTATGACAAGTTGCATCGTATTAATGATCCTTATATGAATTGGGTAGTTGTAATGTCTTGCTAGAGGCTGCTTGCGACTTGTGGGTTAGTATATTTATTGGCCCACTACCAACATCATATGGGCCTACAAGGTCACACACAAGAATAGCCCAACACGAGCTATAATGTCCAGGCTCATTGAATCTGAAATGTGTCTAAGATTCAATGAATACAATATTTAATCTTGGGTAGACAAATTTTATACATATATATATGATATGAAGTTCGTGAAAAGAGTAATAATATTATTATTATGCAGTATTAGTTTTAGATTTAATTTTATTTGATAAATTAAATGACAAACATTGATAGAGATATAACATCTCAGATTTAATTTATAAAAGATAAATTAAATCTAATTCCATTGGCTCTTTATTTGGATTAAATAAATAGGTTAAATTAAAATTATTGGACAGATTTAATTAAACCAAATTTATTTAATTAGCTCATCAAAACAATTTAGTGCTAATTGATTTCAAAATTAATGAATATTAATTTTGAAAGATTCAATATTGCCTTTATTAATTATAAAATGAAGGGGCAGCACAATCTGAGGATGGATGAGAAATAAGGAGTCGCAAGCAAAACCCTAAGGTGAAATTGGAGGTGCTATCACACAGTCCGTGTTGGAGTCGTATTCGTGTGGATACCAGTAAAGGGAGCTGATATAAGGTTTTGGTTCTTAGAGATAGTGAAAAAACCTAAAACTCATAAAAAGGTAAGATTCTTTTTAACTCAATTTAAAAGCCGTTGATAGATCCATAATTCGGATTAGTGAACTTTTACAATTTTAAATTTCCACTGTTCCTACCAATCCCAATAGTGGCATCAGAGCCAGGTTAATTGTCCGTTTAGATTGAGTTTATGTTCTTATACATGTGATATATATGGGATATATATTTATGTTTATAAGAAATGTCTGAATATGTATTTGATCTGGTTAATACGAAAGGAATTGTTTCAAAAGATTTGATCTTGAAATCGTTTTCTAATTTTCTTTTTCGAAGAAATATGTTCTTTTGCAGTTTTTGTTTTCAGATACTACTATGTATATGTGATGTAGTGAAATTATTTTGATTATATTTGATATGTTTCATTTTGATTGCCACGACTGGTTTCACGATTTCTGCTCTAGATTATATCTGACACTGGAATTCGTGGTTTTGTTTCAAATTGTTTCTGTGGTTTTGGTCTGGTTTGAGATTTTGATTTTTTGTGAAATCAAAGTCTCAAATCTTGATTGTAAAATGTTTTTTTCATAAAAGCTACCACCGAAATCGATGTTTTAAACCCTAGATTAGCTAAAAGATCGATTGAAGCTCCCAGCCACTTACTAGTATAACCAGGTCTCGTTCAGGTATGGTGAATAACATGGCTTTAGTTTTTACAAGGGTTGTAATATTTAAATACGGCCGATATGCCATGCCTTCCTCTAAATAGTCTCAATGTACATTCTCTTCTCATTTCACTCCCCTCATATGTTTAAAGGAGATTTCTCTCAATGTATTTCTTTTTTTATTTAGAAAAGTCCTCTCATTGGCTTGGGAGGATTTTAGGTTATGTGGCCATGTTGTGTCACAATTAAATTATGATTTTGATTAGATCATTGCATGCATACTTTTGCATTTATATGTATTTATTTGTATGAGATACAACAACAATTTCATCCATATAAACAAAACTAATTGATTGAGCCCTCCAAATTAAATCTTAAGTCATAATGCCTTCAATTAATGAATACTTGTTAAAACCTAGATCGCTCAATTGTAGGAACCACCAAAGTGGATGCATTTGAGTTATCTTAGTGAGACAAGGGTGAGTAATAGTACTACTCACAAAATTATTATTGTTTTGACTTAAATTGAGATTAACAAAATGGTTTTGGATCTTAAGGCATTATATGGGATTAAACATGCTGGATTATATGATGATTGAATCCTATAAAGATCCAAGAGTTACATATTATGTAATTGGTAAAAAGGTTACTTACCTAAATAACTTGAATTTAAGCATTCTGCCAAAGTGGACTTAATTTTAAGTGAAATATGGATCTTAACCCACTAATTATTATATTAAGGGTTGTTAATTCAGTGGGAGATTACTAAGTAACTTTGCATATTTTAATTGTAGAATTATATCGACTAGTAATACTGCTACACTATCATTGTATAAGTCCTTGAGAAGGACAAACTCAGTAGGAAAAACTAACTTGACTAGTTCAAGAACTTGAGAATTGTTCTCAAGTAGGAAAGAAAAGCATATATCCTAGATCAACAAATTCTTGAGGAGCTTGAAACAATTGCTCTAAGAGCTCAGAAACATGCTTACATGAAGCATAAAGAAGACTTTATGGATGTAGATTGCCTAATGCTTGCCACCATGGTTCCAAAGCTTCAAAGACTTCTGGAACTTATAGAGGCTCGTGAGATGATTGTGCATATCAAGGAAATGTTCCAGAAACAAGCAAGGTAAGAAAGGTGTGAGACCACATAGGCCTTACATTCCTACAAGATGGTTGAAGGTGCACTAGTTAGTGCTTACGTGTTAAAGATGAAAGGCTATATTAATCACCTTGAGAGGCTTGGATTTCCTATGAGCCAGGAGTTAATTATAGATTTGATCATGAATTCACTACCAGAAAGTTATGACCAGTTTGTTATGAACTACAACATGAACAACATGGAGAAATCAATTTCTAAACTGCATAGGATGCTTAAAACTGTTGGGCAAAACATTAAGAAAAAACCCAATACTGTTTTGATGGTTTAGAAAGGAAAGGGTATGAAAAGGAAAGGCAAGGGGAAGGGGAAGAGTAATGGCTCAGGTGGTAAGACCAAAGAGTCAAACAAGCCTGAAACCAAGCCTACACCCAAGAAGGTAAAGCCTCCAAAGGAAGGGGTATGCTTCTTCTGCAATGAATCCGGTCATTGGAAGAGGAATTACAAACTCTACCTCAAATATCTAAAAAGGAACAAGAAGGATAGCAGGGCTATCTCTTCAGGTATTTATGTAATAAACATTCATTTTTCTACTTCCTCTCCATGGGTATTAGATACTGCATGTGGTTCTCACATTTATACCATTGTGCAGTGTCAAACCCCTTAACATTTTGATATTTGCTAGAGTAAATACGCAACAGTTCAATAATCAAACAGAAATAGTATAAAAATATTGATATTAAGTGCTTGCCTTACATTACAGAATATCCTATAGGGTTTGAAAAATAAATACAATATTATCAAAACTTAGCTAGATTGATGATAACCAATGATTCAAGCTTGAACTACACCGGTTCCCTCAGTCGCCGATGTTGACGTCTTTGCCCTTTGAGCCATCATCTTCCGAAGGAATATTTTTAAATTTAGAGAAAGTGCTGAGATTAAAAAGAATCTTAGTAGTAACATATGACTAGTCATATAAAATGTGATAAATACATATGCTATATACCATGTAATGCAACATAATAATAACTCAAACATCACGACATGTGAGCATAAGTCGAGGCTACTTCCCTACTATCTGTAAACTTCTGTTGGATTCTTTCTCACAACTAGGTAAATGTGCCTCCTCGCGCAATTACCCTTCTCGGTAAAATAGTGTTCATCATACATATCATAAAAGATGGCATAAAAAAGCATATAAACATTCGAATAATATATGAAAGATAGAGTTACTACCTAAGTCCTTTCTCAGTTCCGCTATCTGTCTTAAATGCTTGTTCCGACTTGGGCTATTTCCAATTCCTATAAAATTAAAGTTATAAGTAAATGGTTATTACTTGAACTATTACTGCCTTTAATTATAGTTTATTGGTAATCTATGACAATTTAAAATTTTTTTGCATAGTATAACTCTGCATAGTGCAATTTCATGATTTTCCAGAAAACTGGAAAATTTTTAGTCAACCTTGAAAAATCATAATTAATTCTAGAAAATTCCAAATTGACTGATTCCAAAGCCTATGTGAAGCTCTTTAAGTGTCTTTGTATGGAAAAATGCCTAAGTCTACTCATTACAACCACATTATTGCCAAAAATTCGCCAAATCTCCACTGTTCAAGATTATATTCCAGAAACAGGGCACAAGTTCAAAAATCCATATCTTTTAGCATACTAGTCCAAAAATTAGGATATGTTAGATATGAATAGTTTTGATGATGTCACATATTAAGGGCAAAAATTTTGTATAGTATACTTATTTTCTACAATAACTAACTACTATATTTAATATTGTATATCTTGTAGATTAGTTATAAACCCAATGGTGGGTTGATATCATTTTGCTTATAATGCCTCATAAATAGAGAATGATCATCAAGGAGAAAATCAAGAGGCAAGGGATTGAAGAAAGAAGAAATTGTAAGATCTAATGGAATACCAAGATTCAAGATTAGTCAAGTAAGGAAAGAAGAAGATTGAAGATATTCAAGAAGATATATAGTTGGGTTATGAAAAATGATCATCAATTCAAGAAGATATCTAGTTCAGTTATGAAGAATGATCATAAAGAGGAAAACCAAGAAGAAAGAGATTCAAGAAGGAAGAACTTGCAAGATCACATGAGAATATCAAGATCGAAGTTATTAAAAGTGATACCAGAGGTTTCTTTGATCATATGGAGGTTGGAATGGGTCAATTTGAAGCCAAGATAACTTATATGGAAGTTATGGAACTTCCCAAAGGTGTTCCTTTGAGTTTTTACTCTCTGTCATGTTTTGGAAGGCATTACTCGAGTAGTTACTCAAGTAATGGACATGATCACTTGAGTGACCACTCGAGTAATCTGTATTTTTATTGTGCTCTGTTTTCGCATGAGAGGATAGAGGTTCGGTATTTTAGACATATCTCTCTAACTATAAGTTGGATTGAGCTGAAAATGGTAGAATATGAAACTAGACTCCCAACACGAACTATGGACAGCAAGATCACATTAAATGGAGTTCATATGAGAGAGCTATGATCTGTTGAAGTTGACATATGAATCACCGTCATATTCTTGAACAGCTTCGGTATTTGGACATAACTCACAAACTACACATCGGATTGCGACAAAACTGGGGCTATATGAAAGTAGACTTAAAGAGATTTCAATTGATATATAATTTGTCAAATTTCAAGGTATATACTAAGATTTATGCCCTCTGGAAGTTGCTGCTCGTGATTTCAGACATTGTCTAAGTACAGTAGACATTTCTTGGATCATAACTTTCTGTACACAATGAGTTTGGATCTGATTCTTGTTGCATTAAAATGTAGACGATGAGAGCTTTCCGATGATACATAATTTGCCATGTTTTGAATCAAAATGTTGAGATCACTTGAAGGGCTTACTCGAATAATATGCAAAGTTATATGAAACTTCACTCGAGGGACCACTCGAGTACTGTATGAGAAAATGATCCAGTAAGCTATCTGTCGAGAATTGCGTAGGATTACTTGAAGGGATCACTTGAGTAATCTATAGAGTTATTTAAGACATTACTGGAGGGGCCACTCGAGTAATCAGAGAAGAAATCATTCAGAAGCTCTCGGCCAAGATTTGAGTAATATTACTCAAGGGAGCACTCGAGTAACATGAAGGAAAAATAAAGCTTTACTCGAGGGATCACTCGAGTAATAAAGTTGGAAATACTCTTGTCCATATTTTTAACGTGATCACTCAAGTAATGACCCAAGCTTACACGAGTGACCACTCGAGTAATACATCCCAGGAGAACAAAACAACGTACTGAAGCTTTTGAAAATCATGGGATTAATTACGAAACTCACTCTTCTTGCTTCCAATCATTCTTACACTACATTGTAATAGTGTTTAATGTATTTCTCTAGGAATACAATGAAGAGATGATGAGAAGAGATAAAATTTGACTTTACGGAAGTGGAGCGTTCACCAACCACAACGATTAGTTTTCAAAATCGAAGAATGGTCAAACAAAGCTACGCCACTCTAACGGACATGTTGAAATGCTTCCAACGGCTATCTCAACTCATCTATAAATATGGTAATATTCAACAAAGAGAAACAACGACATGAGAACACAATGACACAAACATGCTTATATCTTGAGTAATGCACTCTGACCCAACTACTCCTTGTTCTCATCTATTTTCTATATCATGTATATTTAAGGGAGAGAGATTATTTGTATTGTACTTCAGTGAGCATTATATCCACTCTGTAAGAGAGTTTGTAAACACCTTCAACTATATTTCTGAATTGATCTCAAGGTAGAGGGACCTTGAGTGGGTTGATTTCCTTATAGGGGAAGCTGTAGAGAGAATTGCCAATAAACTTTTTACTCATAAGACTTATAAGATGCAAGTAGTAGAGAGCACTGCTCCTTATAAGACTTATAGAGGTGTAAGTAGGAGAGAACGTTGCTGCTCTAAGACTTGTACAGTTAAGCAAGAGAGAAAGGTCTTCAGGATTGCTCTGCTCGTAAGACTTGTCATATGGGGGAGTATCTTGGTGTGAAATTTGTAAAAGGCTTTGCCAGTTCCCGGCTAAACTTGTGCCTGGATTAAACAAGAAGATAGTGGATTTGAAAATCTCAGGAGGAGCTTGGGGTCTGGACGTAGGCCATCGCAGATTGGACCGAACTAGGATAAATCATAGTTTGCATACTGTCTTCCTTAAAATCTTATATTTCCAACATGTATTAACTGTTGATTTATGATTCATTACTTTCATATTTATTGCTTCCTCTAAGATGCAAAAAGATTTTCAAAGTTCTTAAGATTTTTATCTTACACCCAATTCACCCCCTCTTGGGTGTCAACCGATTCGAACACTTGGTATTAGAGCTCGACTCTTGTTTAAAGGAGTTAACCGTCTCAAGAGTTTATAATGGCTGATTTTGGGTGTTATATGTTTTCCAAAGGATTTGACTACACAATTCCACCTATTTTGAAAGACATTGATTTTTGGTTTTGGAAAGCTAGAATGATATCTTTTTTAAAAAGCTTTGATTATGATATTTGGGATGTTTTTACAAATGTCTTTGATTTCAAACCGAGAAAGGATGGGATAGAAAGAGAAAAGAAAATAATTTTGAGAAAATTAGATTTTGGTCTACTGCTTGAGATATTTGGAATACTCTTGATTCTATGTATATTTCTAACAAGTATGTTGAAGTTGAAAGTATTGACAGTTCATATGAAACTATAAGTTGTGCATCTACGGTACATGAACAATTGGAAGCTGATGATGATGAAGAAGAAATCATATAACACTTCCTTATAGTCAACATAGATAGACAAGAAGAAGAGGATTCCCAAGAAGAGCTCATTATAGACAAATTTGATGGATCAGCCTCTAGAGCTCAAGATGCACATATTGTAACACCCTGCCTTTAATCATGTAATTATAATTTGATATTAAATAATTAAAGTAGATTAGAGACCTTCGGATAACTTAAACTCGTTTCAATCTCCTACTTTGTGGTAGGGTTTTCACAAAATCATTCAAAATCTCTTTCCTGTTCCTGGTCTCCATTTCAAAATTCGAATATAATCACCTGTGCAGTTTATCTACATTCACGTATGACAGAGTGTAAAACCAATTCCCCGGCAACTCCCGGATTCTATACATATATAACCTGAGGTTTAAGTATCCACTAGGGGATTACATCCAAAATCGAATATACTATTCATATTTCAGATTATACAGTAATCCCGAATTCAAAAGAAATAACCAACATTTCCAAAATCAACATACCCCTAAGGGTCCTAAGTGCTCCAGGTCGGCCTCTTCTCCTTTGAGCCACATGCCCTGTCTGAAAGGTTAGTCATAGGAAGGAATGAGATTCGAGAGAATCTCAGTAGTAACAAACCACTCATACAATGTATAAATACCAAGCATGTATATAAATCACAACCAGCAACAACAGCAACATCAATCTCAAAGATACATGGTTTTCACCACAAACGACAGCACTCACGGCTGTATACACAATACGACAGCTCTCGCTGTAATCTTCATCACGACAGCTTACGCTGTAATCACAATAACGACAGCTTGCACTGTAAACGACAGCTTGCGCTGTAAACGATAGCTATCACCAGCTGTAACTGCAGCAGCATCAAAGAAATCATCACAGAACCATGATAACACACACATACAAAGTATTACACACAGTATAAGAGAGAGAGAGTCACTACCTGATCCTTTCCTGACGTCCTTCAGCGCAGTTGGCTCATGAGGGCGGCAAATATCAAAGCCTATAAACAAAATCAAGAATGGTGGATTAATTTCCTACCCCTAATTCCTACTTTCAAAAACTTAGAATAGGTTCCATATGAGTCTATAATGAAAATTTACAAAAATACCCCCGGGGACCCGGCCTGGGCCCGCCATACCTGAACCGGTTGCACTTTTCTCGAAATTCTAATCTGGGCTATCCTAACATATTTCCGCCCAAGGAATCCATTTCCGTACTCAGAATTATCAAATTCAATGTCAAATTACGAAATTGCCCTTGGCAGCCCTACTTTTAGGGTTTTAGGGGTGTTTCCGTAATTATGCTTTCTCGGCCTTTTTTGAAAAAGTGCCCAACTGTAACCCCACCTATTTTTGCCTACTGAATCCAATGGAATCATCAAATCATTGAAAATCCAACTCTAAGACCCATTTACAGCCTTGGCCGAAATATACATGTTCTCCGGGAAAAATTGGGGTTTTACGATTTGGGCTCCGTAAACGCGTTCCTTTCTACTCCTAACTACTTTATTCACTATTACATTAGGTTATAACTACCATTTGAACCAAAATTGGGCAGCATAACCCTTAGGAAACTCAATTTCCAAACTTTAAAACCAATGGCAATCCGGCGAAATTTCACCGATTAAATTGCCCACAGCAGCCAGAATAAGCAATATACGAAAGTTTGGAAGTTACCTCAAGCTCCCTGTGGCTTTTCCCAAATTTGGCTGAACCCTAACCTCTTTGAAACACCAAATTTTGAGCTTCACAACCTTAAAGAATAAAGAGGAGTAGCTTAGAGTCGGAATTATACGCGTTAGGAGCTAGATCGTTGGAGAAATCGGCTTACCTTGCGAGATTTCTTCCTCTTCTTCTCTCTTTTCTCCAAGCTCTCTTCACGTCTTTTTTTCCTCTGAAATGGGTCGGGAATGGCTGATCAAGATGATGGAATTGCTTTTAATTCCATGTTGATGTCACCTTACCACATGATGATGTCATAATTTCTAATTTCACATTTTCGGATTTTCTGGCAGATTTTCTGCCCAACTTTGAAAAATCATAACTAATTCTAGAAAAATAGAAATGAGGTGATTCCAAAGCCAAATGAAATATATTTAAGTCCTATTCATAGGAAAAATATTGGCCATTATTGAAAATCACCACAAAATTCCCAGAATTTCAATCTTTGCATACTGTTCCAGAAAATAATTAATTTCGCTGGGCAAACTTCAAAAATCCAAAACTCTTAGGTCACAAATCAAAATGATACAAATTATATGTTCATTTTGAAGCTTGACATGTGAACTTTAATACTGGAAAATTTCATAATTTTTAGACACCATTTTCCTATTTAAAACGTCCATACAAATTGGCTGCCCTGTACAGAGTTTCAATGGACAGAGTTTTCAACTTTTGCACGATTGTTCCCAATGGTTCCAATTTCACAATAAACACTCTCCCCACATGAATTTTCACAAGGAAGCCATTGGAATCATTAAAATATCCAAATTCCCATCACACATTCTCCAAAAGTGTTTATTCAACAATAATTATATCCACTTTTAAAGTCATTAGCCCTTAATCACTTTTTGGGATATTACACATATGGTAAACAATTCCAATTCTTCTAGAGTTATTTTAAAAACAGATTTTGAAAGTTTGCATAAAATTATTTTTCAACCAACTATTGACTCTATTGAGAAAAGCAAAAAGGTTTTCAATCATGCTAGAAATTCATGCAGGAAGAAAAAACTTAGGTAAACTGATTATTTGAGATCATCTTTTCTTGATCGACACAATACTTGCATAAAATCTCATAATGCATATCATCATATTATTTGCATTTATTGTGGTAAATCAGGTCATATTTCTCACACATGCTATATTAGGAGAAATTCTAATGTGAGAAATAAATATATTTGGATTCCTAAAATGCAAGTAAGTTCAAATGCTAATGTTCAAGGACTCAAAGAAAAATGGGTACCAAAATGTCCATCTAGTGTTTCATGTGTGTAGATTGATTTTAGAAAGAATGGACAAAAGGGTACTGAGAAAACGAAGAAGATTCCAAGAGTCCCTAATGTATCTAAATGGAGATTCACATCAATTAGGAGAATTCTTTGATCACCCATTGTTGGAACTGCAAAGTTTAACCATAAAGAAAGGTAATGGAGAAAAGGAGTATGTTCCACCTCAAGAATGGACTACCATAAAGTACCATCAACTATCTTGAGGAGAACAAGAAAAGGAGGATCTCTCAAGCATCAAGTAAAAGACTCCTAGAGTCTATATATTTTGAGAGAAGGTTGCCAGCACCCAAAGCAAGATATTCAAAGTATCAACATCATAGAAAGATGCAGTGGGTAAGAAAAAGCAATCCTCCAAGTATGTAAGGCAATGGTACACAATGATAAAACCTCCTATGCTATTGTCTATAATATTTGTTGAGGTTTTATATTTTGGAACCTTAGGAATGAGCATTGAAAACAGTTTTGAAATTATGTTTTTGCATCCCTTAAAAAGCACTTAATAGATTTATTTATAAATGAATTGCAATGCTCAACATGTTAATTCTTTATGCATATATAATGATTTGAAAAGAAAAGATTTCTTTTATGCATAAAGACATGTTTAATTCATTTTGCTCAATTGCCTCGAATTGATTATATTCTTAGAGCATGTAAATGTTATCTTGATTCCCACAAGCTAACAAGAAATGGATCCAATCAATGTTGGGTACCATGAAGAAAAGAAATTTATACAGTTATGTAGGATAAGAAAAAAGGCTTCTCAAGACTATAGCCACATGAAAACAAGTTCATATCTTGATGATGATGAATTATGGAGTTTGGATTTTGGTGCTGTGTATGCAAAGGATGAAAATCAATATTATTCCACTAAAACAAAGCAAGCTATCGCAAGGGCAAGAAGAATTACAGTGATATCTAATCTTTACTCTATACTATGCTTATATAAATTATTTATTTGGGTAATGAAGAACTTGTTTATTATTGCATACTATTAGCAATCAATCATTTATGATTTTCAAAACATGTTTAGATTGCTAAATGGACTAAAAGTGAAATTGTGCATAATATTTCTCTGTATTTGAGTGTTGAAATGCACATTTAAAAAATGTACTTAGATTCCAATTCATCTTGTTTATAAAAATGCATACACATTATTTAAAAATTATTCATATCTTGTTTGCATTTAAATCAGTTTCAAAATTGGAAGTTAATATTTATGTATACTAAAAGTCAGAAATACTTCAAATCCATCCACTAGAGTTTTTCTCATCATTCACATATTGTCTTTTGATCTTAAACCTGTTACTGCTTGAACTCCTCAATCTTTATTTTCTAACAAGTTAGACCTTATGCCTAACAAGTTAACTATCGATATGAGTTTCAAGTGTATTTCCTAAAAAATAATTCTATATGTGAAAGCCTTGTGCCTAATGCATAAATCTTTGATTAGCCAAGTTATTCCAAACATTATGAATGTTCATTAGTGCATTGAATCTTAATACATTAACCATTATTGTGGAATAACTTACTTGAATGATATTCTTGTACTTTAGTCATTTGGACTAATGAGTATGTGCTTCATCACTCATAAATTATTGCACTCATTTCGTTGCTCAAACACATTCACCATTGATAAAATCTATCTTTGAGTAAACAACATAATGTATTTGAATTTCTTGAGTTGAATATTCATATATTTCAAGACATAACTCTAAGTGTCAAGATAGTCTATGCATCAATAGCAAAGTCATGGTACTTGTATATGTCTATCAAGCTAATCCTTTTGGTTATACATATGATTCTTGCTCTTTGGAAAATTCTTCAACATGTTAACTTTGATGATTAACATGTTATCTTAGTTGTTCTCGAAAAGAGAAGCTTGCTGCTATATGTATATTTAAATTGTTGACTTTTACCATTTTCAACATAAACATTGATTATAAACATATTTCAAAGATGAGTTTTGCATAAATTCAAAATTTGAATTTTACAATGCATTGTTATGATTTGAAATTACTTCTGAGATTTGAAATAGTTTGCATATTTCATTATCATTCTTGGAAAACTTGATTTCATTCATGATTTATCATTTCATAAAAAGTTGATGAAAACTTTTATAGATATATCTACTAATCCTTTTTTATTTCACTTGTATACCTTGCATGAAAATTTTATCAATGACATATTTTTGATATAAAGTGTGTTAACAAATTGTCATTGATCATTGAAAATCATCATTCTTCGTATTATTTTTTCGTTACCCTTTATGATTCAATTGATTGAATTTATTTAATTGGGTAAAATTATATTCTGGTCTTTGTTGATTATTATACTCTTTGCTTAAATATCATATGATTAAATTGCTAAGAGCATAAGAGTTATAATGTCTAATATTGTATGGACCCAAGAGAAAGTTGGGTACCAAAGAGCATATACTTATACTTTTGCAGGAGTTGATCAAAGTGCTCTACTTTTGGATACAAAGATCAGAGGCTAATAGAGGTGGCGTGACTGGTAGTGTTGCAGTGTGAACAGAAGCTAAATCTATGGTATCACTCAAGTAATCAATCGAGTGACACCCCATCATTAGCAAATAACTAGCTAGTGGTGTAGTCAAAGAAAGAAAAAAAGGAGGAAGATCTCTTAGCAGCCTCGACTGTGTTTAATTCAAGGTCAAGAACAAGTCTTGCAATTACGAGCCTTGGTTATTCCTTCATCTTCCCTACTACCAAAGGAAGTTAGACATCTCTAACGTGATATGGATCCTGTTGAGTTATACTTTGGAGAAGGCACAATAATTGAGGAATTACTGGAGACAACAGTCAGAGATTAGAGTGTCACTATCTTAGCTTCAAAGATCAATAAGTTCTTGGGCTTCAATACTCTCCCACTAGACCTCTCAAGGAGTACAACGAGCCTAAGAAGTATAGAATTATCAAATCATGAGAGCTAATGAGGGTTCTCAACTTCAACCTTAGCTCTATGTGTGATCTCCATAGCATTATTTGATATACATACACTAAAGCTATGGTGAACAAGGCCGATTCAATCACTTTATCAAGAAGAATTACCACAAAATAGCTTATATTATAAGCAAGGAGGAAAGGAATAATGGAAAGATTATGTTTATAAGAGAATAAGAGGTATATATATACTTCTGTAGGACTTACTCTAAGTAATATGAAATTACTTTAAGTAATCTGCAATTACTTTAAGTAGACCTTCAAGTAATCGACAATTACTTCAAGTAGACCTTCAAGTAATCTGCAATTATTTCAAGTAGACCTTCAAGTAATTCAAAATTACTCCAAGTAAGTCTGAATCTCACTCCAAGGTAACACAAGAGGCGTAGAGGATGGAAGCTAATACCTCAAGGATAGATGAGATACAACACTTTGCTAGAGTTGGTCTCCCTGGTCTTTTATTCTTTGGTCCATCTGTCCAAGGCTATATGAGAGAGAAACTTCAACAATCATATAGAACTTGCAACAAACAAGCTGAGTTCATCGCTTCTATGAATGAGACTACATTTCAAAATCCCTTAATACTAATCACATCATCAGATAACCAACAATACACAATGGACTAAGAGAATTATGGCTCGAGTGATGGTTGAGTAGGATCAGTGAAGTGACCACTCAAGGGATACAAGGTTACAACATTAAAACCCTCAATAGCATTATCATTTTCAAAACTTGATTTCTCTCTAATCTTCATATTTTCATACTCATGCTCTCTATATATTTTCCAATGATTTTACAAATCCAGGAGAGTTATTAACTTATTATTCACAACGATTTTCTTTTAAGCCATGCATTCATTAAGGGGGAGCTTCACATTCACATATGTTTTATATCTTAAAAGCTCATCTCGTTTATTGAAAGAAAATCCTTTTAACATACTCATCTGAATTCAATATCTTTTAATTAGTTTTGATGATGAGTTACTCGTATATTTTTCTTTTATGATCTTAATTTTAACATATTATATAGAAAGGATAACTTTGATTTATGCAATAAATTTGATAACTTGATAGCACTAATCATTCTTTGTGGAAGAAAGATTTATATTTGTTACAGGAGAATTTATGTTGTGCAATAACATTCTTTAATATACTACAAGAGGAATGATGCTTTAATGCTTAAACAAAGGAAATATATTGGCTACAACATTCAAAGCAACGAATACATAAGAGCATTAAGCTTGCGGAACATAAGCTCAACTCAGTAAGGGTATGCTGGAGACACCATGAATATACATCAGGGTTGTACAGCGAAAGCAGGGAGAATTGGACTTATGGATTTATCATCAGCTTGCTAAATCCAAATGAGCATTTCTAAACCCTCTCTTTATATTTTGAGAATACTTTCATATCTTTGATTTCAATTTGTCTTGATTATGAAAGTTTTTAATGAAAATCATTTTTCATTTGCATCAAATTACCTTCAAAACGGGGGAGAGAAAACTATTTTCTTGAAATTTATTTTGATTAAAAGAAAGGCATTTCTAAATTCAATTTCATATTTGCTTCTAAGAGCCTTTTCTATCTATGCTTTAAACTTTTTGCTGATGTCAAATAGTGGGAGATAAAGGCAAGAAAAATATATTCCTCTTACATAGTTTTTATAACACATACATATTTTTCTTGAAGGATTTGTCATCCTCAAAAAGGGGGAGAATGCTAGATATAAATAGTTTTGATGATGTCAAATATAGATGTCAAATATTAAGAGCAAAAAGTTTGTATAGTATACTTATCTTCTACATTGACTAACTACTATATTTAATGTTGTATATCTTGTATATTAGTCATAAACTCAATGGTGGGTTGATGTCATTTTGCTTATAATGTCTCATAAATGGAGAATGATCATCAAGAAGAAAATCAAGAGGCAAGGGATTGAAGAAAGAAGAAATTGTAAGATCTAATGGAATACCAAGATTCAAGATTAGTCAAGCAAAAAAAGAAGAAGATTGAAGATATTCAAGAAGATATATAGTTGGGTTATGAAGAATGATCATCAATTCAAGAAGATTTCTAGTTCGGTTATAAAGAATGATCATCAAGAGGAAAAAGAAGAAGAAAAAAATTGAAGAAGGAAGAACTTGCAAGATCACATGAGAATATCAAGATCCAAGTTATTAGAAGTGATACTGGAGGTTTCTTTGATCATATGGAGGTTGGAATGGGTCAATTTAAAGCCAAGATAACTTATATGGAAGTTATGGAACTTCCCAAAGGTGTTCCTTTGAGTTTTGACTCTCTGTCATGTTTTGGAAGGTAATACTCGAGTGGTTACTCGAGTAATCTGTCCATTACTCGAGTAACCACTCGAGTAATCTGCATTTTTATTGTGCTTTGTTTTTGCATGAGAGGATAGAGGTTCAGTATTTTGGACATATCTCTCTAACTACACGTCGGATTGAGCTAAAAATGGTAGAATATGAAACTAGACTCCCAACACGAACTATGGACACCAAGATCACATTAAAAGGAGTTCATATGAGAGAGCTATGATCTGTTGAAGTTGACAGATGAATCACCGTCATATTCCAAGACAGCTTCGGTATTTGAACATAACTCCAAAACTACACATCAGATTGCGATGAGACTGGTTCCATATGAGAGTAAACTTAAAGAGATTTTCATTGATATATAATTTGTCACATTTCAAGGTATATACTAAGATTTATGCCCTCTGGAAGTTGCTGCTCGTGATTTCAGACATTGTCTAAGTAGAGTAGACATTGCTTGGATCATAACTTTCTGTACACAACAGGTTTGGAGCTGATTCTTGTTGCATTGGAATGTAGACGATGAGAGCTTTCCGATGATACATAATTTGGCATGTTTTGAATCAAAATGATGAGATCACTTGAAGGGCTTACTCGAGTAATATGCAAAGTTATATGAAACTTCACTCGAGGGACCACTCGAGTAATATGTGAGAAAATGTTCCAGAAAGCTCTCTATCAAGAATTGCGTGGGATTACTTGAAGGGATCACTGAAGTAATCTGTAGAGTTATTTGAGACATTACTAGAGGGGCCACTCGAGTAATCAGAGAAGAAATCATTCAATAGTTCTCGGCCAAGATTTTAGTGATATTACTCGAGGGAGCACTCGAGTAACATGAAAGGAAAACAAAGCATTACTCGAGGGATCACTCGAGTAATAAAGTTGGAAATGCTCTCGGTGAGATTTTGAACGTAATTACTCGAGGGATCACTCGAGTCAAGACCCAAGCTTACTCAAGTAACCACTTGAGTAATACTTCCCAGGAGAACAAAACAACGTACTGAAGCTTTTGAAAATCATGGGATTAATTATGAAACTCACTCTTCTTGCTTCCAATCATTCTTACACTACATTGTAATAGTGTTTAATGTATTTCTCTAGGAATACAATGAAGAGATGATGAGAAGAGATAAAATTTGACTTTACGGAAGTGGAGCGTTCACCAACCACAACGATTAGTTTTCAAAATCGAAGAATGGTCAAACAAAGCTACGCCACTCTAACGGACATGTTGAAATGCTTCCAACGGCTATCTCAACTCATCTATAAATATGGTAATATTCAACAAAGAGAAACAACGACATGAGAACACAATGACACAAACATGCTTATATCTTGAGTAATGCACTCTGACCCAACTACTCCTTGTTCTCATCTATTTTCTATATCATGTATATTTAAGGGAGAGAGATTATTTGTATTGTACTTCAGTGAGCATTATATCCACTCTGTAAGAGAGTTTGTAAACACCTTCAACTATATTTCTGAATTGATCTCAAGGTAGAGGGACCTTGAGTAGGCTGACTTCCTTATGGGGGAAGCGGTAGAGAGAATTGCCTGTAAGACTTTCTACTCGTAAGACTTACAAGTTACAAGCAGTAGAGAACGTTGCTCCTCATAAGACTTACAAAGGTGTAAGCAGGAGAGAACGTTGCTACTCTAAGACTTGTACAAGTAAGCAAGAGAGAAAGGTCTTCGGGATTGCTCTCCTCGTAAGACTTGTCGTAAGGGGGAGTATCTTGGTGTGAAATTTGTAAAAGGCTTTACAAGTTCTCGACTAAACTTGTGGGTTGTAAAGGCTTTTCTTATGCCTTGATTAAACAAGAAGATAGTGGATTTGAAAATCTCAGGAGGATCCTAGGGACTGGACGTAGGTCATCGCAAATTGGACCAAACGAGGATAAATCACAATTTGCATACTCTCTTCCTTAAACTCTTATATTTCTAGTATATATTAACTGTTGATTTATGATTCATTACTTCATATTTATTGCTTCCTCTAAGATGCAAAAAGATTTTCTAAGTTCTTAAGATTTTTATCTTACACCAAATTCACCACCCTTATGGGTGACAGCCGGTTCTAACATGATCCACCTATCAAATTAAAGCTCTACATCTCTACTTTAATTCTCTAAATTTTCATAATATTTTGACTAAGTTTGGCTAACAAAATTCATTTCACAATAACACTACCTCAAGGAATCAAATCAAACATCATTTCAAAAATACTTCTAAAAATTCTAGATTTTCATACAATTATCCAAAAATCATGAACACATGTATCACTAAAAAATTTTCCCTTCTAAATCTAGTGGAAACATCAAAATTACAAAATTCTAGCTCCTTCCTATGATTCTGCACTTGACCAAAAATCAGGACCCAGAGAGAGAAGTTAGGTTTTCTTGATTTCTCTTGATTAACCACCTCCTTTTCACTTATAATCACAAGAGTAACTACTTAAACACTTAATAAACATGTTTCATGGAAAATTGGGTAGCATGACATTCTAGGGTTTCATCATCCAACATTCCAAAACAAACCAAAATCAACCAACCAAATCACCAAACAACCAACACTATCAATAATCATCAAGATAAGCTAAGTTTCTAGGCTAACCTTGAATTTCCTTTCTTTCTCCCTCCAAAATTGTGCAGCTCTCTCTCTCTCTCTACTATTGATTGTGCTTGGTACAAGCCATGTTCATGAAGATATAAAGGTTAGAAAAGATCATGAACCAACTAGAAGGCTTAAACAAGATTTCAACCAACTTTCCTTGGATTTTCCTCTTGAGCTCTTCTCGCTTTTCTCTTCTTACTCTACTTTCATATGACTCTCCTTCTCTCTTTGATTTAGCTTCAACCAAAAATATGAGCTCAAAGGAAAGGGAAATCCTTATAAAAATATCACCTTTATCTTTCTGTTTTATTATATTTTATGGCTAATAAGCACATGCTCATTTAATTGATCATCATATTTTCTCTTTCCTCATTATCCTTGACCGAAATGCACTCTTCAAATGGTCAAAAATATGCTCTTCTATTAACACAATTAGCCTCTTCCACATAATTTTCAATTAAAGTTGCAATTGTTGACCTAGTGCATCATATATTTTTTTTCTCTTGACCATTGCTAAAAATTGCTCCAAATACTACTAAATCCCCAATCAATTATTTTTCCCTTCCATTATCTCTTTTTGGACGAAAATAAGTAAATAATCAGGGGAAAATAATTGCCTCTTGCTTAATAAGGTAAATTACCAATTTGCCCTTATATTTTGTGATTTTTGCAAAAGCTGATAGAATTTTCGTCAAACTTTGAAAATTAATATTTTTATGTATAGATGTCTAATTGATGTTGTTCTAAAGGCTATTTGACCCTTATTAAGTGTAGTTTTAATGAAAAATATGTTCCTTAGCCAACTAATTACACATCATTCCTTGAATTATCATTTATTGGACACTGTTACAAAATCTTGCTAGTTTCACTAGGCTAATTTCAAAAATACATAACTCTTAGTGTAATACCCCGAATTTTGGGACTCGAGGCTAGAGAATAAGCCTGAGATTGGTGAACTGCTAAGCCCTGGCTTAGCAAGATCCCAAATTGTGATTAAGGGTTAATGACTCCAAAAGTGGATGTGGTTAGTGATGAATAAACCCTTTTAGAGATTATGGTGTTATTTGGCACCCGACGTGATTCGTATGTATTGTGAGCAGCGCCGAAACCCTGTATTTAAGCTCAATTATGGATTAACATCTAAATTGACTTAAAATAGAGGGGAGGGCGCATTGTGGAAGAAAAGGAATGATATGGTGTGTTTGGTGGTGATTCAAGAGGAATTACCGTAATCAGGGGCAAAACGGTAAAGTTATCGAACAATTGGTCAGTTACCGAAGAGGAAAAATGTAACCCCCTTCCGTAATTATATCCGAAATACGCAATAAAAATGAAATAGAGACCAATAAGAATAAAACTACATTTTACAAACCCATCTACCAGACGGGGTTTTCATAAATACCTTTTAAAATCTAATTAACCTGGTCTCATATTCAATTTCAAATACAATTACATCACACGGAATATCACATTTATACAAATATCAGAGTGTACAACCATATCATCCCAGCAACTTCCAGGTTCATACCTTTACATAAAATTCATAGGGCACATTCGCCTTTTACAGTTCCTCAAACGGGGATTACACAAATTCTCATACCAAATACATACTCGAATATACATTCCAACCTATACAATTATATATCCATATATAATTAATCCCAAACATGCATTGATAACCAACTATCAGAATGACAACCCGAACAAGTCCCGTCGCCCTTGATTGCTTGCTCCATCCTCGATCCACCTACCCTGTCTAAAATGTTGGTAGGGGAGGGTGAGATTCGAGAGAATCTCAGTAGGAAACAGATACCTATATGCATGTATGATATGTGTTTAATGCATGACATGCTTGCAATACAAAACTCATATTCACACGATGACATATCTGCGTGTGCAATGTTTCAACAACATACTCATGGCCATAGCATAACTAGAAACAGAGCTACAATCATTCATATATGTTTCACATAATCCAGCAAAGCAATACATGCATCAATACACAAACACAAATATCAAAGCATACAAGAGAGGTAAGTTCCCTACACTTTTCTTTCCACGTAAGCTCCAGCTCCGTTTACTCGCGATCCAAACGAATATTGAACCGTATAAACCAAATCAAGGATATAGGGTCAATCTCAATTCCAAATCCTTACTTTTATATCACTTAAAGTTGGTTACCATTCACACCCTTTAGGTGGCTAAAATAAGCTCAACGAAAGCCTAAAGGATTGGGACGTACTAGGTTGGAAATAACCTTTCAAAATCACAAATTGCTGAAAATGGGGGTTTGCTGCAGCCGAGACCCTCTGGCTGCAGCCAGAACACACACAGAAGGTTTCTGGCTGCAGCCAAGAATTTCTGGCTGCGGCCAAAACACTCACAGAAACTTTTGCGCTGCAGCCAGGATTTTCTGCTGCAGCCAAGGCAACTTCAAACATTAATAACTAATTCCAAAAAAATCGAAATGAGGTGATCCCAAAGCCAAATGAAAGCTATTCAGGTCCTCTTCATAGGAAAAATATGGCTCATTACTGGAAATCACCACACAAATCCAGATTTATACAAAATCCAACATTGCTCCAAAACAGAATCCAGTTTCGTCCTCAAACTTTGGACAAACATAAATCCCAGTTCACAAAACGAAATGACACATATTATATGTCCATTTGAAGCTTAAGATGTGAAATTCAAGATTGGAAATTTTCAGAATTTGTAGAGACCATTTGCCCATTCAAAACGCTCGCACAAACTGACTGCCCAGAACAGAACTTCAAAAGACATAATTCCAGTTTTTTGCAATTTGGCTTCCAATGGTTCCATTTTCATATCAAACATCATTCTCACACAAAATTTTACAAGGAATCCATTGGAAACACCAAATCAACCAAATTCACATTATATTGACATGTTTTTCCAACAATCACAACATGTCATCACTCAACCATAACACAATTCACAACATTGTAACTCTTCATTCCAAGTTCTCAAACCAATTCCAATGACACCAAAACACACTATGGCATCAATTTAACCACAATTCACCATTCAAATCATCCAATTCAAAAATCACACAAAATCAGGGCAAAATTCAAAATTCATAAAACTCATCCACAAATCACAAAACTTAGATCAAAAGGCTTCAAATACTCACCTCTTTCTCTTTCCTAAACCAAATCCTTGATTCTTCATCTTTCCCCTTTTGCTCAAACAACAAAACACCTCCTCTCACAAATCTAAAGCCATAGAGATGAAGCTCTCATCACTATGAATAAGATTATAGAAGGATATTAGAGCATTAAAGGACAAGAAACAATCCAAATCTCACCTTATTCTTTTCTCTTTCTTCCTAGCTTTGGGACGCCATGGAGAAATAAGAGAGAGAGATGAGATGATGAAGAAGGGAGCAGATTTTTAGGGCCAAAAACCGTCTAAATAAGGGAGAGAAAATGAGTTGAATATTTGACCAAAATCTAAGGGTCCACAAAGTGCCACATGTCAACATCTCACCACATCTCCTATGAGCTCACATGCACACAAGCACATGGGATTCCACCATTTGATCTATCACACAAATCAATCCTAACCATTAATCTTGAAGTTACCAATGAGTTTTCTCTTCGGTAACTGACCAATTGTTCGGTAACTTTACCGTTTTGCCCCTGATTACGGTAATTCCTCTTGAATCACCACCAAACACACCATATCATTCCTTTTCTTCCATAATGTGCCCTCCCCTCTATTTTAAGTCAATTTAGATGTTAATCCATAATTGAGCTTAAATACAGGGTTTCGGCGCTGCTCACAACACATACGAATCACATCGGGTGCCAAATAACACCATAATCTCCAAAAGGGTTTATTCATCACTAACCACATCCACTTTTGGAGTCTTTAACCCTTAATCATAATTTGGGATCTTGCTAAACCAGGGCTTAGCAGTTCACCAATCTCAGGCTTATTCTCTAGCCTCGAGTCCCAAAATTCGGGGTATTACACTTAGTGTGCAAGTCCAAATAACTCATATAGCCTATCAAATAAAAGCTTGGAATGTCTACTTGCATTCTAAAAAATTTAACATTTATTGGACATCATTTGATCATTTAAACCACATGACAATCTCACTACCTCACAGTAAATTTCACTAGCAACATTTTCCAATTCACCAAAATTCACCATTTTTTTTATTTAGTGAAATAAATATACACTAGATCTTTGGTGTATGAATTTTGGGATATTACATGCAGGGTCCTAAGGATAGTAGAAAGCTGAAGAAGGGGGAAGTGGATCTATGAGTTGGAAACAGAGCAAGAGTTGCTGCTTTACCTATAACCACTTGTGAACTAGTTCTGCCCAGTGGGCTTTTGCTAGTTTTGAACAATTGCTATTATATTTTTGCTTTGAGTAGTAACATTGTTTCTCTTTTTTATTTGGATACGGAAGGTTATACTTCCATTAATGGGAATGATAAATATTTTATTTTTTGTAATGACATTTTCTATACTGATATTGATTTGCATGTTGGTCATTAGATATTAAATTTAGAACATCCTAATAGTGAAAATATCTATAACGTAACTGCCAAAAGGATCAAGTCAAACGATTTGAATTTGACCTACCTATGGCATTGTCGTGCATGCCATATAAATGAGAAATGCATTTCTCAACTACATCAAGATGGATTTCTTAACTCATTTGATTTTGAATCATATTATACATATGAATCCTACTTATTAGGAAAGATGACAAAGGCACCTTTTACTGGGCATAGTAAGAGAGCCACTAATTTATTGAGCCTCATACATACAGATGTATGTGGACTACTAAATACAACTGAGAGAGGAGGTTATATGTACTTCATAACATTTATAGATGACTTTAGTAGATATGGATATATCTATCTAATGAAACACAAATCTAAAACTTTTGAAATGTTTAAAATATTTCAAAATGAAGTACAAAACCAACTTGGCAAAAAAATTAAAGCACTTTGATCTGATCGAGGTGGTGAATGTCTATGCCAAAAGTTTGTTGACCATCTTAGGAGTTGTAGGATAATCCCACTATTAACTCCCCCAGGAATACCATAATGGAATGGCATTTCTAAGAGAAGGAATCGAACACTATTAGTTATGGTTTGTTCTATGATGAGTCAAACAGATCTTCCATAATCCTTTTGGGGCCACGCCCTAGAGACAGCTGCATTCATACTAAATCATGCTCCATCTAAGGCCGTTAAAAAGACATCATATGAGATATGAACTGGAAAGAAACCTACTTTATCTTTCCTCAAAATTTAGGGATGTGAGGTATATGTTAAGCAATAAGCCTCAACTAAATTAACTCCCAAATCCCCAAAGTGCATTTTGTAAGAGCTCGTCTTACATACCACTTATCATTGATATTAATCAGAGTCGCCATTGCGCAGTTCGGTGAGCAACACTGGAATAGCATAAATATGTTGATATATTGATAATTAGGCTTAATTATATTACAAGAATTCCCAACAAGGTCATGTACATACTATTATAGAACTTGAAATATTAAGAGGTCTTCAGATAACCAATGTCTTCACACGAGCTGGAGCAGAACCTTCAATTGTCGGTAAATACAATCATGCCCTTAAAGTTGATTTTTGCTGCTGCAAACTTTATACATTTATGGAAACGGTGAGATTCAAGAGAATCTCAGTAGTAACATACAATCGATCATATAAAATGCGAAAATTAAATATGTCATACTCTATGTTATGCAAAAAATTAATGACAATATCATGGCATGTATGCATGAGTTAAGGGCTCATTTCCCTACTATCCGTAAACCTTGATTGCGTTTTTACTCAAGAACCAGGTAAGTGTGCTTCTACACACAAACTGCCCTCCTCAGTAAAACCATGTTCATTAATTATATCACAAAAGATGGCATACACAAACATATAAATATTGCCATAGTTTATGAAAGATAGAGTTACTATCTTAAGCCCCTTTTTGCAACTCCCCCAAATTTGATTCGGCTCAAGCTCAACAGACTGGTCCTAAAATTCCAAGTTTATAAGAATAGGTTAATACCCATTCATGTATCATTCTTGACTCTTCCAAATTATTTTTATTGGTTATATTAGTCTGAAACTGTAAAATTACCAAAATGCCCTTAAGGACCCGGTTTAAGTCCCTTTTTACCCGATCCGATAGTACTTTTTCAGAAATTTTTGACCCCGACTATTCCTACACAGTTTTGGATGTAAAATCCATTTTTGACCTCGGTTTTCATAAAATCACTGCCAAATAACAGTTTTGCCCTTGACAGCCCCTATTAGGGTTTTAGGGGTATTTTTGTAATTTCACTTTCTAGGGCTTATCTCACAAAGTGATCAACATCAACCCTACACAATTTTTCCTCCTCAACACCATGGAATCGTCAAATTACTGAGATTCTAGCCCTAACCCTATTTCCAACTCTAGCCGAAACTTATGCTTAAAAGGGAAAAAAGTGATTTTTTATGATTCAACACCTAAAGCTTGCTCCTTGTCACTTCTAACCCCTTGTTAAACCATTTAAACACATACTAACCAAGATTTGAGGAAATTTGGGCAGCATAACCCCTTAGGGTTCCCACTTTCCAAATTTATAAATTCAACAAATGATCCACAAACCAAGCTAAGAAAAACAACCACAACAACATACCGAAAGATTTGATGTTCTTGAGGTTACCTAGGATTTCTTCACTTTCTCTCTCTAAAATCGTCCTCCTTCTCTCTCTCAACCTTAAGATTTTTCTTGCTACACAATGTTTTTCATGAAGATCAAGAGGTTAGAAGATGAACTACACAAATTAGAAGGCTTGAACTCTTGAAATTTCAAGCCCTTACCTTAGGTTTTTGCTTCTTAAGCTCCCTTTTCTCCAAGTTTCTCCAAAGCTCTTCTCTCTCGCTCCCTCTATATTTGATACTAAGTGTGAAATGAGAAAGAGGAAAGATGAACCAAGACTTAAAATATCTCCCTCATTTTCTTTTAATAGATATTAGTTTAAATAAATTATGACACAAGCTTGTACTTTAAGCTTATCTCTATATCAACATGTCATAAGCTTCCCATTCAAATTGAACTAATTTCCTTCCCTTTAGTTGGCCCAATAAACACACCTACAGGTCCTCCATAAAACAAGTTTGGGCCTCATCCCATTAATCCAACCTTATGTACAAGTTTATGGTATTTTAATCTAATTACACATGTGCTCATACTTTAACAATTATAATTTAATCTCTTGCCTCTAGATTGATGACACTTGGCATATCATAATCCACAAAAAAAGGGAAAATATGGGTTTTACTTAATCCCACAATTTATATAATTGCCATTACATTCTTTCGCCAAATTTGCAATAGTTGGCAATTCTGGCAGATTTTTTGATCAAACTTTGAAGAATCATAACTTTATTTGTAGACATCGAATTGGGGTGATTCCAAAGGCTATGAAACTCTTATTAAGTCTAGTTTCTGGAAAAAATATAGTCTTTAGCCAACTAGAAGTTCATAATTCCCATAAATTCGTTAAACCTTACCTGTTCTAGATTGATTCCAGAAACAGGGTCTAACTTTAAAAAATCATGTATCTTAGTATATAAGTCCAAAAATTACCTATTACTTGTCAAATTAAAGCCTAGGGTGTCTACTTTCATCTTGTAAAAGTTCACAATTTGCGAACATCATTTGCCTATGTAAAAATATGCTACAAGAATACTGCACATGCTAGAAAAATACCCTTATAGCAATTCCTTATTCCTGAGCCTCTTGCTAAACTGGGGCTTAGCAGTCCACTTAATTTAGGCTTATTCTCAAGCCTCTAATGCCAAAATTCAGGATATTACACCTTTTTAATGGGGTATCCTAAGGAAATGAAGGGATATTATGCTTATAATCCCACCGATAACAAAGTGTTTATTATTCGAAATGATAAGTTTTTAGAAAGAGAGTTTATCTCAAAAACAACAAGTGGGACATAGGTACATCTCGAAGAAGTTTGAGAGTCACAAGGTAGCACAGAAGCACAGATGGAAAATAGAGAAAACTCACAACAAGTTGCTGAGCCTCTTCAAGTAACACAAGGTCATTACAGATCTGATAGGACACGACATCAGCCTTAGAGGTATGTGTTTTTTATTATTGAAAGTCTTGATGTGTTACTCATTGAGCAAAATGAGCTGACCACCTATCGAGATGCCATAGTGGGATTAAACTTCAGGAAATTACTAAATGCAATGAAGTCTGAAATGCAATCCACATACGACAATCAGGTTTTGACCTTAGTCGATCTACCTGAAGGTGTAAGAACTATCGGTTGTAAATGGATTTCAAGGAGAAAATTGTCATGGATGGCAATGTAAATGTTTTTAAGGCACAACTAATTGTAAAAGGATTCACTCAAACGCATGGTGTAGACTATGATGAAACCTTTTCCCCAGTTGTAATAGCCAAATCAATCAGAATCTTTCTTGCCATGTAGCATATTATGACTATAAAATATGGCAGATGGATGTCAAAATAGCCTTCCTTAATTGAAAGCTACTTGAGGATGTGTACATGACACAACCTGAAGGCTTTGAGCTTTCAGAGGACTCTAGTAAATTGTGCAAGCTTTGGAGACCCATTTATAGATTGAAGCAAGTATCCTAAAGCTAGAATCATCATTTTGATGAAATAGTCAAATAATTTGGATTGATTCAAATCATCGATAAACCGTGTGTTTACAAGAAGGTTAGTAGGAGCACAATTGTATTTCTAGTATTTTATGTAGATGACATCCTACCCATTGGGAATGACATCCTACCTTACAGAGTGTCAAGTCTAAGTTAGGAAAGTATTTATCAATAAAAGATTTAGGTGAAGCTACCTACATCCTAAGGATTAGGATCTATAGAGATAGATCTAAGAGACTAATAGGCCTAAGTCAGAGCATATACGTAGACAAGATACTGCATAGGTTCAATATACAAGATTCAAAAAGGGGTTACATGCCTATGTCTTATGGCATCCACTTAGCAAGGATTTATGTCTTAGTACACCTAATCAACGAGATTGCGTGAGCAAGGTTCCATATGCCTCGGCCAATGGATCAATCATGTATGCCATGTTATGTACTCAACCAGATATCTCATTTGCCTTAAGTATGACCGACAAATATCAACAAGATCTTAGTGAGGGTCATTGGACTACTATCAAGAATATCCTAAAGTACTTAAGAAAGCTAAGGGCTTATTCTTGATATATGGTGGATTAAATGATGAGCTCTATGTAACTAGTCACACTGAAGCAAGTTTTCAAACTGACCAAGATGAACTTAAATTACAATCCAGATACATATTCCTCTTAATGGTGGAGCAATAAGCTAGAAGAGCTCCAAACAGTGCACTATAGTAGATTCTGTAACAGAAGCTGAGTATATAGCAACATCGAATACATCTAAAGAAGCTGTTTGGATAAAAAAGTTTGTTAGTGAACTAGGGGTGGTGCCTACCATCTTCAATCCAATAGATTTGTTCTGTGACAACAGTGGTGCTATTATACAGGCCAAGAAGCTTAGGTCACATCAAAGGACCAAGTATACACTCAGGCGATTTCATCTTATTAAAAGAATCAATAATGGAGGTGATGTAAAAATATGCAAAGTAGCAGGAGAAGACAATGTTGTTGATTCTCTTACCAAGCTGATTGCACAGGTAAAGCATGAATGTCATGTTAGGACATTGGGAATTAGGCAAATTAATGATTGTACCTAGTGCAAATGGGAGGATGTTGGAAATTATGCCCTAGGGGCCAATTATTATACTTTAAACATTATTATTTAATGAATTTCTCTATTTTATTATCATATTATTCACATATTCACTATGATAACTTTATCCATGGATAAATCATAAATATTATCCTAAATGTCTCTGGTCATTCATCTATGTGGGAGTAAAGATGAAGAGAAAGCAGTATGACTTTGATAAGGTATGGAGATACAAATCAAAGTCTTAGACACTTATAGGAGTATAAGGTGCTGGACTGACCCGCTATGAGAAATCTGTTTGGATCAAGTCATAACCTTATCTCATGTATAACCACGTCACTATTCCCTTTTGACCTGAGATTATCATAGATTCCTACATAAGAGTTGCTCAGCTTTGACCTAGTCAAAAGTCACCTTTAACCAGGTGATGATAAAGGCTACAATCAAGCTTGGTGGTTTTCATTTAGAGGAATCTGAATGGTCAAGATGGAATTTATCCCTCACATTATTAGAGAGGTATTACTGGGCCTTCGATGAGTTAGTCTAATAAATGTATGGCCAGACTAAAATAGAAAGAAGTTTCCATTTCTATTGTCAGACTACTCAAGAATCAGGAAAGTAATGGTCAGGAATAGGAGTATGACATTATCTGTGCCTCATTCTTGGCTGAAATATTGTGTGACAAATAGGATGTGACATGGTTGTATGACAGGTTGTATCATGTTAATGATCCTTATATGAATTGGGTAATTGTAATGTCTTTCTAGAGGCCGCTTGGGACTTGTAAAGGCTACAATCAAGCTTGGTGGTTTTCATTTAGAGGAATCTGAATGGTCAAGATGGAATTTATCCCTCACATTAGTAGAGAGGTATTACTGGGCTTTCGATGAGTTAGTCTGATAAATGTATGGCCAGACTAAAATAGAAAGAAGTTTCCATTTCTATTGTCAGACTACTCAAGAATCAGGAAAGTAATGGTCAGGAATAGGAGTATGACATTATCTGTGCCTCATTCTTGGCTGAAATATTGTGTGACAAATAGGATGTGACATGGTTGTATGACAGGTTGTATCATGTTAACGATCCTTATATGAATTGGGTAATTGTAATGTCTTTCTAGAGGCCGCTTGTGACTTGTAGGTTAGTACAGTTATTGGCCTACTACCAACATCATATGGGCCTATAGGATTGCACACAAGAATAGCCCAACCCGAGCTATAATGTCCAGGTTCATTGAATTTAAGATGTGTTTAAGATTCAATGAATACAATGTTTAATCTATGGTGGACAAATTTTATTCATATATATATGATATGAAATTTGTGAAAAGAGTAATAATAATATTATTATGCAGTGTTAGTTTCAAATTTAATTTTATTTGATAAATTAAAAGACCAACTTTGATAGAGATATAATATCTCTGATTTAATTTATAAAAGATAAATTACATCTAATTCCATGGGCTCTTTATTTGGATTAAATAAATAGGTTAAATTAAAACTGTTGGACAGATTTAATTATCTCATCAAAAAAATTAAGTGTTAATTGATTTCAAAATTAATTAAGATTAATTTTGAAAGATTCAATATTGCCCTTATTAGTTCTAAAATGAAGGGGCAACACGATATGAGGATGGATGAGAAATAAAGAGTCGTAAGAAAAACCCTAGGGTGACATTGGAGTGCTATCATGCAGTCCATGTTGGAGTCGTATTCATGTGGATATCGATAGATGGAGCTGATATGAGGTGTTGGTTCCTAGAGATCGAAAAAAACCTAAAACACATAAAAAGGTAAGATTCTTTCTAACTCGACTTAAATGCCGATGATAGATCCGCAATTGGGATTGGTGAACTTTTGCAAATTTAAATTTATGTTGTGCCTGCCAATCCTAATAGTCCAAGTAGCTCAAAACTTTCATATTGAAGAGTCTAAGAATGATCTCACATTGTCAAATTTCACAGCTTTAACTTGGTGCTACCTGATCAATAGAAATAAAAAGGAGAGAAACCTTTGATCAGAGCAATAATTGGTTTTCCAAAAAAAAATATAACTTGACAAAAGTAATTTAAGGTAACCTTGAATGCTTTATTGTGTCAGTACATTACAAAAGCTAGTATTTGCTTCTTCATGCATAACTCTCGGTACAACTAAACTAGCTGAATAATCATATCCCTACTAAACTTTTTGGAAGTAACTTTTGGAGATATAGATACTTTCAATCAGAACAACGGGTTGACAACTTTCTGTAATAGGGAATGAACCTTTTATTAGAGCAATGGACTTTTAAAAAAAGCATAACTTCACAAAGGAAATTTAATATCACTTTGAATGCTTTATTGAATCATGACTTCATAAAGGTATCCTAATCAACTGGGATGAACGCTACAAGTCACATGAGAGGAACCTTCAATTAAAGCAATTCGTTATCCAAAAAAAACAAAGCTATTGTCAAAACCTAGCTAGGCAACATGAAGTGAATGCCAAATAGAGGAGGGAAATCATACCTTCAAATAAGGAGAATAAAGCACCAAATGAATGCGACCTAGCTAGGACTCAAGAGCAAAAATGTGACTCAGGGAAAGCGAAAGCAACTCGTGCGGCCGTTGTTGAGACAAGTGTTAAGTGCATTTTCTAGTGTGACTATTACTGAGAAGTTGGATGAAGGCTTTTAATAGTGTGGTTTAACTAAAAATGACTCTTAATGATTGGAAAAGACAAAATGAGTAGTAGGGTTTGTGATATTGGTGGTTTTGTTCGATCAAATTAAGTGTCAAGTGTATTCTGTTTTAGATATTAAATAGAAGAGGAATGATAGCGTTTTTGGGTTATTGTGCCCAAGACATTACATCACGGTTCATTCATAATAACTATAAGCTATGTCATTTGTTGAAAAGACTATATTTAATGATTTTATCATAAGAATTGTTATTTATTTGATTACATTAATCATAGTTATTTGTTAATAATCATATGTTATATTTTTTAAACGTTTTTAGGCTACTAATGCTTAGATGATTACATGTTTATATTTTATAAAAACCAAAAAAAAATATCATCCTTTAGTTACTAGTTTCCTGATAAATGATCTAAGGTCTGCTGTTAATTTTGGAACTTATATTTCCTTCAATTTGCATGAATTAAAAGTTCTAAGAATTGCAGCATACCCTAGATCATCATACTACTCATCATTAGAGGAGTGGTCTGAATCATCTGAGAGTATGTTAGGATCATGTTGTTACATATGCTTAGTTTTGATGATGTCAAATATAGATGCCAAATATTAAGAGAAAAATGTTTGCATCATGTATATATCTTATACTCTAACTAACTACTATATTTAATGTAAAATATCTTGCAGATTAGTTAAGCAAAGGAAGAGGATATCAAATTGGGTTATGGAGAATGATCAAAAGCAAGAATAAGATGGTATTGAAGAAAGAAGTTATCAAATAAAGGGAAAGGAAGTCAAGAAAAGAAAGAAGTTATTGAATTGGATTATTAAATATGATCAAGAGAAGGAAGAAGGAGAAAGATTGAAGAAAGAAGAACTTTTATCATGTCATACAAGAAAGAAGCAATCTAATGAAGAAAAATGATATCATGGAAAGTGAAGAAAGAAAGAAGAGAGAATGAAAAAATGATATTAGTTAAAGAAAGGAAGAAGTTATGAAATTGGAATGATAAAAAAGACAGAGAGAGATTGAAGAAAGAAGAACTTGCAAGATCTAATAGGAATATCAAGATTCAAGTTCTTAGATGTGATGTTAGAACGAGACTTTCACCAATGAGGTTCATTAAAACTTCTGAGATTTCCAATATTTAAAAACTCAAAATTTAATGCAAACTTTAGAGAATAAAATAGAGTTGAAGAGATGTCACTAAAGATAGACACAATCAATCCCCCTTACACTTTGTAATTTAATTCCCACTCAAGAATCCACAATTTGGAGTCTCTCAGATAATAAATGAATTAATCAATGTCTCTCACAATAGTAAATATTTTATTATTGAAGTATAGACTGGAATTTAAGAGTAATACTTTATAATGAATGTAACAGTAAGTTTTTCAAGAAAGTTCATTACTTCATATTCAATGCTCTAGGAATTTATAGGTAAAGTGAATTAATGACCCTTGCCTTATTAAATGTATCCATTAGAGTGTCCTTTGTCATTGTTATAGCTTATGGAGTCTCTGAATGTCATACCCTTATCTTATTTTCACCTTTTTCAGAGGGCTTGCACACAGTTCGGTAAGAAACACAGGAATAGCATAATATACTGATATTATTGAAATAATAGGCTTGATTATATTACCGGTTTTCCCCTCAGGGTTTCATAATATACACACATTTTGTCTACAATATTCAAAATATTAAACCACATATAACTACGAGCTACCATCTCAGGATCTGCACCCATCGATTTACTGTATCTAACACCTTGTCTTTGGATCTGCTTGTTCCTGCTGGCACATTTGTCATTTTTGAAAAAGAATGAGTTTGTAAGGAATCCCAGTAGTAATATATAACCAAACATATAAAATACGAGAGTTAAATATGCAACGCACCACATAATGTAAAATGAAAATTCATAACAATATGTGTGTGTGCACAAAGGTCAAGGCCAAACCACGGTTTGGATCCCCTACGTGTACCTCATCTGGGCCCCTAACCACAACTAGGTAATGTACCCTAGGCGTACTTCAGCTGGATACATAACCATAGCTAGGTAACATATCTTAGGCACCGTGTTCATATCACATAATACAGTAATATAGAACATATCAACAATCACATAGTGTATGAGAGATTATAGTTACTATCTTAATACTTTCTTGCTTTGAAACGTATGCCTCGTAAAGCGTGCCAATGTCTGGGCTATCAATTTGGTCCTAAAATATCAAATGTACAAGAATTAGGTTAAAACACATTCAAGCACCATTTTAGGCTCTTCCATAGTGTTTAAAGTGGTTATATAAGCCTATTGTGAGAATTTTCCAAAATGCCCTTAGGGACCCGGCCCATCCCCGCCAGATAGGCAAAATGCCATGCCCTTAGGGACCCGGCCCTTCGAAATTTTGATGTGGCCTATTTTGACATATTTCTACCCAACAAATTAATTTTCAGACTCAGAATTACCAAATTCACTACCAATAAACCAGAATGCCCTTAGCAGCCCCTATTCAGGGTTTTAGGGGTGTTTTGGAAAATATGCTTTTTAAGGCTTTTTCTGGAAAAGTGATCAACTGTAACCACCTAATTTTCCCTCCTGAACTCAATCGAATAATTAGAACATAAAAACTCCAGCTCTAACCCCCTAAATTGGACCTAGCCAAAACCCAGGATACCCTGGGGAAATTTAGGGTTTTCCAATTTTGACTCCGCAACTTGCTCTTTTCTACTCCTAACCACTTTATCAACTATTTACTTACTTTAAAACTACCATTTAGACTCAATTTTGGCAACATAATGTTTAGGACACAACTTTTCCCAAATTTATAATCAGAGCAAATCCAGCAGAAATCCCTCGATTAAATTACTCACAGAGCCAAAACAACCAATATTTGAAGTTTAGGAAGATACCTCTTCATCCTTCTGGCTTTTCCTCTTGTGGTGAAACCCTAACTCCTATTAATACGAAATGTTTGCTACAAACACGTTAAATAACATAGAAGAGAAGCTTGTAAGAAGGATTATACACGTAGGAACCAATTCACTGAAAAAAACACTTACCTTTGTAAGCTTTTTTTCCTCCTACTCTCTCTAAAATTCTGCAATCTCTCTCTCTTTCTTATTCAGCCTTGCATGACAGAAATGAGAAAGATGAAGGCAAGGAAATGGCTTTTATAATATCTTCTAATTATCCCATAATTATTTAATTTCCAATCTTCAAAATTTAAGTAAATTCTGTTAGATTTTCTATCCAAATTTTGAAAAATCATAACTACATGTGTAGATATCATATTGGAGTGATTCTAAAGGCTATAGAATCCTTATTGAGTCTAGTTTTAAGTAAAAATATAGCTTTTTGCCAATTGGAAGCATACAATTCCCATACATTCCATCTTTGGATGCTACTCCAGAAACTTTCCAATTTCACTAGGCAAATTTAAAAAATCCATAAACTTTCCATATATCCACATCTTTGTATTAATTACATGTTCCTGATAGATTGTGCTCTTCTATCCTTGATCTAAGATTTTTCAATTATTGTGCTCAGATCCTTAATTATTACCACTAATTAAAATCTACTTAGATAAACTAAGATTCTCCAAAATCCTCAATCAATTTCTGCTCACCAATCATCATGGCTGCCACCTGCATTGTTTTATGGCTTAATGTGTTAGCAATGACATTAGCCTTTCCTAGATTATACTTTATCTCCAGGTTAAAATCTTTAAGTAGCTCCATCCATATGTGATTTCTCACATTCATTTCTTTTTTATCATATAAATATCTCAAACCTTAGTTGTTGCAGTATGACTATATGATTTTTCCATAAAGGCAACATTTCAAGATTCAGTACAAACACTATTACCATCAACTCAAGATTATGGGTGGAATAGTTCAAATCCTTAAGCTTCAACTGACAAGATGCATATGCCCCTCTCGACTCGTATTAAAACACATCTCCACTTCAGTTCACATGTGTCATCACAAACCTTAGGGTTGTGAGACTATCAACCATACAGGTCATTGCACTGTACACCATGCAGGGTGTAAGACTGTACATCACACATACTGTAGTACTGTTGACCATCAAGGCTATATTATGTTCTGGGATGTTCAACATTGGTGCTATAATACATTGGTATCTCAGCTCTATGAAGGTCCTCTCACAATCATCATGCCACGTATAATATTGAGTTTCTGGGGAAAGTTACATACCCCTCATAATGATCAACAAAACTTAGAACACTGCATATCACAACTACAGTCTCTATCCTTTTCAGTTTAGTACTGCTTCCACCTATCAAAGATCTACTGTGACTCCTTGCTGTGTGATTATATGGTCCAAAAGTCTAATTTATGAAAGCCAAAACTCACATTTGCTCATCTTGGTATGGAGTTCTTAGATTTTAGTACGTTCAATATGTCTTTCAAATGTTGCTCGTGTTCTACTCTACTTTTAGAGTATACCAATATATCATCAATGAAGACTACCATGAATTGGTCTGAATACGAATGAGAAATTTGATTCCTGTAGTCCATGAATAAGGAAGGTGTATTGGCTAGTCCAAATGGCATTACAAGATACTTGTAATGGCCACATCTCGTTCTAAAAGCAGTTGAGTTAATGGTATCTCGATCGCAAATCAATCTTCAAATGCTTGTGGAACCAAAGCTTAACAATTGATTCTTAGGTTTCAGTTTACTTGGTAACCCTTCTACTCATACCTTTTATCACCTTAATTGCCATCCACTGATTGACTCCTAGTATAGCCTCAAGTTAGTGGAATAGCAGGAGAATTAATATCTTCTCTCATTTATCAGAGAGCTAATACCTCAATCAATTGTCTAAGGGAATATTTCATTCTCATAATCTTTCCTTATGCTAGACTAAACAACTAACAATTTTTTAAAATTCCTTTTTGCAATGATTCTTGTCTGTAAGAATCTTGTTCCTCAATTCCACAGATCATCACTAGCCCAACACAATTTTGAATACCTCTACCAGCCTAAGGACATACTAGTCCCCTAGGTCTTAGGGCCTCTGGACACACAGGTCTACTACAACATATCTGACGTGTAATATCATACAGCCTAGGGTTTCTAACCTAACTTTTTGGTTCCTCATGAAATCTAGAATCTTAACATTACATAGATTAGAAATCATTTTTCTCAATGACACCCAATAGATTCACTAAGAATTAGAATCAATAGCACATATTCTAACCTTCATGGTATTTGGGTATTATCCTCAAAACATTACTGAAGGTTCAACATTATCCACGAGGTTCACAAGGTTCAAACTATGTATTAGAACCATAAAGCAATCAATTCACATTTCAACCTAAGCACTATTTCAGCTTAGATCTGATTCAGGCCTATTACCAACCTTTAGTATCATCAGATCTGATCCTCTAAGATTAATATACAGTATAATCGCCACTCATTATATAGCACTGTATATCATACCTACATACTTTTGATACCATAGTGTTACTAAGGATCATCACTTAGTATAGAGAAACCTTAAAACATTTTCTATACTTCAAATTTCCTATCATTGTATCAAATAAACTTTTTTGTGCAGTACTTATTGCTATAGAAATGGTTTAGATTTAAAAATCAATACTTATATCGTCATCATATCCATGCTTCTAAGCATTCTTTAAATCATCTAACTCAAATGATCATTAGTCATAGAGAAACCTCAAGACAATCACTATTCCTCAAGTCTCTATGATCGTGCCAACTTAACTTCCCAAGGGATTACTCATCCTAAGATTTCTATGCTTAACTTTTGTATGCTTGTGCCAAAACGTAGGTATCAGCTCTATCTGCTCCTGACCACCGGTGTTTTGAGACTACTCTTGTCTCAAACATCGTGCTAGTTACCCTGGCTAACTAAATACTGTGTGTGATATGCATACTGGCTTGGCCATACTCACTGCCTCAGGTTTCACAATGTTCTTAGACCATTCTCTATCCGGTATTGCACCACTTACTGCCCTTCGGATATTTGCTGATCCTCAAAGGCTAGTTCACTGACTAGGGTGTTTCACTCTTTTAATACCCCGTCCACGTATGTGTCTAATCATTATATAATGAAGACTATATCAGTATACCATCTTATTGCTAGAACTGCCACCTTGCCAAAACTTCTTGGGCTCTTCCAGAACCGTTTGAAGCTCTAATACCCAAATGTCATGCCCTTATCTTATTTTCACCTTTTTTAGAGTGCTTGAACACAGTTCGGTGAGCAACACATGAATAGCGTAAATATACCGGTATTATTGAAATAACAGGCTTGATTAGATTACCGGTTTTACCCTCAGGCTTTCATAATATACATAATTTTGTCTACAATAATCAAAATATTAAACTACATATAACTACTAGCTTCCATCTTGGGATCCGCACCCATTGATTTACCATATCTAACACCTTGCCTTTAGATCTACTAGTTTCTATTGGCACATTTACCATTTTTGAAAAAGAATGAGATTTAGAGGAATCCCAGTAGTAATATATAACCAAGCATATAAAATACAAGAGTTAAATATCCATGCCCCATATACTGTAAAATAAAAATTCATAACAATACATGTGTGTACACAAAGCTCAGGGCCAAATCGCTGTTTAGATCCTATACATGCACCTCAGCTGGGTCCCTAACCACAGCTAGGTAATGTACCCCAAGCGTACCTCAGCGAGGTACGTAACCACAACTAGGTAACATACCTCAGACACCATGTTCATATCACATAATACAGTAACATACAACATATCAATAATCACATAGTATATGAGAGATTATAGTTACTACCTTAATCCTTTCTTGTTTTAAAACATGTACCTCGTATAGTTGCAACCGTCTGGACTCTCAATTTGGTCCTAAAATATCAAATGTACAAGAATTAGGTTAAAACTCATTCATATACCATTTTAGGAACTTCCATAGTGTTTATAGTTGTTATATAAGCGTATTGTGAAAATTTATCAAAATGCCCTATAGACCCGGCCTGGCCTGACCCCACTGTACATGGTCCGACCGTACTTTTCACAAAAGTTTAACCTGGCCTCGTCTGATATATTTTTGCCTAAGGAATTCATTTCCTGGCTCAAAATTAACAAATTCACTACCAATAGATCAGAATGCCCTTGGCAGCCCCTATTCAGGGCTGCAGGGGCGTTTTGGTAATTATGCTTTTTAAGGATTTTCTGGAAAAGTGATCAACTGTAACCCTACCTAATTTTTCCTCCTGAACACAATGGAATCATCAAAACATAAAAAATCCAGCCCTAACCCCCTAAATTAGACCTAGCCGAAACCCAGGATTCTCCAAAAAAATTTGGGGTTTTCTAATTTTGACTCCGCAAACTTCCTCCTTTCTACTCCTAACCACTTTATTAACTATTTACTTATGTTAAAACCACTATTTAGACTCAGTGTTTGCAGCATAACATTTAGAACACAACTTTTCCCAAATTTATAATCAAAGCACATCCAGCAGAAATTCACCGATTAAATTACTCAAAGCAGCTAGAACAACCAATATTTGAAGTTTAAGAAGGTACCTTTTCTTCCTTCTAGCTTTTCTCTTGTAGCTGAAAACCTAACTCCCTTTAACACTGAGTTTTTGTTTCAAACACCTTAAATAACATAGAAATGAAGCTTAGGAGAATGATTATACACATTAGGAACCAAGTCACTGAAGAAAATCACTTACCTTTGTAAGCTTTTCTTTATCATTCTCTCTCTAAAATTCTACACTCTCTCTCTCTTGTTCATCCTTGCATAACAGAAATGAAAAAGATAAAGGGAAGGAAATGGTTTTTATAATATTTTCTAATTATCCCATAATTATTTAATTACCATTTTTCGGATTTAAGCAAATTCTGGCAGATTTTCTTCCCAAACTTTGAAATATTATAACTAAATTTGTAGACATCGCACTGGAGTGATTCTAAAGGCTATTATACCCTTATTTGGTCTAGTTTCAAGGAAAAATATAGATTTTTACCAATTAGAACCACACAATTCTCAAAAATCCATCTTTGGATGCTACTCCAGAAACTTTCCAATTTCACTGGGTAAAGTTCAAAAATCCACAACGTTTTACATACAACTCCATAATTACCCATTATATATCAAATTAAAGCATAGGATGTCCACTTTCTTCTTGTAAAATTTCATAATTTGTGCTCATCATTTGGTCATCCAAAACCACATTACAAACTCACAACCTCATAGGCGATTTCACTAGAAGCATGATGTACCTTTCAATTTCAAATATTTAATTCCTATGGACATGAATATTTACCATTTTATTGAATATAATAAATAATTAGAATACATTCTTGGTGAATAAAATTTGGGGTGTTACACTGAACATTCTTTGTGTTTAAGGGATTAGACATTGGAGCAAAGAGAATGTCTATCATTTGAATGTCCTTTTGCATTTAATGCTTCTAAAACAAAAGTGCTTTTTCCAATATGTGTGTTAATCCTTATTTAATCATCTAGAAAACACGTAAGCACTAATCTAATGAAGAGCTAGAGTGATTAGAAGCAAGAAGAACAAGTTACACAATCATTCCAATGATTTTAAGAAGTTTAGAAGTGATGCTCTATTTTCTAGGAAAGTGTCACTCGAGCGATCTTATCTTAGTAATTTGAAAACCTTATAGAGCATTGGATGGATCAATGGAGTGATGTGCTAGTGATGCATAAAATGGGATTACTTAAGTGGTTACTGTAAACCCCTTGCCTTATAAACAGTAATTATGATTCAAAAATACATAATTAAGATGAATTAGAGACCAACGAATGATAAAATTTCATCTTTATTCCTATCCTTGAGGTAGGGTTTTTACAAATTTCTTTCAAAATTGGTTTAACCGGGTCTCTTATTCACATTTTGAATATAACTACCAAGTGCAGTTAAATAACATTTATACATATCAGAGTGTACAACAAAAATCTCGGCAACCCTCAGGTTTCATACATATCAACTAAGGGTTTATAAATTCCCATTTAGGGGATTACACAAAATCATGTCAAAATTTACATCCCAAAATATATATACAGTAACACCAACCAAAATGGATAACCAACAACCAAAAGTTAAACCTCCCTAAGGAGTCCTATCTACCCTTGGTCGTCTCCTTCCCCTTGGAGCCACTTGCCCAGTTTGAAGGTTAATCAATGGAAAGAATGAGATTCAAAAGAATCCCAGTAGTAACAAATCTCTCATACCACACATAATCACATAGTATGCAGGTAAATCATCAAATAGAACAACTCGAATACAACATTTACAAGCTGTCACATATACATATTGCCTTTATGGCATTCACATTTACAATGGCATATCAATGGCCGAAGCAGAGATGACCCATGTCATTCCCTAGACAGCTCACGCTGACATGAGCACGCTATAATCCACATAGCCTTGCAGCTCACAAATAGTTAATCCCCTATAAACTATCACCCCAGTGGAACGGTTCTCCGCCATGGGAATCCCCCATGTGGCCGTAGGTGAAAGACACACAAATACATAGGCTTCACAGCATCCACAAAATCACAAACAATGATAACATATACATACACTGCATTTACACATAGTATAAGGGAAGAGTTACTACCTTGTTCTTTATAGGAGTGCTCTGGCATTGGCTGCTCATGAACAGGGCAAATATCAAACCCTATGCACCAAAATCAAGGACAAAGGATTAATCTTTATCCTAATTTCTCACTTTCTTAACACTTAAAGTTGGTTATCATTTGAACTCTTTAGGTGGCTACTAGAAGCCTAGACACATGCCTAAAGGGTTGGGAAAACTTGACAAAAACCCCCTCTTAGAAGTGAAAACACTACTTTTAACTCATGTTGTAACACCCTGCTTTTAAACACGTGATTATAACTCGATATTAGGTAATTAAATTAGATTAGAGACCGTCGTATGGTTTAAAACTCATTTAAACTTCCCTCTAGTAGTAGGGACTGTACAAAATTTTCAAAACTTCATTCCTCTTCCAGTCTCAAGTTCAATTTATCGAATATAATCACCTGCGCAGTTTATATACATTTACGAATAACAGAGTGTATAACCAAACTCCCGGCAACCCCCGGGTTCACTACATACCTAGAATTCCAAATCCTGTTTAGGGATTACAACCAAGTATTTCAAACTATATACATCTCCAAAACATAATACAGTAATCCCTATCCAAAACGAATAAACCAACAAAACTATACTAATGTCCCTAAGAAACTCTAACCACTTCGGGTCACGCGCTTCTCCTTGGAGCCAGTCGCCCTGTCTGAAAGGTTAGTTTAAAGGAAAGAATGAGATTCTAAAGAATCCCAGTAGTAACTAAGCATTTATACCACACATAAGTACATAGCATGTAAGTAAATCATCATACAGCAGCAACACATATCACACTCCAGCCTCCTCCCCTTTCTCCGCCGGGAAGGCACACTGCCTAACCCGAACCGTTGTTAGCTACTCAGGGACTATTGGCGTGGCAGTGCATACATATAGCCTTATAGCACATAGCTATCCGGCTTCACAAACGGCTCGTCAGCCTCACAAATAGCCTTTCGGCACATAACCGACCTTTCGGCCCACAATCAGCCTCTCGGCTTTCATGTCACATAATCACACCTCATCCTCATCCCCTTTCTCCGCCGGAAAGACACACAGTCTTTATCCGAACCGTTGTTAGCTACTCAGGGACTATTGGACTGACGGTGCTCACATATATCCACATAAGTCGCAGCATACGAACTTATCGCAAATTAATGATAATACACACATACAATGCATCACATATGGTACGAAAGAAAAATCACTACCTGATCCTTTCCTGATGTCTCTGGGCACAGTAGGCTCACGAGGGTAGCAGATGTCAAATCCTATAATCAAAATAGGGACATTTGGTTAATTTCCTTTTCCAAGTTCTTACTTCAATAACACTCTAAGTTGGTATTCATTTGGACTCTTTAGATAGCCATAATATGCCTAAACATATGCCTAAAGGGTTGGGATAACTATCCCCAAAGATCCCTCTTTAGAAAGCTAAGATCTGATTTTTGGACCCCTCACTCGCACCCCTCACTCGAGCACAGAAGGCCGTGCTCGAGCACAACTCCCCCTCACTCGCGAGTGAGACGCAGGAAGTGCTTGCCCGAGAGCAACTCCCGCGACCAACCTACACTCTCACTCGAGCATAAAAGGCTGTGCTCGAGCAGAGACCCCGAGCACACTCGAGCATCACAAGAGTGAGGCCTGCGAGTGACAACCCGAGAGCACCTCTCAACCTCTTCTTTCACCTTCACTCGAGCACAAACACCTGTGCTCGAGCACTGACCCTTAGTGCTCGCGAGCACAAGGCAGCGAGTGTCTACCCGAGAGCACCCCAACTCCCAGGCAACAGCCTCACTCGAGCACAACTCCAGTGCTCGCGAGTGATCCCTCAATGCTCGCGAGTGCCAGGCGCACTCTTGGCAATCTTCCCGCGAGTATCTCCTGAGACACTCACCCGCGGTACCAAAAAGCACCCTCACTCGAGCACAAACATGCTCACTCGAGCACGTTCATCCTGTGCTCGAGTGAGTTCTTCTCTCACTCGAGAATTCACACCAGATACCCAAAACGCAGCAGCTGATAGGATTTACCAGAATTCACCAAATGAATTCCAATGGTCCTATAACTCATACCATTACCCATTCTCATCTAAAACTTCACCATAAACCCATTGGTAACTCAAAATAACCAAAATTCAACTCCATTAACAGAATCTCATCTCTAATCACCAAACCACTCAAAACCACAACTTAACACATTTCCCTTATTCAACTTCCAATCAATTTCTAATCACTCCCAAGTGTCAAAACTGACCAAATGAACAGTGACACTCTTACCAAAACCTACCCTTCATTTAACATCATAATTAGGTCTAATTTCCAGAATTCTCGTTGATTAAGCAAACACCATAACATTCACATCAAACTTCATCAAAAACTCACCTCTTTCACTTGCTGAATTCAGAACTTGGATTCCTCCACTTTCAAATTTTCCTCTAGTTTCCTCACACCACCAATCCCAAGTCTGAAAACATGGAAGTATAGTTCTTGAACATTTGAACAACTTTAATGAAAGCAAAGTGAGCATTTAGAGTCAAACACTCACCTATAATTCAAGCCCTTCCTTTCTCTTTCTTGCTTACTCGCCGGAATTGGAAGAAATGGAGAGAGAATGAGTTGGTGAAAAGTGATGATCATTTGCTTCTCCTTTCCCCATGCAAAACCGACTAAGAGTGGAGAGTGAAAGAAAGTTTGAATATTTGACTCATCCAATGGCCCTTATTTAGCCACTTGGCATCATCTCCTTCCTCTTACCTTGATTTCACATAAACCCTTCCACACTTGATTCCACCCCTTGATCTTCCAATCTCAACCATTGATTAAGATTACTAAAGGGTTTCCTCATCCAGAACTAATCAAACGGTTGGTAAATTACCATTTTACCCCTGATTATCATAATACTCATTAAATCATCACAAATGATCTTAATATCACATTACACAATATATACTTCAAATATGCTTAATTAACATTAATTACATAATTTGAAGTTATTATCCCTGATTCCAAATCCAGGATATTACAATTCTCCCCCAGAAAATTTAATTTCGTCCTCGAAATTGTTACACTACTTGAGCCATAAACTCTGGATATCTTCTCCGCAGATCTTCCTCCGCTTCCCAAGTTGCTTCTCTCGAAGTCATTCCCTTCCAGACCACCTTCACGTATGGAATGCTTCGGTGTCTGAGCCGTCGTTCCTCTCGGTCAATGATCTGCTCTGGCTCCACCGCATATGTGTAATTATCTTGTAGTTCAACATTCTCATACTCAACTATGTGGGATGGGTCTGGTTGGTACTTCTTCAGTTGGGAAACGTGAAACACGTCATGAAGTCTGCTCAAACTTGGGGGTAAAGCTATTTGATACGCAACAGGCCCAATCCTCTCAAGGATCTCAAAAGGACCTATATACCTTGGGCTTAGCTTCTTCCTCTTGATAGCTCGCCCAACGCCCGTAACTGGTGATACTCTCAAGAACACATGATCCCCAGCCTCAAACTCTAGAGGTCGTCTCCTTTTGTCGGCATAGCTTTTCTGTCGACTCTGCGCTGCAAGTAACCTCCTTCGAATAATCTGAATCTGTGCTGAGGTCTGATCAACCAAATCTGGTCCGTATAACTTCCTTTCGGATAGCTCGTTCCAACACAAAGGCGATTGACACCGTCTTCCATACAATGCTTCATACGGAGCCATCTGAATGCTCGCATGATAGCTATTGTTGTAGGCAAATTCCGCTAGTGGAAGAAAGCGATCCCAACTTCCTTTAAAGTCAAGAACACAGGCTCGCAACATGTCTTCCAGCGTCTGGATTGTCCTTTCTGACTGCCCATCCGTCTGTGGATGATAAGCCGTGCTAAATCTCAATTGAGTTCCCAAAGCTTTATGCAATGCTTTCCAGAACCTCGAAGTAAATCGTGGGTCTCGATCAGAAATGATATTCTTAGGAACACCATGGAGTTTCACGATCTCACGAACATAAATCTCTGCTAGTTTGTCAGGAGAATAACCAGCATTGATTGGTATGAAGTGCGCCGACTTCGTTAACCGATCCACAATTACCCAGATCGCATCGTAATTTCTGATCTTGGGCAATCCCGTCACAAGGTCCATAGTCACACTTTCCCATTTCCATTCGGGAATCTCAGGACTCTGGAGCAAACCAGGTGGTCTTTGGTGCTCGATCTTCACTTTCTGACAAGTGAGGCATCTCGCCACATACTTGGTCACATCACTCTTCAAACCCGGCCACCAATACACAGATTTCAGGTTATGGTACATCTTGGTCATACCAGGATGAAGAGTGTACTGGCTCTTATGCGCCTCATCTAGAATCTTTTGTCGCAACTCCGCCTTGAGTGGAACGCAGACTCTATTCTGATAGCGAACCAATCCTCTAGGCGACAAATCATAACCCGGGACTTCTCCCCGTTCAATCCGAATCAGATTTCGCTGTATCCAGTCATCTTGCCTCTGAGCTTCTTCAATCTCAGCTTTTAGATCACTTTCCTCCTGGGAAACAGTGTAATTGGCACAGATGATTTGGTTCGTCAAATTCAAATCACGAAAATCTTCAATCAATTTCTCCTCTCGTATCATCATAGCTGCAACGAGCACAGTCTTTCGACTCAGAGCATCAGCGACTACATTGGCTTTACCCGGATGATATTTGATTTCCAGGTCGTAGTCCTTAAGCAATTCCATCCAACGACGCTGTCTCATATTCAGTTCTTTCTGATCGTATAAATACTTGAGACTCTTGTGGTCGCAGTACAGTTCCACAGTCACACCATACAGGTAATGACGCCAGATTTTCAAAGCAAACACAATGGCCGCAAGCTCCAGATCATGAGTGGGATAATTCAATTCATGAGGTCTGAGCTGTCGAGAGGCGTAGGCCACCACACGTCCCTGCTGCATAAGGACACACCCTAATCCCTGCCCACTGGCATCAGAGTACACAACATATGTCACACTGGGATCGGGCAAAATCAACACAGGTGCCGACGTCAACCTCTCCTTCAGCTCCACAAAACAATTTTCGCATTTATCGTCCCACACAAACGGCTGATCCTTTCTCGTGAGCTTGGTCATCGGCAACGCAATACGAGAGAAATTCTGAATGAATCTTCGATAGTACCCGGCAAGACCCAGAAAACTGCGTACTTCTGCCACAGATTCTGGCCTCTTCCAATCTAGTACTGCTTCCACTTTACTGGGATCCACAGAGACCCCTTCTTGCGAGATAACATGGCCTAGGAATCTCACTTCCGATAGCCAAAATTCGCATTTACTCAACTTCGCGTATAGTTGCTTTCCACACAAAATATTCAATACAATTCTCAGATGATGCTCATGCTCTTCCTTGCTTTTGGAATATATCAGAATGTCATCGATAAACACCACAACAAACTGATCCAGATATTGCCGAAAGATACGGTTCATGTAATCCATGAAAACCGCAGGCGCATTGGTTAGCCCAAATGGCATCACCAAAAACTCATAATGACCATACCGGGTCCTGAAAGCAGTTTTCGGAATATCTTCCGCTTTTACTCGCAGCTGATGATACCCTGACCTTAGATCAATCTTTGAGAATACACACGATCCAGAGAGTTGATCCAACAAGTCATCGATCCGGGGAAGTGGGTACTTGTTCTTAATAGTAACCTTGTTCAATTCCCTGTAATCGATACACAACCGAAGGCTTCCATCTTTCTTCTTTACGAATAACACTGGAGCTCCCCAAGGCGATACACTGGGTCTAATGAATCCTTTCTCAAGCAAATCTTCTATTTGTTTCTTTAGTTCCGCCATCTCGTTTGGGGCCATACGATATGGGGCTTTCGAAATAGAACCAGCTCCAGGTACAATGTCAATCGGGAACTGAACTTCCCTCTCAGGAGGCAATCCGCTAAGGTCATCCGGAAACACCTCAGGGAATTCATTTACCACGGGTATATTACTCAAGGTTTCACCAGTTTCCCCCTGAATGGAGAAAAATACCATATACCCCTGGCAACCCTTTTCAATATATCTCTCAGCTTTAGCTGTAGAAAGAAAATTCATACAAGCACCTACAACTTCAGCCCTTTGAGAAACAGGATATACTATCCTCTTATTCCCGCAATCAAGTAATACGTTATTTGCCGTTAACCAATCAAAACCCAAAATGACTTCCAACTGGTAAAGCGGCAAACAAATCAAATCTACAACAGACTGACGCCCTTCCACAGTTATAACACAGTTCAGACAAACTTCTGTGGTTAAGGCCTTAACACCCATCGGAGTCGATACTACCAAATCAAATGGTAACTTATGCACATGCATACCCAGGCGTTTTACACAATCATACGCAATAAAGGAATGACTGGCACCCGAGTCGAACAATGCTTGTAATAGATAGCCATTTAGGGAGATTTTACCTTGTATCAACTCAGGAGATCTACGAGCCTCCTCATGGGTCATTGCAAACACTCGACCCTGTGTCTTCGGCCTTTGCTCCGCTCGTGGTTGTTGACAATCTCTGGAAAGATGTCCTGGCCGCTTGCAGTTAAAACAAATCATCTCTCCCTGACAATTCTGGCCGTAATGTGATTTGTTACAGCGACGACATTTCCACTCGGTTGCAAATCTCTGAGGTTCACGACCTCCAGGCTGATAGGGCTTCTTATCACCACCCTTGAATGAAGATGATCCTTGGCCTTTACGCTTCTGAGGAACATTACCCTTACTAGGCTCACTGCGGTGGCCAATAGCTTTGTTAGGGTACACCTCTCTCAAGTTGTTTTCCGTGATTCGACATTGCTCCACAGCCTTATTGAACTTCTTAAATCGGTGAGTAACCAATCGCTTCCTCAACTCTCGTCTCAGACCACGAATAAGCATATCTGAGCTCCATTCTCCGTCATCCTTGTACCGGAGATAGGAGGAATACCGGGACAGGCGGATGAATCGGGACAAGTAGTCATCAAAACTCTCCGTGTCCCCTTGCCTGATATTAAGGAATTCTGTCTCCTTTTCAAGCTGGACTGACTTCGGGAAATACTTCTCATTGAATTCTTGCAAGAACAACTCCCAAGTCAGTGGTGTTTCATTGTTCTTCAATGTTGAGGCGATATTCCGCCACCAACGATCTGCATCCCCTTCGAGCTTGTAGACGGCCAACCGTGGCTTCACTTCATCCGGACATCCGAGAACCTCAAATATCTTTTCCAGACGATTCAGCCAATCTTCTGCCACTTGAGGATCAAACCTCCCTCTGAACGCCGGAGGCAAATGCTTACAGAATCGGGTGACCCAATACTGAAGGTCTTTTTCCTCCCTGGGTGGCATCCCATATGATTCCGGATTCAAGGTAGCACGAGGTGGGGATTCTAGAGGTCGTGCTGATCCTTCTGCAGTGTCCTCATAACGGGTCTCCTCTTGAGTTTCTTCCGGAATAGACTGAACCGGAACTTCCTTATTCTTTGCCTTCTCTGCTCTGAGCTCGTCCCTTAGCTCAGTGATCATGTCCCGCTGATCCTTGATTAGACTCATCAATTCATGCATAGGATCTGGTGGGTTTTCATTATCAACCTCCACCACGGGGTCTACACGCGGAATTTTGGGGCGTCCTCTGGTTTTCTTCATTCTACAAGCAACTTACCCCATTAATTCAGCAGAGACAGTATGCACATATGGTCACAAAACTTATATGTATCCAAATCATTTAAACATATATGTGCACACATAACAATCATTCACAAACAATCTTTTATCCCTAAACCAACTAAGGGATCTATCCTAGCAAACTCTACCCTTGCCAGGAACTACAGCTCTGATACCAAAATGTAACACCCTGCTTTTAAACACGTGATTATAACTCGATATTAGGTAATTAAATTAGATTAGAGACCGTCGTATGGTTTAAAACTCATTTAAACTTCCCTCTAGTAGTAGGGACTGTACAAAATTTTCAAAACTTCATTCCTCTTCCAGTCTCAAGTTCAATTTATCGAATATAATCACCTGCGCAGTTTATATACATTTACGAATAACAGAGTGTATAACCAAACTCCCGGCAACCCCCGGGTTCACTACATACCTAGAATTCCAAATCCTGTTTAGGGATTACAACCAAGTATTTCAAACTATATACATCTCCAAAACATAATACAGTAATCCCTATCCAAAACGAATAAACCAACAAAACTATACTAATGTCCCTAAGAAACTCTAACCACTTCGGGTCACGCGCTTCTCCTTGGAGCCAGTCGCCCTGTCTGAAAGGTTAGTTTAAAGGAAAGAATGAGATTCTAAAGAATCCCAGTAGTAACTAAGCATTTATACCACACATAAGTACATAGCATGTAAGTAAATCATCATACAGCAGCAACACATATCACACTCCAGCCTCCTCCCCTTTCTCCGCCGGGAAGGCACACTGCCTAACCCGAACCGTTGTTAGCTACTCAGGGACTATTGGCGTGGCAGTGCATACATATAGCCTTATAGCACATAGCTATCCGGCTTCACAAACGGCTCGTCAGCCTCACAAATAGCCTTTCGGCACATAACCGACCTTTCGGCCCACAATCAGCCTCTCGGCTTTCATGTCACATAATCACACCTCATCCTCATCCCCTTTCTCCGCCGGAAAGACACACAGTCTTTATCCGAACCGTTGTTAGCTACTCAGGGACTATTGGACTGACGGTGCTCACATATATCCACATAAGTCGCAGCATACGAACTTATCGCAAATTAATGATAATACACACATACAATGCATCACATATGGTACGAAAGAAAAATCACTACCTGATCCTTTCCTGATGTCTCTGGGCACAGTAGGCTCACGAGGGTAGCAGATGTCAAATCCTATAATCAAAATAGGGACATTTGGTTAATTTCCTTTTCCAAGTTCTTACTTCAATAACACTCTAAGTTGGTATTCATTTGGACTCTTTAGATAGCCATAATATGCCTAAACATATGCCTAAAGGGTTGGGATAACTATCCCCAAAGATCCCTCTTTAGAAAGCTAAGATCTGATTTTTGGACCCCTCACTCGCACCCCTCACTCGAGCACAGAAGGCCGTGCTCGAGCACAACTCCCCCTCACTCGCGAGTGAGACGCAGGAAGTGCTTGCCCGAGAGCAACTCCCGCGACCAACCTACACTCTCACTCGAGCATAAAAGGCTGTGCTCGAGCAGAGACCCCGAGCACACTCGAGCATCACAAGAGTGAGGCCTGCGAGTGACAACCCGAGAGCACCTCTCAACCTCTTCTTTCACCTTCACTCGAGCACAAACACCTGTGCTCGAGCACTGACCCTTAGTGCTCGCGAGCACAAGGCAGCGAGTGTCTACCCGAGAGCACCCCAACTCCCAGGCAACAGCCTCACTCGAGCACAACTCCAGTGCTCGCGAGTGATCCCTCAATGCTCGCGAGTGCCAGGCGCACTCTTGGCAATCTTCCCGCGAGTATCTCCTGAGACACTCACCCGCGGTACCAAAAAGCACCCTCACTCGAGCACAAACATGCTCACTCGAGCACGTTCATCCTGTGCTCGAGTGAGTTCTTCTCTCACTCGAGAATTCACACCAGATACCCAAAACGCAGCAGCTGATAGGATTTACCAGAATTCACCAAATGAATTCCAATGGTCCTATAACTCATACCATTACCCATTCTCATCTAAAACTTCACCATAAACCCATTGGTAACTCAAAATAACCAAAATTCAACTCCATTAACAGAATCTCATCTCTAATCACCAAACCACTCAAAACCACAACTTAACACATTTCCCTTATTCAACTTCCAATCAATTTCTAATCACTCCCAAGTGTCAAAACTGACCAAATGAACAGTGACACTCTTACCAAAACCTACCCTTCATTTAACATCATAATTAGGTCTAATTTCCAGAATTCTCGTTGATTAAGCAAACACCATAACATTCACATCAAACTTCATCAAAAACTCACCTCTTTCACTTGCTGAATTCAGAACTTGGATTCCTCCACTTTCAAATTTTCCTCTAGTTTCCTCACACCACCAATCCCAAGTCTGAAAACATGGAAGTATAGTTCTTGAACATTTGAACAACTTTAATGAAAGCAAAGTGAGCATTTAGAGTCAAACACTCACCTATAATTCAAGCCCTTCCTTTCTCTTTCTTGCTTACTCGCCGGAATTGGAAGAAATGGAGAGAGAATGAGTTGGTGAAAAGTGATGATCATTTGCTTCTCCTTTCCCCATGCAAAACCGACTAAGAGTGGAGAGTGAAAGAAAGTTTGAATATTTGACTCATCCAATGGCCCTTATTTAGCCACTTGGCATCATCTCCTTCCTCTTACCTTGATTTCACATAAACCCTTCCACACTTGATTCCACCCCTTGATCTTCCAATCTCAACCATTGATTAAGATTACTAAAGGGTTTCCTCATCCAGAACTAATCAAACGGTTGGTAAATTACCATTTTACCCCTGATTATCATAATACTCATTAAATCATCACAAATGATCTTAATATCACATTACACAATATATACTTCAAATATGCTTAATTAACATTAATTACATAATTTGAAGTTATTATCCCTGATTCCAAATCCAGGATATTACACATGTACTTGAGTAATAGATAACACACTCCAGTGATGAGATGACGTGCACTCAAGTTAGGATGGCTCACTAGTGCAAGTGCTTGGCCGAGAACAACTAAGATAGAAAATGATCACAGAACTCGAGTCCTGTACTCAACACTCGAGTGATAGTCTCACACTCACCTAAGTCCTATAAAGAAGTCACATGAAGTGACTACCTGAGAGTACAAGAAAACCCTAAAGTAAGAAGTACACTCGAGCACTGGCTCTGGCACTTGAGTGATGACACAACACTTTACGGTTGTTAAGACATACTCTTGAAAAATGGGCTGTGAGTGACAACCTGACATGTGAGTCCATAGTATATAACACTTGCACTCGAGTGGTACAAGGTTTACTTGAGTGATGACCTATATCATTTGCAATTGAGACTCTATACTTTTGCTTTCTTTGCGGGGGAGTGCAACTGAACTTGAAAGAAAAGAGAAAACATGATGTTGCACTCGAGTGAGACCCCAGATCACTCAAGTGAGGCTTATCAGGAACTAAAACCTAGTAGCTGATAGAATTTTCCAAATTTCCCACTAAAGTGTCCTTTGTCTCCTAAAATTAGTAAACAACCTATTCCCACACAAATTTTCATAAGGAATCCATTGGACACACTAAAACAACCAAATTTTCATCCTATTAACACATATTCAATTTTTGACCCATATTGCAACACCAATCCACCATATACATTAATTTCCTACCCCAAGTTCTAAACCTAATCCCTTATTCCATTGATACCATATGCTACCAATTCCACCACAATACGCTACCAATTCCACCACAATACACTACCAATTCATCCATTTTAAAATGACACCAAAATCAGGGCAAAATCCACAAAGTCCAAAACTTAACTAATAATCACAATGAATATATCAAAATGCATCAAATACTCACCTCTTCCTCTTCCCAACGTTAGATCCTTGATTTCAATACTCTCAAATTTCCTCAAGCACTCAAACACCACCTTTCAAATATCTAAAACCATAAAGATATAGCTCTCATCACCATCAATAACTTTAAAGAAGATGAGTTGAGCATACAAGACCATTACCAAAACAAAATACTCACCTTTCACTTTCTTTTTCCTTCCCCAAGCTTGGCGAAAATGGAGGCTTATGAGATAGAAGATGAAGATGATGAAGATCAGGTTTTTCCCTTCCCTATGTACATTGGCTGACTTGGAGGGAAAGAGAAGAGAGGAATGAGTGCTTGAAAGTTTGACCATCATTTATGGCCCAAATAATGCCATGTGTCATGATCTTGCTTTCTCTCCTATGGCACACATTTGTACTCACACATACAATTCCACTCTCTTGCTCAATGAATCTTAACCATTGATCTTTGAGTTACCAAGGAACTTCCTCTTTGGTAACTGACCAATTGGTCGGTAACTTTCCTTTTACCCTTTTTGCCCTTGATTATGGCAATTCTTACTGAACCACCAACAAACACATTTATATCATTCCATTCTTCATTCATGTGAGCTCCCCTACACTTAGGGTTTATTTTAAGCTTTGTCACACAGGTAAGCTTAAATACAGGGTTGAGGCATTGATCAGAAAGCATTCGGATCGTAATTCACATCATATTCTTCAAAAGTGTTAATTAAAAATAATTACATCCACTTTTGAAGTTATTAGCCCTTAAGCTCATTTTTTGTGCATTACAGTTAATAAAGTAATCTTCTTTCTTTAAAAAATAGAATACTTGATACATCACTTGAGTGATCATCTAGTGATGAAGGACTAACAAGGTCACTCGAGTGTTCACTCCAGTATTCTTATTTCTTTTAATTTTGAGAGAAATATATCACTTAATTACATCACTTGAGTGTTTTGCCAGTGATGTTTTTTTACACATCACTCTAGTGGTCACTCAAGTGATCTTACACTTAGAAAATATTTTAGACTTTAAAACACTTCCAAGATCATTGCAGTGTTGTGCTAGTGATGCTCTTTAACACATCACTTGAGTGGTCAATTGAGTAATCACTTGATTGGTCACTTGAGTAACCTTTTCTTTAAAACATTTTAAAACAGCATCACTATGATAGATCACTCAAGTATTAACTCAAGTAATTTTTCGTAACACTAATTACTAGATGATTGACTATGGTGGTGTGGTGTGGTGGTTATGAAAATTCAAACATATCACTCAAGTGGTTGCTTGAGTGATCTTCTTTTGTAAAATGATTTCACTAGAAAGATCACCATGATGATTTAACTTATTTAAACCTTTTATTATATTTTTTCTAATTATTCCTAAATATGAATATTACAAGTGATTAAACATGAATTAAGCTTCAATGGCCATAAAAGCATCTTTTGAGTGACAACTTCTAATGGCTACTTCTAGTAGTCGTATTCTACAAAACCAATAAGAAGAAGCATACTTAATGGTTATTAAGCTACTACAACTATAAATAGAAGAGCACTTAAAGATGAAGCATGAGAGAAACTATGAATGCTATGACAAAATCTTGATATTATGAATCCAGCAATTCAACCCATATACTCTCTATTTTTTTCAGCTTCTATATCATTTTCTTTTGAGAGAGATTACTTATTTGTGCTTTAGAGATTATTATTTTTCACTTCTGAGAGAGAAATATTGATTGTAATCCTTTATTATCAAAGTTGTATCCTTATTGTGTGCAAGGGGGAGTCCTTGCTTTGGTGTGAGGAAGTTGATGTTGAATAGATTGTGAGTCTATGACTTGTAAAAGGCTTCATTAGTGCCCAGCTAAACTTGTAGGATTATAAAGGCTTTTCTTGTGCTCAGATTGATAGTGGATTGAAAATCTCAACTAAAGCTTAGGGACTAGACGTAGGTCATCAAGGATTAGACCAAACTAGTATAAATCATAGTTTACATATTCTCTTCCCTTATCTTTTATAATTTTAGCATATTTGATTTAAATAATCAATTGTGAATTTATGGTTCATTTTTTTTATACTTGTTGATTTCACTAAGATGCAAAAAGAGTTTCAAAGTTCTTAAGTTTTTATTTTACACCCAATTCACCCCCTCTTGGGTGTCAATTAGTTCTAACAAGTGGTATTAAAGTAGGGCTCTTATTTAAAGGACTTAACCATCTCAAGAGTTATCAATGGCTGATTTTGGGTGTTACTTGTTTTTGGAAGGTTTTGATCATACTATTCCACCATTTTTGAAAGATATTGATTTTTAATGTTGGAAAGCTATAATGACATCTTTTATAAAAGCCCTTGATTTTGATTTATGAAACATTTTTACAAATGTTTTTTATTTCAAACCGAGAAGAGATTAGACTGATCATTGAACATTAAAGCTATGAAAATTCTATATAGTGCTTTGATTGAAAATGATTTTAAGAAAATCAAATTTTTCTCTAGTGCTAAAGATATATGTGATTCTCTTAATTCTATATATGCTTCTAACAATTGTGTTAAAGTTGGAAGTGCTAACAGTTTATATGAAATTATAAGCTACATGTTTATGATTAATGAACAATTAGAAGTTAGGAATGAAGAAGGAGAAATCATAGAGGACTTCCATGAGTCAGTCAATATATAAGGACAAGAGGAAGAGGATTCCTAAGAAGAGCTCATTTATGATGAGGTTGATGAATCATTTTTTGGAGCTTAAGATGCATGAAGGGTTTACAATTTCAATTCTACTTGTACATTTAATAAAAATGATTTCAAAAGTTTACATAAATTGTCCTTCAACCAATTATTGATTCAATTTTAAAAAGAAAAATGGTTGTTAATCTTGCTAGAAATTCATGTGTGAATAAAGAACTTAAACAGATTGATCATGTGAGATTGCATCCACTCAACCAACACAATACTATCAAAAATATTTATGATAAGCATAATTTTACCCTTTATAATTATTATGGAAAATCTGGTAATATTTCTTACACATGCTATATTAGGAGCAATTCTGATGTAAGAAATAAATTTGTTTGTTCCTAAAGTTCAAGTAAGGTCTAGTACTAACATAAAGGACCGAAGTATATATGGGTACTCGAGTGCTATAGTGCCTTACTTGAAGTGTTACAGTACAACTTGAGTTCTCATGCAGATTTTTGTATGTTTCCGTCAAAAACTTGCAAGAGTGAAACTTGCACTTGCGAGTGTGATAGGTCCTCACTCGAGTGCAACTGTGCATTACAACTTCAGCCTTCACTTCTTGACAACACTTGCACCATATTTTTCAAGAGTGAGATTTTGCACTTGAAAGTGTTGGGGGTCCTTACTCAAGTGCTATGATCCTCACTCGAGTGCACTACATGTTTTCATGTTCTTATTTCTTCTCAGGAAAACACTTTCATGTCAACACTTGCATGACTCGAGTGCAATACTTATCCTCACTTGAGTGTGATTTCTCTCACTCGAGTTAAACTAAAATATTTCACTAATCAGTAGCTTCTAGAACACACTTGTGCTAGTATTTAAAAGAGTGAGATTCTTCACTCATGAGTATTGAGACCACACTCGAGTTTTGAAGTGCACACTTGAGTACGTAGGAGATTTTCAGTGCTTATGCACAACACTCATGACATTTTTCAAGAGTGTGTTGTTTGACTCTCAAGTATTTAGATGCCATGTCAGACTCGATCAATTCATTTGACTCTAAATATGGCAAGTAATGCATCATCAGAAAGCTCTTCTCATATACATTCTAATGCAAAAAGAATTAGCTCCAAACTCATTGTATTTTGCAAGTTATGATCCAAAGCGTTTCTACCGTGTTAGATCCCATATGTTTTGATGATAACAAATATTGTATTAATATTACAAAATTTTTGAATAAAAGGTTTGAACAAAGTAACTAAGTTCTTGGTGGTAGGCAAAAGCATTACTTGAGTAAGTACTCAAGTAATGAAGATGAAGGAAAAGATAGAGTACAAAAAAAGGAACACTGTGAGATTTTTTAAGGCATTACTTAAGTAAGCCCTTGGGTAATGATCCTTCATTACTCGAGGGATCACTCAAGTAATGTGTGAGAAATTATTCCAGAATGCTCTTTGTTAAAAATTGCATAACATTACTCGAGGGATCACTTGAGTAATGTGAAAGTTATTTGAAACATTACTCAAGGGATCACTGAGTAATTAGAGAGGAAATCATCCAGTACCTCTCAGCCAAGAAATGACTGACATTACTCGAGGGATTACTCAAGTAACTAGATTTGTAAAAGGCACTTTACTCATGGGATCATTCCAGTTAGCTAAAATAAAAAGTTTGAATTACTCGAGGGATTACTGGAGTAATCAGGTAAGCAAAGAAGCATGTACTCTTAGCTAAGATTTGGATGACATTACTTGAGGGATCACTCAAGTAAAACCAGAGAAGAAAGAGAGGCTTACTCAAGGAATCGCTCGAGTAATCAGGTATGCAAAATTTTTTGTGAAGTAAATTACTCAATGGTGTACCAAAGTAATCTGGTCAGAAAATGTTGACTTACTCTCTGTCTTATTTTTAAAGAGATTACTCAAGGGTTACTCAAGTAATGGTACTTGATTACCCAAGTAACCACTCGAGTAATCATGTTCAAAATCATGTTTTTTATTTGTTGCTCATTAATTTGTTATCTATATGTTTAACCTTTCATTGTATTAGTATTCTGAGTATATTAGCAAAGAAACAATTAAGAGATCATTTGATGAGTTAAAAGTCAAACAAAACGTCCGAACACTCACCTACTGCAAATATATAGTTTTCAAATTCAAAGAACGGTCAAACGTAGCTGCACGACTCTAACAGACAAGTTGAAATTGTTCCAATGGCTATCATAATTCATCTATAAATATGGGAACATTCAATATGGAATAGATACAACTGAGAACATATAAACATACACCGATCAACACATTATTAGTGCTCTATTTCTTATATTCACTCTTTATACTTCAGTGATTATATATTTGCTCTGTGAGAGGGATTTTCATTACAAACTCAATATTTGTTATTGAGACAACTTAAGGTTGTGGAACCTTGAGTTGGGGATTTGATTACAATGTGTAAGAGGGAGCAAGTGTCTAGTAAAGGAACTTCCTGTGTACTGAGTTGCCAAGAACCAACTGAATCTTGGAAGATATAGTGAAACTCCCAGAGAAGCTTTGATGACTGGACATAGGTCAAAGTGGTTATGACTGAACTGGTATAACTCCTGGTGTATACTTTGATGATATTTCTCCTAGCTCTTAACTGCTTTAAATTTATAGTCAATTTTTATGTACGCAACGAATTTTCTGGTATCACCCAATTCACCCCCTTCTTGGTTGAAATGCTTCCACTAACATACTTTAACTAAACAGTATAAGCATAAACTCCATAAGGAATATCTCTCAGCATATAACTTCTAATTTGACAAATTATCTATCTATGGAAAGGCATTTGGTATAGCACCGGTTTCATCTCAATCCGATATGTATTTAGAGAGTTATGTCCAAAATACCAAACCTGTCTTAAAAAATGATGGTGATTTCAGTGTCATCTTCCAAGATTTATATTCTTTCATCTGAGCTCCTTTAAATGTGATCTTAGGAGTCTAGTTTCATATGCCACTAGTTTCAGTTCAATCCGACGTGTGGTTTGAGAGATATGGCCAAAATACTATACCTTTATTAGGTTGAATGAAAAATAGAGCTGAAGAGAGTGCTTCCAAACTCATTCGACACTCAAGTGTTCTTCCTTCACTTCGAGTGCTATAGTGCCAAATAATGTTGACTGCTATAGTACTAACCGCTACAGTGCTAAACAATGCCGATATCGCTACAGTGTCACCTCGCCTTTTCTTCTGACCATAGAAATCTCCAAAATTACTTCTATGAACGGGAATCTTTATATTCTCATTAGATCTTACAAGTTCTTCTTTTGTCAATATCTTTCTTCTTAATTTTACTCTTGATAATAAATCTCATCAATTAAATCACTTCTTTATTCATTTTCCCATATTTGATAATTTTATCTTCTCATTCTTCTTCCATAACTCACTTAATTAATCTGCAAGATATTTCACATTAAACACAGTAATTAGTCAAAGTATAACATAAATACATTATATAAACTTTTTACTCTTATCATTTTACATCTATATTTGACATCATCTAAACTAATGATATCTAACAATTTTTTGAGGAAGAGCTCTATAAGGAAGAGGCAGAGGATGGAAGCTATAAGGATAGATAAGGCACAATCTTTAGCAAAAGCTATATCTCTTGGTCCCTTATTCTTTAGTCCATCTATCCACGTATATTGGAGAGAGGGACTTCAGAGATTCCACATAGAGATTGCCACCAACAATGCTGAATTCATCACTTTTGTGAATTATAAGTTGAGTCAACTGTATGAGATGGTCAACCTGAACTTCAAGTTCTATTTGAGCAACAAGAGACATAGACCAAGATGATGTTTGAATTTTGTAGCATCTAAAGGAGTTATAAGCAGAGATTAGACTTATTCAGAGATTACATGGGTATTCCTGCTACTGTGTTACCTTTTAAGGCCATTGCTTCAAAGACTCAGCCTTTAGAGGTTCTATTATCTCATTTCATTGTTCTTGATTCCTTAGCTACCTTAAATCATGCTCATAAGACTACTTCTTAGGGCAATATCTCATTTTCCATGGATGATCCTATATCCTTCGCACAGATGATGTTACTTTTGATTAGGATCCTGTACATCGACCTTTAGATCCATTGAGTACAAACGATATCGATTTAGTTAAGCCATCCTTAAAGAGTCACCTTCCACATCTCATTCTCCTAAACATGGGTCTCACCATTTTGGTGATGTTGAATCTCTAATTGATCAGGATATTAAAGATCCACAGGCTACACCAGAGTCTTCTACTTAGCCTATTTTAGAGGGTATACCAGTGACCAACCACATTACACCCTAATTCATCAGAGTTATATAGTAGAAATATAATGTACTTGATGTCATGGATAAAACACATCACAAAAGGAAAGATGCAGATTTCATGGAGCAAAACCTTAACTTGCTACTAAATTTAAGTGAACATTTCTAAACCCTCTATCTTTATATTTTGAGAATACTTTGCACATATTTATTATCAATTAGTAGTGATTATAAAAGTCCTCTTGAAAACCTTTTCAACTTATTTCAAAGTTTTTTTCATAAAAAACCCTCTTTTATTTGTATCATATTAAGAGTGAAGGATAATACGTACCGTTTTGACTAAGGAAGAGAAAGGCATTTCTAATTTCAATTCTTATTTACATTTTTAAGAACATTTCTTATTTTTCCTTTAAACTTTGTGATAATGTCAAATAGGGGGGAGAAAGATAAGAAAAATATGTTGGTTCTAATTTGTTTTCATACCTATACATATTTTTCATATAGAATTTTCCATCGTCAAAAAGGGGGAGAATGTTAGATATGCTTACTTTTTGATGACGTAAAATATAGATGCCAAATATTAAGAGCAAAACTTTTGCATCATGTATATATCTTATATTTTGACTAACTACTATATTTAATGTGAAATATCTTATAGATTAGTCAAGCAAAGGAAGAAGATATCAAGTTGGGTTATGGAGAAAGATCAAAAGGAAGAATAAGATGGTATTGAAGAAAGAAGTTATCAAATATAGGGAAAGGAATTCGAAAAAGAAAGAAGTTATTGAGTTGGATTATTGAATATGATCAAGAGAAGGAAGAAGGAGAAAGATTAAAGAAAGAAGAACTTTCATCATATCTTAAAAGAAACAAGCTATCTAATAAAGAAAGGATATTATGGAAAAAAAGGAAAGAAAAAAGAGAGAATGAAGAAAGGATATTAGCAAAAGAAAGGAAGAAGTAATCAAATTGGAATGATAATAAAGAAAAAGATATTGAAGAAAGAAGAACTTGCAAAATCTAATGAGAATATCAATACTCAAGGTCTTAGATGCGATATTGGAGGTCTTTATAGTCAAATGGAAGTTGGAATGGCTTAAGACCACTATATTGCTCTGTTCTTATTTAGCATAACAGAGCTTCAATTATTTGGACATATCTCCTAAACCACAAGTTCGATTGAGGTGAAACTTGTTGTATATATGAAACTACACTCCAAATGCTTTTCATAAAAGGCAAGATCAAGTTCAAAGAGTCTTAGATGAAAGAGACATGGATCTCAAACTTTAGTACTTCAATATGACACCTTATTCCAAACATGTAGTCACTCCTTAAATGAAGAAGTTTGGCCAAGAACGAGTTTTGGACATAACCCTATTGCAAATAAAACTAGACTCAAAAGGCCTTTTAATAACACCAAGATCAAGCTCAACAAAGTTTAGATTGAAGAGATATGAATTTTAGAATTGCACGATCGTATATAGACATTGCTTCAGATCGGCCACTATGGATTGAATCACAAGTTTAAGATTACAATGAATTTGGAATGGTTCTTGCTAAATTGGAATATAGACTTAAAGAGCTTTCCAGGGATAGGTTATTTGCTAAGTTGGGAGTTAAAATAAGTCTATCATTGGCAAGGATCACTCCAATGATATGAAAGTAATGCAATATTTACTTTAAAGATCTTAAATGATCACTCGGTGATTACTTGATTGATGACTTATGACTTGCAAGGATCACTCCCGTGATATGAAAGTGATGTTGTTCAGAGCTTTTATCAACATTTTAGATTTATTCGAAACGCTTCCAAACTCATTTAAACCTTGATTATATTGTTCCTGATCATCACTAGTCAAGTTTATATGACGATTATAGGTGATTAAACATAGATTAAGCTTTAAGAACCATAAATTTTGTTTCTGAACTTCCAACAGCTACTTCTAATGGTCATACTCTATAAACTTAGCAAGAAGAAGCATACTCAATGGTTATCATTCTATATCAGCTATAAATAGAAGAATACTCAAAGCTGAAGCATTAGAGAAACTATGAATATAATGCCAAAATGATAAAATTATGAATTCAACACTCCAACCCATATACTCTCTATTTTTTTAGCTTCTATATCAATTACTTTATAAAGAGATTATTTATTCGTGCTTTAGTGATTATCATTTTTCACTTCTAAGGAAGAATATTGATTATAATCTTTTATCATCAAAGTTCTATCCTTACGATATGTAAGGGGGAGTTCTTTCCTTGGTGTGAGGAAGTTGATGTTGAATAGACTAATAGTCTATGATTTGTAAAAGTTTCACAAGTACCCAGCTAAACTTGTGGGATTGTAAATGCTTCTCTTATGCCCGGATTAAACAAGAAGATATTGGATTGAAAATCTCAAGTGGAGCTTGGGGACTTGATGTAGGTCATCAAGGATTGGAATGAACCAATATAAATCATAGTTTGCATATTCTTTTCCCTTATCTCTTATAATTCTAGCAAATTTGATTTGAATAATTGATTGTGAATATATGGTTCATTGTCTTCATACTTGTTTTTTTAACTAAGATGCAAAACAATTTTGAAAGTTCTTAAGTTTTTATTTTACACCCAATTCACCCCCTCTTAAGTGTCAGCTAGCTCTAACACATGGTGCTTAATCTCATACTTATCAAGAATGAGATTGGCCTTCCTGTTCATACTCGACAAATATCCAACCAGCCTATTTATGGCATGGTCAATATGTTCCACTTAAGGGAGTAGAGGATGTGGTGATAAAGGCAGCGGCAGAGGCAGAGGCAAGGCAGTGGAGGTTATAGGGGAGGAGCAAGAGGAGAAGAAGGAGTTGGATGTTGTAGAAGAGGATAAGGAGGTGTAGGAGGAGGGTGACATTGGGAATTTTTAGCAAGTCCACAATATGGCATTTCTTCTTGGTGATTGGGAGAATAGAGGTAAATAATAAGGAAATAGTACTATTGGAATATACTAGTCTACCCTTGGTGGATTAATGCCAAAGCTCGAATGAAGAGGGGTTATCATAGAGAGACACGAGTTCATAAAAAGAAATATCCCTTTATGATTTAATAGTTATGCCTATTCTTATGTACTTGTATGCTTAAGAGTTATATATATTCCTATGTGACCATATGTACACTATATATATAAGATGTTGGATTGAAGGAGGAGTCGAGACTGAATACATCACAGACAGAATATTGCTCTTCTCCCTGTAAAAGGCTCTCTCATAAGCATGTTCTCTTCTCTTCTTCTCTTTGGTGTAATTGCTATGCAACATAATCAGGGTCAGCATCGGTGCTTTTATTTCATGCGGGTATTTCAGTAACTTAATCAAATTCTAGGTATGCCCAAAATTCTTACATGGTAACAGAGTCGGTTATTTTGGTTGCCTTTATAAGATTATGATCTGCATATTATGATAATGGGTTAAGGTACTTAAATAACCTTCAAATTTTCTAAAAAAGTGCAAAAGTAACCATAAACATTATAAAAGAGGAAAAAAATAACCATGACGTTAACGTCCGTTAATGTGAACTTTTTAATGAATGTTAAGGTGCTAAAGTTGCCAATAACTAATGCCAAAAAATGAAAAAGTAACCGTAAACATTTTTTGGATGCAAAAGTAACTAAAAATTGACTTTTTTGAACATTAATTCATAATTGTTTTTGGCTTTTTGTGTTATGAATGTTCAAGAAGTAACATATTTTTTAAAATGACAAAAGTAAAAAAAAACTTATGAATTAATGTTCAAGAAGTCACCTATTTTTTAATCTGGTGAGAATGAATAAGCAGAAAAACTTGTCACCCAAACTCCAAAAGCTAAAATCCCTAACATGAATCACTGGCCTTAAAATTACCGTCATCACTAATGTTGAAGAATTCACAAAACCCAACATGAAAGAATTTTAAGGGAGGATATCTAAGAGGAAAACTAGGGCATTGGAAGATCTCATATGCATACGGTACGGTTGGAAAAATCCACATCACCCTTGATAATCTCATAATTAAAATCCACTTGTCATCCAACCCTACCATATGCATAAGTGATCATTGGGAATTTTAGTTTTCCTTTCAGATATCCTGCCTTAGAATCTCCTCATTATTGGTTGAGATTGCTTCAACATTAGTGATGACGGTACTTTGAAAGCTAGTGATTCATGTTACGGATTTTAGCTTTTAAAGTTAGGGTGACAAGTTTCTTTCGTTTTGTCATTCTCGTCAAAATAAAAAAAAGGAAAATTCTTGAACATTAATGCATAAGTTTTGTCTTTTTTATGCTCAAATTGATAAAACACTCATAATACAAAAGCCAAAGAAAAACTTATGAATTAATGTTCAAGAAGTCACTTTTTAGGTACTTTTGCATCCAAAAAAAAGTTTATGGTTACTTTTGCATCCAGACAGATAGAGATGTGAGAATCATCTCATCAAGTGGGAGGTATGCTACAATTACATCTAAGTGATTGGATGTAAACATGGCAAAGAGGAGTTAGACATTGTAGCTAGATGCTACATGAGTTCATATGGTCAGAAGGGCCTGTGAGAGGGAGAACCTAGTTAAGAAAGAACTATATGAGATAAAGTTTTTTAATGTTCTTTTGCTATTGAATTTAATGATTAAATTTTTTTTTTGGAATTGAATTAAGAATATTCTCTTCTTGTTTTCATGAATATTCATGTTGATTAGATGATATTGTATTATTATCTTCTTAGTATAACTATCTTTGATTGAGTGGGGGCTTCTGGAATACGTCTAGAAATCCAAAAGGGAATGTGTTCAATGAAGACTGTGGTTAAAAGGGTGATAAGCTAACTAGAATGATTGGGATGGGAGTCAACATAGTTGTCTCCTGAACATGAAACTAGTGAACTTATTGTCCAATTATCCTTTGTCTTATTTGAACAGATATGATTTGTATACCATAATCGTCTTAGTGACCAATTATGACAAAGTCTTTTGATTGAGCTTATGAAGACAAGCTCAATAGAGATGACTATGGAGTTAGAAACTCTCAAATCTTTGAGATGTCAGGACATCCTACCAACTAGTCTTCAGCATTTAGAGGCTGAAGTAACTCAAGGATACAAAAATTTTATGCTATCAAGCATAGAAAGAACAAAATTGCTCAAACTTATGATGGTATGAGCAATGTAACCTTATCCAAGCCGTGTGGATAGTGTTGGAAGATAGTGGAATAGGTGATCTTCTTCCATAAAGTTAAAACTAAGTTAAGTTTTAACATAATGTACTAAGTCCTAACATATCGTTTAGGCAAATGTCAAACTAAGAAGTTGAGACAAACTAAATGCCAAGTTCTTTCTAACAAACAACAAGTGTATATTGTGATAAGACATCTCCCAGTGAGTGGGAGGAAGCTATGTCTCCCAGTGAGTGGGAGTGAGCCACGTCTTCTAGTGAGTGGGCATATAAGAAAGTAAATATTGCCCTTGATATGCATATTGTGACCTTAAGCAATATGATTCACCATATTGAACTTGAGTATGAAAGACTGAAGGATCCAAGATCTATTAGTCAGACGAACTTAGCTAAAGAGTGGGAGGATTCATCCTCTAAGCCTAAGAGCAAGAAACCTATGAGGTAAACTTGATCTAGAGGAGGTCAAATGGTTTCTCCAAAGATGAAATTGATAATCCTTCAAGGGTTGTAAAGTAGTAGCAATCCACATGAGTTGTGGATATTTCAGAGAAGCATATGGCTTCATGTCAAATGCAAAGCAATAAAGAGAAAGGATCAAGGGATTGGAACTTGCATGTTAACTCTGCATAGATAAACCACCCTGATTCACTCCATGCAATTGCAACTGACAGAATCATGTCTTTGCTATCTCATTAGTTAAGGATCGATGGGACTATGACTCTCAAATCCTTTATTGGATTTTGATGTTTCTTTTTAGGGATAAAAGATTCCATTTTTTTCCCCACATGTACACATTGATCAAAGGAAATGATCAAACTAGAAAAAGAGTATTTGCTAAATAATGTGTGCTAAAGCATTAATACCCTTATAAATAAGTTGAGAACTTATTCTACTTGGAGAGAAAGACAAAGAAACATTTTTAAGAAAATCCACTGCAATTGGGAAATTATGACGTTAGTGAACCAATGAACGTGAGGGCAAAACATAGAGCTTAGTGTTTCGTTAACGTTGTGGACGTTTACTCGAAATACAGTAATGTTTACTTGATTTTTGGCAAGTGTGAAGCAGTTAGATAATGGCTGAACTAGTCAGGAATCAGTTAAACTAAAAGGATAAGACCTTTTCGAACTAATAAGGGTTAAAGACACCCACGTGATTAGTTCAAGATGCTCTGTGTACAAGAAAGACGTTGTTAGGCAACTATCAATACCTAGAACCCTTCAACATAATAGAGTTATTGAAATGGAGAGATAAACCTCTCCTTGACATGGTTAAGTAAATAATGGCATAAGTGAAACTATCAGCCATATGTTGGTATATAAACTCACAGCTATTATCTTTACACTTAACCAAATGCCCTCTATGTCAATCACAACCTTACCTTGGGAATCATGGATAGGCCTTAGGTCAGGCACAAGCTTGTTAAGACCATAAGGGTCAGCAACATTATATCCATAATTCTTCCTATGAGTAAGGAAAATAGGATCAAGGTATACAAGGTATCTCTTTGTGAGATGACCTGAGAATTTGACAAGACACATCTTTATTAGTGAAAATGATGGCGGCTCAGTGACTGCAAGAGAATTGAGGGACACAACATTCATAAAACTCAGTGTTCCTAGCAGGAAATAAGCATTAATCATATTGAATCTCTTTAAGAGGTTCACAAGTGACAAGGAATAACCAAGTATTCCTAAGTTCACTAATCTGAGTGGGAGGATTGAGACCATTTTTCACAATAAAAGTGGTAAGAGGTAAGTTATGAGAGAATTACCTCACTCATACATAGGAAAAGAACCCTATGAAATCCACCTCAAAGCAAATTGTCACCAGTGAATGACTATAAAGCAATAAATTCCCTAATGGATTGAATGCTCTCTTCATCATTTAGAAGGTGATGATGACTACCTATAAGAAGAATTGCAAAATGTTATGCAAGAGGATATGGATTCTTTTCCTTGGAACTAGCCAAGTATATGTTTTAGGCAATTTGTAGCCTACCCAAGAGGAGTAGGTTCTCAAATTTATTGAGGGCATATAAAACCTAAAACACTTAGTGGCTAAGGGGTACCACAATGGAAGATTGTCCGTTGTGCGTTTTAACTCTGAACTTTGGCTATGACAAAAAGCTTGTCTTGAAATTACATCAAGATAATGTAAAGACTGCTTTCCAATTTGGAATTTTGGAAATTGGATGATGAACTCTACATGAAGCAGCTTAAGGGTTTCATAGAAACAATCACCCAAATAGTAGTATATGAGGTTTTCATCAGGTAAAAGCCTCACCAACTTCGAGATAATCGAAGAACACTACATGAGTCCCAAATGGTCTAGTGATGATTCTTTGTGAAGTCATCCTTTTTCAAATGACACATGAAACAAGTATCAAGGGAGTCAAAGGAATAAAGGATCAGAGAATCCTTAAATTCTGAGTTGAGAAAATCATGGGTTGAATAAATATCTTGAATGACAAGGTAAACGGAGATTGCACAAGGAAGATATAGTCTTTACTACCTAAGACATGTACAAGTGTGATCTTTAGGCATCCAAGGATGCCAAACTGCAAACCCATGGACACCCAGAAGTCCAGGGAACAAACCTAAAGAGGTTATATGTCCTATGAGGAATCCAACATAAAAAAGGTGGATAGAGCCCTAAGTGAGACTATGCTTGGTAATATGAATGTACACATTGGTGTACATAAGACCAAATATTTTTGGTCGGACTTGGAAGCTGTTTTTAGTCCTACTGTAAAATGGGTTATGAGAATAACCATGGATTTAGTTGTCAAGACAACAACTTTCTTTTGAAAGGATACTTTAATACAAGAGCTAGGGAAATGGTGATGGAGTAAGGAAATATATAAAGTATTTTTTCCTGTTATCCATAGAAATAGAACACAGGGAGTGTTCTGCCATTATTCAAAGTGTCATATGGCTAAAGTAATTCCTATGAGAGATTGGGAATGTATGGTGGATAGAAGGATCCAAATGATAGCATCTTATGATGAGGATCTTAAGTATCACAGCAAGGCAAAACATACTTTTTGATATATCTCTATAAGAGAAATGCTTTCAAAGAGGGAAAGCGACAGTTCAATTACCTTCTACTGACAGAATATTGGTATATCCCCTTATTGAGCCCATAACTTGATTTTCATTGAGTTAGTGAAAATCTTAAGGTGCAAATAAAATGTAAGGTTGTGAACTTCTTTTATATAAAGATAAAATAAATAGTATGTATGTTATGAGTAAATACATATAAGGTATACAAGTTTTTATGTCATGCAGGTTAGAAGAGGTTAGTTCACTCACACGAACAACAATCTTCCCATGTTTTCCGGGGGTATGGGAGGGTAAAACCAGTAAATGATCAGCATGAACATAAATTATGCCTAAGGTTTTTTTTGGTTAAAAGCTTCTAAATGTGATCTGAACATAAATTACTTAGACAAATTAAGTCTCTAAGTAATGAGTTATATAGGGATTTTTCCTATTTGAATATGAAACTTTGGGTTACAACCTAAAAGGAGAATATCTTGATAGAAGATCAAGATGTAAAGAATCTAAAGTAAGGTTATAATTTATCCTGAAATGGATTAAGGGGAGCAAGTGGAAGAGAATTCAGAAAAAGATGCCCAAGCAGAACATGAATTTCTAGAAAATCAATCATTCAAATCCAAAATAACCTCAAAGAGGTAACAATGAAGGATCATATACTGAAGAAGCAGTGTCAGATCAAAGTAAAGGGAAATCTCAAATGTAGAGATTTTCTAACATCAAAACTATGGATCATGGTGGAGTTTAAGGAAACGACGATCTTCGGGCACAAAATGATAGCCCTTCTCAAAACCATAAGCCTAGCACAAACCCGAGTAGTTACATAAAATATTTGAAATATTCCTTCTACTAAATAAAGACAAACCTTAGGAGATTGTTGAAATAATAAGGGGTATAAATTTCTTACGGACTTAGAAAATAATAGTTGTTAAGAACCTATAAGAATAGATTTGAGAAGCATGGAGGCTTAGTCCTAGAGGATTTGTTTTTGGTTGAAAATTGTGTTAAATGGAGAACTTAGATAACCTGTTACGTTACCCTGAGTCTTGACTCTATCTTTGATCAGAGGTTAAAAAGACATTATGAATTTAATGCAATAAAAGACATAAAGAATTAAATGTCAACTACTCTATTTTAGTGGGAGCTCTTAAAACATGAGTTTTCTAAGACCATCATATGCTATATCTAAGCGGGAGCTCTTAGAAAATGAGCCTTTTGGGAGTCATAATTGTTCATGTTATTTAAGGTACTTGCATTAAAATTTTTATAGATGGTAATAGCATTGTTGGAATCTGTGTGATGGGAGGTACAAATATATTCTCCTAATCGTGGGCCCAATGATGTTATTATTTTTCTAGACAGGAATAATGCAAGTACATTTCAATGTACTATATCTTTGATAAGTTCTTGGATTACATCAATTGTGAATAAGCCTAAGTATGGGATGATTTTAATGACTAAGGCAAGAAAGGCTACCAAGAACAATGTTGATAAATTTGATGGGGACAATTAAGATATCTGGAATTCAAAAGTCTCATGTAAAAAGTAGTTGTCAAGTGACTGACCAAAGGTTATGGCAACACTAAAGTTGAGCTGTCACCTTAGCATAAAATAAATTATGAGACCTATATGGCTTGACAAGGGAAACAATATAGTATGAATTACCCTATATAATTGTATGGTTGTGGTTCAATCTTTCTTTCAATAAATTTCTTGATTATTTAAAAGGTTGGTAAATTCTTTGTACTTCATTGCTTTGTTATTTCTTCTTATCTAAGTATTGACTAAATATATGTCTTATTGGTCAAAGATGTATAAACTAATTGTAGAAATAGCATAATGAAAGGTTTTCAGTGAGAAAACTAGAGCTGAGTATACATTGCAATTATTCTATTCTATTTCATGTGGTCCTATAAGTTTGAGGGTAGGCACAAAGCTTGGTATATTATTACCTTTATTGATTTCTCATGATTATGGTTATTAGATTTCACACAAATTTGAAGCTAGAGTGTTTTAGACGATATGCAAATGAAGGTTAAGAATAAATTTGATAGGAATTTTAAAGGTCCTATGAACTGATCAGGAGCATTCATGCTAACCTACTAAATGTGAGTGAGGGATTATTATCTAGTCCACCTTTGGTGGATAAATACACATACACATATCTTTGGTTTCATTAGGTGTATGTGGATTTGAGTTTAACCATGTGCCCTTTAAAGTGGTAATGTCCACACCCTATGAATGTTAGTCTAAACAAAAATCAAATTTGGGTTTTTATAGAACAACAAGGTCGATTGCGCATTTCTATTTTGGAATATCAATATTTTCATAGACCATAAGGCTCATTTATGAATTCCCATAATGGCTATAAGTGGGAGCTCATTAGGGTTACATTTTCATGGGGGAAAATGATGATAGAATTGTGATAAAAAAGAATTGAATGGTATCAAAATTGTTGTGAATTAGTTTCTAATTGAGGGTGAAACTAATCACAACAAGACACAAGGACAAGGCAGTATAGAATAGGTCAACAATCCTCAATTGTTTTTGTGAGTGGGAGCTTAGAATGGTCAATAAAGAGACATAAACAAAATAAAAATAAATGCAAGAAGCTCCAATGAATAGGAATAACTGAGAAAAATATTCATGGTTATTCCAGAGGAGGAGGATGAGTTACATTTTGCACAAAATGATATGTTAAGGAAGAACGGAAGGAAGCAATGGAAAAGAAAAAGGATTCTTTGAGATTGAATCAAGTTTGAGAATTAGTTGATCTACCACCAAGTCAAAAAAGGCTATTGGGAACTAGTGAGCTTTCAAGTTTAAAAAGAAAATAGTGGATCAACTGGCATGCGAAAGACTCATTTGGTTACAAAGGGGTATGCATAACAGGATGGCATCTTTCTTGCTTGTTGTGCATATAAATTACACTTATTTGGCAATAGTTAACCATTTGGATTTAGATTTGCATCAAGTAGATGTAAAACCTACACTTTGAGTGGTGGTATAGATGAAGAAATCTATATATATGTAGTGTCTATTATATTTCACTAAAAGTGGTATTTGAGTTTTCACATGATGATGACTTCATATGTGTTTGTAGAAGTCCTTTTATGGATTGAAGTGATTATCCAGACAATAGTAACTAATGTGGTGCTCAAATGGTTGAAAAGGACCATTGAAAAATGGTTTGTGATGTTCTTCCTTTAAGTGGATGATATACTATTTGCCACAAATAGTTTGAATTTGGTAGTACCTATTTAAGAATGGTACTAATATATTTTGAAAACAATTACTTGGCTAAATAAGTTGGATTTAAGATCCAAAGAGATAGCTTAAAAAGTGCCCTCTCTTTTACAAGAGAATTACATTAATAATATTTTTAAGTGGTTCAAAATGAGTGAGTGTAATCCCATGGATAAGTGACTTTAGGAGTGAATTTTGAGTCACGATAAGTTTCCCTTACTGAACCAACCAAGAAGATAATGGAAAATAATGTCGTATAGAAATTGTTAGTAGTGAGATGTATATAAGACTAGATATATGTTAATGGTAGGGCTTGTAATTTAGTACTAGTCTAACCATTATGAAAGACATTAGATGGTTTCATAGAAGGGTCCTAAGATACTTGTAGAGAACACTGATTATGCGCATTCAAAGTATGTACTATAGTAGTACAAGAGGCTATATAGCTGGTAATGTTCATAGAACATGTGAGATTTGAAAGTGAGAATTCAAATCTAGTGTTAAATTATTGTAAGTAAATGTAGCCATTTTCTACATTAAAGACCCTAAGCATAATAGATAAACTAAATGCAAAGGTATAGCTACAGCACATAAAGTTGATGTTGGCTAACATATTCATATGCAAAGCCCCCTAATTAATCCTAATGACAAAGGACATGTATGAAAAACAAGGTAAGTCCTTTGGCATACATATGATATGAAGAAATGATACTTCATTTTGGTTTTTAATGTTTGTGTAAGTATACAATGTCATGTATAACGGCCTCTACACAATGACTGGACAGGCCTACTATAACCCCCATCCTCATTAAGGCCAGAATTAAGCATTTAAACACGTTTAAGAATTGAATAAGAGATCTAGGATAATTAAAAGCTTTTTAAAACATCTTTACACATAGATCTCCATTCATTCATTCATAAAATCAATAAGCCTGTTTGGTTTGTCACATGTATAATATCAGAGTAAACACAATTCCCAGTGTTCACCTGGGATAATAACATTAATCCAAAATATTATACAAGGCATCATGCCCATCTTAGTATCCATACCGGGGATTACACAAAACTATAATTCTATGATCTATTTAATATGTATACATTCATCCAAAATGATAACTAGTCTAGTATAAAACCAAAATATCTAACTAAGACTACCGCCAGCAGTCCTAATCGCCCATATTCACTTGCTTGTTCCTCAATCCACTTACCCTGTCTAAAAATGTTGTTTGGAAAGAATGAGATTCTAAAGAATCCCAGTAGCAACAGTTTACGAATAAGATACATATATACAAATCAAATAAATATATATCACAATGCAGCAATCAATATTCGAGGCCGGGCACATTGCCACGTCCCTTTTACTGTATACAAGGTTGGGCTTTCACCACATCCCCTCACTGTATCTATATTCAAGGCCAGGCTTACGCCATATCCTATCAAATGTATCAATATTTGAGATCGGGCTTACGCCACGTTCCCTTCACTATATCAGTATTCGCGATCGAGCTTACACCAAATTCCCTTCACTGTATTCAATGACTAATGCAAACAAGCAATGCAATATACATGATATAGGATAAAGTGTCACTATCTTGGTCTTTTCGTTCTTGAGCAGGCACGGGCCTTCTATGCTCTGGGCAAATATCAAATCCTAAAGTCATAATTAAGGATGATTCATTACCTCTTAGTCCAATTCTCAATACTATCACAATACTTATTTTGGTTATCATTACTGTCTCTTAAGTACTCATATATGCCTCTAATAAAAGTCCTAAAGGGTTGGAAGAACTACCTCAGGGATCCCCTTTTTGGAAGCATAAACATTGATATTTCTCACTGTTTCACTCGAGTGAAGATGGCCTCACTCGAGTGATGGGGCACTGACACTCGAGTGAAGACGGCCTTAGTCAAGTGATGGTATGGTTTGCACTTAGGTATTTGAGAGTGAATGATAGCGAGTGAGTACCCGAGAACACAAGAACTTTTCAGAGACTACAACACTCGAGCACACTGGGCCTCACTCAAGTGATAGTCAAATGCTTCACTCGAGCACTAGCGAGTGAAGTTTAAGAAGTAAGGACCCGAGAGCAAATGGAAATTTCAAAGAAGATAAGCACTCAAGCACTGACCCTTGCACTCGAGTGATACTGAATGCTTGCGAGTGTTAAAACACACTCTTGCACTTTACCCGCGAGTGACAACCCGAGAGGCAAAGTTCTGGGTGTCAAATACACCAGTTACTCAAGTGAGAGGAAGCTTACTCGAGTGAGAACCCACCACACTCGTAGGTGAGGCAACACTCTTGTTCTTTTTCACTGAAATACACTATGACACTGGAGGAAAAACTAAAAATTTCACTGAATCACTAGAGTGGAACCCAACCTCACCTGAGTAATGTTCATCCCTCACTCGAGTAAGCCCCAAATCACTCAAGTGACCATATCAAAACCCAGAAAACACAGATACAATGACAGTTTTCTAGAACTTTTTACCAAAAACTACTAATAGACCCAAAACCTCAACCAAATGCACTCCCTCATCAAAACACCCAAGGAATCCAATAAAACCATTAGAATATCCAAATTCCTACTCTATTATCATGCTTTGGTTTTGGGCAACAAAGAACACTAAATTTCCAACATTTCCAAAGTCACTCATTCAATTCCTAATCAATCCTATCTATCTATACACATTCCAAATATACCATTTCCATACCAATAACATGCCAAATGGCCAATGATCATCATTTTTGAATTCAAGGCCAAAATTTCCAAAAATCCAAAGTTAATCCATTTGGCATAAAACTTAGATAGATAGGTTGGTTTCACTTACCTCTATAACTTTGCCAAAGAGATTTATTGATTCTCTAACTCCCAACTTTCCTTGTGGGCACAAACCAACACCAATGGCCAAACTATAAACATGGAAATGAAGCTCTCAAGCTAAGGGAAAACATTAATGAATGGATTTTTGGCATGAGAGTAAGGAATAGTGAAGAGATGAAGAAAGAATGATCACTCTACTCCCTCCCTACCAATTCAGTGTGAACTAAGGAAAGAGAAGAGAGAGAAATTAATTAAAAACTCTATTTAACTTTTCTTTATACCTCTTTATATGTAAGCTTGACACTTGTCTTCTTCCTATTGCTCTCACACAATAAGTCACCAATTAGCTTCTCTAATCCCTCCATTAACCATTTAATCATACTTTTCATTTCCTCTTAGTTAGTAATTAATTTCTCCACTACTCACTAACTTATGACCATTAATTCCATTCTTTTAATTTTTCCCACAATTATGACATATTAGATAATATAGACACAAATACACATTAATTCAAATTTAATCCACGATTACATTCTCAATAATTCTCATTAGCCCTTAATCAAAATTTGGGGTGTTACACCTACACAGTGGTCGGACAGGCCTACATAGTCACATAGTACCAGCAAGGAATTGTCCCCTCCTCTTGAGGATTTATTTCGCCTCCCCAGGGACTCGAGGCTGCTACCTGAGGACAAGCCAAGCCTTAAGAACACCCTGGTAACCATGTGTGCCTTGGCTAGTTGAGAACTTGAGCTCTTTCTTCTCTTCTTGCTCTCCATTTTTTGTGCAGCACTCTCTCTCTCTCTCTTATTTCAAATGTTTAGCTAAAAATGAGACCAAAGAAAGAGATAAAGAGTGAATAAAAATATCATCATCCACCTCCTTTAATATATAGTATTTCATTGTATCAAACATGTGCCAATTGTTTAATCTCATTATCTTTTCTCTTTCTCATTCATATTATACAAAATGTGTGGCCTTTTTAATTCAAGTTATCATCTTTTATTTGGCCTACAATTGTTGACAAAAAATAATGGCCAAAAAGAGCTAAATGAATGCTTATTACTTTATCATATTTTCACCTCCTTGTAGCATGAGATATTCGACCTATGCTTTCATCTTTTTGACCTTGTCATCATCTTTTCTTTTCCTCTTCATTTGTTATACGAAATATAGCCCTCTTGAAGAACAAAATAGCTTCTTGAACTATCACAAATCTTGCCTCCTTACTTTAGTTGCTGAAAAAGGCATGCTTCACCCAAGAGGGGGTGAATTGGGTGATGTGATAAAATTTTTGCTTGATGTGGTGATATGAAAATTGTAGTAGACAGAGTACAGTTGAGAAGATTGGAACACAGAGAGTTATACTGGTTCGGCCTAAAAACCAGGCCTACGTCCAGTCCTCAGAGATCAAGACCTACTGAGATTTTCACTATTCTTCCAAGATTCAATGGGCTCTCAGAATGCCACAAAACAATAATTGTCCTCGAACGGACTATGAGCAGAAATATTCTCACACTAAGAAATTTCTCTCCCCCTTACGAGAAGTCTTACGTGCAGAAAAAAAACCTATGACCTTTCCCACTTGCTTACGTATACAAGTCTTATGAGTAGCAACGTTCTCTCCTGCTTACACCACTGTAAGTCTTACGAGCAACAACATTCTCTACTGCTTGTATCTTATAAGTCTTATGAGTGGAAGGTTTAACTAGGAATTCTCTCAACTGCTTCTCTCGTAAGGATATCTACCCTCTCAAGGTCCCAATACCTTGAGATCAAATGAAAATAGAATTTGAAATGTATATAGACTCTCTTACAGAGCAAATATGATAAACACTGAAGATCAATATGAATACAGAGAAAATATAAATAATAGAGACTCGTGTATTTGCTTGTGAATTCTTGTGCTTAGTTGTTGTGTTCGATCTCTCTGGAACTCTGTATTTATGGATGTTTAGTTTTGCCCATTTGAATAACGATTATTGAGGAGCGGGGCATGTTACTATGGAACGGCAGCATGCATATGTTTGAAAACTTTGAATGTGGTAGGTACGTGCTTGTCATGATGTTGTCTGCGTTGTTTGACTTTCTTTATGTCTGTTTATTTCAACGTTCATCCTCCTGTATCACACTTATAAAACATTCAAAATGATGTTAAATAATAATAATAAGTGATGATAAGATAAATAAATAACATTAAACCATATTCGGATTGAACGCTGTAAGACTGGTGCATTTTCTCTTCTGGCAGAGTATCACTCGAGCATGGATGGGTTCACTCGAGTGACCTCACCATTTTCTCCTTGTTCTTCATTTTTGAACTTGCACTCGCATAAGATTTCAGAGAGATAGTTTTCTCACTCGCGAGTGATGTGGGGCCTCACTCTAGCATAACTCCTTCTGCTCGAGTGGCCTTGCATTTTACACTAGGAGACTCGTCTCTGGACAACACTCGCATACCATTTTATTAAGAGTTATATTTTGCACTCGCAGGTGATGTGGGCCCTCACTCGAGCACACATACTCCTGCTCGAGTGAGAAGAATATTCTCATGTAATATACCCTTATGATCAGCACATGCATCAGAATTTGAGAGAGTTGGATTTCTCACTCACGAGTGCTGATGTGTCACTCAGGCATAAGAAGTCTCACTCAGGCATACTTGTGCTTCTCTGACCTACATGACTCTCGGCCAAACTCTTGCAGTCCTTCACTCACTAGTGCTCGAGTACAAAAGGGCTTCATGCTCGAGTAATAATTACAATGCTCGAGTACATTAGAAGGAATGACAGGAATTGCTCTCGGCCAAGCACTCGCAGTGCCTCACTCGCATGTGCTAGATTACAAAGTAGCTTCATGCTCGAGTATTGATTTCACTGCTCGAGTGCATTAAAGAAAAATGACAGGAATTGCTCTCGGCCAAGCACTCGCAGTCTCTCACTCGCATGTGCTCAAGTGAGAAAGACTCTTCTGCTCGAGTGCTATCTCTAGTGCTCTAGTGAATCAGTAAAAATGACAGTAGCATGCTCTCAGGCAAACACTTTCAGGCTATCACTCGCATCTGCTCGAGCATACAACAACTCCATGCTCGAGTGCTAGTTCTTGTGCTCGAGTACATCAGTTAATTTTGACAGCAAACAACACAGAACTTTGCCATATGCATTTGGTAACTTTGTAAACATTCCTTAGACTTATAAAATTATGATTTGCACACAATTGTCTTTTGTAGATAACCTTTGCACTTATCTACATATGTTCCCTACAATACTTCCTCTGGACACTTAACAACCAAGATAAGTATAGTATCACAGAAACAATAAAAAACTTAAACAGAAAAAGTTGATAACATGAAAATAGCCATTAATGATAAACTTATAAAACACAATAGTCAGCATAAATCATTAACTACATTCACTACCCATAAACCCCGTATACAACCATAAGATCATCATAAACCTACCCCTTTACACAAAAACTACCCAGACACCCAATACATCCCATGATAGCTCAGATAGCTCAGAAAACCATCACACATCCTTTCCCCCATTTTGTCAACATCAGAAGGGGGCTGAGGAAAAGTGATATCAGATGATGGGATAAAGGGTACTATGGCAGTGGAAGGATCAACTGGCACTGGTACAAAGGGTGGAGATGATAGCTTTGGAATAGAGGCTGAGGGTGGTGGTGAAGGTGACCGATCATAGGTGATATCAACATTAGAGTCTGGATCGGTGAAGAGAACATGCGTCTGTGGATGAGGAGGTGAAGTTGAGGTAGGAGTGGTCTCAGGTGGCACTACTAAAGATGTGGTCAGAAAGTGAGAATGTAAGAAGATCTCCATATCAGTTATCCTTCGTGACATGTCATCCTTAGTCTTGAACATCAAGTCAAAGTTGGTATTAGCCTTGTCTACCAACTTTAAGACCTGTAACTCCATTTTGTCTACCAACTTCTCATACTCAGTCGCTAATTCCTTCTTCAAGCTAGACACAACTTGATTGATCACTTCAGTCAAATAAGTGGAGAGTGATGCATTCAGGAATGATGGAGGAGGAACTTGACCTTGAGCAGATGACTGAGCCTCATCACCTCTTGATGGAGTGGCTTCCTTCTGAGATGTAGCCTTGGTTCGACTCACTGGAAGGTTGATACTCATATGAGTTAGCTGAGTCTTGCCAAACCTTGAAATAATCACCCTCTCAGTTCCTTCTAAGTACCATATCTTATTCTTCATAAGAATTAGGGATACAATATGAGGATATGGTATAGTTACGGATTTTGATGAAGAAAATCAAAATCTTCTCATCTCACTGAAAATGATCTCCCCCATATTTCTTTGTTGCCCGGCTAGGAAAGAGACCAACAAGTAATAATCCTTTTAAACAAAATGTGTAAAATTTTTGGACTTGTTAACCATACTCCGAGAATATATATAGTGTAAGGCTCTGTGAGAAGTAGGCATGTCAATAGGCTTAAAATTAAGGGGTCCTATTGGGTCCTTTGGTGTTAAAAGCCGGAAGGCTTCATTGGCTGAGAAAAAGGGTGGATCTGGAGGTGGTGTAACATATCCAAGTAAGTCATTAATAATCTTAGCAGATATCATAATGAATTGACCTCTAACAATATTAGATACTGATTCCTCAATCAATTCTCCAGCTCTAGACATAATGTTATGGGTTTTCATGTTGCAGTAAAATGTTTTCACAACATAGGGTGAATATAGAATATGGATATTCAGCCAGGGAGCATAGTATTCAAGATAAGGATATAAATCCAAATGGCAATTCTTCTTCAAGTAATCTAAATCCACATAAACTACAGGACAGAAATGCCTATATGCAAACTCAGTATCGAATACCTTCTGTGATAGTGCCTTTAATTCCTCAACATTGAAACCTTCAGGAGGACTTGCAATATGATCATCCTCTGGAGCTTGTGAGGCAGAAGGTACCCCTGAAGCAGCCGCACTGGATTGACCACCATGATGTGAACTTGAGACACCGGCTTGAGAAGTAATTTTCTCAACCAACTTTTCAAGTTTTGACCTCTCCATTGCTTCCCGAAGTTGCATGTTGAATGTGTCATCGGAAGAAGAAGAGGATTGTTGTGGTTGCTCAATTTCCTTCTTCTTTCCTTTTCCTTGGACCTCTTTGGATTGAGACCGGGTAACCACAGGTTCTTTGAACACCACACCCTTTGGTTTCTTTTGAGGAGGTTGAACCTTCTTTGCTATTTGTGGCTTAGGATGAGGTTTCTTGGCCGGAGTTCTCTTTTTTGGTTTTGGGTTTAGGAGAAGGTGTAGATGAAGAAGACATTCTAGGAGATGAAGGAGTTGGTATCTAGGTTGCAGAAGCACTAGCAGCAGAATGAGTAGGAGAGGGTGAGTGAGATCTTTAGGAAATAGCAGGCATTTTAGTTCTAGCCATTTAGAAACAAAAATGGAAGAAACAAGACTTACAGATTTTTTTGAGAATAGAGAAGAAAAATGTAGAGGCTTAGGGCACCGAATGAGAGAAACAAAGGATAAATCTCACCTTTTAAAGAGGGTTGAAGAGTTGTAATGGTGATTTGAAGCAAATGGATACGTTTGATTGATGAGAAACGGTTGGAGATGAAGAGGTGTGACCTTCGAGTGACGAGACACCTCAAGTGAGAGCAGGAAGTGCGACGGTCTGAGCTATCGCGTAACTAATATAAGTGACAGTGCTCGAGCAGTAACCCTAGTGCTTGAGTAATGTTCATACTGTGCTCATGTTGTGCTCGAGTGATATACAAACAATTTTGATAAAACATGTAAAAGTATACCTGGTTTATGGATTTCTTGCTATATTTTTCATCTTTGTACTCAAATCCTCCAAAATCATTTGAGTAACCATGCATTGGGTAGCATCTGGAAAGAAATTCTTCCTTTCTGCTTGAGTAGACATTCTTCACTTCAAGCATATTCATATCATGCTCGAGTGAGGGTCCTTCTTAACCAAGTGAGCTCAATTTTCACTGTTGCATTTTATATAGTCTCTTGGTATTTTTATCTCCTCTGTTAACCCCCTGCTTTACATACTAAGAAATAGAGTATTTTCAATGCTGTTGTGCTCGAGTAGAGTTAACTTGCTTGAGTAAGCATAGCTTATCACTCGAGTGACAGACCTGCAAAACAATTTTTAATGCTCTGATACCAAAGTCAGTATGGTTATCATCAAAAATACATTTAATTAAGATATTTAACAAGAAAACTTACAACTCATTGGGATTAACCATTCCCAATTCTCTTCGAATATATAGGAATTGATCTTTAACTATTGGCTTTGTGAAAATGTCAGCAAGTTGAAGATGAGTTGGTATGAATTCTACTTTGACATCCTTTTTTTGAACGTGATCTCGAATGAAGTGATGTCGGATGTCTATGTGTTTGCTTCTTAAATGTTGTACAAGATTTTTGGCTAAGCTTATGGTGCTAGTGTTGTCACAATAAATTGGAATCTCATTTAAGTATATCCCCAAATCTTGAAGCTGTTGTTTCAACCATAACACTTGAGAACAACAACTTGCTACAGCTATATATTAAGCTTCAGTCGAGGATAATGAAACTGTGTTCTGCTTCTTGCTGAACCATGATACTAGAGAGCCTCCAAGGAATTGACATTGACCACTAGTACTCTTTCTGTCAATTTTATATCCTCCATGATCTGAATCTGAATATGCCATTAAATACTCATTTCCTCTTTTTTGATACCATAAGCCAAGTTATGAAGTGTCTCCTAGATATTTGAAGATTCTTTTCACTGTCTCTGCATGTGATACCTTAGGAGCGGATTGATACCTTGCACACATTCCAACACTGAACTGAATATCTGGCCTGCTTGCTGTAAGATAGAGTAATGAACCAATCATTCCTCTATACTTAGTAATGTTGAAGCTAGGACCTTTTACATCAGCATCCAACAAGGTTGTAGAACTCATTGGAGTATCAGCTCCATTAGCATTATCTAATCCATACTTCTTCAACAACTCTTTCAAATACTTTGTTTGAGACACAAATATACCATTCTTCTTTTGTTTGATTTGAAGTTCAAGAAAGAAGTTCAATTCTCCCATAATAGACATTTCAAACTCTCCCTGCATAATCTTAGAAAATTCTTGACACACAGATTCGTTAGTAGCATCAAAAATAATATCATCAACATAAATTTGAACAATTAGAATATCATCTTTGTTACGTTTGATGAAAAGAGTGGTATCAACTTTTCCTCTAACAAAATTTTGATCAAGAAGAAACTTACTTAGCCTTTCATACCAAGCTCTAGGTGCTTATTTCAAACCATATAAAGCTTTCTTAAGTTTGAAAACATGATCAGGCTTTGTTTCATCTTCAAAACCAGGAGGTTGTTCTACATATACTTCCTCCATAATATAACCATTTAGAAAAGTACTTCTCACATCCATTTGATAAAGTTTAAAACCTTTAATGCAAGCAAAGGCTAAGAGTACTCGTATTGCTTCTAATCTTGCCACTGGAGTATATGTTTCCTCATTATCAATACCTTCTTCTTGATTATAGCCTTTGGCCACCAGTCTTGCTTTGTTTCTCACAATGATTGCTGATTCATCAAGTTTGTTTTTGAAAACCCATTTGATCCTTATAACCGTATGATCCTTAGGTCGAGGAATCAAATCCCAAACTTGATTTCTTTGAAATTGATTTAATTCTTCTTGCATAGCAATCACCCAATCATTGTCAGATAAAGCTTCTTCCATTTAGAAGGTTCAATTTCAGAAATAAAAGCAGAGAAAGTTACCTCATTGAGGATTCTATTTATGGTTTTGACACCTTCGTGAATATCTCCAATTATTTGATCAATTGGATGATCTTTAATATGTATCCATGCTTTTGGTTGAGCATGATCATCGACATCTTCTATATTTTGAAAATCATTTGTTTCAAAATCATTTTGTTTTGAAATAGTTTTATTTTTCTTTATCAAATCCATTTCTTCTTCATCAATATATTTTTTCTGGGAATCAAGTTCATCAAACACAACGTGAATCGATTCTTCAACTGTGCATGTTCTTTTATTAAAAACTCTATAAGCTTTACTTTTATTAGAACATCCTAGAAATAAGCCTTTATCAGATTTTGAATCAAATTTACCTAAGTTCTCTTTACCATTGTTGTGAATGAAGCACTTACATCCGAAGATGTGTAGATGAGCAAGATTTGGCTTTCTTCCCTTGTAGAGTTCATATGGCGTCTTTCCAAGTGACTTGCGAATATATGCTCGATTTGAAATGTAGCATGCAGTACTCATTGCATCTGCCCAGAACACTTGTGACATTTCTTTTTCATTAAGTATTGCTCTCGCCATTTCTGTAAGGACTCTGTTCTTTCTTTCTACTACTCCATTTTGTTGGGGTGTTCTAGGTGCAGAGAAGTTATGATCTATTCCTTCGTTGTTGCAGTAGTCTTCAAATAGTTGATTATCAAATTCTCCTCCAAGGTCTGTCCTAATAGAAACAATAGAAATACCTTTCTTATTTTGGACCTTTTTAGCAAACGTAATAAATTTAACAAATGTTTCATCTTTTGAAGCAATAAATATAGTCCATACAAATCTTGTAAAATCATAGACAATCACTAAAGTATATAGATTTCCTCCAAAACTTTTTACTCTTGCCAGACCTACCAAATCCATATGAAGTAATTGTAAAGGTTTGGAAGTCGAAATCTCATACTTTGTTTTGAATGAAGATTTAGTTTTTTTGCCTTTTTGACATGCTTCACAAATCATATTATCTTTGAATTTAAGTTTAGGAAGACCAACAACTAAATCGTTTCTAATCAGTTTGTCAAGTTGATTCATATTGACATGAGCCAAACGCTTATGCCATAACCAAGTTTCCTCTGATCTACTAAGAAAACAATTTTCAGAAGAATTTGAATCTAAATTAATAGTATAACAGTTACCGTCCCTTTGAGCTCGGATCTTTGCCTAGATAGATTCTTTGTTTAGTAGCAGATCTTTCTTGTTTACTATCAAGCATTCTTTTGAGTCAAAGATTACCCAGTTATCTTTGTCAGTGCTTTGACTTACACTCAAGAGGTTGTGGCATAATCATTCAACATAGTATAGTTCGTTGATTTGAACACAATTGGATTTTCCCACTTCACCAATTCCAGCAATACGTCCAGATTGATTACCTCCAAAGGTTACCTTTCCTCCTTCTCTAGTTTCCAGCATGGTGAACTTATTTTTGTCACCAGTCATATGTCTCGAACATTCATTATCAATATACCATTTGTTTACTCGTGATGCTTTGAGACATACCTAGAGTAAATAAATCAAGTTTTAGGTACCCACACTTTCTTGGGTCATTTGTGGTTAGTATGTGATGCATGTGTTCCTTTCGGAACCCATTTGTATGTGCCAATAACTTGTCCTTTCTTAAAATAACATTATGAAGTATAATGTCCTTTCCTATTACAATAGCTATATGATGCGAAAGGATTTGATGTATGCACAGAATTCCTGAAATATTTAAGATAAGTTCTACTGCTATTCTTCTTATTTCCTCTATTTTTATCATGTTCAAACTTATATCCAATTCCAGATATATCAAATGAAATTTTCTGAGAATTTAGAATAACTTTAAGAGTTTCACTTCCCTTATTAAATTTTTCAACAATTTTCGTTGAGTCTCTTATTTCCTTATCTTTCTCTACACATATTTCACACGATGATATGACAGTATTTTCTAATTCTTTTACTTTCTTCTTATAACTAACCATTTCTTTAGCTACTTTGATGAACTCTGTATGTAATGCATTATATTCAGATAACAATTCATCATAAGTAGGTTCAGAATCACTTACCTCAGAATCTGATTATTCTTCTTTGGCTACCAAGCATAGATTTGCTACTTCGTCATTGTCGCTTTCTTCATCTGACGAACTATCACCCCAGATAGATGATATATATGCTTTCTTTTTCTGCTTCTTTTTGTCTTTGTTTCTGAAGCATTCGGATTTGATGTGTCCAAGTTTCCCACATTCATAGCATACTATCTGTTGTTCTTTGTTTTCTTTCTTGCTTGGTCCACCTTGATAATTTTTGAAGTTCTTTTGACCTCTTCTATAGAATCTCTTGAATTTTCTCACGATCATTCCCATTGCATCATCATTAGGGACATCTTCATTTTTGAAAGACTTTTCTTCTTCCTTTATAGCCTTAAGTGCAACTCCCTTTTTCTTTTTATCATCGAACTCTTCTAGTTCCTTTTTGAATCTCAACTTTCCTTCATACTCGGAAAGACTACCAAAGAGAGCAGCTACAGATCTCATAGACTCTCCTTTAGCTTCTTCGATAGCTATCACCTTCGCTTCCTATTCTTTCGTAAGAATATTAAGAATCTTTCTTACCTGGGAATTTTGGTCAAAAGATTTTCCAAGTGCAGATAATTGATTAACAAGATGAGTATACTTGAGTTCGAATTCTGATATACCTTCTCCGGGTTTCATACGAAATAGATCATACTCTGTAATTAGAGTATTGACTCTATTTTCTTTGATTCCGGATGTACCTTCATGAGAAATTTCAAGAGCATCCCACATTTCTTTGGCAGTTGGTAGAATACATATTCGAAAATATTCCTTTTGACTGAGAGCACTCTGTATCATTAAAATAGCTTTACTATTTAACGTTACTAACCTTTTATCATTTTCGTCAAACTCCTCTAGGCTTTTCTTAATGACTCTATCTTTGATTTTCTTTATTGGAACATAGTCACCATCTTGTATTACATTCCATAAACCATACTCGTTAGCCATCACGAACACTCTAAACTTAGCTTTCCAAAACGAAAAATGTTCTCCAGCAAAACCTGGAGGTCTAGTGATTGAAGCTCCGTCTGGAAGAATGTTTTCACCCATTCTTCTCATTTATCGGATCCTTCTTAAGCTGTTAGGCTCTTCGGAGAAGACCTCACTCTAATACCAAATGAAAGAGGCAAGCTTCACTTAAGAGGGGGTGAATGGGGTGATGTGATAAAATTTTTGCTTGATGTGGTGATATGAAAATTGTAGTAGACAGAGTAGAGTTGAGAAGATTGGAACACAGAGAGTTATACTGGTTCGGCCTAAAAACCAAGCCTACGTCCAGTCCTCAGAGATCAAGACCTACTGAGATTTTCACTATTCTTCCAAGATTCAATGGGCTCTCAGAATGCCACAAAACAACAATTGTCCTCGAACAGACTACGAGCAGAAATATTCTCACACTAAGAAATTTCTCTCCCCCTTACGACAAGTCTTACGTGCAGAAAAACAACCTATGACCTTTCCCACTTGCTTACGTATACAAGTCTTATGAGCAGCAACGTTCTCTCCTGCTTACACCACTGTAAGTCTTATGAGCAGCAACGTTCTCTACTACTTGTATCTTATAAGTCTTATGAGTGGAAGGTTTAACTAGGAATTCTCTCAACTGCTTCTCTCGTAATGATATATACCCTCTCAAGGTCCCAATAGCTTAAGATCAAGTGAAAATAGAATTTGAAATGTATATAGACTCTCTTACAGGGTAAATATGATAAACACTGAAGATCAATATGAATACAGAGAAAATATGAATAACAGAGACTCGTGTATTTTCTTGTGAATTCTTGTGCTTAGTTGTTGTGTTCAATCTCTCTGGAACTCTGTATTTATAGATGTTTAGTTTTGCCCGTTTGAATAACGATCATTGAGGAGCGGGGCATGTTACTGTGGAACGACATGCGTAAGTTTGAAAACTTTAAATGTGGTAGGTACGTGCTTGTCATGATGTTGTCTGCCATTGTTTGACTTTCTTCGTGTCTGTTTATTTCAACTTTCATCCTCCTGTTTCACACTTATAAAACATTCAAAATGATGTTAAATAATAATAATAAGTGATGATAAGATAAATAAATAATATTAAACCATATTCGGATTGAACGCTGTAAGACTGGTGCATTTGATCTTCTGGCAGAGTATAACTCGAGCATGGATGGGTTCACTCGAGTGATCTCACCATTTTTCTCCTTGTTCTTCAGTTTTGAACTTGCACTCGCATAGGATTTCAGAGAGATAGTTTTCTCACTCGCGAGTGATGTGGGGCCTCACTCTAGCATAACTCCTTATGCTCGAGTGGCCTTGCATTTTACACTAGGAGACTCGTCTTTGGACAACACTCGCATACCATTTTATCAAGAGTTAGATTTTGCACTCGCAGGTGATGTGGGCCCTCACTCGAGCACACATACTCTTGCTCGAGTGAGAAGAATATTCTAATGTAATATACCCTTCTGATCAGCACTTGCATCAGAATTTGAGAGAGTTGGATTTCTCACTCGCGAGTGCTGATGTGTCACTCGGGCATAAGAAGTCTTACTCGGGCATACTTGTGCTTCTCTAACCTTCAAGACTTTCGGCCAAACACTTGCAGTCCTTTACTCACTAGTGCTCGAGTACAAAAGGGCTTCATACTCGAGTAATGATTACAATGCTCGAGTACATTAGAAGGAATGACAGGAATTGCTCTCTGCCAAGCACTCGCAGTGCCTCACTCACATGTGCTAGAGTACAAAGCAGCTTCATGCTCGAGTATTGATTTCACTGCTCTAATGCATTAAAGAAAAATGACAGGAATTGCTCTCGGCCAAGCACTCACAGTCTCTCACTCGCATGTGCTCGAGTGAATCAGTAAAAATGATAGTAGCATGCTCTTGGGCAAACACTTTCTAGCTATCACTCACATCTGCTCGAGCATACAACAACTCCATGCTCGAGTGCTAGTTCTTATGCTCGAGTACATCAGTTAATTTTGACAGCAAACATCACAAAACTTTGCCATATGCATTTGGTAACTTTATAAACATTCCTTAGACTTATAAAACTATGATTTGCACACAATTGTCTTTTGTTATCATCAAAACTTGGGATCTAACAGTTGCAATTATTAACTTTTCAACCTTCTTTTACTTGGCTCAAATTGCTTTATCTTTTATCATAATTGAGACTAAGAATTAAATTCCCTTCTTGCTCCATCTTGTTTGGACTTCCAAGAGCATAAAGAAAGGGAAAATGTGAGCTTTTAATTTTATTTAGCCAAATGATTACTTTGCCCATACATTTTTGTGATTTTCGCACATTGATTAAAAGCTGAGATAATTTCCATCAAACTTTGAAAATTCATATCTTTATTTATAGATATCTAATTGCAGTGATTCTAAAGGCTAGCTATGTGACCATTTTTAAGTTTATTTTTAAGGAAAAATAATTCCTTTAGACAACTAGATGCTCATAATTCTCAGAATTACCATTTTTGGACACTATTATAAAAGCTTGCCAGTTTCAATGGTCTAACTTCAAAAATTCATAACTCTTTATGTACATCTCTAAATGACTTTTACTACCTATCAAATTAAAGCTGGATAAGTATACTTTCATTCTAGTAAATTTCATAGTCATTGAAGATCATTTGGCTATTTAAAAATGTCACATAACAAGACTGCTACATAAGGAAACTCACTGGCAGCGTAGTTTATTTTCCTGGGATACTTGCTAAATCAGGGCTTAGCAATCCATTTGATTTAGGATTATTCTCAAGCCTTTAATCCCAAAATTTGGAATATTACATCTAGTATGTCGTGCAAGCTAATGAGGTTGGCTTTCTTACATGAGCGATCACCTTTAACACTCAGGAAGAGTATGGAAAGATGAGACAATTGTGTTCACGAGCAAAGAAGTAAGAGTGCTAATACGGTAGAGAAGAAACACAAACTATATGTCACCTCAACTTAAAGTGTAGTAAGTCGAGATGAGGTCTTTAAATGTAAATATAGATCAAATCATGGAAACCCAAGTCCATGATTCCTATAGGCCAGACAACAAATTCTTCAAAATCAACATCATGTGAGTAGAGTTGAAGAATTTGGGTTTAGATACTATGAGTATCTAGACTTAAGTCTATGCTGTGTTTAATGATAAAATCAAAATGACATATACTCTTAATGTATAAGAATAATACCATAGCATGTGATTCATACCACATTTTCTAAAGAACAACTAATGGGAAGCAAGTGAATAGATCCCTACTTCATTAATGTGTGAGTCTAGAAAGGTTAACCCTTTTAGTGATGTCCTTTAACTTTGACATTATCATCGAGATATGATTCAATGTCTGCTACTTTAACATTTTGCCCTACAATAATGGTTGATACGATATAAAGGTATTATGTTAGGAAAGTGGTTGATTTATATCAAAGTGATATGTAGGCAAAAAGAAGATTATTACATGAAATATACACACCTATGCTGGTGTGGTGTTTGAGATTGGTCCCTCATGATATCATTTTGTATTTTCATAAATGTGGACACTATGCGTAAGAGAAAGGCAATATGAGTTTTATACCATGTTTTTAAATTGAAGTTAGCTTGCAGTTAGCTTTAAGAAGTTGAAATTGAAGTGGAAAAGTGGAGTTCAATTTTTGGACATTTAAATATATAGGGTTTCATGTGTAATACCTCACTCTAAGGTTACTTATCAGAGTTGTTTAGCCATTTAAGAACCACTTGTGACCTAAGTGTACCTTGAAAGGACTATGAATTTTTTAAAAAATTCTCTAAATAGAACTTAAGGTACTCACTATGCTGGAATAAAATTTCCTGAAACTTTAGAAAATCATAACTAATTCAGTATAACTCTAAAATTAGTGGTTCAAATATTTACTTCTAGCTCTTAAAAAGCTGCTTAAAATAAAAATAGGACCTAGGCTCAACTTTCTCACATTTGGTCAAAAAGCTCAATCATTCCAAAACTGTACAATGTAATTTTTGTTGTAGCTTTGAGTTTCCTTAAGTCAACTTTGAAAAATCATATCTTTTAATTTACATAATCAAAAAAAATATGAACTAGCACTTGTTTTGAAGCTTGAGTTGTGCACTACATCTTTGTAAAATTTAATGAATTAGCTTACTCAATAGCCTTGCTAAACATTACTCCCAAAATCGCGACTCATAATGAGTAACATATAACTATAACTATCAACTCCATGTATCTTTGCTATGCTCAGCATAGCATTTACCTTGGCTCAAACATACCTCTCCTGATCCTCCTTATAGAGGTTGTTTACATACCATAATACAATATAACTTGTAATAATGTTAAATGAATATATACAACACCACTTAATATAATCAACATTAACTAAATATTAATCAAATAGACAACCTCTATAAGTTTAATAACTATACATGTAAAAAATAAGACATAGAGAACAAAACCTTGCAAGTAATTGAGCTAAATAGCTAATTGGTGTACATACATCGTACTACTAATTGAACTACATAACTAATTGGTGCACAATCACTTGTAGATAGATAAACTAAATAAATAACTGGTGCACGTTCATTTTATAGATAAATAAAATGAATAAATAATTGGTGCACATACACTGGGAAGATAACTACTTTGCCGATCCATCTGCTTCACATGGCCATGGCAAATATCTATACAAGGATAATTTATATGTTCTCACACATAACTATAGCAAAATGGCACAAATAAACATGCAGCAACCATTACACAATAACATGAGAGGAAAAGAGTTACTTCCTCTTGTGTTTTTATCTAGTTTACATTGTAACGCTCTAATCTTATTTCCGCATTCTCAAAATACTTGAGCGTAGTTCGGTGAACAACACAGGAATAGTGTAAAAATACTAATTATAAGTACTTGATATCAATACAAAAATCCCTAATAGGGTGTGTTTATAGTGATTATAGACCTTAAAATAATAAAAAGGTCTTTAGATAACCAACGTCTTCACTTGATCTTGATCGGAACCTTTAATTGCCGGTAAATACAATCATGCCTTCAGAGCTGTTTTCTGTTGCTACAAATTTTATACATTTATGGAAATGGTGAGATTCGAGAGAATCTCAATAGTAACATGCAGTCAGTTATATAAAGTGAAATAGATAAATATGCCATACACCATGTAATGCAACATAACACAAATAAAACAGCATGTGTGCCTCCACACACAATTTCTCGTAAACACCTCGGTTGGGTTCTGGCTCACAACTGGGTAAGTGTGCCTCTACACACAATTGACCTACTCAGAAAAAATTGTTCATATCACAGTAGATGGCATAAACAAAGCATATAGACAATTACATAGAATATGAAAGAGAGAGTTACTACCTGAAATAGACTTTTCCTTCTTAATCGTCTAATTACCTTGATGCGGCTTGACCACCACTGTCCGGTACTAAAATTCCAAGTTTACAAGTAACTGGTTATTACTTGAGCTATTACTACTTTTAATCATAGTTTGTTGGTTATCTGTGACAGTTTCAACAATTTTTGCATAGTACAACTCTACATAGTGCAGTTCCATTATTTTCCAGAAATTGGTAGATTTTTCAGTCAACTTTGAAAAATCATAATTAATTCTAAAAAATTCCAAATTGACTTATTCCGAAGCCTATATGAAGCTCTTTAAGTTTATTTTCATGGGAAAATACCCAGATCTGATTACTGGACTCATATTGTTCCCATAAATTCGCCAAAACTGCATTATTCCATATTTTCTTCCAGAACCAAGGCACAACTTCAAAAATTCATATCTTTTTGTTTACAATTCCACAAATTATATACCACCTATCAAATTAAGGCTCTACATCTCTACTTTAATCTTGTAAATTTTCTTAATTTTTGAACTAGGTTTGGTCCACAAAATCCATTGCACAACAACACTGCCTGATTGGAGAGAAATCAAACAACATGCATTTGTAACTTCAACAAATTCCAGATTTGTATACTAATTTCCAAAAATCATGAACACCTATATTCCCAAATAATTTTCCCTTCTAAATCCAATAAAACCATCAAAACTACAAAATTTCAACTCTACCTTTAGTGAACAGTAGCTAGACATATTTCACAATAAAAAGGGAAAATTGGAGTTTCTTGATTTTAATCCCTAAACCACCTTCTTTACACCTCTAATCACATGTTTAACCCATTAAACACCAATTGCACATGATTAGGGGAAACTTTTGCAGCATAATTCCTTAGGGTTTCATCATCCCAAATTTACAAAAATAACCAAAACAACCACAAATTAAGCCAATAATCACAACATTAACATCATATCATCAAGAGATTCAAAGTTCTTGAGGTTACCTTTGATTTCTCAACTTTCTCTCTCTAGAACGTCTTCCCTCTCTCTCTTTTCCCTTGAAATCTTGCTTGCTAACCATAATATTCATGAAGAACAAGAGCTCAGAAGAAGAACTACACAAGATAGAAGGCACAAATTCTTGAAATCACAAGACTTATCTTTGATTTTGCCTCTTGTGCTCTCCTTGTTCCAAGTCTCTCAAAGAGCTCCTCTCTCTTTATTTTGGTGTGTCTTGGCGTGAAAATGAAGGAGGAAAGATGAAGATGAAGTGTTATAATAATATCTTCATTCTACCTTAAGAAATATTATTATATTGGATTATGCCTAATTGTGTCATAACCTTCCCTTGCCTTTGAACTAATTTCCTTTCCTTCTCTTTGGCCCATAAAGATGCCATTTATGTGTCCTAAATGAACCAATTGGGCTTCCTCTAATTATACCAACTAATTGCACAACATATATTATTTTATTGAAATTCCACATGTATTCATATCTTAATCAATTCTTATTTAATCCTTTAGCTTGAGTAAATGACACTTGGCATAATTCTCTTCCAAGTATTTATTTTTTCCCCATGAATTTCCCTCTTGGACGAAAATCATAGAAGGAAGGGAAACAATTAATGCATTCTTGCATTTTCCAAAATTCCTATTCTTTAAATAATTAATTATGTACCTATCTACTTTTAACTTTTCAAACTTGGATTTATTTGACCAAGAATGCTTGAACTATATATTTACTCTTTATTTTCCCTAATTAATGTAAATTAACTTCAATTAATTGGGAAAATAATTGATCTTGTGCTTTATTGGCAAATTACAATTTTGCCACTATATTTTGCATTTAATAAGTGCTTTTTCCTCCTCTTCCTTTACTTTTGGGCCAAAATCACAATTAATTGGACTCAAGACTTGTGTTCTTCTATTCATTATGTTGGGCTTCACTAATGGGCTTTTTGGAACACCCAAAATAAATTTTATGACCTTTTTTAGCCCAATATCCATGTGACTTTAACTAAAGGTGTTGTTACCATTTCAATTGCATCAAATTTTACCATCTTATTCCCTTAAATATAAGGAATTTTAGAGACCGAAATTTGGGATATTATATACATTCTCATTGCTTCTTTCCTGAATAATGCCTTAGTCAGCTTGGGCAAATATCGAATCCTAACATTTATGTAAGGGTATAAGTTAACACTTCAACCATTCATAACTTATAACTTAACTATTCCTTCTTAAAATCCCAAATATAACAAAGTCCACCCTTAATATAAGTGATTGGTTAATTAACTTGGACAACTGTAAACTAGTAGATAAGTATATTCACTTCATTTATAACTCTAATATATATTATTGTGTTAAAAGTGGAACCGTATTTCTTTAACTTGTTATTTCTTTGTCAAAATATATAGATTTCCCATTTGTCAAACACTCAATCAACTCTTCAATTGTTGTTATTTCTTTAACTTGTTATTTCCTTAATCTTTTACTTCGACTTGGTTTTGCTATATATTTTAGCATGAGGAGTTCATTGGAGCCATCAACTTGAATAAAATCCAACTCCTAGGTACAAACAATAATAATAATAATAATAATAATAATAACCGAACTGGGGAGAACAAAAGAGTCCATGTACACAAATTCTAATATTCCTAAACTCCATATTTTGCATCTTAGGTGCCATTTATACTTTATTTCAATTATTTATAACTTGAGGATATTATGGCCATTGAAACATTAAAATTTTCTTAAATTTCCAGCTTCAAAGAAATCCATCAACTATCATATTGGAGTTTAATAAAATTGTATTATTCACCTAAATATAACTTTTGAATAAAGTAAAGCATCAAAACAGTGGGTATTTTAGCTTTTAGACCACAATTCCGATCCCCACAAGCACTCTAACATTTATAACCCAAACATCATGTTTACTGATTAATTAAACGTCCCAAAACATACTTTAATACTTTTAAATGGCTTGTTTAACAGTTTAAAACCATTAGATGCATGAGGTGTGAAAAAAAAAAGACAAAGTAAGGAGTTATTCTTAACTACTGAGACACATTTTATTAGTTGCATATTTTTATTTTTTTAAAAAAATGAGTAAAAGTAAAAGAAAAAATCATCATGTTTAAATGCTTTGTAATGATCTTAAGAAATATATAAGTTTTAAGTATGTATCAACTGAATTTATAGATTTCATAGCATGAATGAACAACTGATTGTTGCAATTGATGATGAATTTTGAGATTGAAGAAGCTGAGTTTGAAAGCCCTTAACCATGAGCTTTTGAGTCTATAATGATTATTTCTCTTATGTGTGATATTTACCTATTAAGTTGTCACTCTAGAACTTAATTACTTTAAATCTGGTTGAAATTACATCTCACATGCACATTCAAAAATGATAAAGGCATTCATTTTGTTTACCTAGAGCTAAATAGTCAACCTTGCAATTATACCGTTGATAAGCCCTTTTGATCCTAATTGATTGTTTCTTTGTTCGAAACCTATTAACATGTGCTTTAATTATATATCAAGTGCTTTTACCTAATTCGGAAGACTAGCAGAGCATTTGAAATTTTTGTGAAATGGACTTTTGACAAGTGTGGGGGTGTATATATCATCAACTTTAGAGTTGCAGAAAAAAAAAAGGATGAAAAAAGAAAAAGAAAAAAAACATAAAAAATATTTGAGTATTCGAATTGTGGGTTGTTGTGATGAAATATATTTATTTAGAAGCTGGCCCATTTTTCAATTGTTCTATTAATTTTTTCAATTTAGCCCTTCATATCATGTTTTACATTCCTTTTACCTTAACCCCATTATAACCCTTAATAAGTTTTTTTTTATTTGAATTATGCATGTGAATTAGGTAGTGGAGATTGAGATTTTTAGCAAGCATATGGTACTACAATTTTTTCGGTTAAATTCAAGCAAAACACTTACCCTTAAACACCTGAGAGATTGGGAGAATGAGTCACAATTATGAACTCGGTTTATTCATTTTCAAATAAAATTACTAGTTTATATTTTCGTTGATTCATAAATACTATGATCTCTTTATTTTTCAATTCTATTCTTGCTTATGACTTCACTTCTAATTTTACTAGCACTAATTAATCACTCTTTGTCCGAGGATGTCTAAGAGCTAAGTGTAGGGGAATTTGATACATAACATATTTGCATATTTATTTTCCCTTATATGATGATTTTATGGATGATACTTGAGCTCAATTTAATGAATTTGGGTGTAATTAATAAATAAATAATGATTTTGGCATAAAATAGAATTTATTGAGAAAAAACTAAATTAGACTCTCTTTTAGTTTTTAGGCAATATCCAAAGTTCTAGATGTTGGATTGGAACATTCTTTATATGGATAAAAAGCTAAGAAAGAACTCTATAACTTTTATGTTGAGACCAAGACCCAGTTCTATCTCCTAGGTTTTCAAGTTTGCTTGGAAGTTGAGAGTAGGAATTATCTACCACTCCACCAACCATTCTATCTATCACATTTCATCTACTATTTCATCTATCACCTCATTTTCCTTTTCACTTACTACTTCATCTATAATACTCAATTCTTCCCTATATATAGTCATCCTTTCCTGCACATTTAACACAACCATTTCATATCAATTTCTTTTCTCTCTTCTCCACTTGCACAATCATTTCATATCCATTTCTTTTCACTCTTCTCCACTTACATAACAATTTCATATCCATTACTCTCCTCTCTCCTATACTTACCACCATTTCATATCCATTACTTTCCTCTCCTCTCCATATACACCATCTTATAGTTAAATTTATGCATTGTATTTAATTCCTGCATGCATCCTACATGGAAGGCTTAGTTAGTCCTCCTTTATGGATGGTATATGTTGCCACCTACATAGAAGGTTTTACCTCCTAAAAGGATGGCTAGATTTTCTCTATTTTCATGCATTTTTTTGTTGTATATTTATGTTTTAGAATTTAATATTCACGTTTTATGCAATGTTTATGAATTTTGCAATTTATTTTGGTTTTGTTTTTAATTTCATCATGAGCTAAATTTTTATTTTCCTAGGAAGATGACGTAGCTTACTAATGACGGATTGAATCTTAACTTATTAAATCTAGTTTGAATTTCTCCTTCATGATTGAGTTTTAATTATTGTTCTTAATGCTTTTAATTGATTGGTCACCTTTTGAATGATTTCAATATGCATGTTGAGACCGGAAGGAGATGCATGTGTATAGTGCTATAATTAAAACCATGACTTGCATATGAAATATGAATATATTCATATGAGTTGTGTATGTAGGATCGGTAAGCACAGCGGAAGAATTTAAAAAAAAATTTCACCGATCCTAATCGAGGATCTATCAACGGCGTTTAAACTAAGTTGGAAGGATTCATACCTTTTTGATGATTCAGAGCTTTCATGATCTCTAGGAGCCAACACGTCAGGTCCGCTCCCTCTACCGGTATCCACACGAATGCTCTCCAACCGAGACTGCGTGCTAGCGCCTCTAATGTCTCCAAGGGTTTAACTTGCGGCTCTCAATTCTCATGTGAGTATGAATATCTTTGCTCTAACAAGTTTATAACCTATGGGGGCTATTTTCAAATTTCAAAATTAATCATCATTAATTTCGAAATTAATTAACAATTAATTATCTTGATGAGCTAATTAAATAAATTCAGTTTAAATTAAATCTGTCCAACAGTTTTAATTTACCCTATTTATTTAATCCAAATAAAGAGCCATTAGATTTAATTTATCTTCATAAATTAAATCTGAGATACTATATCTCTATCATGTTAGTTATTAAATTTAATATATCTTAATAAATTAAATTTAAAACTAACACAATATAATAATATAATATAATATATATATATAAGATATATATTTCGAAAATATATATATCTATATAATATTATTAATGAATATTATATTATATATATATATATAAATATAAAATTCATCCACCCTAAATTAAACATTATCTCGTGTTGGGCCATTCTTGTGTGCGACCCTGTAGGCCCATATGAAGTTGGCAGTGGGCCAATAACTATACTAACCCAAAAGTCACAAGCGGCCTCTAGCAAGACATTACGACTACCCAATTCATATGAGGATCGTTATCACGATGCAACCTGTCATACAACCATGTCACGTCCCTTTTGTCACATGATATATCGATCAAGGATAAGGCATGGATAATGTCATCATCTTGTTCCTGACCATTACTTTCTCGATTCCTGAGTAGCCTGATAACAAACACAGAAACTCCTTTCATCATAGTATGGCCATACATTTCTCAGACTCACTCATCGAGGGGCCCAATAATATCTCTCTACTAATGTGAGGGACAAATTCCATCTTGATCATTCATATTCCTCTGCATGAAAAACCACTAAGCCCGATCGTAGCCTTTATTATAACCCGGTCAAATGTGACTTTTGACTAGTTCAAAGCTTAGCAACTCTCATGTAGGAATCCATGATGACCTCAGGTCTAAGGGCATTGTGACGTGGTTATACATGAGAAAAGCATATGACTTGATCCATGTAGCTTTCTCATAGTGGGTCGGTCCAGCACCTTGTACTCTTACAAGTGCCTAAGACTTTGATTCGTATCTCTATATCTTATCAAAGTCATACTGGTCTTGTTTCATGTCTGCTCCCGCATAGATGACCGACCAGGGACATCTTAAGATAATCTTTATGAATTATCCAAGGATACAATTATCACAGTTAACATGCAAATAATATGATAACATAATGGAGAAATTTCATTAAAATAATAATGTTCAAAGTACAATGATTGGCCCTTAGGGCACAATTTCCAACATCCTCCCACTTGCCCTAGGTGCAATCATTAATTTGCCTAATTCCCATTGCCCTAACATGACGCTCATGCTTTGCCTGTGCAAGTGGCTTAGTAAGAGGATCAGCAACATTATCTTCTCCTGCTACTTTGCATATCTTTATATGACCTCTATCATTGATTTCTCTAATAAGATGAAATCGCCTGAGTATATGCTTGGTCTTTTGATGTGACCTAGGCTCCCTGGCCTGTGCAATAGCACCGCTATTGTCACAAAATAAATCTATTGGATTTGAGATGGTAGACACCACCCCTAGTTCAGTAATGAACTTTCTAATCCAAACAGCTTCTTTAGCTGCATCTGATGCTGCTATATACTCAGTTTCTGTTGCAGAATCTGCTATAGTGCTCTGCTTGGAGCTCTTCCAGCTTACTGCTCCACTATTCAGGAGGAATACATATCCAGATTGTGATTTAAGGTCGTCTTAGTTAGTTTGGAAACTTACATCTATGTAACCAGTTACGCAGAGCTCATCATCCAATCCACCATAGACCAAAAATAAGTCCTTAGTCCTTCTTAAGTACTTTAGGATATTCTTGACAGCAGTCCAATGATCCTCACCAGGATCTTGCTGGTATCTGCTGGTCATACTTAAGGTAAACGAGACATCCAGTCGAGTACATAACATGGCATACATGCTTCTGATCAAGTTCCTCAGCATTTGCTCTTGGTCTTTCTTCATTACTCCAATGCTTACTTCAAGTGATGCTTGTTCCTGTCATTACTTTGTTCAAACTTGTTTATTAATTATTTCCTTTTCAAACCATACTTTTGTTATCATCAAAACATGAGATCTAACATTCTCCCCCTTTTTGATGATGACAAAACTTGGTGATTTTGAACATGGTTTTTCAAATTGAATTCTTAATTAAATATGTCTTATTAAGTTTGAATACACCTTGCATACACAACAACTTCATTAGTCCAAACATGTATCATAATTCAAAATTTTAATGAACTTAAAATGAGATCATAACACACTTGCATTAAACTTAAAATTTTCAAATTACAAGATAAAGTTCAAAATGAAATCAAAATGCTCCTAAAAACCCATATACAACCAAATACCCAAAATAAACTAGGACACATCCACAAAATCACTCTCAAGCTCTTCTCCCCCTTTTTGTCTTCATCAATCAAGTGGAGGGCTAGGAGGCTTGACCATGGAAATGTGTGTCACTGGAAAGACCATGGAATCATCTGAGTCCAAAGAATCAAATGAGCTAGAGGGCATAGGGTCAGGCAGATGAACTGGAGGGATATGGATGTCATCGCCGGGAGGAGAAGGTTGGAAGACAACCATAGTAGAAGTTTCTCCTTCTGGAGTGGTCTGAGTCTCAGGAGTGGTCTCAATCTCAGGAGTATGATGTTCAGGGGAGGAAGAGGGAGATATTTCCTCTGTTTGGGTAAGAGAGGGGATAGGTTTAGGAGCTGATTCTGGCTGAGGTTTGGGAGGTGAATCATCAATGATGATATGTGTGGTCTTATGAGTTTCAGGATCGTCCACTGTGAATAAAATATCTTTGCCTTGGGGCTCAAGTGGATCAGAGACCAGAGGGGTAGATGGTTCAGCCTCAGGAATAGGAGTATCAGTAGGAGGGTTCTCTGGTGGTGGTGCAGAAAAGGAGGGACCAGCAGAAGGTCCAGGACCCAAAGAGTCCAATCGTGCCAGAATCTATCTCAAGGTCTCTCCCTGGGCACGTTGCTCTGCTAGCAACTCCTCATGACTCTTGTCCATTCTGTCAACCAACTCTCCCATCTTAGTATTCATGTGGGTTATCAGTTCTGCATTTGTGTTGGCGATGTCCACATGAAAACCTCTGAGCATGTTCTCCATGAAGTGCTGGAGAGTGGCATTTAGGAAGGATGGTGATGATGTGGTAGCAGCTGGAGCCGATGACTGAGTGTCATCCAACTTGCTGGTCTCTATCTCAGCGGTCTTCCTCTTCTTCTTGGACCCAGACTCCAGAGGGCCTTTGAGAGGGATGTCAATATTCAACTTTCTAATTTGGTTTCTCCCCACTGGGGTCATCCTCTCAACTGGCTCCTTACTATCCAAGTACCATATCTTGTTTTCTTTCAAGATCAGTGACACAATCTGTGGATATGGCATTGGTGTAGTAGCCTTCCCATCCACCTTATATCTCTTCATCTCCGAGAAAATATACTCTCCCAGATCCTTCTGCTCCTTCAGGAGAAGTGAATCAAACCATCTAAAGTCCCTATCGGAGAAATGGGTATAGTTGTTGGCTTTGTTCACTAGGGACCTAGAGTAAATGTACCAAAGGACCCTATGATGATCACACATGTCACTGGGCTTGAAATTTAGAGGGCCAACAAGCTCACCGGGTTTAAGGATAGTGAAGATTTGATTTGGCTCAAGTTGGGAATATATATCATCTGGGGGGTTCTCAATTCCCAACCACAAATTAATCCTAGAGGGAGATATAAGTATCTTTTGGCCTCTCACAGTGGTGGTCATCTCTTCCTCAACTGAGGTTCGGTTAGGCTCATCTATGATCTCTAAGTTACAATAAAAATGAGTGATTACCTTTGTGCAAAAAGGCAATCGAATGGATAACCAAGGCATAAAAGGATCTAGATATGGACTAAGGTCGTGTTTCAATACCTCCTGAAGTAGCCTAAGATCTACATAGTGTGTCTTGCACACTTTCCTTCTGGAGAATTGGGATAGATACTTCGGAGATTCCACCAACTTGCTGACATTGAATCCCTTTGGTGGGTTGGTGATCTCTTCTTCCGGCACTTTGGACTTCTTGAAGGATTGTCCCTTCTCCATTTGATCAATGATATTTGCCATAGCTGCAGCCACATTCCTATCATATTTAGGCTTTTTGGTAGTCTTTGGAGTGAAAGAGGGGGTAGAGGAATCAGAGGGAGGAGGTGAGGGAGATTTGGCACTCTTGCCACTTTTGGTAGATGTACTCTTTTTGGATTGAGCCCTTGTCACAATAAGCTCTTTGATTACCACTCCTTTGGGTTTTGGTTGAGAAAGAGGAATTTTAGCTTTTGGTCTTGGGGTGAGTTTTCTTCTCTTTTTTGGAGGAGAAGAAAGAGGATCAGTGTGTTGTTGGGATTCAGAGGAGTCTATGGGAGTAAGGTTTTTGGTTCTCATCTTTCAGAAAGATTGAAAACTGAGATTTTTCAGAAAAAGAAGAGATAGTCACAGGTTAGGGTACACAAAATCTAGAAAAATAAGAGGTTTCTGGAACTGAAATTTCTTGGGTTTTGACGGAAATGAAGCAAGGAATCACTTGTGAAAAGTTTCTGTGAGAGAGAATAGTGATTTACTCGAGGAGATTTTGTGGAAATGACCGAGTTTGCGACAGATAAAGACCTAGAACCTGACTTTACTCAAGGCCTTACTCGAGTAAACTTCAAGTTTACTCGAGGCCTTCCTCGAGTGTTCATACAAAAAATTCTAAAATAATTCATTTAAATTGTGTACCTGGCATGAATAATATAGTAATTATCCATAGATGTTCCCTCGATCATTTATAACCCATTATCATCAGATTTTAGTCATTTTTCTTCAATTTGAGAATCTGGACTCCGACATTACTCGAGGCCTTCCTCGAGTAAGCTTCATGTTTACTCGAGGCCCGCCTCGAGTAAGCTGCTTTTCAACTTCTGACACTTCATTTCTTTGAAACTGAACTGTTATGTTTGAAAATCAAGTAACTTGATCTGTTACTTCCAGTTTTGAAGTCCATTACTCGAGTACATACTCGAGTAAAGTGCTTCTTTACTTCAAGTTGTTCCTCGGGTAATGCTTCTCTGTTATTGACAACTTCAAGTTGGTACTCCAGTAAATGTGTCCTCTGATCATCTCTGTTTTTATTTCTCAAAACAGAGTTTCTTTCTTCCTACAAAACAAGTTTCTATATACTCCGATGCTTAAGTTAGTGATCATCAAAACATTATCAAGTGACTTTATCTAATATTATGAAATGCTGAAATTTCTTTTAACTCATTGAGATTTACCATTCCCAATTCTCTTCTAATGTATAGAAATTGATCTTTTGCAAGAGGTTTTGTGAAGATATCTGCTAGCTGAAGATGAGTAGGAATGAATATTACTTTCACATCTTTCTTTTGAACATGATCTCTGATGAAGTGATGCCTGACATCGATATGCTTGGTTCTAGAGTGTTGAACTGGATTCTTTGCCAAGCTTATCGTACTTGTATTATCACAATAGATTGGTATTTCTTTGAGATAAATACCAAGATCTTGTAGTTGTTGTTTTAACCAAATAACTTGTGCACAACAACTTGAGACTACAACATATTCGGCTTCCGTTGATGAAAGAGACACTGTATTTTGTTTCTTGCTAAACCATGATACAAGTGATCCTCCAAGAAATTGTCCTTGTCCACTGGTGCTCTTTCTGTCTATTTTGTATCCTCCATGATCCGAATCTGAATATGCAACAAGATATTCACTTCTTCCTTTGGGATACCACAAACCCAATTCGGGTGTGTCAGCAAGGTATCTAAAGAATCGTTTGACGGTTTCAGCATGTGATTCCTTTGGCGCCGATTGATATCTTGCACATATGCCAACACTAAATTGGATGTCTGGTCTGCTTGCCATGAGATAGAGTAATGATCCAATCATTCCTCTATATTTCGTGATATTGTAGTCTTTTCTTTTGACATCAGCATCAAGTAACGTAGTTGAGCTCATAGGTGTGTCCGTGCCATTTGCTTCATCCATTCCATACTTCTTCAATAGCTCTTTCAAATACTTTGTTTGAGATATGAAAATTCCATTCTTTCTTTGTTTGATTTGCAAACCAAGAAAGAAATTTAATTCTCCTATCATTGACATCTCAAATTCTCCCTGCATTATCTCAGAAAATTCCTTACACAGAGATTCATTAGTAGCACCAAAAACAATATCATCAACATATATTTGAACAATTAAAATATCGTTGTGTTTTCGTTTTATGAAAAGTGTTGTATCAACTTTTCCCCGTACAAAACCTTGATCAATAAGAAACTTACTAAGCCTTTCATACCAGGCTCTAGGAGCTTGTTTTAAGCCATATAAAGCCTTTTTGAGTTTGAAAACATGGTCAGGTTTAGTAACATCCTCAAAACCTGGAGGTTGTCCTACATATACTTCTTCCATGATGTAGCCATTTAAAAATGCACTTTTAACATCCATTTGATAGAGTTTGAATCCTTTGATGCATGCAAAGGCTAAAAGTACACGTATAGCTGCCAATCTAGCCACTGGAGCATACGTTTCCTCACAATCAATCCCTTCTTCCTGATTATAGTCTTTGGCCACCAATCTTGCCTTGTTTCTGAAAATAATTGCAGATTCATCGAGTTTGTTTTTGAATACCCATTTAGTACCAATGATCGGATGATCCTTGGGTCGGGGTACCAAATCCCAAACTTGATTTCTCTCAAATTGATTTAGTTCTTCTTGCATTGCTATAACCCAATCATTGTCTGATAGGGCTTCATCAATGTTAGAAGGTTCAATCTCGGAAATGAATGCAGAGAAACTTACTTCATTAAAAGTTCTATTTCTGGTTTTGATCCCTTCATTCACATCTCCTATGACTTGATCTAAGGGATGACTTCTATTGTATTTCCAAGCTCTAGGTTGTCCTAGAGATTGCTCTTCTTCCTTAGTTTCATCAACTTCTGGAATAAGAGACTTAGAAATAGATTGACCATTCTCTTGATTTAAAACAACTTCCTGTTCTTCATCAATGGTTTTGTCAGAGGATTCAAATTCATCAAATACAACATGAATTGATTCTTCAACAACACAAGTTCTTTTATTGAAAACTCTGTATGCTTTACTTCGATTAAAATATCCTAGGAAAATTCCTTCATCAGTTTTAGAATCAAATTTTCCTAAGTTATCTTTACCATTATTATGAATGAAACACTTACAACCAAAGATGTATAGGTGAGCGATGTTTGGCTTTCTTCCTTTGTATAGTTCGTATGGTGTCTTTCCAAGTTTTGTTCTGATATATGCTCTATTTGAAATGTAACATGCTGTACTCATAGCATCAGCCCAGAACACTTGAGACACATTCTTTTCATTCAACATTGCTCCAGCCATTTCTGTGAGCACTCTATTCTTGCGTTCCACAACTCCATTTTGTTGAGGCGTCCTTGGAGCAGAGAAATTGTGATCAATGCCATTAGTATCACAATACTCTTCAAAGGCTTGATTTTCAAATTCTCCACCATGATCGGTCCTAATACCTGCAATGGACATACCTTTCTCATTTTACACTTTCTTGGCAAACACAATAAATTCTTCAAAGGTTTCATCTTTTGATGATAGAAGAATAACCCATGTAAATCTAAAGAAATCATCAACAATGACCAATGAATATAGATTGCCACCAAGACTCTTTACTCTTGCTGGACCAACTAAATCCATATGAAGTAATTGTAATGGTCTATTTGTTGAAATCTCATTTTTCAATTTGAAAGATGATTTAGTTTGTTTGCCCTTTTGACATGCATCACAAATCAAGTCATTTTTGAAATTAACTTTGGGTAATCCAAGGACTAGATCCTTTTTGAGTAATTTGCCTAGTTGATGCATATTGACATGAGCCAATCTCTTATGCCATAACCAACTTTCATCGGCATTACTCAGAAAACAGTTTTCAGATTCATTTCTACTAATATCTAGAGTATAGCAGTTACCTTCCCTTTTTGCTCTGAGCTTAGCCTTGATATTCTTCTTATCAAGCTGTAAGTCACTCTTGTTGATGATTAAACATTCTTCTGAGTCAAATATTACCCAGTTGTTTTTATCTGCACTTTGACTTACGATCAGCAAATTGTGACACAAGCCTTCAACATAATATACATCTTTGACTTGTATTCCTTTGTCATTTTTGATTTCACCAATTCCTGCTATCCTTCCGGATTGATTTCCTCCAAATTTTACCTTTCCACCTTCCTTAGGTTGTAATGTGGTAAAACTTTCAAAATCTCCGGTCATATGTCTAGAGCATCCACTATCTATGTACCACTTGCTATTTTTGGATGCTTTGAGACATACCTGCAATCAAATGACTAAGTCTTAGGTACCCACATCTTTTTGGGTCCTTTTGGGTTAGTACAAATGTTTTTCTGAATATATGATCCTTTAGGTACCCATTTGTAGGTTCCTATGGTTCCTTTCTTCTTATGAATGCATGAAGATGTATAATGTCCTTTTCTATTACAGTAATTACAAAATGCAAAAGGATTTGATGTATGCACAGAATGTTGGAAATAATTTAAATATGACTTACCTCCTGCTTTCTTTCTTCCTTTTCTTTTATCTGATTTTGGATCATATCCAATTCCAGATCGATCATTTACAAATCGTTGAGCTTTTAAAATAACATTTAGCATCTCACTTCCTTGTGTGAATTTTTCAAGAGTTTTTATGAGAACAATGTTTTTCTTTTTCAAAGATAAACAATTTTCACAATCCTTTCCCTTAAGTTCAGTTTCAAGAACTTTGTTTTTCTTTTTAACAACAATCAATTCTTTAATTACTTTGATGAATTCAGAATGTAAAGCATTATATTCGGAAAGTAATTCATCATAGGTAGGTTCAGAATCATTTACCTCTTCTTCTGTTTCTTCTTGAGCAACAAGACATATATTAGCTACTTCTTCCTCATCACTTTCTTCGTCTGAGGAGCTGTCACCCCATATAGCAGATACGAAGGCTTTCTTTTTGTTGAAGAATTTACCTTTTTTCTTTTCTTTACTCTTTTGGTTCAAATCTGGACATTCTGACTTGATATGTCCTGGTTTCAAACATTCATAGCAAATGATATGATCTTTGCTACTATTTCCTCCTTTCTGAAAATGTTTGAATCCTTGACCTTTCTTGTAGAACTTTCTGAATCTTTTTATGATTAGACCCAATTCGTCATCGTCGAACTCTTCATCCTCATCCTGATTCTCTTCTTTCGCTTTTAGTGCTAGACCTTTCTTTTTCTTGTCACCAATGTCATCTAGTTCTCTTTTGAACTTTAGTTTGCTTTCATATTCAGAAAGACTTCCAAATAGAGAAGCAACTGATCTCATTGATTCTTCTTTTGCTTCTTCTATTGCAGTAACTTTTGCTTCCCACTCTTTAGAAAGAATATTCAAAATCTTTCATACTTGGGTGTGCTGATCATAGACTTTCCCAAGAGCTGCAAGTTGGTTAACAAGGTGAGTATATCTAAGTTCGAATTCAGAAATTGACTCACTTGATTTCATTCAAAGTAGATCGAATTCGGTGACCAGAGTGTTGATTCGATTCTCCTTTATTCCTGAAGTTCCTTCATGAGCTATTTCCAGAGCTTCCCACATTTATTTTGTTGTTGGAAGTGTGCAAATTCTGAAATATTCACTTTGACTCAAAGCGCTTTGTAACATCAGAATTGCTTTGCTATTGAGAGTGATAAGTTTCTTGTCATTCTCATCATATTCCGCTGGCGTCTTTGGAATTTTCTGAGAATCTACAACCTTTATAGGTTGATAGTTTCCACTTTCAATTACATCCCATAGCCCATATTCAGTAGCCATCACGAACACTCTGAACTTAGCTTTCCAGAAAGAGAAGTGTTCTCCATTAAAACCAGAAGGTCTAGTGATGGACACTCCGTCGGGAAGAATTCCTTCACCCATGCTTGCCATTGGATCCTTCTTAGGCTGTTAAACCTTAACAAGAAGACCTAAGCTCTGATACCAAATGTTAGATCAAGCGTTTCACCCAAGAGGGGGGTGAATTGGGTGATACTAAAATTTCTTCCGAAAATATAAAACTTTAACAGTGGAATTAAAACAGTAATAAGTAAGGAGAAATATCATCGAAGTGTACACCGGGAATTATACTGGTTCGGTCACAACTACTTTGACCTACGTCCAGTCCTCAGAGCTTTTCTGAGAGTTTCACTATAACTTCCAAGATTCAGTGGGTTCTTGGCACCTCAGTACAAGTAAGTTCCTTCACCTGGACACTCGCTCCCCCTTACAAGTTGTAATCCAATCCCAACTCAAGGTTCCACAACCTTAAGTTATCTCAATAACAAATATTGAGTTTGAATGAAATATCTCTCTTACAGAGTGAATAAGAATCACTGAAGTACAGAAATATAATTTCAACGTAAAACAGAGCAATGAACTTGATAATTCGTTTGTGTGTGTTCTTGTTATTCTATCTCTGTTTGGATGTTCCCATATATATAGATATGTTGGTGATGACCGTTGGAACATTTTCTTTCGTCCGTTGAAGAGTGCGCAGCCACTATTGACTTTTCAAATTTTTGAAAAATATCTGTTGGCGGTGGTTGGCATTTGAACGTTTCATTTGACTTCCATCTCTTGAAGTGATTTCTTCATTGTTTATCTGTAAATATACTAAGAATACTAATACAATGAAAGATTAATCACATAGGAAACAAATCAATGAACGTTTGAATGATTTCTAAATTTCTGGGTATGCTTACTCGAGTAGCTACTCGAGTATCCCTTGAAGTTTACTCGAGTACTTACTCGAGTATCATCGTGAAATCTTTGATCAACTGCAAGTCAACAGACAAATATAAGATTACTCGGGTAGTGCATGGGATAACCAGTTTTCAAACCTTTGGAAATGTATGTTTACTCGGGTACCTACTCGAGTAATGCACTCATAACTTTATGAGTTACTCGGGTACCAACTCGAGTAAACCTTCAAATAAACTTTTGGTTACTCGATGCTTTACTCTGGTAATGTTGGTAGGATTTCAAGGCCGAGAGCACTCACCTCATTACTCGGGTATGGACTCGAGTAATGCACTTACTTTTGCATAGGTTACTTGGGTACCACCTCGAGTAAATGTACTTCTTATGCATGACTTACTCTGGTAATGACTTGAGGTTTACCTTGAAAATATTTCTGCATACTCGGGTACTGACTCGAGGAATCCACTTAAAATACAACATTAGATACTTGCAAACTAGAGTAAGAACTCGAGGAAAATAAGATAAGATTATATCAAGTTAATCGGGTACCACCTCCAAGTTTTCACTTACCTTAGTGCGTTACTCGAGTAGCTCCTCAAGTAACATTGGCAGTAGTACAAAGTGCCGAGAGCTCCATATTTCAGAAACAGAGTTACTCGAGTAGCTCCTCGAGTATTATTGGCAACTTGAAGGCAACTGGAAGTTTTTCACATGGTTACTCGAGTAGCGCCTCGAGTAACATTGGCAGACCGAGAGCAACTCCAAGTTTTTACCTGGTTACTCGAGTAGCTCCTCGAGTAACATTGGCAGGCCGAGAGCACCTTGAAAATACTTACACTATTACTCGAGTACCTACTCGAGTAACGTTGGCAGGTTACTAGAAGTTGTCTCTGGTTACTTCAAGTTTTGTCTCAATACTCGAGTAGCGCCTCGAGTAATGCCTTAGAAAACTTGCTTCTGATCAAGTTCCTCAGCATTTGCTCTTGGTCTTTCTTCATTACTCCAATGCTTACTTCAAGTGATGCTTGTTCCTGTCATTACTTTGTTCAAACTTGTTTATTAATTATTTCCTTTTCAAGCCATACTTTTTTTATCATAAAAACATGAGATCTAACACTATCATCATCTTCTTCCTCCTCTCTCTCCATCTCTCTCACGTTCTCTCTCTTGTCTCTTCATTTTCACCAGTGTTGAAGGAAGAGGAAGAAGGAAAAGCTTGTAAAAAAGGTAAGATCTTGACCTCTAATGCCAAAACTTCCTTCTATAAAGTTGTTCCTTGGAGTGAGAGCTTCAATTTGATGGTTGTAGTTTCTCCATTGGTGGTGATTTGAGGAATCACGAAAATGTACAAGTTGGAGAATCATGAAGTGCCTTTTGGAAAGTTGTTGATGTAAGTGAAAGCTTCAATTTCATATAAATCTTGTGGCCATTGGTTAGGCCTAGAATTTCTGGAATTTTAGCCCTAATTTTCTTGATTTAGGGTCTTGGGGAGTATGGTATGTTGTTGTTATGGAAATGGTGCCTTGTTTAGTGTTTTGAATTGATAGAATTGCATTGAAGCTTAAATGTGAAGTTTGGCAACTTTTGTGTTGGTTTTGTGCTTTGGTCAAAACAGGGCATGTAAATGGGTTGTTATTTTGGTCATTTTGAGGTTACCATTGTGTTCCTTGTGGAAAATTGTATGGGAATAGGTTTGGTTAATGATTTTGGAGTCAATGGACACTTTGGTAGAAAATTGGAAAATCTGTCCCTTGGTACTCTTTTCTAGGCAGTTTATTTGTGTGGACGTTTTGAATGACCAAATGATTTCTAAAAATTGTGACACTTTTCAGTCTTAAATTTCACATCTCAAGCTTCAAAATGGACATATATTTTGTGTCATTTCGTTTAGTATTCTGGGAGATATGACTGTCCAAAGTTTTATGTTAAATCCGGGAATAATTCTGAAGCAAGGTGGACTTTTCTTGGAATCTGTATTTTTATGGTGATTTCCAGTAATGGTTCATATTTTTCCTATGAAGAGGACTAAAATATCTTTCAATGGGCTTTGGGATCAACTCATTTCGATATTTCTATAATTAGTTATGAATTTCCGAAGTTGCCTTGGCTGCAGCACAAATGTTTCTGTGTGCGTTTTGGCCGTAGCCAGAAATTCTTGGCTGCAGCCAGAAACCTTCTGTGTGTGTTTTGGCCGCAGCTAGAGGATTCTTGGCTGCAGCCAACCCCCATTTTCAGCATTTTGGGATTTTTAAAGGTGATTTCCAACCTAGTACTTCCCAATCCTTTAGGCTTTCATTGACCTTATTACAGCCACCTAAAGGGCATGAATGGTAACCAACTTTAAGTGTTATAAAAATGAGAATTTGGAAAAGAGAATGATCATGTATCCTTGATTTGGTTATAGGGTTGGGTATTTGTCCTGATCATGGTTTGATATCCGCTCGGATCGTGAGTAGCCGATGCTGGAGCATACGTGGAAAGAATAAGGGTAGGGAACTTACCTCTCCTGCATGTATTGATATTTGTGTTTGTGTATTGATGCATATTATTGTTTTGCTTGATTATGTGAAACATATATGAATGATTGAAGCTCTGTTTCTATTTATGGTATGGCCATGAGTATGTTGTTGAAACATTGAGCATGCGGATATATCATTATGTGAGCACAAGTTATTGTGATGTAAGCATGTCATCCATGTTAGATCTCATGTTTTGATGATAACAAAGAATGGTATGAAAAAGATTTAATTAAATAAGTTTGAATAAAGTAATAACAGGGAAGAGCATCACTTGAAGTAAACATTAGAGTAAAGAAGAAAGGCCAAGAGAAAAAGCTGAGAAACTTGATCAGAAGCAATTTTTCTAAGGCATTACTCGAGTACGTACTCGAGTAATGAGACAAAACTTGAAGTAACAGAGGCACCTTCCAGTAACCTGCCAACGTTACTCGAGTAAGTACTCGAGTAATAGTGTAAATGTTTTCAAGTTGCTCTCGGCCTGCCAATGTTACTCGAGTAGCCACTCGAGTAACCAGGTAAATACTTGGAGTTGCTCTAGGCCTGCCAACGTTACTCGAGTAGGTACTCGAGTAACCATGTAAAAGTTTTCAAGTTGCTCTCGGCCTGCCAATGATACTCGAGTATGTACTCGAGTTACTCTGTTTCAGAAAATGTGTTGCTCTCAGCATTTTGTACCCTGCCAATGTTACTCGAGTAGCTACTCGAGTAACTCACTGAGGTAAGCAAAAACCTGAAGGTAGTACTCCAATAACTTGATCTAATTTTATCTCATTTTCCTCGAGTCATTACTCTAGTATGTAAGTATTTAATATTTTATTCTAAGTGGATTACTCGAGTGTGTACTCGAGTATGCAGTGTTATGTTTGAAGGAAAACCTCAAGTCATTACCCGAGTAAGTTATGCACAAAAAGTAAGTTTACTCGAGTATGTACTCGAGTAACAAGGTAATCAAACTTGAAGTGCTCTCGGCCTTGAAATCCTGCCTACATTACTGGAGTAAAGCATCGAGTAACCAAAAGTTTATTTGAAGGTTTACTCGAGTTGGTACCCGAGTAACCTATGAAGTTATGAGTGCATTACTCGAGTAGGTACCCGAGTAAACAACTATTTCCAAAGGTTTGAAGTTTAGTTTATTCCATGCACTACCCGAGTAATCTTGTATTTGTTTGTTGACTTGAAATTAATCAAAGTTTTCCCGATGATACTCGAGTAAGTACTCGAGTAAACTTTAAGGGATGCTCGAGTAGCTACTCAAGTAAGCAAAGCCAGAAATTCAGAAATCATTCCAAACGTTCATTATTTTGCTTCCTATATGATTAATCTTTCATTGTGTTAGTATTCTTAGCTTATTTACAGATAAACAATGAAGAAATCATATCAAGTAAGGAAAGTCAAATGAGAAGTTCAAATGCCACCTACCGCCAACGGATATTTTTCAAAAACTGAAAAGTCAATAGTGGCTGCGCACTCACCAACGGATGAGAAGAAAATGTTCCAACGGTTATCACCAACATATCTATTTATATGGGAACATCCAACAGAGAAAGAAGAACAAGAACACACACGAACGCATTATCAAGCTCATTACTCTGTTTTACATTATACTTGTAATTCTATGCTTCAGTGATTCTTATTCACTCTGTGAGAGAGATACTTCATTCAAACTCAATATTTGTTATTGAGATAACTTAAGGTTGTGGAACCTTGAGTTGGGATTGGATTACAACTTGTAAGGGGGAGCGAGTGTCTAGGTGAAGGAACTTGCTTGTACTGTGGTGCCAAGAACCCACTGAATCTTGGAAGTTATAATGAAACTCTCAGAAAAGCTCTGAGGACTGGACGTAGGTCAAAGTGGTTGTGACCGAACCAGTATAACTCCCGGTGTACACTTCGGTGATATTTCTCCTTACTCCTCACTGTTTTAATTTCACTGTCAAATTTTATATTTGCAACGAAATTTTTAGTATCACCCAATTCACCCCCCTCTTGGGTGAAACGCTTACTCTAATAATGCATTAAACACTTATCTTGCATGCATATTGGTATCTGTTTCCTACTGGGATTCTCTAGAATCTCACCCTCCCCTACCAACATTTTAAGCAGGATAAGTGGCTTGAGGAAGGAGCAAGTGACTAGGGGCGGCGAGAATCCCTTATGGACATTTGAATTTGGTAGTTGGTTATTGTTATATGCTGGGATAATTGTATATGTTCGGATGATAGATTAGTATGAAAAACTGGATATTGGATGTATATGTGCTTGGGTGTCTATTGGGTTATTTGGTTATGTATTGGAGATGGATTTGTGTAATCCCCATTGAGGAATTGTAAAGGGCGTATGTGCCCTATGAATCTTTAGTGAAGGTATGAATCCGGGTTTACCAGTATTATTATTGTGCACTCTGATATTTATATAAATGTGATTTATCTTCACAAAGTAATTGTATTCGAAATATGAATGTGAGACCAGGTTAAAGTGTTTTGTGAAATGTATTTGTGAAAATCCTATCTTAAGGATGGGAATGTAAATTGACTTTGATTATTATTGGTTTCTATTTCATTGTTAATCACGTGTTTTGGATATAATTATGGAGGGGGTTACATTTTTGGATCAGAGCTGTAGTTCCTGGCAAACATGGGAATTTGCTAAGATAGCTCCCTTAGATCTCTGCCTTGGTGGTAGAAGATGATTTGTGATAGTGGTTGTGTATACACTTTTATGTTTGATTATTGTGGATTATGTGTATACACTATTGGTTATTTTGAAGTAGTGGATCATTGTGGAATGGAATAATTTAATGGTTTGTCCAAGAATTTAATTATTGACCTAGAGGTGGAGGTAATTAAAGATAATCTACCAGATCATTTGTAGGAAATGATGGATTTGGTTTGAAAACTGAGGAAAATGATTTCCAAGGTATATGATAATGAGGTTCTAGGTATCATGATAAACCTAGATGTTGGGTTGGAGACCCTAGGCTATATAATAATATATGCCAGTGATCTTATAGTGGAATGGTATGTCCAAAGACCCTAAGACCTATGGGACTAGTGTACCTTAGGCTGGCAGAAATATTTGGATTGGTATTGGAGTGGATGATATTCTGTGGAATTAAGGGAAGTGATTTCCCAGTGCAATTAATGTTAAGGTTTCAAGAGTTGAAGTGTAAAGAAGAGTTATGGGAACGTTGGGAGTATGGGCTCTCAATGATGTGCTAGTTATGACTCTAACTGATTTAAGGTAAATTAGGTTAAGGCCTGGCACAGATTGTGCATGTGGTCAGGTGTAGTGGGAGATTCCTGTGGGACTCCTATTAAATTATCCTGACATTGTGAAAGCACAGATGAGGAGGTAGACCTCAAAGTGTGCAGCGGAAGCGTGTGAACATGATGTGTTTGAGGTATTCCGAGGTTGCCGGTTGTTAACCTACACGGGGAAAGAGTCATATACAGAGGATACAAATCAGAAAGGGCTACCTACGATGAGATCCGATTGGAAAGGGCTACCTACGGTGAGATCCAATCGAAAAGGGCTACCTACAGTGAGATCTGATCAGAAAGGGCTACCTACAGATAATTCTGACTGAAAGGGCTGACCAGTCAGGTGACTGAGTAAAGCATCGGGTGCAGTAGCATAGTGTGGAGCCACCATGACGATAAACCTTAGCGTGGAGCCACTGTGACGATAAACCCTAGTGTGGAGCCGCCATGATGATGAACCATAGAGTGCAACCGCCTTGATGACTAACCATGGAGTGCAGCCGCCGTGAAGTTGAATTGTAGATTAGAGAAGAGCTGAAGCTCGAGGCAGTAAGTGCAATGTGTGAGCATGGCTTCTGGAGGTAAAACTTCGGGGCCAAGTGATATTGTAAAAGGAGGTCTTGGAGGATCCTAGTATGATGAAAAGAGTTTAAGGTACCGAAGGTGATGTTGTTAAAGGCATCGGTGATGAATAAATACCCATTCTAGCTTGATATGATTGTGTATTGTGAGTCTCCCTCGCGGCCCAAGGGGTTGAGGCCCAGTTGGGAGGGTAAGGAGGGAGTGCCTAGGCCAATACGGAGGGTGCCAGTCGCCTGGAAATGTGAGTACCGGGGTGGGCATCCAGCCGTCGTGAAATATGAGTAGCGGGGTGGGTGTGACAATAAAGACAGAAATGCACCGAATTCTTGTGAGTCCTGGGTTGATGCCCAGCTACTTGCCACGCCCGAATGGTAGTACGGGTGGCACTACGATCGGTGCCGTAGCCGGTTGTGCCGTAGTAGGCGTCCCCGAGAGCACCGGCGGGGGATGTGACAAATTGCAACGTGTGCAGGTCAGCGTGAGCCGTATAAGGATTGATGCTAGTCATCTCTAGGTCGGCCATTGAACTGCCGTTGTAATCAACATGGATCCTTGTGAATCTGACCCGTGGGGCGGTGTGTTGTGAATCTAGCCGTGGGCCGTGTGTTGTACATCTTGCCAGTGTGGCTTGTGTATGAAATGCTTTATATGAATCCCAGCTGTGATGAAGTATTTTGTGTGAATTGTGTTAAGGTGCAATGCAGCGTGTGCAGGTCAGCGTGAGCCGTTTAGGGATTGACGCTGGTCATCTCTAGCTCGGCCGTTGAACTGCCATTGTAGTTGCTTTGTGTGGAGAAAGAAGATGAAGGTGGTGTTGGGAGATTGAGACTCTCAACAGGTCGCCTAGATACAAGAGACTAAGATTCTAGGTGGGCCGTTACGGTAAGGTGCTTCGGATAGAAGAGATTGAGATTCTGGAGTGGCCTGATGCGATTGTGAATGCCTAAAAGTCCCGGTTACCACTAGCGGAGTCACCGGTGGGTGTACGGGTGAGGGTGACACTGTGAAAGTTGATATGGTGAGGTGGTATGTGGTTAAGGCCAAAAGTCTCGGTTACTGCTGGTGGAGTAACTAGTGGGTGTACAGGTGAGGTCAATATTGTGGAAAAGATAAAGCATAAGCTGAAGTATTATTGAAAACAGTGGAAGCTGGGGTATATGTGAATACAACGGAAGCTGCCGATTGAAGTAGTGAATTTGTGGTGGTTTAAATTGTACCCGAAAAGGGAAGGTGACTCGATGTCAGTGACTAGAGTGACTCAAAGTCAGGATGCACGAGTGCAGTCCATCCGAAATATGATCGAAAGAGGTAAAGACCTCTAGAGTTTGAAAACGGAGATCACAAGCTCGTGATATTGTCTCCGATCATGAGAATCGGTAAAGCGATTAAGAGAAAGAAATTGAGCCACGATGCATTGGTCCATTGAGATTCTTGTGAGAATTGGACCTGTAGCACGTTATTATATAAGTGGTCTTGAAGGGATTGTTCTAATGAGAAACAATTCGAGGAATGAAAGCCGTCATAAGGAGGCGTCCGAGGTTTATGTCCCCAATGGTGTAATAAATTTTGAGGATGAAATTTATTGAACGGGGGGAGAATTGTAACACCCCAATTTTCAATTAAAGGCTAATGGTAATTATTGAGGATAATTATCGAATTAAAGTGGAATGATTATGTGTTGTATGGCAATTTTAATTAATATGCCGTAATTGTTGGGAAAATTGAAAGAATGGCTCTAAATTAGTGATTAATGGAAGTGATTAATCACTAATTAAAAGGGTATGAGATGGGGAATTAATTGGCTAATGGAGGGATTAAATTGGCTAATTGGTGATTTATTGTGTGTGAGCCAATGACCTTGTGACATGTGGCAAGAAGAGATGAAGCATGAGAGTGAGAAAAGTCCAATGTAGTATTTTAATAGTTTCTCTCTCTCTCTTTTTCTCTCTTTGTTCAGCTGAATGGAGGGAGTGCTATCATCATCTTCTTCCTCCTCTCTCTCCATCTCTCTCACGTTCTCTCTCTTGTCTCTTCATTTTCACCATTGTTGAAGGAAGAGGAAGAAGGAAAAGCTTGTAAAAAAGGTAAGATCTTGACCTCTAATGCCAAAACTTCCTTCTATAAAGTTGTTCCTTGGAGTGAGAGCTTCAATTTGATGGTTGTAGTTTCTCCATTGGTGGAGATTTGAGGAATCACGAAAATGTACAAGTTGGAGAATCATGAAGTGCCTTTGGGAAAGTTGTTGACGTAAGTGAAAGCTTCAATTTCATATAAATTTTGTGGCCATTGGTTAGGCCTAGAATTTCTGGAATTTTAGCCCTAATTTTCGTGATTTAAGGTCTTGGGGAGTATGGAATGTTGTTGTTATGGAAATGGTGCCTTGTTTAGTGTTTTGAATTGATAGAATTGCATTGAAGCTTAAACATGAAGTTTGGCAACTTTTGTGTTGGTTTTGTGCTTTGGTCAAAATAGGGCATGTAAATGGGTTGTGATTTTGGTCATTTTGAGGTTACCATTGTGTTCCTTGTGGAAAATTGTATGGGAATAGGTTTGGTTAATGATTTTGGAGTCAATGGACACTTTGGTAGAAAATTGGAAAATCTGTCCCTTGGAACTCTTTTCTAGGCAGTATATTTGTGTGGACGTTTTGAATGACCAAATGATTTCTGAAAATTGTGACACTTTCCAGTCTTAAATTTCACATCTCAAGCTTCAAAATGGACATATATTTTGTGTCATTTTGTTTAGTATTCTGGGAAATATGACTGTCCAAAGTTTTATGTTAAATCCGAGAATAATTCTGAAGCAACGTGAACTTTTCTTGAAATCTGTATTTTTGTGGTGATTTCCAGTATGGTTCATAGTTTTCCTATGAAGAGGACTAAAATAGCTTTCAATGGGCTTTGGGATGAACTCATTTCAATTTTTCTATAATTAGTTATGAATTTCCGAAATTGCCTTGGCTGCAGCACAAAAGTTTCTGTGTGCGTTTTGGCCGCAGCCAGAAATTCATGGCTGCAGCCAGAAACCTTTTGTGCGTGTTTTGGCCGCAGCCAGAGGATTCTTGGCTGCAGCCAACCCCCATTTTCAGCATTTTGGGATTTTTAAAGGTGATTTCCAACCTAGTACTTACCAATCCTTTAGGCTTTCATTGACCTTATTATAGCCACCTAAAGGGCATGAATGGTAACCAACTTCAAGTGTTATAAAAATGAGAATTTGGAAAAGAGAATGATCATGCATCCTTGATTTGGTTATGGGGTTGGGTATTTGCCCTGATCATGGTTTGATATCCGCTCGGATCGTGAGTAGCCGATGCTGGAGCATTCGTGGAAAGAATAAGGGTAGGGAACTTACCTCTCCTGCATGTATTGATATTTGTGTTTATGTATTGATGCATGTTATTGCTTTGCTTGATTATGTGAAACATATATGAATGATTGACGTTCTGTTTCTATTTATGCTATGGCCATGAGTATGTTGTTGAAACATTGAGCATGCGGATATATCATTATGTGAGCACAAGTTATTGTGATGCAAGCATGTCATGCATTAAACACTTATCTTGCATGCATATTGGTATCTGTTTCCTACTGGGATTCTCTAGAATCTCAACCTCCCCTACCAACATTTTAAGCAGGACAAGTGGCTTGAGGAAGGAGCAAGTGACTAGGGGCGGCGAGAATCCCTTATGGGCATTTGAATTTGGTAGTTGGTTATTGTTATATGCTGGGATAATTGTATATGTTCGGATGATAGATTAGAATGAAAAATTGGATATTGGACGTATATGTGCTTGGGTGTCTATTGGGTTATGTATTAGAGATGGATTTGTGTAATCCCCATTGAGGAATTGTAAAGGGCGTATGTGCCCTATGAATCTTTAGTGAAAGTATGAATCCGGGTTTGCCGGTATTATTAATGTGCACTCTGATATTTATATAAATGTGATTTATCTTCACAAAGTAATTGTATTCGAAATATGAATGTGAGACCAGGTTAAAGTGTTTGTGAAATTTATTTGTGAAAATCCTATCTTAAGGATGGGAATATAAATTGATTTTGATTATTATTGGTCTCTATTTCATTGTTAATCACGTGTTTCGGATATAATTACGGAGGGGGTTACACTTGTACATAAAGGTCATAACATTAGAAATCCAAGAGCATTTTGAATTGTTTAAACTTCTTCGAGATGTACCTTGCTCCTACTTGTTCTTATAGAGATAAACTCTCTTTCTAGAAATATACCATTTCGAATAACAAACACTTTTGTTATTAGTAGGATTATAAGCATAGTATCCCTTCATTTCCTTAGGATACCCTATGAAGAGGTGTAATATCCTAAATTTTGGCATTAGAAGCTTGAGATAAGCCTAAATTAAGTGGTATTAAACTCCAAGAAATGGCTAAGTGTCATAAAGCTTGAAATACAATCCATGTACGACAATCAGGTATGGACCTTAATCGATCCACCTGAAGGTGCAAGAACTATAGAGTGTAAATGGGTTTTCAAGGAGAAAATTGACATGGATGACAATGTAAAATGTTTTCAAGGCACGACTGGCTGCAAAAGGATTCACTCAAACTCATGGTGTAGACTATGATGAAACATTTTCCCCAGTTGCAATGGCTAAATCAATCATATTCCTTCTTACCATTGCAGTGCTTTCCTCTACATATTCTAGATGTACATTCTCTTCCTATCTCACTACCCTCATATGTTTAAACGAGAATTCTCAATGTATTTTCTTTTCTTACTAGAGAGGTCCTCTCATTGGCTTGAGAGGATTTAAGTTAGGTGAGCCATGTTGTGTCACGTTTAAATTATGTTTCTTTTGATTATATCATTACATCCATACTATACATATATATGTATATTTGTATGAGATACAACTGCGATATGTGTATTCATATAAACAAAATAATTAATTAAGTCCTCTAAATGAAATCTTAAGTCATAATGCTGTCAATTAATGAATACTTGTCAAAACACTACTATAAAATATAGATTCTACAACCCTAAAGGACGTTCCTTTTTGAAAAAGGGAAGTAAAAAACAAAGGAGGTGGCATTTTCATAATTATGGGTGAGAATTGAATAGCTTTAGGCGCCCTGAATTCAAATAAAGACGTCTAAAGTGGGACTTTAGACGTCCCTATTTAAATTGGGGACGTCTAAAGTAAAAAAAATTTGTTGTTTTTTAAAAATCAGGAACGCACTTTAGCGTCCTTTATTTTAAATTTTTTTAACTTTAGACGTCCTCAATGCATATAGGGACGTCTAAAGTGTGACTTTAGACTTCCCCAATTCAATTGGGGAAGTCTAAAGTGAAAACAAAATTAACTGGACAATTTTAGGCATCCCTAAATTAAATTTGGTATGCAAAAAATAATTTAAATTTATATTGACAATCTTTATTTGTCAATTTTATATTACTTTTACACTCATCTTTCTCTTCCTATCACCGCAAACACAAGATGAGCTACTACCACTATGCCTTTTAACTCTTGCTTCTTCTTCTTTATATGCTCTTTTTAGTTCTTACTTCTTCCTTTCTCTCTCTTTTTTTCACCTCCACATCTGTTATGCTTTCTTACTATTTTTTATTTTTTATCTTCATTCTCTTTTTTCTTTGGGTTTCCCTTATATTTTATCTTCTAACTCATGTTATTATGGCTTGTAGAGCGAGACTCTGAAACATGCTTCATGGCCACGTTCTTGCTGAGAAAACGAAGTTTATCTCTCCCTATTGCTCTTCTCTATTCATTATTAAGAGAAAATGAATTTCAGTAACAGAAGGAGATAAGATTTTTGCAATTGATTCCTCTTATTATTTTCATCTTTTGCCTATGAGATTTCAGCTTTAGAGTTATTATTGTGTAGATTTTGGATTTGGAGTTCAGATACTAGATCCATAATTTTTTTGATATAAAATGCGCCACCGACTTTGTCAATCGGTCAACAATCACCCAGATTACATCATAGTTTCTAGAATCTCAAGACTTTGCAGTAATCTCGGCGGCCACTAGTGTTCAATCTTTACTTTCTAACAAGTAAGACACTGTGCCATATACTTGGTCACATCACTCTTCAATCCCAGCCATCAATACATAGACTTCAAATCTTGGTACATTTTGGTCATTCCGAGGTGAAGAGTATACCAACTCTTGTATGCCTTATCCAGAATTTTTTGCCTTAGGTCAGCCTTTAGTGGAATATAGATTCTCTTTTGTATCGAACCAATCTACTAGGTTGTTAGTTCAAGCGTTTCACCCAATAGGGGGGTGAATTGGGTGATACCAGAAATTTGGTTGTGTATAAGAAAATTGACAGAATATTTAAAATAGTTGAGAGTAAAGAGAAATATCACCGAAGTGTATACCGAGAGTTATACTGGTTCGGCCACAACCACTTTGACCTATGTTCAGTCCTCAGAGCATCTCTGAGAGTTTCACTATATTCTCCAAGATTCAGTGGGTTCTTAGTACCTTAGTACACAACAAGTTCCTTCATTCGGACACTCGCTCCCCCTTACACCTTGTAATCAAATCCCCAACTCAAGGTTCCACAACCTGAAGTTTTCTTAATAACAAATATTGCGTTTGTAATGAGAAACTCTCTCACAGCAAATACATAATCACTAAATTACAATGAATGAGTATAAGAAAACAAAGCACTAAGAGTGTGTTGATCGGTGTATGTTCGTGCATTCTCAGTTGTTGTTTTCTGCTCTTTGAATGCTCCATATATATAGATGATTTGTAGTGTTCGTTAGAAGTATTTCACACATGTCCGTTAAAGTCGTGCAGCAACGGTTGACTATTCTTCAAGTTTGAAACCTATCCGTTTGCTGTAGGTAGCGGTAGGTGACCGTTCGGACCTTTATTTGACTTTTCACTTCTGGCATGATCTTTTCATTGTTTCTCTGTAAATACACTTAGAATGCTAATATAATGAAAGGTTAATCATATATATAACAAAATAATAAACATACGATTAAAGTCAAGCTTTCTGGACTGTTTTACTCGAGTGGCTACTCGAGTGATCATGCTCATTACTTGAGTAATCCCTCGAGTAAACCTATCAAAAATATGGCAGTGCATAATTCAACATTTTTCATAAGATATTACTCGGGTAAGATATGGAGTAAGATATATCACAAACCTTGAAAATACCTAATTACTCGAGTGGCTACTCGAGTGGCCATCTATTTTCTTTACAAGTTACTCGAGTAAGCCCTCGAGTAAATTTCTAATAACTCGTCAAATTACTCGATTACTCCCTCGAGTAATTGCATCAAATTCTTGGCCGAGAGTTTGCTTACTGATTACTCGAGTGACCCCTCGAGTACTGCTTCAAATAACTCTACAAATTACTCGAGTGGTCCCTCGAGTAATGCCTTTTTCTCACCTTGTTGCTCGAGTGGTTACTCGAGTAAAGTGTTGCATTTCTTGGCCGAGGGCTACTGGAAGATTTTTGACTTGGTTACTTGATTGGCTACTCGAGTAATGCCTTTGTAATTGATATTACTCGAGTGGCCACTCAAGTAATGTTCTATATAACTTTGCAGATTACTCGAGTGGTCCCTCGAGTAACTCATTCTGAATATGGTAGTACTTCTTTGGATGAAATTCTTCATGATTACACGAGTGCCTACTCGAGTAACAGATTCCCTTACTCAAGTAGTCACTCGAGTAAGCCATCACAAAATTTGCTCATTACTACAGTGCTTACTTTATGTAATACTTTGTGCCATTTATTACTTTGTTCAATGTTATCAAATCCTTTTATATTATTGATCCAATCTTTGTTATCTCAAAACACATGGGACCTAACATTATCCCCCTTTTTGATGATGACAAAACTTGGTGATTTTGAACAAGGTTTTTGAAATTGAGTTTTCAACCATATGTTTCTTAAATACTTTTCATATGAAATCTTTTGGTCAATTTAAACTTGAAAACTCTTTGGAAATAACGTAATGAAATATCTGGTTTAAACACAATAAAATATAATTTCAATGAAATTTACCTTTAAACTTAATGCAATATAATTTCAATGAAATTTAACTTTAATGACATAAAGAAACAAATTGCATAAAGAGGAACTCATTACATAATCAAGCTTAGAATTTAAAGTTAAAAGCTAAAAACTAGTTAAAAGCTCCCAAAATCCATGTACACCCATATCCCCAATACATTAACTCAGCTGATACGAATTTATATGATCAATTAAATAGTGCAAGTGTACACTGTCGTAATCAAGTAATATAGAAGTGAGTAGAGTACCGTTCCCACGAGGATTGATCACTAAGTACCAAAATGAGCAATTTTAACTCTATTTAGTCGATCGATTAGTTGGTGATTGAGAGTACAAAATAAAAGAAAAAACAATTAAATATGATTGCAGATGATATGAAAGCAAATATGAGAAAAAGCCCTAGGGATTAGATTTCACTTCACAAATTCCGGATTGAATCACTTATCTATTCTAGCCCAATTTATTCCACATGATTAATAGTCGAGTTTCCCTAATTTAATTACTAGCCTCTTCCAAGGTCAAGCAATTCTATAATCAATTGCTAATCCAATATATTCCTATATGAATTTAAGCAATTAATCATGCATTAAGATTTATGAAACTCAGTAAGACTACACAACTCATATGAATATATTCCTATTTCATATGCAAGTTATGGTTTTAATTATAGGGTCAACACACATGTATCTCCTTCCGGTCTCAACATGTATATTGAAATCATTTAAAAGATGGCCAGTCAATCAAAAGCATTAAGAATAATAATTAAAACTCAATCATGGAGGAGAAATTCAAACTAGATTTAATAAGTTAAGATTCAATCCGTCATTAGTAAGCTACGTCATCTCCCTAGGAAAATGAAAGTTTAGCACATGATGAAATTAAAAACAAAACCAAAATAAATTGACATTATATAAAACTAGAATGAAATCCTCAGAAATACTGCATAAACTTGAATATTAAATTCTCAAACATAAATATACAACCAAAAGATGAATGAAAGATGAAGAAATCTAGCCGTCCATTCAGGAGGTAAAACCTTCCATGTAGGCGGTATGCAAAATACAATCCTAAGCCTTCCAAGATAGAGGCATGAAGAAATCTATCCGTCCATTTAGGAGGTAAAACCTTCCATGTAGGTGGTATGCAAAATGTAATAAAATCCTAAGCCTTCCAAGATAGAGGCATGAAGAAATCTATCCGTCCATTTAGGAGGTAAAACCTTCCATGTAGGCGGTATGCAAAATGAAATAAAATCCTAAGCCTTCCAAGATAGAGGCATGCAAGAACTGATACAATATATGAAATTAAATCTAGAAAGTAACACACTTTTTCTCAGAACTGTCAGAGAAAGGATCTCTCCTTGTCAGAGAAGGGCCTCTAATTGTCAGAAAAGGGCCTCTGATTCTCTTCCTCTCTTCTCCCTTTGAGCTTGGCATTGATCTCTATTTATAGGGGAAAAAAACGTGTGCTACAGTACTGCTACAGTGATCTGGCGGGTGCTACAGTGCCCTGGCGGTTGCTACAGTACCGTTGACCTGCTACAGTTCCCGATGGCTGCTACAGTGCTGTTGACCTGCTACAGTTCCCGATGGCTGCTACAGTGCCATTGACTGCTACAGTACTTTTATTTTTTTTTTATTTTTTTTTTAAAATGCTGTTTATTCCAAAAACAATATTTATATATCAATCACACCCAAATTTATTATATTAAACACAAATATCGTCCATAAAATCATCATATAAAGGAAAATAAATATGCAAATATTTTACTTATCAAATTCCCCCACACTTGACTCTTGGACGTCCTCGGACAAGAAGTAAATAATAAGTGCTTCCAACAAAATCAGAAGTGTCAAGTCATAAGTAAGAACACAATTGAAAAATAAAGAAATCATAGTATTAATGAATCAATGAAAATATAAACTGGTAACTTTAATTGAAAATGAATAAACTGAGTTCGTACTTGTAGCTCACTCTCTCAATCTCTCAAGTGTTCAAGGGTAAGTGTTTCACTCAAATTCAACCGAAAAAATCGCACTACCATAGGCTTGCTAAAAATCTCAATCTCCACTACCTAATTCACATGCGAAATTCAAATCAAAAGGACTTATTAAGGGTTGTAATGGGGTTAAGGTAAAGGAATGTAAAGTATGATATGAAAGGCTAAAGAAATAGAACAATTGAAAAATGGGCTACTTATAAATTTATCTCATCACAACAACCCACAATTCAAACACTTAACATTTTTTTTTCTCTTTTTTTTTTCTTTTTTTTTTCATAATAATTTTTTTTTCTCATTTTTTTTCTTTTTTTTTTCTTTTTTTTTTTTTTGAATTGCAACTATAAAGTTGATGATAGATACACCCCCACACTTTGTCAAAAGCCCATTTCACAAAAATTTCAAATGCTCCACTAATCTTTCGAATAAGGTAAAAGCACTTGATATATCATTAAAGCATATGTTACTGGGTTGAAAACAAAGAAATAGTCAATTAGGCTCAAAGGGGCTTATCAACGGTATAATTGCAAGGTTGGCTATTTGGCTCTGGCAAAAGAAAATGAATGCCTTTATCATTTTTGAATGAGCATGTGAGATGTAATTTCAACCAGATTTAAAGCAAGTTCTAGAGTGACAACTTAATAGGTGAATATCTCACACAAGAGAAATAATCATTATAGGCTCAGAAGCTCACGGCTAGGAATTTTTAAACTCAGTTCATTCAATCTCAAAATTCATCACCAATTGCAACAATCAGTTGTTCATTCATGCTATAAAATCTCTAAATTCAATTGATCCATACTTAAAACTTATATACTTCTTAAGATCATTACAAAGCACTTGAAAAAGTTTTTTTTTTTTTTTGAAAAAGATAAAAAAAATCATGCAACTACTAAAATGCAACTAATGAAATGCGTCTCAGGAGTTAAGAATAACTCCTTACTCTGCCGTCTTTTTCCACACCCCATGCATCTAATGGTTTTACTAACTAACAAAAGAAAAACAAAAATTTTTTTTTTCTCCTCCCCCAACCTAAATCAGACATTGTCCCCAATGTCTTCTAGAACTTAGAGAAGGTGTTTTTTTTTTTTAACATAAACACACAATAAAGTAAAACCAAGAGATTAAGGAAAGTTACAACCTAAGAGCGGTATCTGGGTTCTGCTTCTGACTGCTATCTGAAGATGGCCCACCTATTTGCTTGACGACCAGATCTGGTTTAGGTTCATAGGTTTGCATTTGGTCGAGCAGCTGATCAGCAGTTGGTGCAGCAATTATAGAGTGGCGAGTCGCTTGGGGTATAAATCCTGTTTCCACAGCATGATCAAGAAAAGACAACAGATTATCATAAAAACCATTAACATTTAACAATCCTAATGGTTTTTTGTGATAGTTTAACTTAGCCCAATAAGCAACACTAGAAATGCCATCCAATGTCCCCAAACCACCGGGTAGAGCAATAAAAGCTTGAGCATGGTGGAACATTACTCCCATCTGTTCAGGCAAGCTTGAAACCTGTAACTCTTGTCCTAAGGAAAAAGCATGATCTTGCAACTCCTTCATCTTTACACTTAAACCCGTGCTTCCATTCATGGATGCAGAAACGACCACACTTCCCTTTAGGCCCTGGATGCCTCCCCCGTACACAACGTTGATTTTTCTGGCAGCTAATGCAATTCCAAGTTCATTTGCTGCTGTTATAAACTCTCCTTTCTTGCCCAAATCAGTTTCACCTAAAATGCAAATAGATGTGAATCTACATTTTTGTGTGATAACCTTTTTCTCTTTGTTTCTCTCGGACCATGTACGCTTACAAGAGAAAGAATTCATTTTACAAATGGAAGTGTGCATATTTACAAATGAAAGAGTACATATATACAATACTAAAACAACGACAACAAAATCACACAAATCACACATTTTTCAAAGAAGTTTGAAAAAATTTCCGACACAAATAACTGGTGGGCCATTGTGTGAAGAAATCAAACAAAAAGAGGAAAGAAAGTCAAAAGATAAAGTAGAGTAGAAAAAAAAAACTGCCGAAAGGATAATAAAAATTAGACAAATGCTACGGAAAAAAAAAACAAAACAAATTAAAGACACGCATGATTATGTAAAGTAGTTGTGATTTTGGCTCACATCTTCCTCTGGTTTTACGTCCAGAAACGGCTTAAACGCTTTCTATGAATCGAGGATTTGCTTCCCATCCAGTTTTCTTATAAACTGGCAAACAGGGTCTTTTAACGTCAGATTCCCAAGACAATAGCGCTCTTTTTCTTTATTGAATATGTCTGCTAAATCGAGAAGAATACGATGAACATCACCACTCGGATGTGTCTCAAGAGTTTGAATGATATCATCCAGTGACTCCTTACTCAGTCCATCCTTTATAAATTTGATTTTATCTTCTCGATTTACAGAAACCATACCTTTACTCCTACAGCGCTGATCACATGTCCACCTTGCACATTTATAGCAGACCTTCATTCTTTTAGCTCTTCTCTTTTTGGAGTAAGAACTTCTTCCCATTCCTGGCAAAGGTTTAACAAATGAATTATGAATCTCACATGCTAAACGTACCTTAGCTTCAATGATCCAACGTATATCCACAGGAAGGCCCAAACGATTGAATACTTTCATCCTTTCAAGTCGACAGCTATAGATCTTCCTGAGCACATCTTTGGGAAGAGTGGGGAACCTGTTCTTAAGCTTTGCAAGAGATTCCTCCATGGCAACTTAAAATGTAAATGATGAAAACTAAAATGCTCAATGCAGTGTAGTGTGTTTCGGTGAGTAGGAAAGAAAAATGAGAGTAGGAAAGAAATGAGTGAGTAGGAAAGAAAAATGAGAGTAGGAAAGAAATGAGTGAGTAGGAAAGAAAAATGAGAGTAGGAAAGAAATGAGTGAGTAGGAAAGAAAAATGAGAGTAGGAAAGAAGTTTTGAGAGAGTGGGAAAGAAGTTTTGGGTTGCCTCCCAAAAAGCCGCCCTTCTTTAACGTCTTTAGCTAGACAAAGATTAAACAAAAATTTTTTTTTTTTTTAAAACAAAAAAAAACAAAAAAAATTACTAGATTGAGGACTTACCTGTTGGTTCTTCAAACGTGATGACAGATTTCAAAGTGTTGAGTGCACCTTCATTGTATTCTTTTAGCCTTTGCCCATTCACTTTGAATTTTCGATCACCATCTTGAATCTCCACAGTTCCATATGGCCATACTTGAATCACAGTAAAAGGACCTGACCATCTTGATCTCAGCTTTCCTGGAAAGAGTTTTAACCTTGAGTTGTATAAAAGCACCTTTTGTCCTGGTGAAAACTCTCTCCTCAAAATTCTTCTGTCATGCCACATTTTTGTCTTCTCCTTGTATAACTTTGCATTTTCATAAGCTTGTTGTCTGAATTCTTCAAGCTCATTGAGTTGGAGAAGCCTTTTCTCACCAGCTACCTTTAAGTCAAAATTTAATGCTTTTACCGCCCAATATGCTTTGTGCTCCATTTCTACTGGAAGATGGCATGCTTTTCCATAGACCAATTGATATGGGGATGTACCAATTGGTGTCTTGAAGGCAGTTCTATAAGCCCAGAGTGCATCATCTAACTTTTGAGCCCAATCCTTCCGGTTGGAATTCACTGTCTTTTCTAAGATCCACTTGAGTTCTCTGTTTGAGATTTCCACCTGCCCGCTGGTTTGTGGATGATATGGAGTTGCAACCTTGTGAGTTACTCCATATTTAGCCAATACCAACTGAAGCTGCTGATTGCAAAAATGCCTTCCTCCATCACTGATAATAGCTCTAGGCACTCCAAATCTTGTAAAAATATTCTTCCTTAAGAACTTCACAACCACACGAGAATCATTTGTAGGAAAGGCAGCTGCTTCAACCCACTTGGAGACATAATCAACAGCTACTAAAATGAACTGATTGCTAAATGAAGATGGAAAAGGTCCCATAAAATCGATCCCCCATACATCAAAAAGTTCGACTTCTAAGATGTTGGTTAAAGGGGCTTCATGTCTCCTTGAGATATTTCCCGTTCTTTGACATCTGTCACAAGTTGCCACAATTTTGTGAGCGTCCTTGAAGAGTGTAGGCCAGTAAAATCCTGATTGAAGGACTTTAGTAGCTGTTCTATTTGCTCCAAAATGACCACCATATGAGGATGAATGGCAGTGATTTAAGATGCTGACCATTTCTTCTTCAGGAACACATCGCCTGATAATTCGATCTGGGCATTGTTTGTATAAGAACGGATCCTCCCAAAAGTAATGCCTTACATCAGCCATAAACTTCTTCTTTTGCACTTTAGAAAGTTCATAAGGCATTACTCTGCTTGCCAAATAATTCACAAGATCAGCATACCACGGAGTAGGTTGTGACTGTATGATAAAAAGCTGCTCATCTGGAAAATTCTCCTGGATTGGTGATTCACTCTTCTGTTCAGGTGGTTCTAACCGAGAAAGATGATCTGCAATGAGATTCTCGGTCCCTTTTTTGTCTTTGATCTCCAAGTCAAATTCTTGCAATAGAAGCACCCATTTGATCAGTCTGGGCTTAGCATCTTTCTTCTCAATCAGGTATTTGATTGCTGAGTGGTCCGTCCAGACAATGACCTTTGACCCAATCAAGTATGCTCTGAATTTGTCAAATGCAAATACTACTGCTAGGAGCTCTTTTTCTGTTGTTGCATAATTCAGCTGTGCTTCTGAGAGTGTTCTGCTAGCATAATAGATAGCATGAAAGATCTTATCTCTTCTTTGGCCTAAAACAGCTCCAACTGCATAATCACTTGCATCACACATCATCTCGAATGGAAGATTCCAATCTGGAGCTATGATAACTGGTGCAGTAGTTAAGGCACTTTTTAGAGTTTGGAAGGCTGATAAGCACTCCTTATTAAACACAAAGGGAGTGTTTTTCTCCAACAGCATGCAAAGTGGCTTTGTGATTTTTGAGAAGTCTTTGATGAATCTTCTATAGAAACCAGCATGTCCTAAAAAACTCCGAATGCCCTTGATTGAAGAAGGAGGTGGTAGCTTCTGAATTGTTTCAATCTTAGCTCGGTCCACTTCAATGCCTCGATCAGATACCTTATGGCCCAGCACAATTCCTTTTTTCACCATAAAATGGCATTTCTCCCAATTTAGAACCAAGTTTGTCTCCACACATCGTTGTAAGACTTTTGCCTGATTTGAAAGACAATGATCAAATGATTCTCCAAAAACTGAAAAATCATCCATGAACACCTCAATGAACCTTTCCACCATGTCTGAGAAGATCGCCATCATACTCCTTTGAAATGTTGCTGGTGCATTACATAGACCAAATTGCATCTTTCTGAAGGCAAAGGTACCATATGGACATGTAAAAGTTGTTTTCTCTTGATCCTCCGGTGCAATTGTAATTTGATTATATCCTGTGTACCCATCCAAGAAACAATAATAGGCTTTTCCAGCAAGTCTGTCAAGCATCTGATCTATAAATGGCAGAGGAAAGTGATCTTTTCTGGTGGCTTTGTTGAGCTTTCTGTAGTCGATGCACACTCTCCATCCAGTTACCGTGCGTTGTGGAATCGGTTCATTTTTCTCGTTGGGCACTACTGTCATTCCACCTTTCTTTGGCACAACTTGAACTGGACTTACCCATTGACTGTCAGAAATTGGGTAGATTATGCCAGCATCTAGCCACTTTATTACCTCCTTTCTTACCACCTCCTTCATATTCGGATTGAGTCTTCTCTGGTGCTCAACTGTTGGCTTGTAGTTGTCCTCCATCAAGATCTTATGCATACAAATTGAAGGACTAATCCCTCTTATATCAGCTATTGACCATCCAAACACTGCTTTATACTCCCTTAGAACTCTTAATAACTTTTCTTCTTCTTCGGGAGTAAGAGCTGCTGAGACGATTACTGGTAGTGTTGAATTTTCTCCCAGATAAGCATACTTCAAGTGGGATGGCAGTACTTTCAACTCCAGTATTGGTGGTTTCTCCGTTGATGGTACCGGCTTACTCGGCCTTTCCCCCAGATCTTCAAATGGTTTCTTGATAAAAATTGGGGAATTTGCTTCCAGGTACTTAATCTGCTCCAAGACTTCAGGATTAGTAGATTTTGATACATCTACCATTCCTATTGCTAATGGTTGATCCATGCAGATTTCGTTCACCACGTCTTTTGTGCAACTGGATAATGTATCAACTCTGTAGCAAGTGTCACCTTCATCTGGGAAGGATAAAGCCTTGAAAATGTTGAAGGATACTTGATTATCTTGAACTCGCAAGGTTAACTTCCCCTGTTGCACATCTATTAACGTTCTCCCAGTTGCTAGGAATGGCCTCCCAAGAATGATAGGAATTTCTTGGTCTTCTTCCATGTCGAGTATTATGAAATCAGCTGGGAATATGAGTTTGTCCACCTTCACCAGAACATCTTCTAAGACACCCCTTGGATGCTTTATTGATCGGTCCGCCAGAAGTAATGAAACTGTGGTTGGCTTCACCTCTCCAAGACCAAGTTTGTTGTAGACAGATAGAGGCATGAGGTTTACACTTGCTCCAAGATCACAAAGTGCTCTTTCAAAGTGACATTGACCTATGGTGCAAGGTATGCAAAAGCTTCCTGGATCTTTCAGCTTTGGAGGTAATTTCTTTTGGAGAATAGCGCTGCACTCCTCAGTAAGTGCAACTGTTTCAAATTCCTCAAGCTTACGCTTATTTGAAAGAATGTCCTTCATGAATTTTGCATAACTGGGCATTTGGGCAAGAGCGTCTGCAAAAGAAATGTTGATGTGCAACTTCTTAAAAACCTCTAGAAACTTTGCAAATTGCTTGTCTAGCTTTGCCTTCGCGAGTCTCTGAGGGTATGGAACTGGTGGTACATATGGAGGAGGATTGTCTGGAAAGCTGATTCTTCCAGGTATCACATCATCCTCCTTCTGTTGTTGTACTTCCTCCTTTTGTTCTTCTCCACCTTCTTTCTCTTCTCCATCATCCTTCTTTTTAATTAAAGGATCTTTCAATTCTTTCCCACTTCTTAGTGCAACGGCCTTCACATGTTCTTTTGGGTTTCTTTCAGTGTCACTTGGTAGAGTTCCTGGTTGCCTGGAATTCAGCATATTTGCAATTTGGCCCATCTGGATCTCCAAGTTCTTTATTGAGGCATCTTGGCTTTTGATTGTTGCATCAGTCCTAACCATGAATTGAGATGTATTCATAGTTAGTTGAACCAGTGCATCCTCCAAATTCACTTTCTGTTGTGGTGGATTTGGTTGTTGAAAAGCTTGCTGCTGGTAGTTCCCTTGTGGCTTGAATGCATTTTGATTATTCCTCCAACTAAAGTTTGGATGATTTCGCCAACCTGGATTATAGGTGTTTGAAAATGGGTCGTTCCTTTGATTTCCGATGAACTGAGCGTGCTCCGGCATGAATGAGTGTCCTTCTTGACATTGCGTACTCACATGAGGTCCTCCATATTGATCACAAGCTTCTGTAGGAGTGTTGATTACATTTGCTTGGGTTGTTAATGATCCTACTTGCTTGGATATAGATGCAACTTGAGAAGACAAAGTTGTAAGGACATCCAGCTCGTGTACTCCAAGTACTTTCTTTGAATTGCTACGTTCAGAAGGCCATTGATATGCATTGGATGCCATCTCCTCAAGTAGATTGTAAGCATCATCTTTTTTTTTTCCCATTAAAGATCCTCCAGCTGCAGCATCTACAAGAATTCTGGAGATGTGCGTCATCCCACTATAGAAAGTTTGCAGTTGCCACCAATCTGGTAACCCATGATGAGGACATCTCCGTAGCAACTCCTTGTATCTTTCCCATGCTTCATAGAGGCTTTCTTGTTCATGCTGGGTAAATGGGGCAATTTCATTCCTCAATTTAGCAGTTTTTGCTGAAGGAAAGTGTTTCTCCAAAAATTTCTGCGCCATGATCTCCCATGTAGTTATGCTTCCCACTGGTAATGATTGTAGCCAATTCTTAGCCTTATCCCTAAGTGAGAAAGGGAAAAGTCTAAGTCTAATGGCATCGTCAGTAACACCATTATGCTTGAATGTGTCACAGATTTCTAGGAAGTAGGCTATGTGTGCATTAGGATCTTCTATTGGTGAACCACCGAACTGGTTTGCTTGCAACATCTGGATAATTGCTGGCTTGATTTCAAAGTTGTTTGCTGCTACTGGTGGTCTCGTGATTCCAGAATTTGTCCCCATGACAGTTGGTGTTGCATAGTCGCGGAGTGTTTTGGTATCTGTTGTTCCTCCCCCTGGATCTGCCATCGGATTGCTTAGGATTGAAGTAGACTGCTTCTGAACTCTTCGATTTCTTCGACAAGTTCTTTCGATCTCTGAATCAAAAGGCAATAGTTCAGTCTCCTTCGATCTGGTCATACACTAAGCAAAAACCTGAAAAGAAACACAAGACACCAAGAAGAAAAACAAATGTAATATGAAGACCAAATTAGTATTAAAATTACTTGGTATTGATATTAGTGACAACAATCCCCGGCAACGGCGCCAAAAACTTGATACGAATTTATATGATCAATTAAATAGTGCAAGTGTACACTGTCGTAATCAAGTAATATAGAAGTGAGTAGAGTATCGTTCCCACGAGGATTGATCACTAAGTACCAAAATGAGCAATTTTAACTCTATTTAGTCGATCGATTAGTTGGTGATTGAGAGTACAAAATAAAAGAAAAAACAATTAAATATGATTGCAGATGATATGAAAGCAAATATGAGAAAAAGCCCTAGGGATTAGATTTCACTTCACAAATTCCGGATTGAATCACTTATCTATTCTAGCCCAATTTATTCCACATGATTAATAGTCGAGTTTCCCTAATTTAATTACTAGCCTCTTCCAAGGTCAAGCAATTCTATAATCAATTGCTAATCCAATATATTCCTATATGAATTTAAGCAATTAATCATGCATTAAGATTTATGAAACTCAGTAAGACTACACAACTCATATGAATATATTCCTATTTCATATGCAAGTTATGGTTTTAATTATAGGGTCAACACACATGTATCTCCTTCCGGTCTCAACATGTATATTGAAATCATTTAAAAGATGGCCAGTCAATCAAAAGCATTAAGAATAATAATTAAAACTCAATCATGGAGGAGAAATTCAAACTAGATTTAATAAGTTAAGATTCAATCCGTCATTAGTAAGCTACGTCATCTCCCTAGGAAAATGAAAGTTTAGCACATGATGAAATTAAAAACAAAACCAAAATAAATTGACATTATATAAAACTAGAATGAAATCCTCAGAAATACTGCATAAACTTGAATATTAAATTCTCAAACATAAATATACAACCAAAAGATGAATGAAAGATGAAGAAATCTAGCCGTCCATTCAGGAGGTAAAACCTTCCATGTAGGCGGTATGCAAAATACAATCCTAAGCCTTCCAAGATAGAGGCATGAAGAAATCTATCCGTCCATTTAGGAGGTAAAACCTTCCATGTAGGCGGTATGCAAAATGTAATAAAATCCTAAGCCTTCCAAGATAGAGGCATGAAGAAATCTATCCGTCCATTTAGGAGGTAAAACCTTCCATGTAGGCGGTATGCAAAATGAAATAAAATCCTAAGCCTTCCAAGATAGAGGCATGCAAGAACTGATACAATATATGAAATTAAATCTAGAAAGTAACACACTTTTTCTCAGAACTGTCAGAGAAAGGATCTCTCCTTGTCAGAGAAGGGCCTCTAATTGTCAGAAAAGGGCCTCTGATTCTCTTCCTCTCTTCTCCCTTTGAGCTTGGCATTGATCTCTATTTATAGGGGAAAAAAAACGTGTGCTACAGTACTGCTACAGTGATCTGGCGGGTGCTACAGTGCCCTGGCGGTTGCTACAGTACCGTTGACCTGCTACAGTTCCCGATGGCTGCTACAGTGCTGTTGACCTGCTACAGTCCCGATGGCTGCTACAGTGCCATTGACTGCTACAGTACTTTTATTTTTTTTTTATTTTTTTTTAAATGCTGTTTATTCCAAAAACAATATTTATATATCAATCACACCCAAATTTATTATATTAAACACAAATATCGTCCATAAAATCATCATATAAAGGAAAATAAATATGCAAATATTTTACTTATCATCAGCCATTGATCACAAAATCAAACTCAGGCTCTTCTCCCCCTTTTTGTCGTCATCACAAAGGTGGAATCAATCATGAGGAGGAGTAGTTGGTTTGGCTGCTAAGATAGGAGTGACAGAAAATGCCAAAGATTCATGTAAACCATCTGAACTGAAAGAATCTGAAGATGATGGTTCAGGGTCAAGAAGATTCACTGGAGGTGTCTGAAGATCCTTTGGAGGATTTACTGGAGATGATGGGTAAGGGACCAGAGAAGTAATTTCTACTTCCTCTGTAAGTCAAGAAGATTCACTGGGGGTGTCTGAAGATCCTTTGGAGGATTTACTGGAGATGATGGGTAAGGGACCAGAAAAGTAATTTCTACTTCCTCTGTACCAATAGGTGAAGATAGAAGCACCTCCTCAGTGCGTGTAGGTTAGCCAATGGGAGTAGATATGGGCTCTGGCTGAACAGGCTGAGGTGGATCATCAGTAGTGATATGTATTTGCTCAGATGTGACAGGGTCAAGCATAGAGAACAAGATATTACTGGGTTCAATCTCAGAGGGTCTATGCTCAGAGGTATAGAGGGTCCAGGTTGAGGTTTAAAGACAGGTATTGGTTCAGGAGTAACAGAAGGACCAAGAATAGGTGAACCAGAAGCCATAGCATCAAGTCTGGCAATAATGGATCTCAGAAGCTCACCCTGGACACATTGTTCAGCTAACAACTCTTCGTTCCTCTTGTCCATTCTTTCCACAACTTATCCCATCTTCTCATTCATATGGGTTCCGCATTTGTATTGGCAATGTCGATATGGAAACCCTTCAAAATGTTCTCCATGAATGTTTGTATTGCAACCCCAAAGAAAGAAGGAGCGGATGAGTTGGCTAGAGCAGAAGATTGCGTGTCATCCATTCGACTAGTTGCGGTTTTAGTCTTCTTCTTCTTCTTGGGACTTGCTTCTAGAGGTGTCTTCAGAGGAATCTCAATATTCAACTTTCCAATTTGATTCCTCCTCACTGGTGTTATCCTCTCAATCGGCTCCATACTCTCCAAGTACCAAATCTTATTCTTCTTGAGCAATAAAGAAATAAGTTGAGCATAGGGCATTAGAGTAGTAGGTTTTCCCTCATACCTATATCTCTTGATCTCAGCAAAGATATATTCTCCCAAATCCTTTTGTTCTTTAAGGATCAATGAGGCAAATTTTCTGAAGTCCCTCTCAATGAAATGAGTGAAGTTATTGGATTTGTTCACTATGGCTCTAGAATAGATATACCATAGGACTCGATGAAAATCACTCATATCATTCGGATTGAAATTGAAGGGTCCCACTATCTCACCAGGTCTTAGGATGGAGAATATCTGGTTTGAATCATAATTATGATAATCATCATCAGAAGGGTTCTCTATTCCTAACCATGTATTGATTCTAGAAGGTGAGATTAAAATTCTCTGTCCTCTGACCTTAAAAGTCATTTCTTCTTCCACAAACTTCCTAACGGGATCATTTATCGGTTCAATGCTACAGTAAAAATGCCTCACAACTTTGGTGCAAAAAGGGAGTTTAATAGAAAGCCAAGGCATGTAGGAATCAAGATAGGGACTCAGATTGAATTTCAATACCTCTTGAAGAACCTTATAGTCAATGTAATACATCTTGCACACATTTCTTCTTGCAAAATGACTCAGGTACTTCTGAGATTCCTCAAGCTTGCTCATGTTGAATCCCTTTGGAGGAAATGTGTTTTCTTCATCCCACTCTTTTGGTTGCTTTGAAGATTTCCCTTTCTTTGCTTCCTTAGATTGAAAAGCTTCTTCAAGCATGCCTTCCATAACTTTGGTAAGCTTTTCATTAACCTTAGGATTTTTCAGAGGCTTTAGAGAAAAAGTAGGTATGTCGGATGAGTCAGAAGGAGGAGGAGATGGCTCTTTCGTTGGTTTTCCTATTCTAGGAGGTGAGCTCTTATGGCAATGGGCTCCTTAATCACAACCCCTTTCAACTTAGGCTTAGGTTACGGTTTAGCTTTGGCTTTAGGTTTAGGAGAGTTTTTTCTTTTCTTGGTAGGAGGAGAGGAAAGTGAATCAGAGGGTTGATATGGTTCAGAGGACTCAGAAGGAGTGCTAAAATTATGAGATTTAGTCCTCACCATTGTGTTTTGAGAAAGGCAAGAATTTCTGAAAAATAGAGTCAGAGAGTCGCAAGGTTTAGGGCACAAGATTCAGGTAATCTGAGAGGTTTTTGTAAGCATAGATCACTGGGTTTTTATGGTTATGGGAAGAGAAAAGGATTTTGAAGAGTTTTTGTGAGAGCACTGGGAGAATCACTCGAGGCGATTTTGTGAAAAATGACCGTGTATCGACTGAAATAACCTAGAGCCTGACATCACTCGAGGGCTTACTCGAGTGATCATAAGCTTCACTCGAGTAGCTACTCGAGTGATCATACCAGAAATTTTAAAATATAGTGAATTTGAGCGCGTACCTGGCATGAATAATATTGTAATTACCCATGTATATTCCCTCGATTATTAGATGATTCTTTAGGATATATTTGAGCTAAAACTCAGCAAATTTGAGATCTGCACCCAGGTTCACTCGAGGCCTTAATCGAGTAACGTTGAAGTTCACTCGAGGCCTTCCTCGGGTAATTTGTCTCTTCACCTTCTGACTGTTCATTTCCAACCATTGTGTCATTTCATTTGAAATTAATGCTTCACTGGTACCTTTCCAAGTTTATTACTCAAGTGGCTACTCGAGTAATTCATCCATTACTTCAAGGTGTCACTCCACTAATTGCTCTTTACTTGAAGTTGTCCCTCCAGTAATGTTGTCCTCTGTTAACCTCTGCTTTTCATACTCAAAAACAGAACATTATGATCCTACAAAACATATTGCTAGAAACTTCGATGCATAAGTTAGTAGTCATCAAAACATTAATGATAACATCATCTAATATTTTGTAAACACTAAATAACTTATAATTAATTGGGATTTACCATTCCCAATTCTCGTCTAATATACAAAAATTGATCTTTTGCAAGAGGTTTTGTGAAGATATCAGCTAGTTGAAGATGAGTTGGAATGAATATTACTTTGACATCTTTCTTTTGAACATGATCTCTGATGAAGTGATGTCTAACATCAATATGCTTGGTTCTGGAATGTTGAACGGGATTCTTTGCCAAGTTATCGTGCTAGTGTTGTCACAGTATATTGGTATTTCCTTCAAATAAATACCAAGATCCTAAATTTGTTGCTTTAGCCATATTACTTGTGCACAACAACTTGATGCTGCAACATACTCAGCTTCCATTGATGAAAGAGATAATGTAGTCTGTTTCTTGCTAAACCATGACACAAGTGAGCCTCCAAGAAACTGGCCTTGTCCACTAGTACTCTTTCTGTCTATCTTGTATCCTCTATGATCAGAGTCTGAGTATGCAACTAGATACTCACTTCTTCCTTTGGGATACCAGAGACCTAATTCTACCGTGTCTGCAAGATATCAGAAGATACGTTTGACAGTTTCAGCATGTGACTCTTTTGGTGCTAATTGATATCTTGCACACATACCTATACTGAATTGAATTTCAGGCCTGCTTGCAGTGAGATAGAGTAATGATCCAATCATTCCTCTATATTTTGTGATGTTGTAATTTTTTCCCTTGACATCTGCATTAAGCAATATAGTTGAGCTCATGGGTGTGTCCATTCCATTTGCTTCATCCAATCCATACTTCTTCAATAGCTCTTTCAGATACTTCATTTGAGATATGAAAATTCCATTCTTTCTTTGTTTGATTTTCAAACCGAGAAAGAAATTCAATTCTTCTATCATTGACATCTCAAACTCCCCCTGCATTGTCTCAGAAAATTCTTTGCACATGGTTTCGTTAGTAGCACCGAAAACTATATCATCAACATATATTTGCACATTTAATATATCATCATGTTTTCATTTTGTAAAAAGTATTGTATCAACTTTTCCTCGTATAAAACCTTGATCAATAAGAAATTTACTGAGCCTTTCGTACCATGCTCTAGGAGCTTGTTTTAAACCGTACAAAGCCTTTTTGAGTTTACAAACATGGTCAGGTTTGGTTACATCTTTAAAACCTGGAGGTTGATCTACATATACTTCTTCCATGATGAAGTCATTTAGAAATGCACTCTTTACATCCATTTGATAGAGTTTAAATCCCTTGATGCATGCAAAGGCTAAGAGTACTCGTATAGCTTCCAATCTAGCCACTAGAGCACATGTTTCCTCATAATCAATTCCTTCTTCCTGATTATAGTATTTGGCCACCAATCTTGCCTTGTTTCTGACAATGATTATGGATTCATCAAGTTTGTTCTTGAATACCCATTTAGTGCCAATGATCGGATGATCCTTAGGTCAGGGTACCAACTCCTAAACTTGATTTCTTTCAAATTAGTTTAGTTCTTCTTGCATTGCTATAACCCAATCATTGTCTGATAGGGCTTCGCCAATGTTAGAAGGTTCAATCTCATAAATAAAAGCAGAGAAACTAACTTCATTGAAGATTCTATTTCTAGTTCTGACTCCTTCATTCACATCTCCTATGACTTGATCTAGGGGATGACTTTTATTGTATTTCCATGCTCTAGGCTGTCCTAGTGACTGATCTTTCTTGGTTTGATCAACTTCTGGAATAAGAGATTTAGAAATAAATTGACAATTTTCTTGATTTAAAACAACTTCCTACTCATCATCAATGGTTTTGTCAGAGGATTCAAATTCATCAAATACAACATGAATTGATTCTTCAACAACACATGTTCTTTTATTGAAAATTCTGTATGCTTTACTTCGGTTAGAATAGCCTATGAAAATCCCTTCATCTGTTCTAGAATCAAATTTTCCTAAGTTATCTTTACCATTATTATGAATAAAACACTTACAACCGAAGATGTGTAAATGAGCAAGGTTTGGCTTCCTTCCTTTGTATAGTTCGTATGGTGTCTTTCCAAGCTTTGTTCTGATATAGGCTCTATTTGAAATATAGCATGCTTTGCCTATTGCATCGGCCCAGAAAACTTGAGACATGTTCTTTTCATTCAAATTGCTCTAGACATTTCAGTGAGCACTCTATTCTTACTTTCCACAACTCCGTTTTGTTGAGGTGTCCTTGGAGCAAAGAAATTGTGATCTATGCCATTAGTATCACAATATTCTTCAAAGGATTGATTTTCAAATTCTCCTTCATGATCTATCCTAATACCTGTAATGAACATACCTTTCTCATTTTGCACTTTCTTGGAAAAAACAATGAATTCTGCAAAGGTTTCATCCTTTGATGACAGAAAAATAGTCCATGTAAATCTAGAGAAATCATCAACAATGACCAATGAATATAAGTTACCACCAAGACTTTTAACTCTTGCTGGACCAACTAAATCCATATGTAGTAATTGAAGTGGTCTATTGGTTGATATCTCATTTTTCAATTTGAAAGAAGATTTGGTTTGTTTACCCTTTTGACATGCATCACAAATCAAATTGTTTTTAAAACTCATTTTGGGTAATCTAAGAACTAAATCCTTTTTGAGTAGTTTGCCTAGTTGGTGCATGTTGACATGAGCTATTCTCTTATGCCATAACCAACTTTCATCGGCATTACTTAGAAAACAATTTTCAGAATCACTTCTATTGATATCAAGTGTATAGTAGTTACCTTACCTTTTAGCTCTGAGCTTTGCCTTGATATTTTTCTTATCAAGTTGTAAGTCTTTCTTGTTGATAATTAGACATTCCTCTGAATCAAATATTACCCAGTTGTCTTTCTCTGCACTTTGACTTACGCTCATCAAATTATGACACAAGCCTTCAACGTAATATACATCTTTGACTTGTATTCTTTTTTCATTTTTGATTTCACCAATTCCTGCTATCTTTCCGGATTGATTTCCTCCAAATTTTACCTTTCCACCTTCCTTAGGTTGCAATATGGTAAAACTTTTGAAATCACCGGTCATATGTCTAGAGTATTCACTTTCTATGTGCCATTTGTTATTTTTGGATGCTTTAAGACATATCTGCAATCAAATACAATTAAGTCTTAGGTACCCACATCTTTTTAGGTCCTTTTGGGTTAGTACAAAAGTTTTTCAGAACATATGAACCTTTAGGTACCCATTTGCAGGTTCTTATCTTTCCTTTCTTCTTATGAATGCATGACGAAATATAATGACCTTTTCTATTACAATAATTACAGTATGCAAAAGGATTTGATGTATGCACAGAATGCTGAAAATGGTTCTAGTATGATTTACCTCCAGCTTTCTTTCTTCCTTTCCTTTTATCTGATTTTGGATCATATCTAATTTTAGATCGGTCATTTACAAAACATTGAGCTTTTAAAATCACATTTAGCATCTCACTTCCTTTAATGAATTTTTTAAGAGTTTTCGTGAGATCAACGTTTTTCTTTTTCAAAGAAGAATAGTTTTCACAATCTTTCTCTAAATTCTCTTTTAGTTTTATTTCAAGAACTTTGTTTTTCATTTTAAAAATAACTAGTTCTTTAACTACTTTGATGAATTCAGAATGTAAGGCATTTTATTCGGAAAGTAATTCATCATAGGTAGGATCAGAATCAGTTACCTCTTCTTCTGTTTCTTCTTGAGCAACTAGACAAATATTGGCTACTTCCTCTTTATCATTTTCTTCATCAGAAGAGCTATCTCCCCATATGGCAGATACAAAGGCTTTCTTCTTGTTGCAGAATTTTCCTTCTCTCCTTTCTTTATTCTTTTGAATCAGTTCTTGACATTCTAATTTGAAATGTCCTGGCTTTCCACATTCATAGCAGATGATGTGTTCTTTATTGCTTGCTCCTCCTCTTTGAAAGTTTTTGAATCCTTGGCCTTTCTTGTAAAACTTTCTGAATCATTTTATGATTAGGCCCATTTCTTCATCATCAAGTTCTTCATCTTCATATTGTTCTTCTTCTTTTGCTTTCAGTGCTAGACCTCTTTTCTTCTTGTCACCAATATCATCTAGTTCTCGTTTGAACTTTAACTTACTTTCATATTCAGAAAGGCTTCCAAATAGAGAAGCAACCAATCTCATTGATTCACCTTTTGCTTCCTCAATTGCAGTGACTTTTGCCTCGCAGTCTTTAGAAAGAATATTCAAAATTTTTTGTACTTGGGTATGTTGATCATAGATGTAATACCCCGAATTTTGAGACTCGAGGCTAGAGAATAAGCCTGAGATTAGTGGATTGCTAAGCCCCGGTTTAGCAAGATCCCAAATTGTGATTGGGGGTTAATGACTACAAAAGTGGACGTGGTTAGTGATTAATGAACCCTTTTAGAGAATATAAAGTGGATTGTAGTCACTTGTGTTATGAGCAACGCCAAAACCCTGTATTTGAGTTCAATTGTGGATCAACATCCAAATTGACTTAGAATAGAGGGAAGAATTGAATGGGGTATTGTGATGGAAATGGTGTCATGTTGTGGTATTTAATCATTGGAATTGATTTAAATTGAATTGGACACATTGGTTGCAAAACTGGAAATGCTGTCCAGTGTGAATTCTGTATGGCCAGTCTTCTCGTGTGGATGTTTTGACTAGGCAAATGATGTCAGAAAATTATGAAACTTTCCAGTCTTAAAGTTCACATCCCAAGCTTCAAAATGGACATATAATTTGTGCCATGGAGTTTTGGGAACTGGGAGATATGACTGTCCAAAGTTTGAGGTCGAAAATGGACTCTGTTTTGGGGCAGTGATGAACTTTTTGTAATTCTGGAATTGTGTGGTGATTTTTAGTAATGGCCAATATTTTTCCTATGAAGAGGACTTAAATATCTTCCATTTTGCTTTGGAATCACCTCATTTTGAGTTTTCTAGAATTAGTTATGATTTTTCAAAGTTTGGGCAGAAAATCTGCCAGAAAATCCGAAAATGGGATTTATGACATCAGCATAATAAAACATGACATCATCCTAATGTTAAAACACTTTTTATTCATCTTCCTTCCTCCAAACAGACGCCATATTCAGCTGAATGAGAGAGAGAACGTTTGAGATGTCTAGAGTGAGAAAGAGGAAGAAATCTCATAAGGTAAGCCGATTTCTCCGACGATCTAGCTCCTAACGCGTATAACTCCGATCCTAAGCTACTCATTTATATTCTTTAAGGTTTGGAAGCTCTTCCTTTGGTGTTAAAACAGATAGGGTTTCAGCCAAGACAAGGAAAAGCTAGTGGGAGCTTGAGGTAACTTCCAAACTCTTGTGTATTGACTATTCTGGCTGTTGTGGACAATTTAATCGGTGAAATTTCGCCGGATTGTCATTGGTTTCAAAAATGGAAAATGGGTGTGTGGGGCTGTTATGCAGCCCAAATTGATACTAAATGGTAGTTGTAACCTAATGGAATAGTCCATAAAGTGGTTAGGAGTAGAAAGGAACGTGTTTACGGAGCCGAAACCGAAAAACCCCGATTTTTCCCGGAAAACCCATATATTTCGGTCTGGGCTATAAATGGGTCTTAGAGTTGGATTTTCGATGATTTGATGATTCCATTGAGTTCAGGAGCGAAAATTAGGTGGGGTTACAGTTGGTCACTTTTTCAAAAAAGGCCGAAAAAGCATAATTACGAAAACGCCCTCGAAACCCTTAAAGTGGGGCTGTCAAGGGTAATTTTGTAATTGACATTGAATTTGATAATTCTGAGTCCGGAAATGGATTCCTTGGGCGAAAATATGTCAGAATAGCCCATGTCAAAATTTCAAGAAAAGTACAGCCGGACCGGGTACGGCGGGGCCCGGCCGGGTCCCCGGGGGTATTTTAGTAAATTTTCAATATATCCTCATATAACCCCCAGAAACACTATGGAAGTGTCTAAATGGTACATTTGACATTGTAGGATCGAATGTGAAGCCCCGAGTTGCTGGCACGCAAATCGAGGAGAAAAGACTGGAGGTAGGGGACTTACCTTACTTGCATGTATTTGATATCTTTGCTTGTGTAGTGATGTATGTGATTGCTTTACTTGATTGTGTAGAGCATATTTGAATAAATGAAGCTCTGTTTCTATTTTGCTGTGGCCATAGTTTTGTTACATGAAACATTGAGTATGCAGAAATGTCATTATGGGGCATGCATCTAGATAAAGCTAACATGTCATACACATAGCATCTATCATGCATGCATTATGGTATCTGTTTCCTACTGAGATTCTCTCGAATCTCACTCTCCCCTACCAACAATTTAGACAGGGCAAGTGGCTCGTGGAGGGAGCGGCTAGGACTCCTCCGAGATGAGATTGTGTAATCCCCATTTGAAGAATTGTAATGGGCAATTGTACCCTATGTATCTTTAGTGAAGGTATGTACCCGAGATTTCCAGGATGATTAAGTTGTGCACTTTGATATTTATATGAATGTGATTTATCTTCGCGTAGTAATTGTATTCGAAATATGAATATGAGACCAAGTTTATAAATGATTTCAAAAAGTATTCGTGAAAACCCCGTCATGTGATGGGTTAGTAAATGTTATTTGATTATTATTGGTCTCTATTTCATTTTAATCACGTATTTCGGATATAATTACGGAGGGGGTTACAATAGACTTTTCCAAGTGCTGCAAGTTGATTAACAAGGGGAGTATATCTAAGTTCAAATTCAGCTATCAATTCACCTAATTTCATTTGAAGTAAATCAAATTTAGTAACCAGAGTATTGATCTAGTTTTTTTTTATTCTCGAAGTTCCTTCGTGAGCTATTTTCAAGGCTTCCTACATTTCTTTAGCTGTTAGGAGTGTGCAAATTCTGAAATACTCATTTTGACTCAAGGCACTTTGAATCATCAGAATTGCCTTGCTGTTGAGTGTGATAAGTTTCTTGTCAATCTCATCATATTCTGCTGGTGTCTTGGGAACTCTCTATGAATCTACAATCTTCTCAGGTTTGTAGTTTCCACTCTCAATCACATCCCATAGCCCATATTCAGTAGCCATTATGAAGACTCTGAACTTTGATTTCCAGAATGAGAAGTGTTTGCCATTGAAACCCGGAGGTCTTGTGATAGAAGCTCTATCGAGAAGAATTCCTTCACCCATGCTTGCCATTGGATCATTCTTATGCCGTTAAACTATAACAAGAAGACCTACGCTCTGATACCAAATGTTAGTTCAGGAATTTCACCCAAGAAGGGGAGGTGAATTAGGTGATACAAGAAACTTCGTTGCATATAAAAAAATTGACAGAATATTTAAAATAGTTGAGAGCAAAGAGAAATATCACCGAAGTGTACACCGAGAGTTTTACAGGTTCAGCCACAACCACTTTGACCTACGTTGAGTCCTCATAGCATCTCTGAGATTTTCAGTATATTCTCCAAGATTCAGTGGGTTCTCGGCACCTCAATTCACAGCAAGTTCCTTCAGTCAGACACTCGCTCCCCCTTACACGTTGTAATCAAATCCACAACTTAAGGTTTCACAACCTTTAGTTGTCTCAATAACAAATATTGAGTTTGTAATGAAAAACTCTCTCACAGCAAATATATAATCACTGAAGTACGATGAATGAGTATAAGAAAACAAAGCACTAAGAGTGTGTTGATCAGTGTCTGTTCGTGCTTTCTCAGTTGTTGTTTTATGCTCTTTTAATGCTCCATATATATAGATGATTTGTAGTGTCCGTTGGAAGTATTTCAAACATGTCCGTTAGAGGCGCGCTGCAACGGTTGACTATTCTTCAAGTTTGAAAACTATCCGTTCGCGGTAGGTAGCGGTAGGTGAGCGTTCGGACCTTTATTTGACTTTTCACTTCTGGCATGATCTTTTCATTGTTTCTCTGTAAATGCACTTAGAATGCTAATATAATGAAAGGTTAATCATATATATAACAAAATAATAAACATACAATTAAAGTCAAGCTTTCTGGACTGTCTTACTCGAGTGGCTACTCGAGTGATCATGCTTATTACTCAAGTAGTCCCTCGAGTAAACCTATCAAAAATATGGCAGTGCATAATTCAACTTTTTTCATAAGATATTACTCGGGTAAGATATGGAGTAAGATATATCACAAACCTTGAAAATTCCTAATTACTTGAGTCGCTTTGTCTTTTCTTTACAAGTTACTCGAGTGAGCCCTCGAGTAAATTTCTAATAACTCGGCAGATTACTCGATTACTCCCTCGAGTAATTGCATCAAATTCTTGACCGAGAGTTTGCTTATTGATTACTCGAGTGACCCTTCGAGTACTGCTTCAAATAACTCTGCAAATTACTCGAGTGGTCCCTCGAGTAATGCCTTTTTCTCACCTTGTTACTCGAGTGGCTACTCGAGTAAAGGGTTGCATTTCTTGGCCGAGGGCTACTGAAGATTTTTGACTTGGTTACTCGAGTGATGCTTTTGTAATTGATGTTACTCGAGTAGCCACTCAAGTAACGTTCTATATAACTTTGTAGATTACTCGAGTGGTCCCTCGAGTAACTCATTCTGAATATGATAGTACTTCTCTGGATAAAATTCTTCATGATTACACGAGTTCCTACTCAAGTAACAGCTTCCCTTACTCGAGCAGTCACTCGAGTAAGCCATCACAAAATTTGCTCATTACTCTAGTGCTTACTTCAAGTAATGCTTTGTGCGATTTATTACTTTGTTTAATGTTATCAATTCCTTTTATATTATTGATCCAATCTTTGTTATCATCAAAACACATGGGATCTAACACAGGTGACAAACCATAGTCCCGAGTTTCTCATCACTCGATCATAGTCCGTATGGAAGGCACACGATCATCTTGCTTCTGAGCCTCTTCAATTTCATCCCTTTGATAACTTTCCCTTTGGGAAACAATGTAATTAGCACTTACAATCTGGTTTGAAAAATTCAAATCCTGAAAGTCTTCTATTAATTTTCCCTCCTGTATCATCATTTTTACCACTAGCATTGCCTTTCGACTAAGCATATCTACGATGACATTAGCTTTGCCCAGATGATATTTGATCTCTAGGTTGTAATCTTTCAACAACTCCATCCATCGGTGCTGTCTCATATTCAACTCTTTCTGACCATATAAATACTTGCGACTCTTGTGGTCACAGTACGGTTCTACTGTCACACATATAAATAATGTCACCATATTTTCAATGCAAACACAATCACAGCAAGCTCCAGATCATGGGTGGGATAATTTATTTCATGAGGCTTCAACTGTTAGGAGACGTAGGCCACCACTCGTCCTTGCTAAATAAGGACACACCCCAACCCCTTCTTACTCGCATCACTATACACAACATAAGTTAAGCTGGGATCTAGTATACTCAACACCGGTGTTATGGTCAACCTCTCCTTCAGCTATGTAAAACTGTTTTCACAATGTTCATTGCAACTCCTACCTTTACAGCTGATAATATGGTTAAAAAATATGTCATAAAGCAAGAGAGAAACCAAAGAACAATTTAAACTCATTCGCAATCCCAACTTCAAGATAGGACTTGAGCCTATGGTAAATAGGGTTTTTTTTCAAAAATTTTCATGATCAATTTTAATCAGGTCTCATGCCCATATTTTAAAGCTATTTGGCATGCTTGGTACCATTCCATTCATTCATATCGGAGTACTAAATGAAATTCCCGATGACACTCGGGAATCAACCTTTAACTATAAGAGCCTACAGAGCATATTTGCCCATTTTCAAATGGGGGTTACAGACAATTACACAAATATACTACATCGATCTACATTTACATATAATCATCCTAACATTTGATAACCAACAAAAAACAAATTTCTTAGCCACGAACTCTAGCCATCCTTGTATACCTTCTTCTCCTTTGATCTGCCTGCCCTAGCTGTAGGTTAGTAGTGGAAAGAGTGAGATTTATTGGAATCTCAGTAGCAACACTTTCAATCATATGATATATAAAAAAAACAGTAAGCAATTATCACAAAATGATAACACAATAACATTCTTAGCAGCAATTTACAACAGCAGCCTCAGCAGCTTCCATATTGTTGCATGATGATTGTCATAATAGCTTTTGTTGTATTCAGCTACCATATTGATGCATAACTTGCGTCACAAAACGACAGCTTTCGCTGTAATCACAATGATGCATGACTTGCATCACAAAATGATAGCCTTCGTTGTAATAACAATGATCATGACTTGCATCATAAAACAACAGCCTTCGCTGTAATCACAATAATGCGTGACTTACGTCACAAAACAAGTGCCTTCGCTTAATCACAATGATGAGTGATGATTGTCTCAATAGCTTTCACTGTATTCAACTACCGCTTTATTCACAATTAAGCTTCCATGTTCTTCACAATTCAATGATAAACACAAACATAGAAGTGTTATATATGATATAAGAGAAAGAGTCACTATCTTGTTCTTTCCATTCGTGCTCGGGCACTGTTTTCACACACTTAGGGTGGATCTCAAGTCCTTCAATTGCTAATCAAGGATGACGAGTTATTCACTATTCCAATTCTCAATTTCAAAACACTTAGGGTTGCTTATCATTGGGTCCTTTAGGTAGCTTCTTGGAAGCTCAAACAAAAGGCTTAAGGGTTGGGAAGAGCTAGACCAAAAACCACCTTTTGAAAAAGTAAAATACTGAAATTAGGGGTTGGCTGTAGCCAAGGAATGCTCTAGCCACCGCCAAAAATAGGTCAGAAACATTTGGGCCATGGCCAAAACCTTTCTGGCCACGACCAAGAAAATTCTACTTCTTAGCTGAACTTCCAAAAATCATAACTAATTCTAAAAAAATCGAAACAAGGTGATCCCAAGTTCTATGGAAATCTATTTATATAGGAAAAATATGAACCACTGTCATTTACAATCACAAATCCATAATTGCACAAAATTCCCTATTGCTCTAGATCAGCTTCTAGTTTTAACCTCAAATTTTGGAAATACACAACTTCCAGCACACACATCATAATGACATCCATAATTTATCAAATTAAAGCTTGACATGTCTACTATTAGATTGGAAAGTTTCAAAATTTTTAGACATTATTTACTTATTAAAAAACTGCTATGCAATCAACTACCCTACATAGAGTTTTCAATGACGAAACTTCCAATTTTTTCAACATATGTTTCCAATGGTCAAACTTCACAACAGGGGCTACACCCCACACAATTTTACGCATCAAATCCAATGGAAACATCAAAACAATCAAATTCCCATTCCATTCTCATGCTCTGTTTTGACACAAACTTAACACACAAACAAACAAGTGCCAAACTTCACATTCAATTCTCTACATTAATTCCAAACATTCAATGGTCGTCACATGACACGATTACCATCAACAAAACTTTATGAACACTTTAAAACCATATCACACACGAAATTAAGGCAAATCACATAAGCCAACACACTCAACTAAACATCACGATACATATATCAAAGAGTTGCTTGTGCTTACCTTTTCCTCTTTCACTAACTTGTTCTTTGATTCTCCAACCACAAGCTTTTCTTGAATTCACAAAACACCTCTTCTTGAAAACCTAAAACTATAGGAATAAAGCCTTCATTAAGAGGAACAAGATTAGAGAAGAGGTTTTAAGCAATAGGAGTCATCTGTAAGGTCAAAATCTACAAAGAAGGCTCACCTTCAAGCTTGAATTCTTTCTCTTTCCTCCTCCATAGCTAACTGACCTTGAGAGAGCTTGAAAGAGAGAAAAGGATAATTAAATCATCTTTAGCCTTCCCATGCTTTATGGAGGAAAATAAGATGAGAGATAGAAGGTTTGAAACTTTGACCTAATTTCAAATTAATTGCCTAGGTTCAATTAGTGCCATATGTCATCACCTTGTGATTTTTCCTAAAAGCAAACTAATTTCATTAGCAATTTAGTCACACCACTTACTATTTTAGTTGATGGTGAATTTTCTCTCCGGTAGATGACTAATTGGTTGATAAATTTCTTTCTTCCTGTTTTGCCCCTGATTATGGCAATTCCTTTTAGATTACCACTTAGCACGTTATTTCACTCCTTTTCCTCATCCATGTGCTCTCCCCTTCTCTTTTAATTCAATTTAAGCTTTTTCCCAATAATTGCGATTAAATACAGAGTTTAGGCACTGTCTATTGCTAATTTGGGTTACAATTCACACTTTATTCTCTGAAAGGGTTTATCCATAGTCATTACAAATTTTGGGGCATTGCATTCATCCTACTTAAACGGTTGATCTTTTAGGGTGAGCTTGGTCATCGACAAGGCAATCTAAGAGAAATTCTGAATAAATCTCTAGTAGTAACTAGCAAGACCCAAAAAATTGCATATCTCAGCGATAGTTTCTAGACTCTTCCAGTCCAACACTGCTTCTACTTTACTGGGATCCACTGAGTCGCCTTCTCATGAAATAACATGGCCTAGGAAATTTACTTCCAAAAGCTAGAACTCGAACTTACTCAACTTGGCATAGAGTTGCTTTTCACGCAATATATCCAATACTATTCTCAGCCCCTCGTTACTCTTAGAGTATATCAGAATGTCATCGATAAACACTACTATAAATTGATCTAGATACTATCAAAAGACATAATTCATGTAATCCATGAATAAAGTAGGTGTATTGGTTAGGCCAAAGGGCATTACCAGAAACTCAGTACCTTACCTAGTCTTGAAAGTAGTCTTTGGTACATCTGCTTTGACTCGCAGCTAATGGTAATCCGACTTTAGATCAATTTTTGAAAATACACTAGAATTAGACAATTGATCTAGAAGGTCATCGATTCTTAAAAGTGGACACTTGTTCTTGACAGTTATCTTATTCAATTCTATATAATCTATACACAGTCTTAGACTCCCGTCTATCTTCTTGACAAACAATACTGGAGCTCCCTATGATGAAACATTAAGTCAAATGAACTCGTTTTCAAGAAATTCTTCAACTTCTTTCTTTAGTTTCTCTATCTTGTTTGGAGCCATTCAGTATGGGACCTTCGATATAGATCCAGCTTCAGGAACAATTTCAATAAGAAATTCTACTTCCCTTTCTGGAAGCAATCCTCTAAGATTACCTGGAAACACCTTAGGGAACTTTTTTACCATAGGTATATTGTTCAGAGTTTCTTCTATCTCTCCCTGCACAAAAATGAATACCATATACACCTGGCTCTCCTTCTTTAGGCATTTCTCGACTTTAGCCATTATGAGGAAGTTCAAGTTAACATTTACATCATCAATCCTTAATAGAGTAAGATAAACTATTTTCTTGTTTCTACAGTCTAGCAATACATTATTTGTCATTAGCAAATCAAAACCCAATATGACTTCTAATCGATAGAGTGGCAAACAAATCAAATTGATAGTAGACTCATACTCTTAACAATTATCACACAATTTAAACAAGCTTCATCCATCATGGCCTTGACACCCATCGACGTTGACACAACCAAATCAAATGGCAGTTTAAGAACATGTAATCCTAGGCACTTCACAAATCATAGGTAATGAAGGAATGACTTGCACTTGAATCAAATAAAGCTTACAGTAAACTATTATTGAGAAAGATTTTACCTTCAATCAGGTCAGGGAACTTCCATGCTTCCTCGTGTGTCATAGCAAACACCCTGCCTTGATTCCTAGGCCTTTACTCCTTTAGCGGTCATTTGCACTCACTAGTAATGTGTCCTGGCTGTTTGCAGTTGTAACAAATTACTTGCTCCATATACGTTCTACCAAAATGTGACCTACCACAACGAGTATATGTCTAGACCGCTAGGGATTCATGGGTTTCACGGTCTTCGGGTTGATAGGCTTTTTACCACTACCCTTAGATGAGGATCCATGGTCCTTTCGATTTTAGTGAGTACTTCCCTTACTGGGTTTACTGCGGCTGCTACTACCCTTGGCTGGGTCCAGATCCCTTAGATTCTTTTCGGTGATTCTATACTATCCCACCGCTTTATTGAATTTAGTAAACTGGTGGGTGGCTAACCTTTTCCTTAGCTCACACCGTAAACCTCGAATCAGCATGTCAGAGCTCCATTCCTTATTATCCATACGTCACAGATAAGAGGAGTGTTTAGCGAGTCAGATGAATCAAGACAAATAGTCATCAAAGGTCTCTGTATCACCCTATTTAATGGACAGGAACTCGAATTCCTTCTTGAGCCTCACTGACTTGGGAAAATATTTATCATTAAATTTTTCTTGAAATAACTCCCAGGTCAAAAGCACATCACGGTTCCGTAACGTCATGGCAATATTTCACCACCATCAGTCGGCATCACCCTCCAGCTTATAAATGGCCAAACGTGCCTTCACCTCAGTTAGGCAATCTAGCACTTCAAAAAATCTTCTCTAGTCGATTTAACCAATATTCAGCTCCTTGTGGATCAAACCTTCCCCTGAACACTGGAGGTAGATGTTTGCAGAATTTGGAGACCTAATACTATAGATCACACTCATCTCGGGTTGGTACCCCATATGACTCTTGGTTTGATGCTGTATGAGGCAGGGACTCCTGAGATCGAATTGACCCTTTTGCTAACCCTTTATGATATGTCTCCTCTTGAGTCTCTTCTTAAGTCGATTGAACTCTATCAGCATTGCATTTTTCTTTCTCCTCTCGGAGTTCTTCTCTTAGCTCATTGATCATATCCTGCTGTTCCATTAACATGCCTATCATAGGTTGCATAGGATCAGGTGGGTTGTCATGTATCTCTTCCACCTTTAGTTCTATACATTAACCCTTTAGGTGAACCATTATTCCTTTTCACTTTACAAATAATTCACCACGACAATATCATAGCAAATATATACACATATTCCTTAAAACTCATATACCATCAATAACAGGAATATTCATGTGTATACTATGAACAACCATAAGTGAACTATATTATTAAGGCAAGAAACTATAGCAACTATCCTAGTAAACCTACTCTCGCCAAGAACTACAGTTCTGATACAAAAAATGTAACCCCTACCTTGAAAGTCATTAATTTGGTTCAAAAATGCGTCATTTTGTTGAATTAGAAACCAACAGATAATTCAAAACTTATCGAAAGTCCCAACTTCAAGATAGGGTTCGGTCATGTGAAAAAGTGGGTTTTCAAAAAAAATGCCAAAACCAATTCAATAAGGTCTCACATTCAACCTTCGAATATATTTGGCATGTGTAGTTTGGTTCCATTCAAAAATACCAGAGTATATAGCAAACTTCTTGATGTCTCTCAGGTTTTATCTATTTACCATAAGGGTTTATAGGGCATATTCGCCCATTTTAGTTTCCCATGTCGGGGATTACATCACACTATCCAAATTTATAACATTTATAATACGTGTAATAATCCTAAAACATATGATAACCAACTAACAAAACTAAACTCCTAGTTGGGAGCACTAGCTGCCCTGGGTTACTTGTTTCTCCTTCGACCTGCTTGCCTTGGCTGTAGGTTAGTCAATGGAAAGAGTGATATTCGAATGAATCTCAGTAGTAACAATTCACTCATATAATATATAATAACATAGCATGTAAGAAAATCACAAAGTAGCAACAACAGCAACAAGCACAGTGGTGCGTGACTTTAATCACAATGACAACTCTCATGGTTGTATCCACTTGATGTGTTACTTGCATCACAAAATGACAGCTCTCACGGTTGTGTACACAATAAAGCTTTTACAGCAACATACACTGCAACATTTGCAATCAACACAATTCAATAATAAGACATACATACAATGCATTATACATAATATAAGAGAAGAGAGTCACTACCTCTTTCTTTCCAGTCTTGTTCTTGCATATATTTCTTATGCTTAGGGTAGATATCAAATCCTATAATTAAAATTATGGACGACAGGTTATTACTTATTCAAACTCTTCTTTAATTCAAACTCTCAAGTTGGTTATCATTAGGGATATTTACTCAAGTTAGCAAGGAGTTAAAAGGGTCAATAACCTAAAAGACCAATTTCTAACATCAGAGTTCAATACTATGACATTATACCATTACATCTTCAATTTTCACACAAGTGACCAAATCTGCCATAATTTTTCCTCAATTTTGAAAAATCATATCTTTATGTTCAAAAATTGAATTGCAGTAATTCCAAAGATTATATGACCCTAATTTAGTATATTTTCATGGAAAAATACCACCATAGCCAGTTGGATGCACCGCATTCCCAAATTTGTCAATTATTACACAATACCAGAATTCAACCGAGTTTTCATGACCTAACTTCAAAAATTCATAACTCCTAGTGTACAGTTTGAATTGTTGTAAATGACCTATCAAATTAAATTTTGATACGTCTACCTTAATTCTGGAAAGTTTTAGATTATTTTGACATCATTGGTTTATCAAAAAACACCACACAATCAGGGTACCTTGTTGGAAGCCTATTGAGGCAGAAAATCTAGTTTTGTATTTTGAGTTTCAATGACCCAAATTTCACAACTGGGGGCTATACCCACACAATTTTTCATGTAGAACACAATGGTAACATCAAAATGAATAAATTCCTATTGCTTCATTATGTTAGGATTGGTAGTGTAACCCCCCCTCCGTAATTATATCCGAAATATGCAATTAAAATGAAATAGAGACCAATAATAATCAAATAACATTTACTAACACATCACATGATGGGGTTTTCAAAAATACCTTTCGAAATCATTTATAAACTTGGTCTCATATTCACATTTCGAATACAATTACTACGCGAAGATAAATCACATTCATATAAATATCAGAGTGCACAACATAATCATCCCGGCAATCTCGGGTACATACCTTTGCTAAAGATATACAGGGCACAATTGCCCATTACAATTCTTCAAATGGGGATTACACAATCTCATCTCGAATGAGTCATGCCGCTCCCTCCACGAGCCACTTGCCCTGTCTAAATTATTGGTAAGGGAGGGTGAGATTCGAGAGAATCTCAGTAGGGAAATATTATCAATATGCAGGCAAGATAAGTGTTTAATGCATGACATGCTTGCATCACATAACTCATGCACACATACAATGACAAATCTATAAGCTCAATGCTTCGAACGATACACATATGGCCATAACATATATTGAAACATAGCTTCAAATCATTCATACATGTTCCACATAATCAAGCAAAGCAATAACATGCATCAACACATTAATACAGTTATCAGAGCATGCAGGAGAGATAAGTTCCCTACCTCCAGTCTTTTCTCCTCGATTTGCGTGCCAGCAACTCGGGGCTTCACATTCGATCCTACAATGTCAAATGTACTATTTAGACACTTCCATAGTGTTTCTGGGGGTTATATGAAGCTATATTGAAAAATTACTAAAATACCCCCGGGGACACGGCCCGGCCCCGCCATACCCGGTCCGGCTGTACTTTTCTTGAAATTTTGACATGGGCTATTCTAAAATATTTTCATCCAAGGAATCCATTTCTGTACTCGGAATTATCAAATTCAATGTCAAATTACGAAATTGCCCTTGGCAGCCCTACTTTTAGGGTTTTAGGGGCGTTTATGTAATTATGCTTTCTCGGCCTTTTCCGAAAAAGTGCCCAACTGTAACCCCACCTATTTTCGCCCACTGAATCCAATGGAATCATCAAATCATTGAAAATCCAACTCTAAGACCCATTTACAATGCTAGCCGAAATATATGGGTTTTAAGGTGAAAATTGGGGTTTTTCGGTTTCGGCTCCGTAAACGTGTTTCTTTCCACTCCTAACCACTTTATTGACTATTCCATTAGGTTACAACTACCATTTAGTATCAATTTGGGCAGCATAACAGCCCATACAACCCATTTCCATAAATTAAAACCAACGGCAATCCGGCGAAATTTCACCGATTAAATTGCCAACAGTAGCTAGAATAGTCAATATACAAGAGTTTGGAAGTTACCTCAAGCTCCTTCTGGCTTTTCCCCAATATGACTGAAAAACCCTAACTTTCCTAACCAAGATCTGAGCTTCAACAACCTTCAAGAACATAGAAGAGAAGCTTAAGAGTAGAGTTATACGCGTTAGGAGCTAAATCGCGGAGAAATCGGCTTACCTTGCGAGATTTCTCCTTCCTTCTCTCTATTTTTCTCTCAACTCCTCTCTCCATATTCAGCTGTGCAGCACGTCGGAAATGAGAGCTGAAGATGATGAGAAGATGTTTTAATTCCATGCTTATGTCTTCTTGCCTTTTGATGATGTCATAATTCCCAAAATTGGCATTTTCGGATTTTCTGGCAGATTTTCTGCCCAATCTTTGAAAAATCATAACTAATTCTAGAAAAATCGAAATGAGGTGATTCCAAAGCCAAATGAAATATATTTAAGTCCTCTTCATAGGAAAAATATTTTCCATTACTAACAATCACCACAAAATTCCAGAGTTACATAAAACTCATCATTGCCCCAAAACAGAGTTCAGTTTCCATCCCAAACTTTGGACAGTCATATCTCCTAGTTCACAAAATGAAATGGCACAAATGATATATCCATTTTGAAGCTTGAGATGTGAACTATAAAACTGGAAATTTTCATAATTTTCTGACATCATTTGCCTGGTAAACACGTCCACACGAGAAGACTGCCCAGACAGAATTCACACTGAACAACATTTCCAGTTTTGCAACCAATGTGTCCAATCCAATTTAAATCAATTCCAATGATTAAATACCACAACATGACACCATTTCCATCACAATACCTCATTCAATTCTTCCCTCTATTCTAAGTCAATTTGGATGTTAATCCACAATTGAACTCAAATACAGGGTTTTGGCGTTGCTCATAACACAAGTGACTACAATCCACTTTATATTCTCTAAAAGGGTACATTAATCACTAACCACGTCCACTTTTGTAGTCATTAACCCCTAATCACAATTTGGGATCTTGCTAAACCGGGGCTTAGCAATCCACTAATCTCAGGCTTATTCTCTATCCTCGAGTCTTAAAATTCGGGGTATTACAGGTAGGCACAGTGGAAGAATTTTAAAATTTTCACCGATCCTAATCGAGGATCTATCAACGGCGCTTAAACCAAGTTGGAAGAATTCATACCTTTTTTATGATTCAAAGTTTTCACGATCTCTAGGAGTCAACACGTCAGGTCCACTCCCTCTACCGGTATCCACATGAATGCACTCTAACTGAGACTGCGTGCTAGCGCCTCTAATGTCTCCTAGGGTTTCACTTACGGCTCTCAATTCTAATGTGCATATGAATATATCTGCTATATCAAGTTTATAACCTATGAGGGCTATTTTCAAATTTCAAAATTAATCATCATTAATTTTGAAATAAATTAACAATTAATTATCTTGATGAGCTAATTAAATAAATTTAGTTTAAATTAAATCTGTCCAACAGTTTTAATTTAACCTATTTATTTAATCCAAATAAAGAGCCATTAGATTTAATTTATCTTCAAAAATTAAATCTGAGATACTATATTTCTATCATGTTAGTTATTAAATTTATTATATCTTAATAAATTAAATTTAAAACTAACACAATATAATAATATCATATAATATATATATATACATATATATATAAGATATATATATTTCGAAAATATATATATCTATATAATATTATTGACTATAATAATATCATATAATATATATACATATATATATAAGATATATATTTTGAAAAAATATATATATATAATATTATTAATGAATTTTATATTTTATATATATATATAAATATAAAATTCGTCCACCCTAAATTAAACATTATCTTGTGTTGGGCCATTTTTGTGTGCGACCCTGTAGGCCCATATGAAGTTGGCAGTGGACCAATAACTATACTAACCCAAAAGTCGCAAGCGGCCTTTAGCAAGACATTACAACTACCCAATTCATATGAGGATCGTTATCACGATGCAACCTGTCATACAACCATGTCACGTCCCTTTTGTCACATGATATATCGATCAAGGATAAGGCATGGATAATGTCATCCTCTTGTTCCTGACCATTACTTTCTCGATTCCTGAGTAGCCTGATAACAGAGACAGAAACTCCTTTCATCATAGTATAACCATACATTTCTCAGACTCACTCATCGAGGGGCCCAGCAATATCTCTCTACTAATGTGAGGGACAAATTCCATCTTGATCATTCATATTCCTCTGTATGAAAAACCACTAAGCCCGATCGTAGCCTTTATCATCACCCGGTCAAAAGTGATTTTTGACTAGTTCAAAGCTTAGCAACTCTCATGTAGGAATCCATGATGACCTCAGGTCTAAGGGCATTGTGACGTGGTTATACATGAGAAAAGCTTATGGCTTAATCCATGTAGCTTTCTCATAGTGGGTCGGTCCAGCACCTTGTACTCTTACAAGTGCCTAAGACTTTGATTCGTATCTCCATATCTTATCAAAGTCATACTGGTCTTGTTTCATCTCTGCTCCCGCATAGATGACCGACCAGGGACATTTTAGGACAATCTTTATGAATTATCCAAGGATACAATTATCACAGTTAACATGAAAATAATATGATAACAGAATGGAGAAATGTCATTAAAATAATAATGTTCAAAGTACAATGATTGGCCCTTAGGGGCACAATTTCCAACATCCTCCCACTTGCCCTAGGTACAATCATTAATTTGCCTAATTCCCATTGCCCTAACATGATGCTCATGCTTTGCCTGTGCAAGTGGCTTAGTAAGAGGATCAGCAACATTATCTTCTCCTGCTACTTTGCATATCTTTATATCACCTCTATCATTGATTTCTCTAATAAGATGAAATTGCTTGAGTATATGCTTGGTCCTTTGATGTGACCTAGGCTCCTTGGCCTGTGCAATAGCACTGCTATTGTCACAGAACAAATCTATTAGATTTGAGATGGTAGGCACCACCCCTAGTTCAGTAATGAACTTTTTGATCTAAACGGCTTCTTTAGCTGCATCTGATGCTGCTATATACTCAGCTTCTGTTGTAGAATCTGCTATAGTGCTCTGCTTGGAGCTCTTCCAGCTTACTGCCCACTATTCAGGAGGAATACATATCTAGATTGCGATTTAAGGTCGTCTTGTTCAGTTTGGAAACTTGCATCTGTGTAACCGGTTACGTATAGATCATCATCCAATCTACCATAGACAAAAAATAAGTCCTTAGTCCTTCTTAAGTACTTTAGAATATTCTTGATGGCAGTCCAATGACCCTAACCAGGATCTTGTTGGTATCTGCTGGTCATACTTAAGGCAAACGAGACATCCGGTCGAGTACATAACATGGCATACATGATGGATCCAATGGCCGAGGCATATGGAACCTTACTCATGCGATCTCACTGATTAGGTGTACTAGGACACAGATCCTTGCTAAGATGGATGCCATGAGACATGGGCATGTAACCCCTTTTTGAATCATGTATACTGAACCTATGCAGTATCTTGTCTATGTATGTGCTCTGATTTAGGCCTATAAGTCTTTTGGATCTATCCCTATAGATCCTAATTCCTAGGATATAGGTGGCTTCACCTAAGTCTTTCATTGAAAAGGACTTTCCTAACTAAGACTTGACACTCTGCAAGGTAGGAATATCATTCCCAATGAGTAGGATGTTATCTATATAAAGCACTAGAAATACAACTACGCTCCCATTAATCTTCTTGTAAACATAAGGTTCATCGATGTTTTGAATGAATCCAAACTCTTTGAGTACTTCATCAAAACGATGATTCCAGCTCTGAGATGCTTGCTTCAATCCATAAATAGATCTTTGAAGCTTGCAAATTTTACCAGAGTCCTCTGGACGCACAAAACCTTCAGGTTGTGTCATGTACATATACTCAAGAAGCTTTCAATTAAGGAAGGCTGTTTTGACATCCATCTGCCATATTTCATAGTCATAATATGCTGTAATGGCAAGAAGGATTCTGATTGATTTGGACATTGCAACTGGGGAAAAGGTTTCATCATAGTCTACACCATGAGTTTAAGTGAATCCTTTTGTAACCAGTCGTGCCTTGAAGACATTTACATTGCCATCCATATCAGTTTTCTCCTTGAAAACCCATTTGTACCCAATGGTTTTTACACCTTCAGGTGGATCGACTAAGGTCCATACCTGATTGTCGTATATGGATTGCATTTCAAACTTCATGGCATTTAGCCATTTCTCAGAGTTTGGTGCCACTGTGGTTTCTCGATAGGTGGTGGGCTCATTTTGCTCAAAGATCAACACATCACGGCCTTCAGTAATCAAAAATCCATATCTCTGAGGCTGATGCCGTGTCCTATCAGATCTTCGTGGACCTTGTGTTACTTGAGGAGGCTCAGTAACTTGTTGTGAGTCTTCTTTAATTTCCATCTGTGGTTCTGTACCATCTTGTGGCTCTAGAATTCATCGAGATGTACGTCGCTCCTACTGGTTATTTTAGCAACAAACTCTCTTTCTAGAAACTTCCCATTTCGAATAATAAACACTTTGTTATCGGTGGGATTATAGATATAGTATCCTTTCGTTTCTTTAGGATACCCCACGAAAAGGCACTTTATGGATCTGGGTGCTAATTTATCAGAGGCTTGTTGCTTAACATATACCTCACATCCCCATATTTTAAGAAAAGATAAACTTGGTTTCTTTCCAGTCCATATCTCATATGGTGTCTTTTCAATTGCCTTAGATGTAACACGATTTAGTGTGAGCGCAGCTATCTCTAAGGCATGTACCCAAAAGGACGGTAGAAGATCTATTTGACTCATCATAGATCGAACCATATCTAATAGTGTTCGATTCCTCCATTCAGAAACGCCATTCCATTGTGGTGTTCCTGGAGGAGTCAATTGTGAGATTATCCCACAACTCCTAAGATGGTCAATGAATTCTTGGCTTAAATATTCACCACCTCAATCAGATCGAAGTGCTTTAATTGTTTTACCAAGTTGGTTTTGTACTTCATTTTGGAATATTTTGAACATTTCAAAAGATTCAGATTTATGTTTCATTAGATAGATATAGCCATATCTACTAAAGTCATCTATAAATGTAATGAAGTAGACATAACCTCCTCTGGCAGCTATATTTAATGGTCCACATACATCTCTATGTATGAGGCCCAATAATTCAGTAGCCCTCTCACTGTGCCCAGTAAAAAGTGCCTTAGTCATCTTTCCTAATAAGCAAGATTTGCATGTATCATATGATTCAAATCAAATGAGTTTAGAAATCCATCTTGATGGAGTTTAGAAATGCATTTCTCATTTATGTGGCCTAGACGACAATGCCATAGGTAGGTCGGATTCAAATTGTTTGATTTTATACTCTTAGTAGTTACGTTATAGATATTCCCATTATTAGAATGTTCTAAATTTAATATATAATGACCAACATGCAAATCACCATCAGCATAGAAAATGTCATTACGATAAATAGAACATTTACCATTCCTAATAATGGAAGTATAACCTTCCTTATCCAAACAAGAAAGAGAAACAATGCTACTACTCAAAGCAGGAACATAATAGCAATTGTTCAAAACTAACAAAAGCCCACTGGGCAGAAATAATTCATAAGTGCCTACGGCTAAAGGAGCAACTCTTGCTCTGTTTCCAACTCATAGGTCCACCTCGCCCTTCTTCAGCTTTCTACTATCCTTTAGACCTTACACATTTGTACAAATGTGAGAACCATATGCAGTATCTAATACCCATGTAGAGGAAGTAGAAAAATGAATGTCTATAACATAAATACCTGAAGCGATAGCCTCGCTATCCTTCTTGTTCTTTTTCAGATCTTCCAGGTAGAGTTTGCAATTCCTCTTCCAATGACCGGGTTCATTTCAGAAGTAGCAGACTCCTTCCTTTGGAGGCTTTGCCTTCTTGGGTGCAGGCTTGGTTTCAGGTTTGTTTGACTCTTTGGTCTTACTACCTGAGCCATTACCCTTCCATTTGCCCTTCCCTTTCTTTTTCATACCCTTTCCTTTCTGAACCATCAAAACTGTGCTAGGCTCTTTCTTAATGCTTTGTTCAGCAGTTTTGAGCATCCCAAGCAGCTCAGAAATTGATTTGTCCATGTTGTTCATATTGTAGTTCATAACAAACTGGTCATAACTCTCCGGGAGTGAGTTGAGGATCAAATCCGTAGCTAACTCCTGGCTCATGGGAAATCCAAGCCTCTCAAGGTGATCAATATAGCCTTTCATCTTTAACACATGAGTACTAACTGATGCACCTTCAGCCATTTTGCCTTATACCTTTCTTGCCTTGCCTGTTGCTGGAACATTTCCTTGAGATGTACAATCATCTCATGAGCCTCCATGAGTTCCAGATCTCTTTGGAGCTCTGGAACCATAGTAGCAAGCATCAGGCAACCTACATCCACAGAGTCATCCTTATGCTTTGTGTAAGCATCTCCCTGAGCTCTTGGAGCATTGGCAGCAAGCTCCTCAGGAATGGGTTGATCTAGGATATAAGCCTTTCTTTCCTGCTTGAGAACAATTCTCAAGTTCCTGAACCAGTCAAGAAAGTTTGTCCCATTGAATTTGTCCTTCTCAAGGACCGATCGCAACAAAAGTGTAGCAGTATTACTAGTCGACATGATTCTACAATTAAAATATGCAAAGTTAGTTAGTAATCTCCCACTAAATTAACAACCCTCAATATAATAATTAGTGGGCTAAGATCCATATTTGGCTTAAACTTAAGTCTGCTTTGGCAAGACATTTAAATTAAGTTATTTAGGTAGGTAACCTATTTACCAATTACATCACATGTAACTCTTAGATCTTTATGGGATTTAATCATTATATGATCCGGCATGTTTAACCCTATCTAATGCCTTGAGATTCAAAACCGTTTTGGTAACCTCAATTAAGTCAAAACAATAATGAATATTATGAGCAGCACCATTACTCAAGCTTGTCTCATCAAGATAACTCAAGTGCATCCACTTTGGTGGTTTCCACAATTGAGCGATCTAGGTTTTGACAAGTATTCATTAATTGACGGCATTAAGACTTAAGATTTGATTCAGAGGGCTTAATTAATTAGTTTTGTTTATATGGATGCAATCGTGGTCGTATCTCATACAGATAAAGACATAAATGTAAAAGTAATCATGCAATGATCTTATCAAAAGCATAATTTAAACGTGACACAACATGGCTTACCTAACCTAAAATCCTCCCAAGCCAATGAGAGGACTTCTCTAAATACAAGGAAATACATTGAGAGAAACCTCGTTTAAACATTCGAGGGGAGTGAGATGGGAAGAGAATGTACATCGAGAGTATTTAGAGAAAGGCACGGCACGCAGGCTGTATTTAAATATTACAACCTTTGTAAAATTCTAAAGCCATGTTGTTTACCATACCTAAACAAGGATAAATAATAAACCACAACAATAATTCATACAATATGAAAAGCAATAAATGTCGTGATCAGATTATATTACGCTACGCAGAGGAGGTCACGGCGGTCTCGCTAAAAGAAATATTTGAAAATTTTAAATTTTAGGCCCAATTTTTCAAAACAAAAACAATAATGGCCCAGAATGCTTCTGATCCAGATTGTCTTCCCCATAGTTCGGATCCCTATTACCCTAATAGATATCCGAATGTAGACCCGATTTGATTGCCGCCAACTACGATCTCAGGTACCTTACCCAATTTCATGCTTGTTCAAAACAAAAATCACGTACATGTTTCAAAACCGAAAACGAAACAATTTCAAGATTCAATTTAAATGAAAACGAAAATCGATGAAATTACAAGATCACATCTTTCTAAATAATTTCGTTTCGTATTAACCAAATCACATGCATATTCGAGTGTTTCTTATAAACATACGTACACATCCCATATATATCACATGTATAAGAATCATAAACTCAATTTAAACGCACAATTGATCTGCCTCTGATGCCACTGTTAGAATCGGTAGGCACAGCGGAAGAATTTTAAAAATTTTCACCGATCCTCATCGAGGATCTATCAACGGCGTTTAAACCAAGTTGGAAGGATTCATACCTTTTTTTGATGATTCAGAGTTTTCACGATCTCTAGGAGCCAACACGTCAGGTCCGCTCCCTCTACCGGTATCTACACGAATGCTCTCCAACCGAGATTGCTTGCTAGCACCTCTAATGTCTCCTAGGGTTTCACTTGTGGCTCTCAATTCTCATGTGCATATGAATATAATTGCTCCATCAAGTTCATAACTTATGAGAGCTATTTTCAAATTTCAAAATTAATCATCATTAATTTCGAAATTAATTAACAATTAATTATCTTGATGAGCTAATTAAATAAATTCAGTTTAAATTAAATCTGTCCAACAGTTTTAATTTAACCTATTTATTTAATCCAAATAAAGAGCCATTAGATTTAATTTATCTTCAAAAATTAAATATGAGATACTATATCTCTATCATGTTAGTTATTAAATTTAATATATCTTAATAAATTAAATTTAAAACTAACACAGTATAATAATATCATATAATATATATACATATATATAAGATATATATTTTGAAAATATATATATCTATATAATATTATTAATGAATTTTATATTATATATATATAAATATAAAATTCGTCCACCCTAGATTAAACATTATCTCGTGTTTGGCCATTCTTGTGTGTGACCCTGTAGGCCCATATGAAGTTGGCAGTGGACCAATAACTATACTAACCCAAAAGTCGCAAGCGGTCTCTAGCAAAACATTACGACTACCCAATTCATATGAGGATCGTTATCACGATGCAACCTGTCATACAACTGTAACCCCCTGCCGTAATTATATCCGAAATACGCGATTAAAGTGAAATAGAGACCAATAAGAAACAATTAAAATTTAATATCCCATCTAAATGACGGGGTTTTCATAAATACAGTTCGAAATCATTTAGACCTGGTCTCGCATTCACCTTCCGAATACAATTACTATGCGGAATATCACATTCATAACAAATCAGAGTACACAACAATAATCCCGGCAATCCCGGGTTCCATACATTAACTTAAAGCCTTATAGGGCATATTCGCCCCTACAAGCCCTCATATGGGGATTACACAAAGTCTTCTCAAATACATAGCAAATCCTCATCCACATACTTATATACACATCCAAATCTATATATTTCCAACTATGATAACCAACTACCGAATCTTCAACCCGAAGGAAGTCCTTGTCGCCCTTGATCACTTATTCCATCCTCGATCCACTACCCTGTCTGAAAGGTTAGTAGGGGGTGAGATTCGAGAGAATCTCAGTAGGAAACAAATACCAAAATGCATGTATGATAAGTGTATAATGCATGACATGCTTGCAATACATATCATATGCCCATACCATGACACATCTGCATGCTCAATGTTTCAACAACACACTCATGGCCATAGAATAAATAGAAACAGAGCTTCAAACATCATATATGTTTCACATAATCAAGAAAAGCAATAACATGCATCAACACATTCACACAATATCATATACAGGCAAGGAGGTAAGTTCCCTACCCTCTTTTCACGTATGCTCCAGCTCCGCTTACTTGCGATCAGAACGAATACCAAACCACGTCCAGAGCAAATATCAACCCTATAACCAAAGCAAGGACATAGGGTTATTCTCTATTCCAAAACCTTACTTTCATATCACTTAAAGTTGGTTACCATTCATGACCTTTAGGTGGCTAATCAAAGCCTAAACATATGCCTAAAGGCTTGGGAAACACTTGACCAAAGATCACCTTTAAAAGTGTAAAATACTAATTTTTTGGGGGTGGGCCGCAGCCCAAAATCCATGGGCTGCGGCCTAAAACTGCCCAGAAACATTTGGGCTGCGGCCCAGAATCCATGGGCTGCGGCCCAAAAAATCCAGTTTCTTGGCTGAAATTCCAAAAATCATAACTAATTCCAAAAAAATCGAAATGAGGTGATCCCAAAGCCAAATTAAATCTATTCAAGTCCTCTACACAGGAAAAATATTGGCCTATACTTGAAATCACCACAAAAGTCCAGATTTACCAAAACCCTAACACTGTACCAAAACAGGGTCCAGTTTTGATGCCAAACGTTGGACAGTTCAAACTCCCATCTCAGAAAGCGAAATGACACAAAATTTATGTCCATTTTGAAGCTTGTGATGTGAACTTTAAGACTGGAAAGTTTCATAATTTTTCAACATCATTTGCCCAGTCAAAACGTCCACACCATCTGACTGTCCAGAACAGACTTACATTGGCCAGATTTTCCAGATTTGCACAATTGGCTTCCAATGGTCCAATTGTCATATCAAACATCATTCTCACACAAACTTTCACAAGGAATCCATTGGAAATACCAAAACAACCAAATTCACATTACTTTGACATGTTTTAACCATAATCACAACATGTCTTCACAAAACCACAACACAATCACACATTGTCATTCTTTTCATTCCAAGTTCTCAAACCAATTCCAATGGTCATATCACACAACAAAATACCAATTTCACCACAATACACAAGGCAATTCCTCAAATCCAAAATCACATGAAAATCAGGGCAAAATTCGAAATTCACAAAGCTCATCCATAAATCACAAAACTTAAGTCAAAATGCTTCAAATACTCACCTCTTCCTCTTTCCCAAACCAATTTCTTGATTCTCCATCTTTCCAAATTTCCTCAAGCAACAAAACACCTCCTCTCACAAATCTAAAACCATAGAGATGAAGCTCTCATCACTATGAACAACTTTATAGAAGGACATTAGAGCATTAGAGGACCATAAACTAACCAAAATCTCACCTCTAGTTTTCTCTTTCCTCCCCTTGTGCTTGGCGTCCATGGAGTTGAGAGAGAGAGGGAGTGAAGATGAAGATGATGATCAGTTTTTGGGGCCTCAAAAACGTCCAAATAGAGAGGAGAGAAAATGAGTTGAATATTTGACCAAAATCCAAGGGCTCACAAAGTGCCAAGTGTCACCATCTTGACAGACATCCCATGAGCTCACATGAGCACAACCACATGGGATTCCACCCTTTGATCTCTACACAAATCAATCTCAACCATTGATCTTGAAGTTACCAATGAGTTTCCTCTTCGGTAACTGACCAATTGGTCGGTAACTTTACTGTTTTGCCCCTGATTAAGGTAATCTCTCTTGAATCACCATCAAATACATTTTCTCATTCATTTTCTTTCACAATGAGCCCTCCCCTCTATTTTAAGTCAATTTAGAAGTTAATCCATAATTGAACATAAATACAGGGTTTTGGCACTGCTCACAGCAAATACGAATCACATCGGGTGCCAACTCACACCATAATCTCCAAAAGGGTTTATTTATCACTAACCATATCCACTTTTGGAGTCATTAACTCTTAATCACAATTTGGGATCTTGCTAAACCGGGGCTTAGCAATCCACTAGTCTCAGGCTTATTCTCTAGCCTCAAGTCTCAAAATTTGGGGTATTACAACAACCATGTCACGTCCCTTTTGTCACACGATATATCGATAAAGGATAAGGCATGGATAATGTCATCCTCTTGTTCCTGACCATTACTTTCTCGATTTCTGAGTAGCCTGATAACAGAGATAGAAACTCCTTTCATCATAGTATAGCCATACATTTCTCAGACTCACTTATCGAGGGGCCCAGCAATATCTCTCTACTAATGTGAGGGACAAATTCCATCTTGATCATTAATATTACTCTGCATGAAAAACCACTAAGCCCGATCGTACCCTTTATCATCACCCGGTCAAAAGTGATTTTTGACTAGTTCAAATTTTAGCAACTCTCATGTAGGAATCCATGATGACCTCAGGTTTAAGGGCATTGTGACGTGGTTATACATGAGAAAAGCTTATGACTTGATCCATGTAGCTTTCTCATAGTGGGTCAGTCCAGCACCTTATACTCTTACAAGTGCCTAAGACTTTGATTCGTATCTCCATATCTTATCAAAGTCATACTGGTCTTGTTTCATCTCTGCTCCCGCATAGATGACCGACCAGGGACATTTTAGGACAATCTTTATGAATTATCCAAGGATATAATTATCACAGTTAACATGTAAATAATATGATAACAAAATGGAGAAATGTCATTAAAATAATAATGTTCAAAGTACAATGATTGGCCCTTAGGGCATAATTTCCAACAATAATTGTTGACTAAATTCAACATACTTTCTTTTCCTCTTCATGCCATATGAATTGTAGCCCATGGAATAGCCAAAAGGGCTTCTACAATTAATCATAATTTCAACTCTTCAAATATTTCTTCTTTAGTTGAAATTGTTGACTTAGTCATCATCTTTACAACTTAGTCAAATTGCCTTCACATGTCATATGTAATAGCCTATATTGTTTCCTCACATCTTACATAAGTTATGGTCCTTTGAAGTAGATGATGATCTTATAAAATATCTACTTGCACTACAATATTTAATTGCCAATTATTGCATGTGAAAATTGACTAAAGTCATAACAAAATTTCTAGAGGTAATTTTGTCATTAATCACACTATCTATTATATACATTTAACCCTTGAGTACATTTTGGGATATTACAGTAGGTTAGTCAATGGAAAGAGTGAGATTCAAATAAATCTAAGTAGTAACATTTTAGTCATATGATATATAATAGCAAAGCATGTAAGCAAATCACAAAGTAGCATCATAATAATATCTACAGCAGCAATCACATCGATGACTTTGTCATAATAACGACAACTTTCACAGCTGTATATACATCCGTGACTTTCATCACATTAACAACAGCTCTCACAACTGTATTCACAATAATGATAGCTTTCACAGCTATATTCGCAGTAACAACTTTCATAGCTATAATCATAGCAGCATTGACGTGCGTAACAATTCAATGATAAGCGTATATATACAAAGCATTATACATGATATAAGAGAAAGAGTCACTACCCTTTTCTTTCCATTTTTGCGCAGACACCAGTTTCTTATGCTTAAGGCAGACACAAATCCTATAAATCATAATCAAAGGCGACGAGTTATTCCCTATACCAATTCTTAACTCCAAGACACTTAGGGTTGATTATCATTTGTGACCTTTAGGTAACTACTAGAAGCTCAAACAAATACCTCAAGGGTTAGGAAGAACTAGACCAGAGACCATCTTTTAAAGCTCAAAGTACTAAAAATTGGGGCTTGGCCACTGGTCATGGTAGTTAGAAAGATTTGGATTTTGGCCAAGAACCACTGGTCACGGCCAAGAACCACTGGTCACGGCCAAGAACAGGACATAAACTTAGGCTGAGGCCAAAAACCCTTTGGCCATGGCTAAGAACAGGTTAGGGAGTTTTGGACTGCAGCCAAGACCTTTTTGGCCACGGCCAAGAACTGGTCAAACATTTTTTCGCTATGGGTAAAACTCCTGGCTGAGGCAAAAAATTGGCCTATTTCCTAGCTAATCTCAAACGAATATAACTTTTCGTACACACATCGAAATAACACATACTTTATGTCATTTTAAAGCATGTCATGTCTACTACAAAATTGAAAAGTTTCTTAACTTTTAGACATCATTTGCTATTTGAAAACACCATGCAACCGGGCTACTCCCCACACAATTTTTTGCAGTTTTTCAATAAATATTTCCAAAGCTCAGAATTTACAACCGGGCTACTCCCCACACAATTTTTTGCATAGAATACAATAAAAACATTAAAAAACCAAATTCCATTCCTTTCTCATGTTCTGTTTCGGGCAACAATTTAACATAAAATTCACACTTTTCCAAATTTCACATTCAAGTCACCAAATGAATTCCATTATCCAAAACACAACACAAGACACCATTTCAACAATTAAAACACCATGACTCTTTAGAACCCTAATATACACAAAAATTTGGGAAATTTCTACAAACCAAAGTACTCAATCAATTATCACAATATACAAGCCTAAATATTGCCTTTGCTCACTTCATTCACTTTCTCTAATTGGTTCTTTGATTCTTCAACCACTAGTTTTCTTGGGTTCACAAAACACCTCCTCTTGAAAATCTAAAACCTTGAGCCCTCATCAAGATGATCAAGATTAGAGAAGAGGTTTTTAGCACTAGAGGTCATCTACTATGTTAAAACTCAAGAAAAGCACTCACCTTCAACCTGAGCTTCTTTCTCTTTCTTCCTCCTTGCTAGCTAACTTAAAGAGCTTGAGAGAGAGAGAGAGAAAATGATGAAGATGCTCAAATTTTCAGCTTCCCATGACTTCTTGAACGAAATGAGAAGAGAAAGGAGTTTGAAACTTTGAATTCCATCAAATGGTACCCATGGTGCCATGTGTCAACATCCTATGCATTTTCCCAAAGCAATTCACTAATTAGTTACACTAACTAGATCCAGCACATGAGTATTTCTATAGGTTTGAGAATGAGAGGCCTTGTCTTGGAAATTCCCCAAACCATCACATACACAATCCTTTCCCTATTACCTATAACTCCAATTCCATTAATTACCCCCATATGAACCACCCTATAAACCTTCATTTTCCTCTCCACTATACAAACATGAACCATACCACCTACCTTCATTTCAAACATATCATCAACCTTCTCACCTCCCATACCATCCTTCATTCCAATTGAGTCACCCACCACTTCATGTACCCTCTCCTTCACCCTACTTTGAACCTCCACCTCATATTCATAACACGCAACTTAGTAGATTGGATACCCTCTTCTTATCCCATAACATGGATTCCCTAACAAGTGCCTTGACAAGGAAGTGGAAAACACTCCAAGAACAATACCTTCAGTCATGCTTGAGTGCTCCTCTTGTTTTCACGTACATGCTTCTTCTCAGGTTAAAACTCTCATGTCAAAACTTGCATATGCTCGAGTGAGAAATGGTCTAATGCTCGAGCATAGATCCTAATGCTCGAGTGTTGCTGATTTCTTCACGTTTCAGCTGCTTCTGGACATCACTCGCACAACTTTTTCAAAGAGTCAGTTTTTACACTCGCGGGTGATGTGGGGCCACTTTAGAAAAAAATTGTTTATTTGATTCAAATGATGTATCATAAGAAAGCTCCTGCCATTTGCATTCCAATGCAAAAAGAATCAGCTCCAAACTCCTTGTATTCTGCAAGTTATGATCAAAAGAGTGTATATTTCACTAGACTGCACAAGCGTCAAATTCCAGAAGGCATAGCTCCTAGAATATACGTTAAAATTTGGCCAATTAACTATCCATGGAAAGAGCTTTGAGTCTAGTTTTATTTGGCACTAGTCTCGTCTCAATCCGATGTGTGGTTTGTAAGTTACGTGCAAAATACCGAACCTGTCTTGAAAAATGACGGTGATTTCTGTTTCATTTTCCACTAATCATATCTCCTTCATTTGATCTTCTTTCAATGTGATCCTGGTGCAAATTTTACGTGTTGTGAGTCCTCTTTCATATGCCACTGGTTTCGGGTCACTCCGACGTGTGGTTTGAGAGATATGATCAAAATACCGGACCTCTGTCAAACTGAACGTAAAACAGAGTAGAACAGAGTGCTCATCCCGTGCTTGAGTGAGTTCATCCCGTGCTCAAGTATTGAGCTCTGTGCTCGAGCATAACTCCCCTAGAAGTGTCATAACTCACATATAAGTCATCTTAGCTTCGTATTAATCTATTCCAACCATCATTTGATCATAGAAACCTCCAGTATCACTTCTAACAACTTGAATCTTGATATTCTTTATAAATCTTCCAAGTTCTTCATTCTTCAATATCTTTCTTTTTTATTTTTCTTTTGATAATCATTCTCCATAACCCAAGTAAGCATTTCCTTGACTATCTTCAATTTCTTTCTTCTTCTTCCTCTTGTTCATTTTCATTAATTAAATCTTCTTCATTATTTGCTTGACTAATCTACAAAATATGTAATATTAAATATAGTAGTTAGTCAAAGAAATACATTATATAAACTTTTTGCTCTTATCACTTCACATCTATATTTGACATCATCAAAACTAATCATATCTAACATTCTCCCCCTTTTTGATGATGACAAATCCTTTAAGAAAAATATGTCTGAATGAAGTGCAACATACATATATAATGCAAAGTGCAACATACGTTTTATATATAATGCAACATACATATTTTTCTTACATTTTTCTCCCCCTATTTGACATCAACGAAAAGTTTGAAATATATAAAGAAGTAAAGCTTGTGAAGAAGTAAATCGAGTAGAAATTACTTAAATCAAAATGAATGAACCAAGAAAACCATTTACACTCCCCCTATGTGAAAGTACTTTCATTTTTAATGAGAGGGAACTAAAAAAAGTTTGAAGAGGTTTTCAAGAAAACTTTTATAATCAAGATAAATGAAATATATGAAACATATGCTTGAAATGTAAAGAGAAAAGGGTTAGAATTGCTCATGTAGATTTTGAAAATTGATGAAGCACTCCATGAAGTCCGTTGCTTTATCCTTTGGCAATGCTAGTTCATGATGATGTACACCACACTTCTATTATGCAACTCAATATATATTCATGTTGTTGCCAGGATTCTCCAATTGAGTTGAGCTTTTGTTTAGCATGTTTAATGCTCAGTTATATTGCTTTGAATGTTGTAGCCAATATATATTCTTTGACTGAGCGTTAAAAACATCCTCAAGGTTGATAGAGTCTTCTTGTAGTATGTTGAGGAATGCTATTGCACACAACAAATTCTCCTGTCATAAATTTAATCTTTCTTTGCAAAGAGAATTGCTAGGTCAATCAAGTAACAAACTATTCCTTTCCTTATGATATATTAAAATTAAGATCATGAAAAGAACAATGTAAGAATAACTCATCATCAAAACTAATCAAGACATGGTGAATATAGATGAGTATATTAAAAGGATTTTCTTTCAAATAGGAGATGAGCTTTCAACATATAAAACACATGTGAATGTGAAGCTCCCCCTTAATTGATGCATGGTTTTAAACATTTTCATTAGGAAAACAGTTAATAACTCTCCCGGATTTGAGAAACCATTGGAAACTTTATAGAGAAGATGATTTTGAAAGATTTAGAGAGAAATTAAATGGCAATTGCTAATAAGAGGTTTTAAGAGATACAACCCAATATCACCTGAGTGGTTACTTAAGTGATTCTACTCAATCATTACTTGATTGTATACTCAAGTGATACAACTCAAGGATTTTGAATTAAGCAAGAATACAATACCTCACTCGAGTAATATCGTAATCACTCGAGTCATAATCCTCTGTAGTCCATTGATACATCGTTGACTAGTTACTGTATGAATATGTGATCTGATGATGTAATCTCTGTTGCTACTTGAAGATACCAAGTTGAGCTCGGAGTAAGGCTTTATGCGCATATTGGCATAGTATGTGCCCCTTGCTTAGCAAACATCATTGAGAACTTTTAATTTCACCATAGCACATAATACCCTTATTTTGTTATCCATAATCTCAAATAGAACTTTGAAGTTCTGGTTCACTAAGTCACACAGCTACTTCATCTTATCATTGACTGATAATCTCAGCATTGTTTGTAGTAAGCTTTGTGTGAAAGAGTTGAACCCCCTCTCTCAGAAAGCCTTAGACAAATGGACCAAAGAATGGAGACCAACTCTAGCAAAGTGTTGTCTCTGATTTATTGGTCTTGTTCACCATAGCTCTAGTGTAGGTATAGCAGATAATCCAGTGAAGATTTAGACATAGAGCTAGGATAGTAGTTAAGAATCCTCATAGGCTCATTAAGCTTGATGATTCTGTACATCTCAGCATCTTCCTCTGAACATCTCTGTTGGCTCCATATCATAGTGAAGATGTCTAATCACCTTGAAACGATAAGGAAAGTGGGTAGGCAATAAAAATTCATATTGGATAAACTTATTCTTGGCTCTGTGCTGCTTTGAAATAATCTCCACTGGGTCCACTAAGAGATCTTCCTTCTCTTTCTCTTTCTCTGATTGTATCACTAGCTAGTTATTTGCTAGTGATGGGATGTCATTTGAGTAATATCACATATTTTGCTTCAACTCATGCTGCAACACTATCAGTCATGCCTTTTCTGTTAGCCTCTGACCTTTGTATCCAAAATGAAATCATCTTGATCAACTCCTGTAAAAGTATAAACATATGCTCTCTGGTACCCTTCTTCTTTTGGGTCCGTACAATATTAGACATAGCAACTCTTATTCTCTTATGCAATTAATCATATGAAATTTCAACAAAGAGTATCATGAACCAACAAAGATCAAGATATAATTTTACCCACTTAAATAAATTTAAACCATTAGATCATGAAGGGTAACGAATAAGTGATATCAATGAATGGTGATTTTCAAAGATCAATGACAATTTGTAAATGCACTTTATATAGAAAATATGTCATTGATAAAATTTTCATGCAATGGATGTAAGTTGGATCAAAGAGAGTAGAGAATCTATCCATAATGACCAACTTTTATGAAATGATAAATCATGAATGAAAACAAATTTTTCAAAAATGATAATGAGATATGCGAATTGTTTCAAAATCTCAGATGTAATTTCAAATCATAATAATGCATTGTGAAATTGAGATTCTGAATACATGCAAAACACATTTTTTAAAAAATATTTAGAATCAATGTTCATGTTAAAAATGGTGAAAGTCAACAATTTAAATATACATATACCAGAAAGCTTCATTTTTAGAGAACAACTATCGGAGTTTAACATGTTTGAGAATTTTCCCAAGAGCAAAAGTCATATTGAAAATGAATTAGCCAAGAAGCTTAGCTTCAAGGATGTATATAAACACAATGACTTTGCTATTATCCCAGAGATAAACTTGACTCTTAGAAATGTGTCTTGAAGAATAGGGATATTCAACTCAAAAATTTGAATAGAAGGCTCTAGTAACTCAAAAAAAAATGGATGAAGACAAGTGGTAATGCATTTGAGCAACAATATGAGTATAAGAATTTATGGATGACGAAGCACATACTCATTGATCCAAATGACTAGAGTTCTATAATATTATCTCGGTAAGTTATTCCACAATAATGGTTAATGCATTAAGATTCAATGCACTAATGAACATTTATAATGCTTGGAATAACATGGCCAACTAATGATTTATGTATTAGGCACAAGGCTTTCACATATAGAATTCTTTTCTAGAGAATACACTTAAAACTCATATAGATCGTTAACTTATTAGACGTAAGGTCTAGCATGTTAAGGAATAAAAACTGAAGAGTTCAAGTATTGGATAGCACAATTAAGATCAATATGTCAACGATGGGAAAATACTTTAATAAATGAATTTGAAGCATTCTGACTTTCAGTACACAAAAATATTAACTTCCAATTTTGAAACCGATTTGAATGCAAACAAGATATGAATAATTTCCAAATAATGTGTATGCACTTTTATAAATAGAATGAATTGAAATCCAAGTAAATTTGTGAAATATGTATTTCAAATTTCCAATGCATAGAAAAAGCATGCACAATTCTATTTCGATACATTAAGCAATCTGAAAATATTTTGAGAAACCATAAATCATTGATTGCTAATGGTATATAGTAATGAGCAAGAATTTACCACTCAAATTGAGTTGGAAAGAATGAGTACGATGGTTGAGTTTTAAAATTACTGATACAGCATACCTGGCTTGAGTGTAACTTGTAGACACCCAAGTTAATTTCCATCTCCTTGTATCTTTGTACTCAAGTCCTCCAAGATCACTTGAATAAACCATATTTTGAAGCTAATTTATGCATTTATACCTGTGTCATTTGCGGGTTCTTGATGCACTTTCAGGTGAGTTCTTCAAATACTTGAGTGTGCTCATGTCTCACTCGAGTGTGTGACAGTACTTATTGATGAATTTGAGAGTGTCCTTAGAGTTTCTGCACACTCTGTTAATCCCTGTTTTGCAATCTAAAAGCATAGCATAGGATTCAAATCTATAATCAAGTGACCAACCAATACTCGAGTGTTAACATGCCTTGCACTCGAATGTTCACTTCTGCTTTCTAGTGTCATGCTTATTTTTCAAATTATTCCTGCAAAAATCATATAACCATTTTTCTTCCTTGGGTATCCAATTCTACTTGGATCCACTCATGGTTAGCTTGAAAGAATTATAATTCAAATGCTCTAAGAATATAGTTAATTTGAAACAATTGAGCATAATGAATTAAATATGTCTTTATGCATAAGAGAAATATTTTCTTTTCAAATCATTATACATGCATAAAGAATTAACCTGTTGAGCATTACAATCCCTTTATAAATAAATCTATTAAATGGCTTTTTAAGAGATGCGAAAACATAATTTAAAAATCATTTGCAATGCTCATTCCTAAGGTTCCAAAATATAAAACCTCAACAAATATTACAAACAACAACATAGGAGGTTTTATCATTGTGTACCTTTGCCTTAGATATTTGGAGGATTGCTTTTGCTTATCCATTGCATCTTTCTATGATGTTGATACTTTGAATATCTTGCTTTGGGTGCTGGCAACCTTCTCTCAAGATATATAGACTTCAGGAGTCTTTTATTTGATGCTTGAGAGATCCTCCTTTTCTTATTCTCCTCAAGATAGTTGAATGGTATTCTATGGTAGTTCATTCTTGAGGTGGAACGTACTCCTTTTCTCCAATGCCTTTCTTTGTGGTTAAACTTTACAGTTCTAGCAATGGGTGATTCGAGAGTTCTTCTAATTGGTGTGAATCTCCATTTAGGTGCATGAGAAACTCTTGGCTTCTTTTTCATCTTCTCCTTACCCTTATGTCCATTTCTTTTTGGATCATCCTGCATACATAAAGTACTAGATGGACATTTTGGTACCCATATATACTTGGGTCCTTGATTGTTAGTATTAAACCTTACATGTTTCTTCGGTACCCAAATATACTTATTTCTCACATGGGATTTTCTTCTAATATAGCATGTGTGAGAAATATGACCGGATTTACCACAATAATTGCAAATTGTATCAAGATATGCATTATGGGATATCATTCAAGTATTATGTTGATCATGAGAGTAGAAATTCGAATGGATTTGATTTGAACATTCTTTCTTCCCAACAAACTTTCCAGCATATTTGAAAACATTTTTGCTTTTCTCAATAGAATCAACAATTGGTTGAGAAACAAACTTTTGTAGACTCTAAAAATTAGTTTTACAAAAATCACACAAAGAATTGGAATTTTTTACCTTAAGTTCATCTTGAGCTCTAGAGAGTGATTTTTCATGTTCGTCCATATTGAGCTCTTTTCGGGAATCCTCTTCTTCTTGTTTATCCATGTTGACTGTATGGAAGTGTTCTATGAATTTTCCATCTTCATCATCAACTTCCAATTGTTCATGCATAGTATATGCGTAGCTTGTAGTTTCACATGAACTGTCAACACTTTCAACTTCAACACAATTGTTAGAAACATACATAGAATCAAGAGTGTCCCAGATATGTTTAGCATTAGAACAAAATCTAATTTTCTCAAAATCATTTTCAGTTAAAGCACTATACAGAATTTTCATTGCTCTAATGTTCAACGAAAACATTTTCTTTTCACTTTCTGTCCAATCCTTTCTTGGTTTGAAATCAAAAGCATTTATAAAAACATTCCACATATCAAAATCAAAAGCTTTTATAAAACTAGTCATTCTAGCTTTCCAAAACCAAAAATCAATATCTTTCAAAAGTGGTGGGATTGTATAATCAAAACCTTCTAAAAGTATAAAACACCCAAAGTCAGCCATTGTAACTCTTGAGACGGTTAAGTCCTTTAAACAAGAGCCTAGGCTCTAATACCAAAAGTTAGAACCGGCTATCACCCAAGAGGGGGGTGAATTGGGTGTTTAATAAAAACTTAAGAACTTTAGAAATCTTTTCGTATCTAAACAAAAGTGGTAAGTATGAAGGTTTATAAATCAACAGTTAGATTAAATAATATATGCTGGAAATATAAGAGCTTAGGGAAGAGAATATGCAAACTATGATTTATCCTGGTTCGGTCTAATATGTGATGGCCTACGTCCAGTCCCTAGGCTCCTCCTGAGATTTTCAAATCCACTATCTTCTTGTTTAATCCGGGCACAAGAAAAGCCTTTAAAATCCACAAGTTTAGCCGGGTACTTGTGAAACCTTTTACAAATCTCTCACTGAAATACTCCCCCTTACGGCAAGTCTTACGAGCAGAGTAATCCTAAAGATCTTCCTCTCCTGCTTACTCATGCAAGTCTTACAAGCAGCAACGTTCTCTCCTGCTTACACCCCTGTAAGTCTTATAAGCAGCAATGTTCTCTACTGCTTGCACCTTGTAAGTCTTACGAGCAGAATGTCTTACTGGCAATTCTCTCTACCGCTTCCCCGTAAGAAAATCAATCCTCTCAAGATCCCTCTACCTTGAGATCAACTCAGAAATATAGTTGAAGGTGTTTACAGACTCTCTCACATAGTGGGTATAATCTCACTGAAGTACAATACAAATAATCACTCTCTCAATGATAAGTAATACAGAAACTGGAAAACAGAGAGTGTATGGGTAGAAGTAGAGGATTCACATTTCTATCATGTTTCTCGTAGTTGCTCGCTGTCTCTATTATCTCTGTTACCCATCAATGTTGAATGCTCTCTCATTTATAGTTGATGAATATGATGGCCGTTGTGAGCATTCGTCCGTTGGAGTCATTTTGACCGTTGAGCATATTTGAAAAATGAGCTACCATGAGCTTTCCGTTGTAAAGCAGAGTGTCACGTTGAGGAGCCGCATGTCTCATTTTGACATGTACATAACGTTGTGGAGCGGGATGAATTCGTTTGAGTTTCTAGACAATCTCTTATGGTGGGTCAAACTTTTGTCGTGGTAGGTAGCTGATGCTCGGTGTGTAATGATGCCGCCCGCCACAATTGACTCTTTCATTTGAATATGTAATCTCAACGTTAAATTTCTTGTTTCACACTGCAAAATACTTAATCATTAATATGATAAAGAGTTAGTCATGAGTATGTTGGATCAATGGTCAAAAGCTGAATTTCTGGCTTCTGGGACTCATCACGTGAGTGAAGATATTCGCCATATGTGACCTCCGTTCTTGAAGATGCAATCCAAATATTTAATCTCCTGTTTTACACTTGAAATATATGTTAGTTAATGTTTAGGAACAATAACAAGTGAAAACATAATGATTGTATAACATTTAACCACGTTTGGATTGATTGCTGTGAGGCTTTGAACTTCTACGTTGCTTCTGTCAGGACTTCACTCTATTGCAAAGAAGCCTCACTCGAGTGCATGTAGAATTTCACATTCTGACTTCCTCTCGGGCAAACACTCGCTGCTCTTCACTCGCATATGCTCGAGTGAAATCTAGACATCACTCGAGCACAACCAGTCATGCTCAAGTGCTCCTCTTGCTTTCACGTACATGCTTCTTCTCGGGTTAACACTCTCATGTCAAAACTTGCATGTGCTTTAGTGAGAAATGGTCTAATGCTCGAGCATGGATCCTAATGCTCGAGTGTTACAGATTTCTTCACGTTTTAGCTGCTTCTGGAGCTCACTCGCACAACTTTTTCAAAGAGTCAGTTTTTACACTCGCGGGTGATGTGGGGCTACTTTAGAAAAAATTTGTTTATTTGATTCAAATGATGTATCATAAGAAAGCTCTTGCTATTTGCATTCCAATGCAAAAAGAATCAGCTCCAAACTCCTTGTATTTTGCAAGTTATGATCGAAAGAGTGTATATTTCGCTAGACTGCACAAGCGGCAAATTCCAGAAGGCATAGCTCCTAGAATATACGTTCAGATTAGGCAAATTACCTATCCATGGAAAGATCTTTGAGTCTAGTTTTATTTGGCACTAGTCTCGTCTCAATCAGATGTGTGGTTTGAAAGTTACGTGCAAAATACCGAACCTGTCTTGAAAAGTGACGGTGATTTCTGTTTCATTTTCCATGAATCATATCTCATTCATTTGATCTTTTTCAATGTGATCCTGGCGCACATTTTACATGTTGTGAGTCCTCTTTCATATGCCACTGGTTTCGGGTCACTCCGACGTGTGGTTTGAGAGATATGATCAAAATACCGGACCTCTGTCAGACTGAACGTAAAACAGAGTAGAACAGAGTGCTCATCCCGTGCTTGAGTGAGTTCATCCCGTGCTCGAGTATTGAGCTCTGTGCTCGAGCATAACTTCCCTAGAAGTGTCATAACTCACATATAAGTCATCTTAGCTTCGTATTAATCTATTCCAACCATCATTTGATCATAGAAACCTTCGTTATCATCATAGAAACCTCCAGTATCACTTCTAACAACTTGAATCTTGATATTCTTTATAAATCTTCCAAGTTCTTCATTCTTCAATATCTTTCTTTTTTATTTTTCTTTTGATAATCATTCTCCATAACCCAAGTAAGCATCTACTTGACTATCTTCAATTTCTTTCTTCTTCTTCCTCTTGTTCATTTTCATTAATTCATTCTTCTTCATTATTTGCTTGACTAATCTACAAAATATGTAACATTAAATATAGTAGTTAGTCAAAGAAATACATTATATAAACTTTTTGCTCTTATCACTTCACATATATATTTGACATCATCAAAACTAATCATATCTAACAAATTCTTCCCGACGGAGCATCCATCACTAGACCTCCCGGTTTCAGTGGAGAACATTTTTTCTTCTGGAAAGCAAAATTCAGAGTGTTCGTGATGGCTACCGAATATGGGCTATGGGATGTAATTGAGAGTGGAAACTATCAACCTACAAAGATTGTAGATTCTCAGAAAATTCCAAAGACGCCAACGGAATATGATGAGAATGACAAAAAACTTATCACTCTCAACAGCAAGGCAATTCTAATGTTACAAAGTGCCTTGAGTCAAAGTGAATACTTCAGAATTTGCACACATCCAACAGCAAAGGAAATGTGGGAAGCTATGGAAAGAGCTCATGAAGGAACTTCGGGAATAAAGGAGAATTGGATCAACACCTTGGTCACTGAATTCAATTTACTTCGAATGAAATTAGGTGTTACAATATCTGAATTTGAACTTAGATATACTCATCTTGTTAATCAACTTACAGCTCTTGGGAAAGTCTATGATCATCATACCCAAGTACGAAAGATTTTAAATATTCTTTCTAAAGAATGGGAAGCCAAAGTCACTGCGATAGAAGAAGCAAAAGGAGAATCAATGAGATCAGTTGCTTCTCTATTTGGAAGTCTTTCTGAATATGAAAGCAAACTAAAGTTCAAACAGGAACTAGATGACATTGGTGACAAGAAAAAGAAAGGTCTAGCACTAAAAGCAAAGGAAGAAAATCAAGATGAAGATGAGGAATTTGATGATGATGAAATGGGCTTAATCATAAAACGATTTAGAAAATTTTACAAGAGAGGTCAAGGATTCAAACACTTTCAGAAAGGAGGAACTAGTAGCAAAGATCATATCATATGCTATGAATGTGGAAAACCAGGACATATCAAGTCAGAATGTCCAGAGCTGAATCAAAAGAGCAAAGAAAAGAGAAAAGGCAAACTCTTCAATAAAAAGAAGGCCTTGGTATCTGCTATATGGGGTGATAGTTCCTCTGACGAAGAAAGTTATGAAGAAGAAGTGGCAAATATATGTCTTGTTGCTCAAGAAGAAACAGAAGAAGAGGTAAATGATTCTGAACCTACCTATGATGAATTACTTTCTGAATATAATACTTTACATTCTGAATTCATCAAAGTAGTTAAAGAATTGGTTGTTTTCAAAAAGAAAAACAAAGCTCTTGAAATTGAGCTTAAAGAACGTTCAGAAAAGGATTGTGAAAATTGTTCTTCTTTGAAAAAGAAAAACATTGATCTCACAAAAGCTCTTGAAAGATTTACACAAGGAAGTGAGATGCTAAATGTTATTTTAAAAGCTCAACAATTTGTAAATGACCGATTTGGAATTGGATATGATCCAAAATCAGATAGAAGGAAAGGTAGAAAGAAAGCAGGAGGTAAGTCATAGAATTATTTCCAGCATTCTGTGCATACATCAAATCCTTTTGTATTTTGTAACTACTGTAATAGAAAAGGCCATTATACTTCTTCATGCATTTATAAGAAGAAAGGAACAATAGGAACCTACAAATGGGTACCTAAAGGCTCATATGTTCAGAAAATTATTTGTACTAACCCAAAAGGACCCAAAAAGATTGGGTACCTAAGACTTAGTCATTTGATTGCAGGTATGTCTCAAAGCATCCAAAAATAGCAAGTGGTACATAGATAGTGGATGCTCTAGACATATGACCAGAGATTTCGAAAGTTTTACCACATTGCAACCTAAGGAAGGTGGAAAGGTAAAATTTGGAGGAAATCAATCCGGAAGGATAGCAGGAATTGGTGAAATCAAAAATGACAAAGGAATACAAGTCAAAGATGTATACTATGTTGAAGGCTTGTGTCACAATTTACTGAGCGTAAGTCAAAGTACAGATAAAGACAACTGGGTAATATTTTACTCAGAAGAATGCTTAATTATCAACAAGAATGACTCACAGCTTGATAAGAAGAATATCAAGGCTAAGCTCAGAGCAAAAAGGGAAGGTAACTGCTATACTCTAGATATTAGTAGAAATGAATCTGAAAACTGTTTTCTGAGTAATGCTGATGAAAGTTAGCTATGGCATAAGAGATTGGCTCATGTCAATATGCATCAATTAGGCAAACTACTCAAAAAGGATTTAGTTCTTGGATTACCCAAAGTATCTTTCAAAAATCACTTGATTTGTGACGCATGTCAAAAGGGTAAACAAACTAAATCATCTTTCAAACTGAAAAATGAGATTTCAACAAATAGACCATTACAATTATTGCATATGGATTTAGTAGGCCCAACAAGAATAAAGAGTCTTGGTGGCAACCTATATTCATTGGTCATTGTTGATGATTTCTCCAGATTTACATGGGCTATTTTTCTATCATCAAAAGATGAAACCTTTGAAGAATTTATTGTTTTTACCAAGAAAGTGCAAAATGAGAAAGGTATGTCTATTGCAAGTATTAGGACTGATCATGGTGGAGAATTTGAGAATCAAGCCTTTGAAGAATATTGTGATACTAATGGCATTGATCACAATTTCTCTGCTCCAAGGACGCCCAAACAAAATGGAGTTATGGAACGCAAGAATAGAGTACTCACTGAAATGGCTAGAGCTATGTTGAATGAAAAGAACGTGTCTCAAGTTTTCTGGGCTGACGCTATGAGTACAGCATGCTACATTTCAAATAGAACCTATATCAGAACAAAACTTGGAAAGACACCATACGAGCTGTACAAAGGAAGAAAGCCAAACATTGCTCATCTACACATCTTCGGTTGTAAGTGTTTCATTCATAATAATGGTAAAGATAACTTAGGAAAATTTGATTCTAAAACTGATGAAGGAATTTTCCTAGGATATTCTAACCGAAGTAAAGCATATAGAGTTTTCAATAAAATAACATGTGTTGTTGAAGAATCAATTCATATTGTATTTAATGAATTTGAATCCTCTGACAAAACCATTGATGAAGAACAGGAAGTTGTTTTAAATCAAGAAAATGGCCAATCTATTTCTAAGTCTCTTATTCTAGAAGTTGATGAAACTAAGGAAGAAGAGCAATCACTAGGTCAACCTAAAGCCTGGAAACACAATAAAAGTCATCCCTTAGATCATGTCATAGGAGATGTGAATGATGGGATCAAAAATAGAAATAGAATTTTCAATGAAGTAAGTTTTTCTGCATTCATTTCTGAGATTGAACCTTCTAACATTGATGAAGCCCTATCAGACAATGATTGGGTTATAGCAATGCAAGAAGAACTAAATCAACTTGAGAGAAATCAAGTTTGGGATTTGGTACCTCGACCCAAAGATCATCCGATCATTAGAACTAAATGGGTATTCAAGAACAAACTCGATGAATCTGCAATAATTGTCAAAAACAAGGCAAGGTTGGTGGCCAAAGGCTATAATCAGGAAGAAGGGATTGATTATGAGGAAACGTATGCTCCAGTGGCTAGATTGGAAGCTATACGCGTACTCTTAGCCTTTGCATGCATCAAAGTATTCAAACTCTATCAAATGGATGTAAAGAGTGCATTTCTAAATGGTTACATCATGGAAGAAGTATATGTAGAACAACCTCCAGGTTTCGAGGATATTACCAAACCTGACCATGTTTTCAAACTCAAAAAGGCTTTATATGGTTTAAAACAAGCTCCTAGAGCATGGTATGAAAGGCTCAGTAAGTTTCTTATTGATCAAGGTTTTGTACGAGGAAAAGTTGATACAACACTTTTTATAAAACGAAAACGTGATGATATTTTAATTGTTCAAATATATGTTGATGACATTGTTTTCGGTACTACTAATGAATCTCTGTGTAAGGAATTTTCTGAGATAATGCAGGGAGAATTTGAGATGTCAATGATGGGAGAATTGAATTTCTTTCTTGGTTTGCAAATCAAACAAAGAAAGAATGGAATCTTCATATCTCAAACAAAGTATTTGAAAGAGTTGTTGAAGAAGTATGGAATGGATGAAGCAAATGGCATGGACACGCCTATGAGTTCAACTACATTGCTTGATGCTGATGTCAAGGGAAAAGACTACAACATCACAAAGTATAGAGGAATGATTGGATCATTACTTTATCTCACGGCAAGCAGACCGGACATCCAATTTAGTGTTGGTATATGTGCAAGATATCAATCAGCACCAAAGGAATCACATGCTGAAACGGTCAAACGAATTTTTAGATACCTTGCTAACATACCCGAATTGGGTTTGTGGTATCCCAAAGGAAGAAGTTAATATCTTTTTGTATATTTAGATTCAGATCATGGAGCATACAAGACAGACAGAAAGAGCACCAGCGGACAAGGACAATTTCTTGGAGGATCTCTTGTATCATGGTTTAGCAAGAAACAAAATACAGTGTCTCTTTCATCAACGGAAGCCGAATATGTTGCAGTCTCAAGTTGTTGTGCACAAGTGATATGGTTAAAACAACAACTACAAGATCTTGGTATTTATCTCAAAGAAATACCAATCTATTGTGACAATACCAGTACAATAAGCTTGGCGAAAAATCCAGTTCAACATTTTAGAACCAAGCATATCGTTGTCAGACATCACTTCATCTGAGATCATGTCCAAAAGAAAGATGTGAAAGTGATATTCATTCCTACTCACCTTCAACTAGCTGATATCTTCACAAAACCCCTTGCAAAAGATCAATTTCTATACATTAGAAGAGAATTGGGAATGGTAAATCCCAATGAGTTGAAGGTTGAAACTCTGTTTTGAGAAACAAAAATAGAGGTTATCAGAGGACACATTTCCTGGAGTACCAACTTGAAGTAATGACTGACAGAGAACCATTACCCGAGGAACAACTTGAAGTCAAGAAGCACTTTACTCAAGTAACTACTTGAGTAATGGACTTCCAAAACTGGAAGTAACGGATCAAGTTACCTGGAATTTAAATCAAATGGTTCAGTTACTAAGAAATGAGCAGTCAGAAGTTGAAAAGACAAGTTACCCGAGGCAAGCCTCGAGTAAACTTGAAGCTTACTCGAGTAACTACAAGTCCAGATTTTCAAATTGATGAAAAACGACTCAAATTTGCTCAAAATTGGTTATAAATGATTGAGGGAAAATACATGGATAATTACAATATTATTCATGCCAGGTACGCAATTTAAATAAATTATTTTAGAGATTTTCTGTATGATCACTCGAGTAAGGACTCGAGTAAACATGAAGTTTACTCGAGTAAGGACTCGAGTAAACATGAAGTTTACTCGAGTAAGGCCTCGAGTAATGTCGGGTTTTAGGTCTTTATCTGTCACAAACTCGGTCATTTCCACAAAATCTCCTCGAGTAAATCACTCTACTCTCTCACAAAAATTTTTCACAATCACTTTCTAGCATCATTTCCGTCAAAACCCAACAAATTTCAACCCCAGAAACTTCCTATTCTGCTCAGATTCTCTGTGCCCTATCTCACGACTGTTGGCTCTGTTTTTCTGAGATTCTCAACTTTCACTAATTCAAAATGGTTAGAACCAAAAACCTTATTCCCAAAGATTCCTCTGAATCCCAACGACTTTCTGATCCTCTTTCTTCTCATCCCACAAAGAGAAGGAAACTTACCCCTAGATCAAAAGCCAAAATCCAACCTCAACCGAAACCAAAAGGGGTTGTGATCAAAGAGCCTATAGTTACAAGGTCTCAATCCAAAAAGAGCACCTCTACTGGGAGAGGCAAAAGTGTAAAGTTTCCCTCTCCTCCACCCTCTGATTCCTCAACCCCCTCTTTCACACCAAAGCCTTCCAAAAAGCCAAATATGATAAGAATGTGGCTAAGGCAATGGCTAGAATTCTAGATCAAATGGAGAAGGGGCAATCTTCAAAGAAGTCTAAATTGCCAGAAGAGGAGATCACCAACCCTCCAAAGGGTTTCAATGTCAACAAACTGGAGGAGTCCCCAAAGTATCTCACTCAATTCTCCAGGAGGAAAGTATGTAAGACACACTATGTGGACCTCAAGTTACTTCAGGAGGTATTGAAGCATGAGCTTAATTCCTATTTAAAACCTTTTATGCCTTGGCTTTCTATTAGATTACCTTTTTGAACAAAAGTGATCACACATTTTTATTGCAACCTTGAGATCCTAGATGAACCAAATAGGACCTCAGCTGAGCAAGAGATAACCACCACTGTGAGAGGCCAAAAGATTCTCATTTCACCCTCTAGGATAAACTTGTGGTTAGGGATAGAGAACCCCCTAGATGACATTTACTCCCAACTTGACCCAAACTAAATATTTTCTGTCCTTAAACCTGGTGAGCTTGTTGGCCCTTTAAATTTCAAACCGAGTGATATGTGTGATCATCATAGGGTTCTATGGTACATCTACTCTAGATCCCTTATAAATAAGGCCAACAACTATACCCACTTCTCTGATAGGGACTTTAGATGGTTTGCTTCACTTCTCCTGAAGGAACAGAAAGATTTGGGAGAGTACATTTTCTCCGAGATGAAGAGGTACAGGGTGGATGGGAAGGCTACCACATCGATGCCATATCCTCAGGTTGTGTCACTTATTCTAAAGGAGAATAAGATATGGTATCTAGAGAACAAGGAACCTATTGAGAGGATTACTCCGGTTGGGAGAAATCAGATTGGCAAGCTCAACATTGACATACCTCTCAAGGGTCCTCTGGAGTCTGGGTCAAAGAAGAAGAAGAAGACTGAGACTGAGACTAGCAAGATGGATGACACTCAGTCGTCGGCTCCAGCTGCCACTACATTATCACCCTCTTTTCTCAATGCCACACTCCAGCACTTCATGGAAAATATGCTGAGAGGATTCCATGTGGACATTACCAATACAAATGCTGAACTGATAACCCACATGAATCACAAGATGGCAGAGTTGGTAGAAAAGATGGATAAGAGGCACGAGGAGTTGCTAGCTGAGCAACGTACCCAGGGTGAGACATTGAGATTGATTCTGGCATGACTGGACTCCTTAGGTCCCGGACCTTCTGCCGATCCATCCTCTTCTTCTCTAGAGCATATACCATCTTCTGCACCACCACCACCTCCAGAGAACACTCCTTCTAATATTCCTCACTCTGAGGCTGAGCCTTCTATCCCTCCGGTCTCTAGTGCACATGAGCCACAACCCAAAGATATCTTATACTCAGTGGATAACCCCAAAACAAATGAGACCATCCATATCATCATTGATGATTCACTACCCAAACCTCAGCCTGAACCTGCTCCTAAACCTATTCCATCTCCTACCCATACTAAGGAAATCTCTCCCTCCTCATCTTCTGATCATCATACTCCAGAGGTTGAGAACACTACTATGGTTGTCTTCCAGTCTTCTCCTATTCCTCCCAGAGATGACATCCATATCCCTCCAGTTAATCTTCCTGAACCAGAATCCTCTAGCTTATTTGATTCTTCTGGTTCAGATGACTCTATGGTTCTTCCAGTGCAGCCTATCTCCATGATCAAGCTTTCTAGTCCTCCACTTGATTGATGAAGACAAAAGGGGGAGAAGAGCTTGAGTGTGATTTTGTGGAATGTCTATGTTTTTATTTTTGGGTATATGGATGTATATGGATTTTAGGGAGCTCTTGAGGTTTTAGGGAGTCTTTTGAATTTTACGCTTTTCATCTTGTCATCTTGTAATGCAGCTTAAGTTTAATGCAAGTTAATTTAAGTTATGATTTCATTTCATGTCCATTTAAGTTTTAAATTATGATACATTGTTGGACTAATGAGTTTGTTGTGTATGCAAGGTGTATATTATGATTTCATTCACTTTACACTTTGAATCTAAACTTAATAAGTTTTTCAAAATAATCTTTGAATACAAGAAGTATTTAATTGAGAATTCAATTTCAAAAACCCTGTTTAAAATCACCAAGTTTTGTCATCATCAAAAAGGGGGAGAATGTTAGATCTCATGTTTTGATGATAACAAAGAATATTATGAAAAAGATTTGATTAAACAAAGTAATAACAGGGAAAAGCATCACTTGAAGTAAGCATTGGAGTAATGAAGAAAGGCCAAGAGAAAAAGCTGAGAAACTTGATCAGAAGCAAGTTTTCTAAGGCATTACTCGAGTATGTACTCGAGTAAAGGAATAGAAACTTGAAGTAATCAGAGACACCTTCGAGTAACCTGCCAACGTTACTCGAGTAGCTACTCGAGTATGTAAACCCAGAAACTTAGAAATCATTCAAACGTTCATTGATTTGTTTCCTATATGATTAACCTTTCATTGTATTAGTATTCCTAGCATATTTACAGATAAACAATGAAGAAATCTTATCAAATAAGGAAAGTCAAATGTGAAGTTCAAATGTCACCTACCGCCAACGGATATTTTTCAAATACTGGAAAGGTCAACAGTGGTTGCGCACTCTCCAACGGACGAGAAGAAAATGTTCCAACGGTCATCACCAACATATCTATATAAATAGGAACATCCAAACAGAGATATAACAACAAGAACATACACGAACGTATCATCAAGTTTATTACTCTGTTTTTACTCATTTTAGTAATTTTGCACTTCAGTGATTCTTATTCACTCTAAGAGAGAGATATTTCATTCAAACTCAATATTTGTTATTGAGATAACTTAAGGTTGTGGAAACTTGAGTTGGGATTGGATTGCAACTTGTAAGGGGAGCGAGTGTCCAGGTGAAGGAACTTGCTTGTACTGAGGTGCCAAGAACCCATTGAATCTTGGAAGTTATAGTGAAACTCTCAGAGAAGCTCTGAGGACTGGACGTAGGTCAAAGTGGTTATGGCCGAACCAGTATAACTCCCAGTGTACACTTCGGTGATATTTCTCCTTACTCTTTACTGTTTTAATTTCACCATCAAGTTTTAAATTTGCAACGAAATTTTTAGTATCACCCAATTCATCCCCCTCTTGGGTGAAACTCTTGCTCTAACAACTCTTGCATCAAGGAACAATTGGAAGCTCAGGGAGATAGAACAGTAATTAAAAGACATTGATGAGTTTTTCAAGGCATACTATGCTCATATGCTATGGGTAAAGATGGGAGGTGAAGATGGCACCCCTTGGCTTTATGACCTACAAGAAGAGGAACAAGAAGTCCAAGCTTAAGAGACAAATGCCAACTCTCAAGTGTAAAATTTCAATCTTCAAATGCCTAAACCCACATAAGATATAGAGATGATGCAAGTGCATTTTCAAATACTAGCGGAGTCACATTCAAATAATGGTAATATTGTTAGATCAAGCGTTTCACCCAAGAGGGGGGTGAATTGGGTGATACTGAAATTTCTTTCGAAAATATAAAACTTTGACAAAAGAATTAAAACAGTAATGAGTAAGGAGAAATATCACCGAAGTCTACACCGGGAGTTATACTGGTTCGGTCACAACCACTTTGACCTACATCCAGTCCTCAGAGCTTCTCTGAGAGTTTCACTATAACTTCCAAGATTCAGTGGGTTCTTGGCACCACAGTACAAGCAAGTTCCTTCACCTGGACACTCACTCCCCCTTACAAGTTGTAATCCAATCCCAACTCAAGGTTCCACAACCTTAAGTTATCTCAATAACAAATATTGAGTTTGAATGAAATATCTCTCTCAAAGAGTAAATGATAATCACTGAAGCATATGAATACAATTTCAACGTGAAAACAGAGCAATGAACTTAATGATACGTTCGTATGGATGCTTGGTTATTTTTCTCTGTTTGAAGGTTCCCATATATATAGATATGTTGGTGATGACCGTTGGAACGTTTCCTTTCGTCCGTTGGTGAGTGCGCAGCCACTATTGACTTTTCAAGTTTTTGAAAAATATCCGTTGGTGGTGGTTGGCATTTGAACGTTTCTTTTGACTTTCATCTCTTGATATGATTTCTTCATTGTTTCTCTGTAAATATCCTAAGAATGCTAATACAATGAAAGGTTAATCATATAGGAAACAATATAATGAAGATTTGAATGATTTCTAAATTTCTGGGTATACTTACTCGAGTAGCTCCTCGAGTAACACTTGAAGTTTACTCGAGTAGCTCCTCGAGTAACATTGTGAAATCATTGTTTATTTGAAATTTAATGAAGATAAACAAGATTACTCGGGTAGTGCATGGAATAAACTAAATTTCAAGCCTTTGGGAATAGTTATTTACTCGGGTAGCTACTCCAGTAATGCTTTTGAAACTTCATAGCTTATTGGGGTAACACCTCGAGTAATCCACTCAAAAACTTTTGATTACTCGATGCTCTACTCCAATAATGTTGGCAGGATTTCAAGGCCGAGAGCAATTACCTTGTTACTCGAGTAGGGACTCGAGTAATGCATTCATTTTTGCATAGCTTACTCGGGTAGCTCCTCGAATAACTGAGCCTTCTTAACATGATTTACTCTGGTAATGACTTGAAGTTTACTTTGAAAAACTTTTGCAGATACTGGGATACATACTCGAGGAATCCATTTAAAATAAGCCATAAGAACTTGAGGAAGATTAAATAAAGAAAGATTCAAGTTAATCGGGTACTAACCTCAAGTTTTCATTCACCTTAGTCTGTTACTCGAGTAGCTCCTCGAGTAACATTGGTAGTGGTACAAACTACCGAGAGCTTGACATTTTCAAATACACTGTTACTCGAGTAGCGCCTCGAGTATCATGGGGAAACTTGAAGTCAACTGGAAGTTTTCACACCGTTACTCGAGTAGTGCCTCGAGTAACATTAGCAGTGGTACAAACTGCCGAGAAGTCCATATTTTCTGATATAAAGATACTCGAGTAGCTCCTCGAGTATTATTGGAAAACTTGAAGGCAACTGGAAGTTTTCACATGGTTACTCGAGTAGCTCCTCGAGTAACATTAGCAGGCTGAGAGCAACCTTGAAATTTTACCTGGTCGCTCGAGTAGCTCCTCGAGTAATGGTGGCAGGTAACTGGAAGTTTTCCTTGGTTACTTCAAGTTTTGGCTCATTACTCGAGTAGCTCCTCGAGTAATGCTTTAGAAAAATTGCTTCTGATCAAGTTCCTCAGCATTTTCTCTTGCCAAATCTTCACTACTTCCATGCTTACCTCAAGTAAAGCTTATTCCTGTAATTACTTAGTTCAAGCTTGATTATTAAGCATTTCCTTTTCAAACCATTCTTTTGTTATCATCAAAACATGAGATCTAACATTCTCCCCCTTTTTGATGATGACAAAACTTGGTGATTTTGAACATGGTTTTTTAAATTGGATTCTTAATTTATTATTTCTTATTAAGGTTGAATATACCTTGCATACATAACAACTTCATTAGACAAACATGTATCATAATTCAAAACTTAAATGAAATCAAATGAAGTCATAATTTAAACACACTTGCATTAAACTTTAAGAATTTCAAATTACAAGAAAACTAATAAGAGAATGCACCCTAGAGCCCATGTACAACCAAATTCCCAAAATAATCAAGGACACATCCACAAAATCACTCTCAAGCTTTTCTCCCCCTTTTTGGCTTCATCATTCAAGTGGAGGGTTAGAAGGCTTCACCATAGAGATAGGCTTGACTGGAAGAACCAAACCACCACCATCTGAACTAGATGAATCAAAGGAACTGGATGACTCAGGTTCAGGAAGATTGAGAGGTGGGATAAGGATGTCATCTCTTGGTTGGAGAGGAGAAGGCTGGAAGACAACCATAGTGGTCTCAGCTTCCGAAGGTGTGTCTAACACAGGAGTGAGATGCTCAGAAGAGGAAGAAGGAGATATTTCCTCTGTTTGGGTAGGAGAGGGAATAGGTTTAGAAATGGTTTCAGGCTGTGACTTTTGAGGTGAATCATCGATGATAATATGTGTGGTTTCGTGGGTATCAGGATCATCCACTATGAATAAGATATCTTTCCCTTGGGGCTCAAGTGGATCAGAAACCAGAGGGGTTGATGGTTCAGCCTCGGGAATGGGAATGTCTGAAGGAGGGTCTACTGAAGGTGGTGGTGGTGGTGCAAATGAGGAGGGACCGGCAGAAGGTCCAGGACCCAGGGAATCCAAACGTGCCAGTATCAGTCTCAAAGTCTCTCCCTGGGCACGTTGCTCTGCTAGTAGCTCCTCGTGCCTTCGATCCATTCTTTCAACCAACTCTCCCATTTTTGTGTTCATGTGGGTTATAAGTTCTGCATTGGTGTTGGCTATGTCCACATGAAAGCCTCTGAGTATGTTCTCCATGAAGTGCTGGAGAGTGGCATTCAGGAAGGATGGTGAAGATGTGGTAGCAGCTGGAGCCGATGACTGAGTGTCATCCATCCTACTGGTCTCTGTCTCAGGAGCCTTCCGCTTCTTCTTGGACCCAGACTCCAGTGGGCCTTTAAGAGGGATGTCGATGTTCAGTTTACCAATCTGATTCCTCCCCACTGGGGTCACCCTCTCAATTGGCTCCTTACTATCCAAGTACCATATTTTGTTCTCTTTCAGGATAAGAGACACAATTTGGGGATATGGCATTGGAGTAGTACCTTTTCCATCCACCTTATACCTTTTCATCTCTGAGAATATATACTCTCCTAGATCCTTTTGCTCTTTCAAGAGAAGTGAAGCAAACCATCTATAGTCCCTATCCGAGAAGTAGGTATAGTTGTTGGCTTTGTTTACTAGGGACCTAGAGTAAATGTACCAAAGGACCCTATGGTGATCACACATATCACTCGGTTTAAAGTTTAGGGGGCCAACTAACTCACCGGGCTTTAGGATAGTGAAAATTTGATTTGGCTCAAGCTCAGAATATATATCATCAGGGGGGTTCTCTATTCCTAACCACAAGTTGACTTTGGAAGGTGAAATCAAAATCTTTTGACCTCTCACAGATGTGGTCATCTCTTCCTCTACTGAAGTTCGGTTAGGTTCATCTATTATCTCTAGGTTGCAATAGAAATGAGTGATTACCTTTGTGCAAAAAGGTAATCTAATTGACAACCAAGGCATAAAAGGCTCTAGATAAGGACTAAGATCGTGCTTCAATACCTCTTGAAGTAGCCTGAGATCCACATAGTGTGTCTTACACACTTTTCTCCTGGAGAATTGTGTCAGGTACTTGAGAGACTCCACCAGTTTCCCCACATTGAATCCTTTGGGAGGGGTAGTGATCTCTGCCTCTGGAATCTTGGATTTCTTGGATAATTGACCCTTCTCCATTTGGTCAATGATCCCAGCCATTGCCTTCGCCACATTTTTGTCATACTTTGGCTTCTTGATAGGCTTTGGAGTGAAAGAGGGTGTGGATGAGTCTGAGTGAGAAGGTGAGGGAGTTTTGACACCTTTACTTCTTCCAGTAGATGTGCTCTTTTTAGACTGAGCCCTAGTCACAATAGGCTCTTTGATCACCACACCTTTGGCTTTAGGTTGTGGTTGAGGTTTAAGAGGAGTTTTGGCTTTTGGTCTTGGAATTAATTTTCTTCTCTTTGTTGGAGGAGGAGGAGAAAGTAGATCAGGGTTTTGTTGTGAATCAGAAGAATCTGTGAAGTTGAGATTTTTGGTTCTAACCATTTTGAATCATAGAAAATCAAAAATCTCAGAAAAACAGGGCAACTGACGCGAGTTTAGGGCAGAAGGATTTTGAACAAAATAGGAAGTTTTTGGTATTGAAACCAGTTGGGTTTTGACGGAAATGAGGTAAGGAATCGATTGGTAAAAGTTTTTTTGAAAGGGTGTATAGTGATTTACTCGAGGAGATTTTGTGGAAATGACCAAGTTTGCGCAAGATAAAGACCTAAATCCCGACTTTACTCGAGGCTTTACTCGAGTAACCTTCAAGTTTACTCGAGGCCTTCCTCGAGTGTTCATGCATAAAAATTCAAAAATAATTCATTTAAATTGCGTACCTGGCATGAATAATATAGTAATTATCCATGGATGTTCCCTCGATCATTCATAGTCCATTTGGGTCAGTTTTGAGTCATTATACAATACTTTGAGAATTTGAGCTCTTACTTTACTTGAGGCCTTCCTCGAGTAAGCTTCAAGTCTTCTCAATTTCTGACTCTTCATTTCCTTGAAATCTGAACCGTTATATTTGAAAATCAAGTAACTTGATCCGTTACTTCCAGTTTTGGGGGCCATTACTCGAGTACATACTCGAGTAAAGTGCTTCTTTACTTCAAGTTGCTCCTCGGGTATTGCTTTTTCTGTCACACATTACTTCAAGTTGGTACTCCAGTAAATGTGTCCTCTGATCACCTCTGTTTTTGTCTCTCAAAACAGAATTTCAACCTTCCTGCAAAACATATTTCTATATACTCCGATGCTTAAGTTAGTGATTATTAAAACAATATCAAATGACTTCATCTAATATTATGTAATGCTGAAAATACTTATAACTCATTGGGATTTACCATTCCCAATTCTCTTCTAATAAATAGAAATTGATCTTTTGCAAGGGGTTTTGTGAAAATATCAGCTAGTTGAAGATGAGTAGGAATGAATATCACTTTCACATCCTTCTTTTGAACATGATCTCTAATGAAGTGATGCCTGACATCGATATGCTTGGTTCTAGAGTGTTGAACTGGATTCTTTGCCAAGCTTATCGTACTTGTATTATCACAATAGATTGGTATTTCTTTGAGGTAAATACCAAGATCTTGTAGTTGTTGTTTTAACCATATCACTTGTGCACAACAACTTAAGACTGCAACATATTCGGCTTCTGTTGACGAAAGAGACACTGTATTTTGTTTCTTGCTGAACCACGAGACAAGAGATCCTCCAAGAAATTGTCCTTGTCCACTGGTGCTCTTTCTGTCTGTCTTGTATCCTCCATGATCAGAATCAGAATAAGCGATTAAATATTCACTTCTTCCTTTGGGATACCACAGACCTAATTCTGGTGTGTCAGCAAGATATCTAAAGATTCGTTTGACCGTTTCAGGAGTGTGATTCCTTTGGCGCTATTTGATATCTTGCACATATTCCAACACTAAATTGGATGTCTGGTCTACTTGCCGTGAGATAGAGTAATGATCCAATCATTCCTCTATATTTTGTGATATTGTAATCTTTCCCTTTGACATCAGCATCAAGCAACGTTGTTGAACTCATAGGGGTGTCTGAGCCATTTGCTTCATCCATTCCATACTTCTTCAATAGCTCTTTTAAATACTTTGTTTGAGATATAAAGATTCCATTCTTTCTTTGTTTGATTTGCAAACCAAGAAAGAAATTCAATTCTCCCATCATTGACATCTCAAACTCTCCCTGCATTATCTCAGAAAATTCTTTACACAGAGATTCATTAGTAGCACCAAAAACAATATCATCAACATATATTTGAACAATTAAAATATCTTCACGTTTTCGATTTATGAATAATGTTGTATCAACTTTTCCTCGTACAAAACCTTGATCGATGAGAAACTTACTAAGCCTTTCATACCAGGCTCTAGGAGCTTGTTTTAAACCATATAAGGCCTTTTTAAGTTTGAAAACATGGTCAGGTTTAGTAACATCCTCAAAACCTGGAGGTTGTTCTACATACACTTCTTCCATGATGTAACCATTTAGAAAGGCACTCTTAACATCCATTTGATAGAGTTTGAATCCTTTGATGCATGCAAAGGCTAAAAGTACACGTATAGCTTCCAATCTAGCCACTGGAGCATACGTTTCCTCATAATCAATTCCTTCTTCCTGATTATAGCCTTTGGCTTGCCTTGTTTCTGACAATAATTGCAGATTCATCAAGTTTGTTTTTGAATACCCATTTAGTACCAATGATCGTATGATCTTTGGGTCGAGGCACCAAATCCCAAACTTGATTCCTTTCAAATTGATTTAGTTCTTCTTGCATTGCTATGACCCAATCATTGTCTGATAGGGCTTCATCAATGTTAGAAGGTTCAATCTCAGAAATGAATGCAGAAAAACTTACTTCATTGAAACCTCTATTTCTGGTTTTGATCCCTTCATTCACATCTCCTATGACTTGATCTAAGGGATGACTTCTATTGTATTTCCAGGCTTTAGGTTGACCTAGAGATTGCTCTTCTTCCTTGGTTTCATCAACTTCTGGAATAAGAGATTTAGAAATAGATTGACCATTTTCTTGATTTAAAACAACTTCCTGTTCTTCATCAATGGTTTTGTCAGAGGATTCAAATTCATCAAACACAGTATGAATTGATTCTTCAATAACACATGTTCTCTTATTGAAAACTCTATATGCTTTACTTCGGTTAGAATATCCTAGGAAAATTCCTTCATCAGTCTTAGAATCAAATTTTCCTAAGTTATCTTTACCATTATTATGAATGAAACACTTACAACCAAAGATATGTAGATGAGCAATGTTTGGCTTTCTTCCTTTGTACAGCTCGTATGGTGTCTTTCCAAGTTTGGTTTTGATATAGGCTCTATTTGAAATATAGCATGCTGTACTCATAGCATCAGCCCAGAATACTTGAGATAAATTCTTTTCATTTAACATTGCTCTGGCCATTTCAGTGAGCACTCTATTCTTTCGTTCCACGACTCCATTTTGTTGAGGTGTCCTTGGAGCAGAGAAATTGTGATCAATACCATTAGTATCAAAATATTCTTCAAAAGCTTGATTCTCAAATTCTCCACCATGATCAGTCCTAATACCTGCAATGGACATACCTTTCTCATTTTGCACTTTCTTGGCAAAAACAATAAATTCTTCAAAGGTTTCATCCTTTGATGATAGAAAAATAACCCATGTGAATCTAGAGAAGTCATCAACAATAACCAATGTATATAGATTGCCACCAAGACTCTTTACTCTTGCTGGGCCAACTAAATCCATATGCAATAGTTGTAATGGTTTATTTGTTGAAATCTCATTTTTCAATTTGAAAGATGATTTAGTTTGTTTACCCTTTTGACATGCGTCACAAATCAAATCATTTTTGAAATTTACTTTGGGTAATCCAAGGACTAAATCCTTTTTGAGTAACTTGTCTAGTTGATGCATGTTGACATGAGCCAATCTTTTATGCCATAGCCAACTTTCATCGGCATTACTCAGAAAACAGTTTTTAGATTCATTTCTACTAATATCTAAGGTATAGCAGTAACCTTCCCTTTTTGCTCTGAGCTTAGCCTTGATATTCTTCTTATCAAGTAGTAAGTCTTTCTTGTTGACAATCAGACATTCATCTGAATCAAATATTATCCAGTTGTCTTTATCTGCACTTTGACTTACGCTCAGCAAATTATGACACAAGCCTTCAACGTAATATACATCTTTGACTTGTATTCCTTTATCATTCTTGATTTCACCAATTCCTGCTATCTTTCCGGATTGATTTCCTCCAAATTTTACCTTTCCACCTTCCTTAGGTTGCAATGTGGTAAAACTTTCGAAATCTCCGGTCATATGTCTAGAGCATCCACTATCTATGTACCATTTGCTATTTTTGGATGCTTTGAGACATACCTGCAATCAAATGACTAAGTCTTAGGTACCCACTTCTTTTTGGGTCCTTTTGAGTTAGTATAAATGATTTTCTGAACATATGTGCCTTTAGGTACCCATTTGTAGGTTCCTATTGTTCTTTTCTTCTTATGAATGCATGAAGAAGTATGATGTCCTTTTCTATTACAGTAGTTACAAAATGCAAAAGGATTTGATGTATGCACAGAATACTGAAAATAATTTAAGTAAGATTTACCTCCTGCTTTCTTTCTACCTTTCCTTTTATCTAACTTTGGATCATATCCAATTCCAGATCGATCATTTACAAATCGTTGAGCTTTCAAAATAACATTTAACATCTCACTTCCTTGTGTAAATTTTTCAAGAGTTTTTGTCAGATCAATGTTTTTCTTTTTCAGAGATAAACAATTTTCACAATCCTTTTCTTTAGTTTCAAGAGCTTTGTTTTTCTTTTTAACAACAATCAATTCTTTAACTACTTTGATGAATTCAGAATGTAAAGCATTATATTCGGAAAGTAATTCATCATAGGTAGGTTCAGAATCATTTACCTCTTCTTCTGTTTCTTCTTGAGCAACAAGACATATATTAGCTACCTCTTCCTCATTGCTTTCTTCGTCTGAGGAGCTGTCACCCCATATAGCAGATACAAAGGCTTTCTTTTTGTTGAAGAATTTACCTTTTCTCTTTTGATTCAAATCTGGACATTCAGACTTGATATGTCCTGGTTTTCCACATTCATAGCAAATTATATGATCTTTGCTACTATTTCCTCCTTTCTGAAAATGTTTGAATCCTTGACCTTTCTTGTAGAACTTTCTGAATCGTTTTATGATTAGACCCATTTCGTCATCGTCGAACTCTTCATCCTCATTCTGATTCTCTTCTTTTGCTTTTAGTGCTAGACCTTTCTTTTTCTTGTCGCCAATGTCATCTAGTTCTCTTTTGAATTTTAATTTGCTTTCATATTCAGAAAGACTTCCAAATAGAGAGGCAACTGATCTCGTTGATTCTCCTTTTGCTTCTTCTATTGCAGTAACTTTTGCTTCCCACTCTTTAGAAAGAATATTCAAAATCTTTCGTACTTGAGTGTGCTGATCATAAACTTTTCCAAGAGCTGCAAGTTGATTAACAAGATGAGTATATCTAAGTTCGAATTCAGAAATTGACTCACCTGATTTCATTCGAAGTAAATCAAATTCGGTGACCAAGGTGTTGATTCGATTCTCCTTTATTCCCAAAGTTCCCTCATGAGCTATTTCTAGAGCTTCCCACATTTGCTTTACTGTTGGGAGTGTGCAAATTCTGAAATATTCACTTTGACTCAAAGCGCTTTGCAACATCAGAATTGCTTTGCTATTGAGAGTGATAAGTTTCTTGTCATTCTCATCATATTCCGCTGGCGTCTTTGGAATTTTCTGAGAATCTACAACTTTTGTAGGTTGATAATTTCCACTCTCAATTACATCCCATAGCCCATATTCAGTAGCCATCACGAACACTCTGAACTTAGCTTTCCAGAAAGAAAAGTGTTCTCCATTGAAACCAGGGGATCTAGTGATAGATGCTCCGTCGGGAAGAATTCCTTCACCCATGCTTGCCATTGGATCCTTCTTAGGCTGTTAAACCTTAACAAGAAGACCTACGCTCTGATACCAAATGTTAGATCAAGCATTTCACCCAAGAGGGGGGGTGAATTGGGTGATACTGAAATTTCTTTCGAAAATATAAAACTTTGACAAAAGAATTAAAACAGTAATGAGTAAGGAGAAATATCACCGAAGTCTACACCGGGAGTTATACTGGTTCGGTCACAACCACTTTGACCTACATCCAGTCCTCAGAGCTTCTCTGAGAGTTTCACTATAACTTCCAAGATTCAGTGGGTTCTTGGCACCACAGTACAAGCAAGTTCCTTCACCTGGACACTCGCTCCCCCTTACAGGTTGTAATCCAATCCCAACTCAAGGTTCCACAACCTTAAGTTATCTCAATAACAAATATTGAGTTTGAATGAAATATCTCTCTCAAAGAGTAAATGATAATCACTGAAGCATATGAATACAATTTCAACGTGAAAACAGAGCAATGAACTTAATGATACGTTAGTATGGATGCTTGGTTGTTTTTCTCTGTTTGAAGGTTCCCATATATAAAGATATGTTGGTGATGACCGTTGGAACGTTTCCTTTCGTCCGTTGGTGAGTGCGCAGCCACTAATGACTTTTCAAGTTTTTGAAAAATATCCATTGGTGGTGGTTGGCATTTGAACGTTTCTTTTGACTTTCATCCCTTGATATGATTTCTTCATTGTTTCTCTGTAAATATCCTAAGAATGCTAATACAATGAAAGGTTAATCATATAGGAAACAATATAATGAAGATTTGAATGATTTCTAAATTTCTGGGTATACTTACTCGAGTAGCTCCTCGAGTAACACTTGAAGTTTACTCGAGTAGCTCCTCGAGTAACATCGTGAAATCATTGTTTATTTGAAATTTAATGAAGATAAACAAGATTACTCGGGTAGTGCATGGAATAAACTAAATTTCAAGCCTTTGGGAATAGTTATTTACTCGGGTAGCTACTCCAGTAATGCTTTTGAAACTTCATAGCTTATTGGGGTAACACCTCGAGTAATCCACTCAAAAACTTTTGATTACTCGATGCTCTACTCCAATAATGTTGGCAGGATTTCAAGGCCGAGAGCAATTACCTTGTTACTCGAGTAGGGACTCGAGTAATGCATTCATTTTTGCATAGCTTACTCGGGTAGCTCCTCGAATAACTGAGCCTCCTTAACATGATTTACTCTGGTAATGACTTGAAGTTTACTTTGAAAAACTTTTGCATATACTGGGATACATACTCGAGGAATCCATTTAAAATAAGCCATAAGAACTTGAGGAAGATTAAATAAAGAAAGATTCAAGTTAATCGGGTACTAACCTCAAGTTTTCATTCACCTTAGTCTGTTACTCGAGTAGCTCCTCGAGTAACATTGGCAGTGGTACAAAGTGCCGAGAGCTTGACATTTTCAAATACACTGTTACTCGAGTAGCGCCTCGAGTATCATGGGGAAACTTGAAGTCAACTGGAAGTTTTCACACCGTTACTCGAGTAGTGCCTCGAGTAACATTAGCAGTGGTACAAACTGCCGAGAAGTCCATATTTTCTGATATAAAGATACTCGAGTAGCTCCTCGAGTATTATTGGAAAACTTGAAGGCAACTGGAAGTTTTCACATGGTTACTCGAGTAGCTCCTCGAGTAACATTAGCAGGCCGAGAGCAACCTTGAAATTTTACCTGGTTACTCGAGTAGCTCCTCGAGTAATGGTGGCAGGTAACTGGAAGTTTTCCTTGGTTACTTCAAGTTTTGGCTCATTACTCGAGTAGCTCCTCGAGTAATGCTTTAGAAAAATTGCTTCTGATCAAGTTCCTCAGCATTTTCTCTTGCCAAATCTTCACTACTTCCATGCTTACCTCAAGTAAAGCTTATTCCTGTCATTACTTAGTTCAAGCTTGATTATTAAGCATTTCCTTTTCAAACCATTCTTTTGTTATCATCAAAACATGAGATCTAACAAATATTCCTCCTCTTACTACTATTCTTGATAATGTGAGTGATGATGAGGTAGATGAAGAAATTGTAGTTGAATCCCCTCAAATGCTTGATGTTGATAATGCTTACTATGATGTGTCAAATAGTAGTTGTGTAGTTGATGATGTTACTTGTACTATCTCTATTGATGATGCATATTCTTCTCTTTCAAGTATTGGTAAGCATGATTTAGAATTTCATAATGCTATTGAACTTGATGAAGAATTCATTTTTCCCTATTCTTTAGACTCTTCTTTTGTTTGTTTATGTGAAAGGGAAATGACATGTGTTGATTTTTTGGAAATTCATATTTGGCTTTCTTCTTCACATGGTATTGATTCTTCATCTAGTTCAGTTGATAACATTAAAGTGCATGCTACACTTGATAAAAACCTTGAAAATTGTGCACCTTTTGACTCCTCTGAATTACATGTTTTAAGTAGTTCAATAAGGAAAGATTCAATTGTTTTGAATGATAAATTTGTAAATAAAAATGAATCTTTCCATTTAGTTCTTTCTTGTGATTTTCCATCTGATATAGAAAATACAAATACTTATTTTGAAATTTTAAGTGGTGATCGCTTGAACAATTCTCTTTCTTCTTCCATTCTTTTACCTCCCAACTCTTGTGATTGCAAAAGTGATGTAACCTACTCCAATACTAAGTTAGATTCCGCATTTTTCCCATTGTGAGTATAAAAGGATTTTCAAAATATGACCACTTATTCAGTTCCTACTAAATGGAACCAAATTGACTTTCTTGGTTGTGAAGTTTACTTGGAGAATCTTGTTCCTACGATGCCTATGTTTTATTTTGGATCTCTCCATATATTTATTTCTGGACTAGATAATGCTGTTGGTCTGGTGTTTCTTTTGTAGAAATATACACTACCAAAAGGGTAGATTCTAGGAGAAGTGGTCTTAAAGAGGAAATTCATGCTTCTCATACAAGAGTCTACGAAGATTTAATCATCAAGTTGTCTCTTTCCTTACTTGCTTTCTTCTCATTTTTATATTTATCTTGAGCTTAATTGTTATGTAAAGAGAATAAGTGTGGGGGAGACAAAACCATTAGTAAAAGGTAAACTTCTTTGTTTTTCTTTTTCTATGAAGTAAATAAATGCTCTATGTTCATATGCTATTCTCACTTTACACTTAGTCTTAACTATGTTTTGAACTTCATTGTTAAACTCACTTTACTTGTTTCATTCTTCTTCCCCTCATTGTAATTGTTGAAGTGTTATGCTTCAATCTTAAATTGGACTTCACATCTCACTACTTTACCAAAGAAACAAGTCAAGTTAGTTTCTATTTGTTATTTACATTGAGGACAATGTAAAGATTATGTGTGAGGGAGGGATTGCTCTAGTCAAAATGTTTTGTCTCATGGCTCATGAAATTTGAGAAAATTTTTGAACTTGGGATAATTGGTTTTGTGAAGTGCTTAGTGGACTCCTATTTACACTTTCCTAATGCAACTCCTTAGAATGTTTGTAAGAAAATTTTAATGCATGATGATTGTAAAAGTCAAACCTTTTCAAGTAGGATTGCATTAAGTTTGAGTAATCCCTTTGCTTGATCTAATTGAGTAATTGGAGTGTATTTAATGCAATTTTATTAATTTGGATGCCTAGCTTTATTTTAGGAAGTTGGTATGGTAGAGAAAAGCCTTGTTGGAAGATTCTTGAGCCTTAACTCTATTTTCTCATCATGTGTGTGCATTCACCTATTCTCTAGTTAATCTCTAGAACTTGTTTAGGTTCCTTTTCAAAGCTACATTAATACCTTGGATTTATAGTATGATCGGGACATTCATTTCATCACCCATTTACCCAAGCACAAACCATTCATCATTTACCTTTATTTAGCCCCTTGAGCCTTCATTTTCATTTTTAATTCATTATACAAATGCTATGTTTGCATCCTTTTTCAAATCCTTCCTAGCACTATAATTTATGAAAAAGAAAAAAAAGTATCATTGTATATGTGAAAAGAAAAGTGCCATGTGAATAGTCAAAATAGAAAAAAAAAAGAGAAGAAAAAAAATATAGAAAAGAAGAAAAAGAGAAAAAGAAAAAAATTGTAAATTATTAAAAGAAAAGGTGTTGAAAAAAAAAAATTCAAAGAAATAAAGAAATAAATAAGGCACTATGGTAAATTATGTGAATTAAGTTTAATGGTTAGTGCTAAGTGAACTATCAATGTATTTGGTGCAAGCATAGTGTTTGTTACATTTTCTACCCATTTAGCCTTCTCAACATTACAACCCTAAGAAGTCCCCTTGACTATAGATTCTTAGCAAACTAGTGGTAGAGATGGTAGAACCTCTACAAGCTTATGGTAGATGCTAGAATAGGTTAATTGAGTTAAATTTCCAACGATTTGAGAGATGAGAGAAACACTTATTCCCTTTAGCGCTCTATCATGTTATTCTTTCTTAGTTTTGTTATGTATTCAAGTTGGTTTCTTTGCATTAAAAACTCCATGAGTTTTAATTGATTTGGAATTGTGGATATTCAATCTTGATGTATTTGCATTCTTGAATTGTTTGATGATTACAACCTTGGGCATATTTTTGAACATATTGGTTTTTTTTTTGCCCAGGAGTGCAAAATGCTAAGTGTAGGGGATTAGAGAAGAGGTTTTTAACACTAAAGGTCATCTTCATGGTTAAAAATGCAAGAAATGGAACTCACCTTGCTAAACTTTTCTTTCTCTTTCCTCCTTCACCATAGACATCAAAGAAAGCTTGGAGAGAGAGTATGAGATAATGAGATCAGATTTTTTTCACTTTATGATCTCTTAGCTGACCTAAGAAGAGAGAGGGAAGGAGAGTTGAACATTTTGACCCTTTGACTCCATCTCATTGTGCCATGTGTCAACATCTTATGACTTCTCCCAGAATACATACAATTATTTGGTTACTCTAACTAATTCACTTAGCCATTTAGTCACACCTCTTACTCTTTTAGTTGATAGTGAATTTCCTCTTCGGTAGCTGACTAATTGGCCGATAAATTTCTTTCTTCCCATTTTGCCCCTGACTATGTCAATTTTAGCTAGATGGACACTTAACACATTTTTTGACCCCTTTATCTCATGACATATGCCCTCCCCTTCTCTTTTAATTCAACTTAAGCTTTGACACATAATTAAGCTTAAATACAATGCTTAGGCACTTTTTTCTGCAATTCGGGTGATAATTAACATTGTATTTGTAACCCCCTACCGTAATTATATCCGAAATACGCGATTAAAGTGAAATAGAGACCAATAATAAACAAATAACATTTACTAATCTATCACATGACGGGGTTTTCACAATTACCTTTCGAAATCATTCATAACCTGGTCTCACATTCACATTCCGAATACAATTACTACACGAAGATAAATCATATTCATATATCAGAGTACGCAATATAAATTTCCGGCAATCCCGGAATACATATCTTCGCTAACAATCATAGGGCACATTAGCCCATACAACTCCTCAAATAGGGATTACACAAACCCATTCGAATACATACTCAATACTCATCCAAATATACAAATACACATCCTAACTATAATAATAACCAACTACTGAATCTTCAACCCGAAGGAAGTCCTCTTCGCCCTTGGCTGCTTACTCCATCATCGATCTACTACCCTGTCTGAAAGGTTAGTAGGGGAGGGTGAGATTCGAGAGAATCTCAGTAGGTAAACAATATCAATATGCATGTATGATAGATGTTTAATGCATGACATGCTTGCATCACACAACTCATGATAACACAATGACAATTTGGAAGCTCAATGCTTCGAACAATATACCTATGGCCATAGCATAAATTGAAACATAGCTTCAAATTACACAATTATGCAAAGCTAAGACATGCACCAACACACTAACACATATATCAAATACAAGCAGAAGAGATATGTTCCCTACACTCTTTCCACGTAAGCTCCAGCTTCGCTTACTCGCGATCAGAATGAATACCAAACCACGATCAGGGCGAACATCAACCCTATAATCAAAATCATGAACATAGGGTCAATCCCTTTTCCAATTCCTCAACATACAAACACTTAATGTTGGTTATCATTTAACACCTTTAGGTGGCTAATCAAAGCCTAAACATATGCCTAAAGGCTTGGGAAACACTTGACCAAATATCATCTTTTAAAAGTCCAAATGCTGATTTTTGGGGGTGGGCCGCGGCCCAAAAATCCATGGGCTGTGGCCCAAAACTACCCAGAAACATTTGGGCTGCAGCCCAAAATCCATGGGCTGCGGCCCAAAGCTGTCCAGAAGCGCTCAGAAACATTTGGGCTGCGGCCCAAGAAAATCCAGTTTCTGCCTGAACTTCCAAAAATAATAACTAATTTAGGAAAAATCGAAATAAGGTGATTCCAAAGGAAAATGAAAGCTATTTAAGTCCTCTACACAGGAAAAATATTTTCCTTTACTAGAAATCACCACACAAATCCAGAGTTACACAAAATCCAACATTGCTCCAAAACAGAATCCAGTTTCGTCACCAAACTTTGGACAAACATAAATCCCAGTTCACAAAAAGAAATGACACATATTATGTGTCCATTTTGAAGCTTAAGATGTGAAATTCAAGACTGGAAAGTGTCAGAATTTGCTAACATCATTTGACCATTCAAAACGGCAACACAAACAGACTGCCCAAAACAGAAATTCAATGGACAGATTTCCAAATTTGCACAATTGGCTTCCAATGGTTCAATTTCCATATCAAACATCATTCTCACACAAAATTTCACAAGGAATCCAATGGAAACACCAAAACAACCAAATTCACATTACATTGACATGTTTCACAATGAATTGCAACATGTCACACAATATCACATTTCAAACCACAACATTACAACTCTTCCAATTCAAGTTCCCAAATCAATTCCAATGACCAAATACCACAACATGGAACCAATTTAACCACAATTCACCATTCAAATCATCCAATTCGAAAATCACATTAAATCAGGGCAAATATCACAATTCTCAAAACTCCACCAAAAACCACAATCAATAGATCAAAATGGAGAAAACACTCACCTCTTCCTCTTTCCCAAACAAATTCATTGATTCTTCATCTTTCCAAATTTCCTCAAGCCACCAAACACCTCCAATCAAGAATCTAAAACCATAGAGATGAAGCTTTCATCACTATGAACAACTTTATACAAAGGTGTTTAAGCATTAGAGGACATTAAGCCAACCAAAAACTCACCTTTTGATTTCTCTTTCTTCCTTGAGCTTGGCTTCCATGGAGGATGAAGAGAGAGATGAGAGATAAAGATGAAGAGATGAAGAGATGAAGAGAGGATCAGTTTTTTGGGAGCCAAAACGTCCAAATAAAGAGAGGAGAGAGGAAAAATGAGTTGAACATGTTGACCCAATCCAAGGGTCCACAAAATGCCACATGTCAACATCTTGCAACATCCTCCATGGGCTCACATGCATACACATACACATGATTCCGCCCCTTGATCTAATACACAAATCAATCCTAACCATTGATCTTGAAGTTACCAATGAGTTTCCTCTTCGGTAACCGATCAATCGGTCGGTAACTTTACCATTTTGCCCCTGATTATGGCAATTCCTCTTGAATCACCACCAAACACACCATATCATTCCTTTTCTTCCACAATGCGCCCTCCCCTCTATTTTAAGTCAATTTAGAGGTTAATCCATAATCAAACTTAAATACAGGGTTTTGGCGCTGCTCACAGCACATACGAATCTCATCGGGTGCCAAATCACACCATAATCTCCAAAAGAGTCCATTTATCACTAATGACATCCACTTTTGGAGTCATTAACCCTTAATCACAATTTGGGATCCTGCTAAACCAGGGCTTAGCAGTCTACTTGTTTCAGGCTTATTCTCTAGCCTCAAGTCTCAGAATTCGGGGTATTACAGTATTCTCTGTAAATATTTGTCTAACATTCATTTCATCCAATTTTGGAGTTACGAGCTCTTAAAGATATTTTAGGGCATTACAAATCTACCCTCTCAAGGTCCCTTTACCTTAAGATCAAAAATACAATTGTAATATGTTTACAAAACTATCTCACAAAGTAGATATAATAATCACTGAAGTATAATATGAAACAGAGATGAAAATGAAAACGAAGACTCTTATAAGTTTTTTGATATATGCTCTTGTGGTTCTATCTTTTGTCTGTGTTTGTTGCACTATATTTATAGCAAGTCTGAAATAGTCGTTGTGTAACATGATGTTGAGGAGCGAGATCCTTCATTATGAAATTGAATGTCACGTTGTGGACCAGGATATAGGCACTTGTATTTTCAGACATTTGTTCATAGTAGGTCAACTGTATGTAATCACAGTTGTCTAGTAGTCAATGTGTAATGATTATGTTCGCCATAATTGACCTTCTCATTTGAAACTGTAATCTGAACGATCATTTTCCTATTTCACATTTGAAATATATATTAGATAACATTTAGGTATAATAAAAAGTGCAAAACAATGAGTAAATATCATTTAATCATATTCGGATTGTTCACTGTGACTCTATATTGCATTTTGCTTCTGAGCCAGTTTAACTCGAGTTCTTCTTTCTCACTCGAGTGAGTTTGAGTTCTTATTCGAGTGTTACCTTCCATACTTAAGTTCGCTTTGAAATCTGCATGGCGTATACAGAATTATCTTGATCACACTTTCAAGTGTATCAGTTCACTTTCAAGTGTTGGGTGTCACACTCGAGTACTCTTGGCTGATATCATTATTTTAGGTAGTCTCTGCCAAACACTTATAAGAGTGTTTATGCCACACTCGAGTGCACCATCTTAATCCTCGAGTGCTCAAACAGTTTAGCATCTCCTCACTTGGTTTCTACAAAAAGTGTAAAGTGTACACTAGAAGTGCAAGTCAACACTCGAGTGCCTTACCCTTCACTCGGGTATACCATCACATGTCAGTTTGATGAGGTTTTCTAGTTTTGCTTTAGAATGCAAGATTGTAGATGTTCACTTGAAAGTGTTACTGAAGGACTCGAGTATTAGTTCTTCACTTAAGTGCATATACAGATACTCAAGTGTACTTCTTGGATTCAAGATCTTGTTTTCTCTCGGGCTAATACTTGTATGGTTGTACTTTTAGGACTGGAGTATACTTCTTTCCAACACTCAAGTGTTGAGTCCCTCAGTAGAGTGCACCAGCTAGTTTTTGATTCTGCTTGACTCTTTGTGAAACACTTTCAAAGAGACACTTCTTGAACTCGGGTGCAAAAGTATAAATTACTCGAGTGCGTCACTTGAACTCGAGTGCATCAGCAAATTTTCATGTTCCTTCTTCAACTTCTGCATAATACATGTAAGAATAAAGAACCATAATCGAGTATTGCAACCTACAGAACTTGAGTACATCATCCTCACTTGAGTACATCAATAGAATTTCACTTTCTAAATTGGCTTTTGCCTAACACTTGCACTAGTATGATGCCAAACTCGAGTATTCAAGGTTCTAGAACTTGATTCCATTAGCAATTTTTTACAGTAACTTTCTCTTAACTTGTGAAATGCATTTAATAATCGAATGGGCTTAAGTTTACATCTTTAAAACATGAATTCCCTTATAAAACAATATATCAATACTTTATTATCATCAAAACATAGATTCTAACCAGATACACAACATGTTTTATGGATTCATCATAAATTTCTAACACATTTTGAATATGCGGGGTGGTTGCCTAGGGCCTATTGCACCAGAGGACGCTCAGGCTAATATAATGTTTTATGATGCACAAGTGGATGCCTGGAGCTTATTGCACGGGATATACTTAGGGCCATGTGATATACTTAGCACTAGGTGATATGTAGAACTGCATGTTGTGTACCGAATGCTGTTGTGATAATTCTATTATATGATAACTATATGGCATGCTTTGTGATTTGGTATCTGTATGATGACTATATATTATTACTAAGATTCTTTTGAGTCTCATTCTTTTCTATAAACAAATCTTTGTTACAGGCAAGCAGCTCAAGGGTAAGAAGGTAAATACAGACAGCTAGAGAAGGGAGTAGAAAGACTTTAGTTTACTATTGGTTGTCTATTTTTAGGTATTTTGGATATTTTTTGGAACTATATATGATGTACATAACTACTAACAATAGTACAGTAGTAGAACCAATAATATTAGTAGCTTAGTAAATGGTTGGTGACTATATATATAGAGATAACACTTCTAATTGACAAAGAAACATTAAATAATGAACGCATCATAAGACTTAAGTAGAGATACTCTCATACATTATGATAAATGAATTTAAGCACTAATAGAACTTAGTAAGATAGTGAAGTTTATGAAACTAATTGGAAAATTTTTTTATTCTACTCAAAAATCCCTTCCAATCCCAGGTTCACCTTCTGAGATAAGTTTGGAAATTGTGAACATTTTTTTTCTAGTATGTTTAATCTGGGACTGAATTTTGGTTCCATACTGATTTCAGTACTCTTTTGCTCTTATTTGAGTCTATTACACATATGGTATCACAATTTGGTATTGAAGTAGTGGTTCTGGCAATGGTAGGTATTTACTAGAGTCCTCTGCTTATATTGATAAGTTTTAACCTTTTGTTAGCTACTTTGTACTAGGAAACATGTTTGATAGGAGAAGACAGAGAAGTAGGTCACCCCCGTCTATTAATAGCCTCTACCAAAGGAACACATAGCAGATGGTAAGCTCTATGTAATCATTAAGAGAGAGGGCATGGACTGAAGGTGGTGTGTACTGTAAGAAAGAGAGTTAGAATTTTGGTAATATTTGGTAACATAGATAACCTAGAATTAGAAGATATCGGGGAGCATCAGACTCTGATGCAGAGCCTAGGGCTCTAGTGGTTAGGTTAGTATTCAACCCACACCTATACCATAAACTGTGGGAGCATCTTAAGGGGCTATGTCTAAGGGCCTTGATGATTTCATTTCCTCTATGACATGGTATACAACATTCTTATACTTGATGAAGAAGTTATATGATCAAAGGGTTAAGCATGGGCTAGGGATAATTGATCATGTTTGGATCCAAACAACACTAGACTATCTCCCTAACATTACTTTTTAGGTCAATAAAAAGAATGAGACCATTATATAGTGTCCTTTTGAGTTCTTGCCTTTTATTAACTACATGTATTTACATGTGATATTTAATATGGATTAGTGGTAGTAAGGTAGTACAAGCTTCTTTGGTGTGAATACCAAGTCTCTTAATGTACATATGACGGGTTGACATAGTAGAAAGGCTTCTTTTGATGTAAATGCCAAGCCACTTTGATACAAATGTGAATATTTACTGTAATGGATTTATGTATCTGTTGTGTGTTGGTATTTAAAGTCTTAAGAAGTATATATATGTATGTTCGATACGGTATTAACAAGGTTTCCTTTTAAATAGTAAAAAGGAAATGATAGTACCACGAAGATCAAGGAATGTACCACTAAATGTAGAACCTAAGAACAATATGAGACCCAACCCTATGCAGCAAATTCTCAGAATGCTGACACAATAGCAAACTATGATTTAGGACTTACGTAAGGAAATCTGGGAAGTAAAGGAAAAGCAACATGAAGATAGCCCACAACCTCAAGACTCTAAGGTAAATGAAGACACCGAGGTGAATCCAAAAGGAGAATAGCCTAAGAATGATAAGCAATCACAGACACTTAAATCCAATCAAGAGATTCATATTGTTCCAGCCTGAGAAGAGGAAAATCTCTAATATCGGATGCCAAAATACATCAAGTACCAGCCTCTTACATTTAAGGGAAGATTTAACTCACAAGCTGTTGAGGACTAGCTAGTCCGATTAGAGAAAATATTTAAGGCATTGGGATGTTTTATAAAGATGAAAGCTAGAATAGCTACATACAAGCTGGAAGATGACAAAGACAGTTGGAGGAAGAACACAACAATAATACTGCATACACAAAATATTCCTTTAACCTGGGAGTTTTTCCAAGAAAAATTTAATAAGCAGTACTTCCTGAGGTTTGTGAGGCTCAAGAAGGAGATAGAATTCCTTGCTACACAACAGGGTCACAATAAGGCTTTTGATGAGTACTTGTCCTGGTTTATTCAATTGTCTCGTTACTCATCCTATCTGAGGTTCAAGGAGTATAAGGAGTGGATCTCCAATATGTTGATTCAGGGGCTAAAGCCTCAAATAGAAAAGAAGCTGGTTGCCCTGCAGTTTATCGAATTAAAAAAGGTAGTAGAAGTGTGCCTACTTCCAGAGGGTAACTTGATGAGGATAGGTATGAATAAAAGTGCCAACAATCAAGTTGGACCTAGGCTGGGTGAAACCTCACAGAAGTGTAAGGGACAAGGGTTCTCACAAAAGATGAGCAACAAAAAGCCCTTTTAGTCTGGGAACCGTGGTAATCAAGTATCCCTGACATCTCAAACATGCTCTCAGTGTGCTAAGTCGCATCCGAGACAACTTTATAATGTCCTTATGAGCCAGGAAATTTGCTTGCCTGCCAAAAGCCAAGCCACTTTATACTAAATTATCCCCAATGAACAGCCAAGCCCAGACCTACGAACCAAGGCCAAGTGTTTGCCTTAACACATGTAGAGGCAAAGAAGTATTCAAAGCTGATTTAAGGTAAAGTTCTTATCAATGGTAGTTCGTTGCATACTTTATATGATTCGAGTGCTAGTTATTCCTTCATTGCTTATGACTATGCCAAGTGCCTTAGATTGCATGTGTACAAACTACAATTTGATTTGGTTATGTTAGCACCGATGGGTGTCAAGACTATGACTGCTGATACTTGTCTGAATTGTATGGTAAATGTTGAATGATAAGAGTCTACAATTGACTTGATTTATTTGTCGCTCTAAAAACTTGAAGTTATACTGGGTTTTGATTAGCTGACGTCAAATAATGTGCTGCTGGATTGTGAGAACATGAAGACAGTATATTCCACCCGATTGAGGATAAGAAAGCAAATGCTAGTCTAAACTTCCTCTCATTCACAGAAGTTGAGAAATGCCTAAGAAGGGGATGGGAAGGATATATCATGTTCTTTTACATGCAGGCAGAGACAGAAATAACCCTGAAGACCTTCTGGTTGTAAGGAATTTTCCCGAGGTGTTTTTGAACGACCTTAATGATTTACCTTTGGAAAGGTAGGTGGAATTTGTGATTGAGATCATGCCTAGAACTGGGTCTATATCAAAAGCCCCTTATAGAATGGCTCTAAATGAGATGGTTAACTGAAGAAGCAGATCTAGGAATTACTTGAGAAAGGGTTCATTCACCTGAGTGTCTCACCATGGGGAGCTCCGGTGCTATTTATTAAAAAGAAGGATGGAAGCCTGAGGCTATGTATTGATTACAGAGAGCTAAATAAGGTGACCATCAAGAATAAGTACCCTCTTCCTCGGATTGACAACCTTCTAGATCAACTATCCGGATCAAGTATGTTCGCAAAGATTGATTTAAGGTTGAGATATCATTAGTTACGAGTAAAAGTAGAAAACATACCGAAGATTGCTTTTTAGACTAGATATGGGCACTACGAGTTTATAGTGATGCCCTTTGGAGTAACCAACATACTTATCATGTTTATGGACTACATGAACCATATCTTTTGTCAATATTTAGAATAGTTCATGGTAGTTTTCATCGATGACATTTTGATATACTCTAGGAGTAGAGAAGAGCATAAGGAGCACTTGAGGATCGTGCTAGGTATTTTATAAGCGAGGCGACTTTATACCAAGCTAAGGAAGTGTGAGTTTTAGCTTTCATAAGTCAACTTTTTGAGCCATGTTGTCTTGCAAGAAGGTGTTATAGTGGATCCCAACAAGGTAGAAGCAGTACTAGATTAGAAGAATCCAGAAAATGTTGCTGAGATATGCTATTTTCTGGGTCGTTCTAGATATTACTGGGGATTCATTCATAATTTCTCCCGGATTGCCTTATTGATGATCAAGCTCATGTGAAAAGATCAACTATTTAAGTAGGATGACCAATATGAGAAGAGCTTCATTGAGCTAAAAGAAAGGTTGACAACTGTACCTTTGTTGATTATTCCTGATCCCAAGTTAACTTACGTGGTCTACAATAATGCTAATAATCAGGGACTGGGATATGTCCTGATGCAGCAGGGCAGAGTGGTGGTCACACCTCCCAACAGCTATAGCTTTATGAGATAAACTACCCCAGGCATGATTTGGAGCTGGCAACAATTGTGTTTGCACTGAAAATCTGATGACACTACCTATATAGAGTGATTGTGGAACTGTACTGTCACCATAAAAGTCTTAAGTACCTATATGATCAAAATGAGCTCAATATGAGACAACGCAGGTAGATGGAGTTGGTAAAAGACTACAACCTAGAAATCAAGAATCACCCAGGTAAAGCTAATGTTATCGTTAATGCTCTTAGCCGAAAGGTGGTGCTAGTAGCAGCTATGATGATATAGGAGAGGAAGTTAATAGAAGATTTCTGAGATCTAAATTTATCAAATCAAATACTTTATGTTGGTTATGGCATTAGCCAAAAGGAAAGTGATATAAAGGCTGAGATTATAGAAGATCAAATACAAGATAAACAGGCACAATCCATTCGAACTTTGATTGGACGAGGCGATAGTCAGGACTATGACCTTTCACCTAGTAGACTAGTTTAATACTGGAAGAAAATCTATGTTCCATTGAAAGCTGATTTGAGCCAGAAAATCCTGGAAGAGTGGCACAAGAGTTAATATACCCTCCACTTAGGGATGGTAAAGATGTACTAAAACTTGGATGTGATGTATGGGTGGCCCAGATTGAAGAAAGATGTAATTGAATATGTAGCACAGCATCTTACTTGTCGAGGGAAAAGATTGAAACCAGAGACCACCAGGACTGCTTCATGGTCCCAATATTCCATAGTGGAAGTGGGAGAGCGTAACATAGATCTTGTCGTAGGGATACCCAGAATCTAAAATCATGATGCAATATGGGTGATTGTTGATTGTTTAACCTAGTTAGCGTATTTCATACTGATCAACACTAGCTATTCTCCTAATAAACTAGTAAAGATATACATCAGGGAGATAGTAAGACTCTATGGGAAGCCAAAGAGTATAATTCCTTATAGAGATCCTCACTTTACTTCAAGATTTTTGAAATCTCAGCATGAAGCTCTAGGCACTACACTGAAATTTAGTATGGACTATCATCCTTAAACAGATAAACAAACAGAGAGAACCATATAAATGCTGGAAAATATTTTGAGAGCGTGTGTGATGGACTTCAAGGGAAGTTGGGATCACTACCTTCTACTTGTGGAATTCGCCTATAATAATAGCTATCATGTAAGTATTTAGATTGCTCCATTTGAAGTACTTTACGGAATGAAGTGTCAGTCCCCCCTTTACTAGATGGAGTTATCAGAAAGAAGGTTGTGTGGGCCAAATATAGTAAATCAAATGACTGAGCAGATCAAACTCATCAATTAGAGACTGATTGCAGTCCAAAGTAGGCAAAAGAGTTATGCCGACAAGCGAAGAAGACTACTAGAGTTCCAGGTTAGCGATCATACATTTTTAGGGTTTCACCTGTCATCGGTATTGGCAGAGTAATAAAGAGGAAGAAGTTAAGCCCTCGATACATCGGGCCATTCAAGATTCTGTCAAGAATTGGGCTAGTAGCATATCGGATGGCTCTACCCACAAACTTGAGCAAATTGCATGACGCCCTCCATGTTTTGCAGTTAAAGAAGTATCAACTAAACCCCAAGCATGTTGTAGAGTATGATAATCTAGATATACAAGATAATCTTACATATGAGGTTGGACTAGAACAAGTCATAGAACAACAGGAATGACACCCAGGCATAAAAGCATTCAATTTGTGAAGTTGTTTTGGAAGGGCTAATCATCCAGAGAGGCAACCTGGGAAGCAGAAGACGACTTGTAGAAGTACTACCCAGAATTATGTTTTAGAACATGTAACAAATTTCGAGACGAAATTATTGTTAGGGGGAGTTGTAACATATTGGAATATGAGTGCCCGGTATTGCTTGTAAATATGATTAGTTAGAAGAAAAATCATTGATGCCAAGTACGTGTGTATGATGCCATTTTCCAATAAAATGGACATTTGGCAAGATTTTATTTGTTAATTCATAAAGTAGTAATTAAATAACTGAATAAATTAATTTTACTTTATGTGGGGACCAAGAAAAATGACACCTAATAGGTGGACCAGGGAAAAATCCTTGGACTTTCCTTCCCCGTTAAAGTGGAAAGTTAAGTGAAGCACGGGAAAAGAATGTGGGTCCCATAAAATTATGACACTTGGCGTCATATAAGAGGGAGAGAGAGCATAAAGTTGCTTTTTACTTTATGGGTTGACCAACCAAAACATGACACATGTCCTCCTTATCCATAAAGTAACTATTTCCTTTTCAGTTGTCACCACTGGAGGGTGCCACCTCACTCCGAGCCTAGGAAATCCACTGATCCCCAGTTCGATCAGCCAACTAACTTTCCCAAACACTGGGCCCGAGAGCCGGGGAAAATCATTAGACCCCTACTTTCCCCAACAAAAAGGATAGCTAAAAATCTGAGAAAAGAGGTGGAACACACTTTTTTAAAGTAAGTGACACTGGAAAAATAATCACAACATGCTGACACATGGCATAACTTTTTCAAGACCCTCTCTAGGCTATATATTTTGGCTAGCACCAAAAAAACAAAGGAAAACATATTAAATCAAGAGAAATTTTTAAAGAAGAGATAGAAGGTCAGTAGTAACTTTTTTGAACTTCAATACACCAAAATACTACCGAATCGGCACTTTCTCTCAAAATACCCTTTACAAACATTCTTCTACTCATCCTAAGCTTCATTTCTTTGGTTTCAGATTTTCATTTTGAGGGGTTTGGTGCTGTCTCGTTGTTGGAGCACTACCTAATTTCTGAATTGGTTGCAGAAATGCATAGAGGTAAGTATGGGCTTCATTTTGAACCAATTAGTATATTGTTTTGATGAGTTTTCATAAGGGTGGGGTACTGTTCATTTTGCACGCAAAGGGTATTTCTGAGGTTTAATTATGTGTTATGGTTAAATGATGATATTAGACCAAGTTATTGGACAAACTTCTATTTTTGTGATTTTGGAAAAATTGGGTCCATTCAGTTAGTAGGTGATAGGCTAAAGCTTTGTGATTTTAATGATTTTGATATTCCCATTGTGTTTAGAATGCAAAACTATGTAGGAATAGCTCTGATTGTAAATTCTAAACCACTAGAAATATATACTACAAAGTTGAAATGTTGCTAGTGGGTGTTCTGTATAGGCTATATTTGTCCCTAAAACTAAACTGATTAGGGGTCACATAGCCTTTAGAATCATTACTATTGAACATATGCACAATTAGTTATGAATTTTCAAAAGTTAAAGAAAATTCTGGTATATTTGAGTACAAGTGCAAAAATGGAAAAATTTAATGGCCCTAGGTCATTAAGTAGAACTTTAAGAGTGAAGTTAACCAACTTGGTATAGTTGGACAACTTTGACATTGCTTTTGGCTTAGTATGTTAGCCTTAATGACAACCAACTTGACTAATTGGATTATTGAAGTATTGGATGAAATAATAACCTATCATCCGTTTACAGGACATAACAGCTAATCGGAGGTTAAGACTTCCCGGAGCTCAGAGAAACGGTTGGATATTGATCAAGAGAAATGACCAGGTAGTAGCCTTGTATTTCATAAGCTATAAGATACACTGTATGTTTCGTGGATTCATCATGAATTATCCGACACATTTTGATTATGAGGGGCAGTCTCTTGGGGCATATTGCACGGGTGGACGCTCAGGCAAATATAATGTTCTATGATGCACGAGTGGATGCCTGATGTAATGCCCCAAATTTTAATTAAAGGCAAATGACAATTATTATGGAAAAATTGTGAATTTAAATTGGAATTAGTAAGTGTTTTATGGCAATTTTTAATTAATATGCCATATATGGTGGAAAATTGAAAGAATGGAATTATTAACCATAAGTTGGTAATTAATGGGAAAATTAATTACTAAGAGAAAAATGAGAAATGTGATTAAATGGCTAATGGAGGGATTAGATAAGATAATTGGTTGCTTATTTTTTTGAGAGCCAATGAATTGGTTACACTTGGCAAGTTTGGAAGAAGAGAGAGTGTAGAGAAAGTCAAATACAAAATTGTTTATTTTGTTCTCTTTCTTCTTCCCTCATTTTTAGCTGTAAGAAGGGGGTGTAGCATCATCATTATTCATCTCCTTCACACTCTTTTCTCTCTCATCCCTCCTCCATTTTTGACAGCTATGGGAGCTTAGGAGAGAGAAAGAAAAGCTAGAATTTAAGGTAAGTTAAAGACCTCTAATGATAAAGTTCTCTTCATTAATTTTGATCCTTGGAGAAAGAGCTTCATTTTGATGGTTATAGTGTGCTTATTGGTGGTGATTTGAGGAATAACAAAAATCTAGTAGTTGGTGAATCAAGAAATCTCTTTGGCAAAGTTGATATGGTAAGTGAAACCAATCCTCCTATCTAAGTTTTATGCCAAATGGTTTAGTTTGAAATTTTTGGAAATTTTGGCCTTTAATCTAAAAATGATGACCACTGGGCTTTTGGCATGTTTATGGCATAGTATTGGTATGTTGGAAATGTATATGGATAGATAGGATTAATTTGGGATGGGAATGATATGTTTAGATGATTTTAAAATTTGGTGAATTGTGTCGCCCAAAACCAAAGCATGATAATGGAGTAGGATTTGGATAATTCTGATTATTCCATTGAATTCCTTGGATATTTTTGTGTGGGAGTAGCTTTGGTAGGAGTTTCAGATCCATTTGGATCAATTAGGCAAGTATTAGGAAATGTGGTCAGTTTTGCTGTGTTTTTTGGTTTTTGATAAAATCACTCAAGTGATTTGGGGTTCACTCAAGTGCGAGATGAATATCACTCGAGTGGTGTTGGGTTCCACTCAAGTGCGGTAATACAATTTCCCTTTCTATTCTTTGTATTCCTGTTACACTTCTGTGGTTAAAGGCAAGTGTTGCCTCACTTGCAAGTGTGGTGGGATATCACTTGAGTGCAGGTTTATTTGACACCAAGGACTTGCCTTTCAGGTTGTCACTCACAGTTATGATGCAAGAGTGTGCCTTCTTACTTACGGGTATGTAGTACTTACTCGAGTACAATGGGCTGTGCTCGAGTCCTCCTAAGCCTTGAAATCTCTTATGCTCTCGAGTTTTCACTTTCTGGACTTCACTCTCTATGGCTCGAGTGAGGCATTTGTCCATCACTCGGGTGAGGTCCAGTGTGCTCGACTGTTGTAGTCTCTGAAAAGTCCTTGTGCTCTTGGGTGTTCACTTACTATCCTTTACTCTCTAGTACCTAAGTGTTAATTGTACCATCACTCAAGTGCGGTCTCCTTTACTCGAGTATCCGTGCAAAATAACTCGAGCGATACCTGTTAGTGCAAGCGTTTCACCCAAGAGGGGGTGAATTGGGTGATACTAGAAATTTCGTTGGGTATAAGAAAATTAACAGAATATTTAAAGCAATTGAGAGCAAAGAGAAATATCACCGAAGTGTACACCGGGAGTTATACTGGTTCGGCCACAACCACTTTGACCTATATCCAGTCCTTAGAGCGTCTCTGAGAGTTTCACTATATTCTAGAAGATTGAGTAGGTTTTTTGCACCTCAGTACATAGCAAGTTCCTTCACCTGGACACTTGCTCCCCCTTACACGTAATCAAATCCCCAATTCAAGATTCCACAACCTTAAGTTATCTCAATAACAAATATTGAATTTGTAATGAAAAATTGTCTCATAGAGCAAATATATAATCATTAAAGTACAATGAATAAGTATAAGAAAATAGAGCACTAAGAGTGTTTGATCAGTGTATGTTCGTGTGTTCTCAGTTGTTGTTGTTGTACTCTGCTCTTTGCATGCTCCATATATATAGATGATTTGTAGTGTCTGTTGGAAGCAATTCAAACATGTCCGTTAGAGTTACGCAGCAATGGTTGACCATTCTTCAAATTTGAAAACTATCCATTTGCGGTAGGTAGCGGTAGGTGAGATCTCGGACGCTTTATTTGACTCCTCTCTTATTCTATGATTTCTTCATTGTTATTCTGTAAATACACTTAGAATGCTAATACAATGAATGGTTAATTATATAGAAAAAATTCAATAAACATTCAATCAAGATCAAGCTTTCTAGACTGCCTTACTCGAGTGGCTACTCAAGTGATCATGCTCATTACTCGAGTAAACCTATCAAAAATATGGCAGTGAGTAATTCAACATTTTTCATAAAATATTACACGGGTAAGACATGGAGTAAGATATAGCACAAACCTTGAAAATACCTGATTACTCGAGAGGCTACTCGAGTGGCCATGTCTTTTCTTCACAAGTTACTCGAGTGAGCCTTAGAGTAAATTTCAAATAAGTTTGCAGATTACTCGATTACTCCCTCGAGTAATGTCATTCAAATTTTGGCTGAGAGTTTACTTACCTGATTACTTGAATAACCCCCCGAGTAATGCTTCATATAACTCTGCAGATTACTTGATTGCTCCCTCGAGTAATGCCTTTTTCTCACCTGGTTACTCGAGTGGCTACTAAAGCTACTGGAAGATTTTTAACCTGGTTACTCGAGTGGCTACTCGAGTAATGGTTCATATAAAGTTGCAGAATACTCCAGTGGCCCCTCGAGTAACTTCTTCCAAATTTTGGCAGTGCATCCAAAAACATTTTCTTTCAACATTACTCGAGTGCTCACTCAAGTAACATATTCAATTACTCGATTGCTCACTCGAATAAACAAAGACAAAAACTGCCAGTGACATTTTTCCTTTGCTCTATCTGTCAGATCTTCTTCATTACTCCAGTGCTTACTTCAAGTAATGCTTTGTCTGCCATTTATTTACTTTGTTCAAATTCACTTGTTATCATATCCTCTTTCCACATTAGTCCAATCTTTGTTATCATGAAAACATATGGGATCTAACATTCTCCCCCTTTTTGATGATGGCAAAACTTGGTGATTTTGAACAAAGTTTTTGAAATTGAGTTTTCAAACATATGCTTCTTAAATACTTTTCATATGAAATCTTTTTTTCAATTTAAACTTGAAAACTCTTTCGAAATATCTTAGTAAAGATCGTTTCAATTCTTATTTACTTGTTTACCTTGCATACACAATTGAAAACTCATTAGTCCCACAATGCAATATAACTTCAATGAAATTTAACTTTAAAGGCATAAAGAAACAAATTGCATAAAGAGAAATTCATTACATAATTCAAAGTTTAAGATCTAAAGTTAAAAGCTCCCTAAATCCCTGTACACCCATATCCCAATACATTAACTCAACCATTGATCACAAAATCACTCAGGCTCTTCTCCCCCTTTTTGTCGTCATCATAAAGGTGGAATCAATCATGAGAAGGAGTAGATGGCTTGGTTGCTGAGATAGGAGTGACAAGAAATGCCATAGATTTATGTGAACCATCTGAGCTGAAAGAATTTGAAGATGATGGTTCAGGGTTAGGAAGGTTCACTGGGGGTGTCTGAAGATCCTCTGGAGGATTCACTGGAGATGATGGGTAAGGAACCAGAGAAGTAATTTCTACTTCCTTTGTAGCAACAGGTGAAGACACAAGCACCTCCTTAGTGCATGTAGGTGAGGTAATAGGAGTAGATATGGGCTCTGGCTGAACAGGCTGAGGTGGATCACCAGTAGTGATGTGGATTTGCTCGGATGTGTCAGGGTCAGGCATAGAGAGCAAGAGATTATGGGTCCAATCTCAGAAGGTCTATGCTCAGTAGGTATAGAAGGTCCACGTTCAGAGATAGGTATTGGCTCAGGAATAACAGAAGGACCAGGAATAGGGGAGCCAGATGCCATAGCATCAAGTTTGGCAACAATGGATCTTAAAAGCTCACCCTGGGCACGTTGTTCAGCTAACAACTCTTCGTGCCTCTTATGAAGGATCGGTAAGCACAGCGGAAGAATTAAAAAAAAAAATTCACTGATCCTAATCGAGGATCTATCAACGGCGTTTAAACTAAGTTGGAAGGATTCATACCTTTTTGATGATTCAGAGTTTTCACGATCTCTAGGAGCCAACATGTCAGGTCTGCTCCCTCTACCGGTATCCACACGAATGCTCTCCAACCGAGACTGCGTGCTAGCACCTCTAATGTCTCCAAGGGTTTAACTTGCGGCTCTCAATTCTGATGTACCCTGAGTCTATCAACTCTATCAAGTTTATAATCCATGAGGGTTATTTTCAAATTTCAAAATTAATCATCATTAATTTCGAAATTAATTAACAATTAATTATCTTGATGAGCTAATTAAATAAATTCAGTTTAAATTAAATCTGTCAAACAGTTTTAATTTAACCTATTTATTTAATCTAAATAAAGAGCCATTAGATTTAATTTATCTTCATAAATTAAATCTGAGATACTATATCTCTATCATGTTAGTTATTAAATTTAATATATCTTAATAAATTAAATTTAAAACCAACACAATATAATAATATCATATAATATATATACATATATATATATATAATATTTCGAAAATATATATATCTATATAATATTATTAAATATAATAATATAATATAATATATATATATATAAGATATATATTTTGAAAATATATATATATCTATATAATATTATTAATGAATTTTATATTATATATATATAAATATAAAATTCATCCACCCTAAATCAAACATTATCTCGTGTTGGGCCCTTCTTGTGTGCAACCCTGTAGGCCCATATGAAGTTGGCAGTGGGCCAATAACTACACTAACCCAAAAGTCGCAAGTGGCCTCTAGCAAGACATTACGACTACCCAATTCATATGAGGATCGTTATCACGATGCAACCTGTCATACAACCATGTCACGTCCCTTTTGTCACACGATATATCGATCAAGGATAAGGCATGGAAAATGTCATCCTCTTGTTCCTGACCATTACTTTCTCGATTCCTGAGTAGCCTGATAACAGAGACAGAAACTCCTTACATCATAGTATGGCCATACATTTCTCAGACTCACTCATCGAGGGGCACAGTAATATCTCTCTACTAATGTGAGGGACAAATTCCATCTTGATCATTCATATTCCTCTACATGAAAAACCACCAAGCCCGATCGTAGCCTTTATCATCACTCGGTCAAAAGTGACTTTTGACTAGTTCAAAGCTTAGCAACTCTCATGTAGGAATCCATGATGACCTCAGGTCTAAGGGCATTGTGACGTGGTTATACATGAGAAAAGCTTATGACTTGATCCATGTAGCTTTCTCATAGTGGGTCGGTCCAGCACCTTGTACTCTTACAAGTGCCTAAGACTTTGATTCGTATCTCCATATCTTATCAAAGTCATACTGGTCTTGTTTCATCTCTGCTCCCGCATAGATGACCGACCAGGGACATTTTAGGACAATCTTTATGAATTATCCAAGGATACAATTATCACAGTTAACATGAAAATAATATGATAACAGAATGGAGAAATTTCATTAAAATAATAATGTTTAAAGTACAATGATTGGCCCTTAGGGCACAATTTCCAACATCTTATCCATTCTCTCCACAAGTTGTCCCATCTGCTCATTCATATAGGTTACCAACTCTGCATTGGTATTTGCAATGTCGATATGAAAACTCTTCAGAATGTTGTCCATGAATGTTTGCATTGTGGCACCAAGGAAAGAAGGAGAAGATATGTTGGCTGAGCAGAAGACTGTGTGTCATCTATTCTACTAGTTGCAGTGTCAGTCTTCTTCTTCATCTTGGGACTTGCTTCTAGAGGAGTCTTTAGAGGAATATTAATATTCAGCTTTCCAATTTCATTCCTCCCAACTGGTGTTATCCTCTCAATCGGCTCCTTACTCTCCAAGTACCAAACCTTATTCTTCTTGAGGAACAAGGAAATAAGTTAAGGATAAGGCATTAGAGTAGTAGGTTTTCCTTCATACCTATATCTCTTTACCTCAACAAAGATATACTCTCCCAAGTCCTTTTGCTCTTTGAGATTCAATAAGGCAAATTTTCTAAAATCCCTCTCAATGAAATGTGTGAAGTTGTTGGATTTGTTCACTATGGCTCTAGAATAGATATACCATAGAACTCGATGAAAATCACTCCTATTACTCAGATTGAAATAGAGGTCCAACCATCTCACCAAGTCTTAGAATAGAGAATATCTGGTTTGAGTCAAGATTAAGGTAATCATCATCAGGAGGTTCCTCTATTTCTAACCAAGTATTGATTTTGGAGTGTGAGATTAGAATTCTCTATCCTCTAACTTTAAAAATCATTTCTTCTTCCACAGACTTCCTAAGAGGATCATTTATAGGTTCAAGGTTGCAGTAAAAACGCCTCACAATTTTGGTGCAAAATGGGAGTTTAATAGATAGCCAGGGCATATAGGATTTAAGATAGGGACTCAGGTCGAATTTCAATACCTCTTGAAGAACCTTGTAGTCAATGTAGTGCATCTTGCACACATTTCTTCTTGCAAAGAGACTCAGGTACTTCTGAGATTCCTCAAGGTTGCTCACATTGAATCCCTTTGGAGGAAATGTGATTTTTTTATCCCTCTCTTCTGTTGCCTTAAAGATTGCTCTTTCTTTGCTTCCTTAGATTGAAAAGCTTCTTCAAGCGTGCCTACCATGACTTTGGTAAACTTCTCATCAATCTTGGGATTTTTTAAAGGTTGTGTAGAAAATGTAGGTGCATCGGATGAGTCAGAAGGAGGAGGAGATGGCTCTTTTGTTGCTTTGCCTCTTCCAGGTGGTGAACTCTTCTTGGATTAAGCTCTTGTGGCAATGGGCTCATTAATCACAACCCCTTTTACCTTTGCCTTGGTTTGTGGTTTAGCTTTGGTTTTAGGTTTAGGAGAAATATTTTGTTTCTTAGTAGGTCGAGAGGAAAGAGAATCAGAGGGTTGATAGGGTTCAGAGGACTCATAAGGAGTACTAAGATTAGGAGATTTAGTCCTCACCATTTTGATTTATGAGAAACTGAAATTTTCTGGAAAGCAGGGTCGTTGGTCGCGAGAGTAGGGATAAAAAACCTGAGTGATCTGAGTGGTTTTTTAAGGTATAAATCAAAGGGTTTTGTCGGAAATTAAGTGAAGAGGATTCTGTGAAAAGTTTTTGTGAGAGCACTAGGAGAATCACTCGTGGCGATTTTATGAGAAATGATCGAGTATCAACTGAAATAACCCTAAATCCCAACCTCAATTGAGGGCTTACTCGAGTGATCATCAACTTCACTCGAGTGATCATACCAAAAATTTTAAAATGTAGTGAATTCAAGTGCGTACCTGGCATGAACAATATTCTAATTACCCATGTATATTCTATCGATCATTTGATGGCTCTTTAGGACAAATTTGAGCTGAAACTCAGCAAATTTGTAATCTGCACCCAGGTTCACTCAAGGCCCTACTCGAGTAACCTTTGAAGTTCACTCGATGCCTCCCTCGGGTAATCTATCTCTCCACCTTTTGACTATTCATTTCCAACCATTGTGCCGTTTCTTTTGAATCCATTTTGAACCAATGCTCTACAGTGATAATTTTCAGGTAATTACTCGAGTGACTACTCAAGTAATCCATTCAATTACTTCAAGGTGTCACTCCAGTAATGGTGGTTACTTGAAGTTATCCCTCCAGTAATGTTGTCCTCTGTTAACCTCTGCTTTTCATACTCCAAAATAGAATATTATGATCCTGCAAAACAAATTTCTAGAAACTCCGATGCTTAAGTTAGTAATCATCAAAACATCAACAATAACATTATCTAACATTTTGTAAACACTAAATAATTTATAATTCATTGGGATTTACTATTCCCAATTCTCTTCTAATATAAAAAAATTGATCTTTTGCAAGAAGTTTGGTGAAGATATCAGCTAGTTGGAGATGAGTTGGAATGAATATCACTTTGACATCTTTCTTTTGGACATGAACTCTGATGAAGTGATGTCTAACATCAATATGCTTGGTTTTGGAATGTTGAACATGGTTCTTTGCCTAGCTTATCTTGCTAGTATTGTCACAGTATATTGGTATCTCCTTCAAATAAATACCAAGATCCTGGAGTTGTTGCTTTAGCCATATTACTTTTTTTTTGTGACAGATGGGCTAAGCCCAAAGGAAATAAGCTAATATAGAAAAAACCTACGAGGGGCACCGGAACCCTCTCTATCTTCCTCTAATAAATTATAAATTCCATCAGGTGGTGTGATCCAGATGGCCTTCCGATCCCTCTGATTACAGCTCATGTTTGCTAATCCATCTGCACAGCGGTTAGCCTCCCGGTATATATGTGTGATCTGGACTTGCCACTCTTTATGCAGCAAACTTGTGATCCTCTTTGACAGCAGGTAACAGCCTCGAACTTCTTTATACTTTTTAATTTCCTCTACCACTTGAAAGGCATCACTCTCTAATTCCACTCTTCTGAATCCCATGTCCCACGCCAGCCTTAACCCTTCAAGTATCCCCCACACTTCTGCTGTTCTTGCATCACATATCCTAAGTTTAATTGTGAAGCCTCGGAGCCATTCACCCTGATCTCCTCTTATCAAACCCCCGCAGCCAGCCATGCCCGACTCTGTCACTGAGCCATCTGTGTTAACTTTACACCAACCACTCCTCGGTTTGCTCCACGCCATATTCCTTTCCACCGTTTGGTATTGCTTCATAGTTTCCCCATTCCATTGTTTCCTGATAGTTGTCGAGGAAATTGCAGATTAAAATTGCTGCATACTTTGGTACTTGAAAGTTTTGCTCGTGTACTTTCATGTTCCTCCACTTCCATAAATGCCACACCGCTACTGCAAATCTCTCTGGCCACCACACTCCTTCCCTTTCTTTGGACCGAGGTGTTAGGTTCCATTGGACCCAGTTATGCACATCTAACCTGAAGAATATGTGCCATTTAACTCTTGGAACTAGCTCCTTCCATATGCTCTTTACGTAATCACAATCCCTTAGAGCATGAATGATGTTTTCTGTTGTAGTTTGGCATATAGGACAAAACCCATTTCCATCATCCCATTTGCTCGTCCTTTCTTTTGTGGCAAGCCTTTTATGATATACTAACCACAGGAAGGTTCTTACTCTTTCTGGCACTCTAAGCTTCCAAATGGCAGTCCAGTAGTTCCTTCCTCTGCCTCTACGTTCTCCTTGCATCCACTTGTAAGCGCTAGCTGTAGAAAACTCTCCCGTGTTTGTTAGCCGCCATTTGACTTTATCTTCAACACCCTCCCTGATCGGTGGTGCCATGCATTTTATTAAATCCAAAATTTTCCTTGGGAGAGCACTTTCTAGTAAATGTAAATTCCAGTCTCCTTTCTAGTCAATAAGTTCGCTAACCCTCATATCCTCATTTATAACCACTCCTTCTGCTACATATCCCTTAAGCGTGCCATCAACATTTACCCATTTATCTAACCAAACTCTTGTAGAGTGTCCGTTACATATTTCTTTACCGACATTTTCCTGGAAAGAGCTCCACTGCTTCACCATCTCCTTCCATAGTCTTGAGTCTCCCGTTTTTGCCACTACGCCTTCTTCCTCTCCCACTTCTCTTTCATACTTCCCTCTTAACACCTGAACCCATAAATCTGTTGGGCTAATATGCATCCTCCAGAGGAGTTTCCATAAAAAGGCATTATTCATGATTTGCAACGATTTGATGTTCACCCCTCCCTCTTCTTTTGTCTTGCATAATGTGTCCCAAGCAATGGCGTGCCATTTTCGCTCTTCCCCTTTCTCTCCCCAAACAAATTTTCTCTGAGCTTGTTCCATTTCCTCCACTATCCCTTTTGGGATCCTATCATGTTGTATAGGATATAATGTCATGGCGCTTGTAACCGATTTAATAAGAGTTAGTCGCCCTGCTAGTGAGAGGCTTTGTGTTTTCCACGCTTGAAGTTTGGCCTTGACTCTGTCCACTAAACATCTGTATTTTTCTTTCCTTTTCTTAGGAAAAACTATCTCTGCTCCCAGGTATCTCCCCATTTCCTCCACTTGTTTGAAATGGCAAAAGTCACAGATTTCCCTCCTAGTGTGCAACTTCACATTTGGAGAGAAATAAATTTGAGTCTTGTCTTTACTCACCGTATGCCCTGACATCTCACCAAAATCCTGCAAACACTTAATTATTCCTTTTAGCCGCTTCACAATAATTTTGGAGACCACCTTGTAAACTACATTGCATAGTGAAATAGGCCTAAACTGGGTAACTTTTTGGGGCCTTTCAGTTTTGGGTATTAACGTGATTAATGTTTGGCTGACCTCCTTGATGCTTTCCTCTCCGGTCCATAACTTCTTCACTGCTTCACAAACACTCGTCCCCACAATTTCCCAATTACGATGGAAGAAAATTGCCGGGAACCCATCTTCCCCTGAAGCTTTCATCCCTCCTATCAAAAAAATTGCTTCTCTTATCTCTTCATCGGATAGCTCTGCTCTATGCCTTCCTATTCCTCCTCTAGTAATATTGGCCAGTTATGTACAGTACCAAACCACTTTCTTTGGGGGTTGTCTCCTACAAATAATTTTTGAAAGAACTCGTTGAACAGTTGTCCCACTTCTTGCTTTCCTTCCAACCATTGATTCTCCTCATTTTTCAACATCGTAATCTTTGCCCTTCTTCTTCTAACTGTGGTTTTAGTGTGGTAATAGGACGTGTTTCTATCACCATCATTCAACCATTTCGTTCTCACTTTTTGGAACAAAAAAATCTCCTATTGTGTCGTAACTTCCATCAACTCATCATTAAGTTCTTGTTCTAATCTTTCCAAGTGCGGTTTGTAGCTGATTTGATTGCTTCTTTGAATTCCGTCAAGTCTTCTAAGCAGTTCATTCTTCTTCTTGGTAATATGCCCAAATTCGTGCTCGTTCCACCATCTTAAATATCTCTCCAACTCTGAAAGTTCCTGCATAATGTGTTTCCTTCCGGACCAATGACTGCTGAGTGTGGCCTTAAATTCCTTATGGGCCAACCAGCTTGCCTCAAATCTAAAAGGTCTCATGCTCCTTCTTCCTTGCTCTGCTTCAAGATAAATGAGGAGAGGGTGATGGTCCGACTTTAGTCTCGGTCCAACTTTAACACAGGCATTTTGGAAGGCAGCATTACAACTCCGATTACACATAGCTCTGTCCAAGCGCTTATAGAGTTGTCTTGCTAGATTATTTAGACGCCCTCTCCAGGTGAAACGTGGGCCCATTGCCCCAAGGTTGATAAGCTGGCAGTTTTCTATATGCTCTCCAAATCTCTTGCATTTCCTTTCATCAGGTAGATTACCTCCACTTTGTTCACTCTCTTCTTTTATGTTATTGAAATCACCCGCCAGTATCCATGGGCCTTGGTTGCTCATTGCAATATCTTCTATCTCTGCCCACATGCTCCTTCTCTCCATCTCCTTCGGGCTTGCGTAAACCGCTGTGAAATTGCAAGTTGTTCCCCCCAACCCGTTAACTTCACAATGCAAATATTGCTTTTGTTTGGCAATGACCTTAATTCTAATGTTATCATCATTCCACAATATCCATATTCCTCCCGACATTCCCACTGCATCCATTATCTCTTGATTTTTAAACCTTAGTCTTTTAATAACCTGCTGTGCTTGTGCATAACAACTTGATGCTGTAACATATTCGGCTTCCGTTGACAAAAGAGACACTGTAGTTTGTTTCATACTAAACCATGACACAAGTGAGCTTCCAATAAACTGACTTTATCCACTGGTACTCTTTCTGTCTATCTTGTATCCTCCATAATCAGAGTCTGAGTATGCAAATAGATATTCACTTCTTCCTTTGGGATACCAAAGACCCAATTCTATCGTGTCAGCAAGATATCAGAAGATATGTTTCACGGTTTCAGCATGTGACTCTTTTGGTGCCGATTGATATCTTGAACACATCCCATACTAAATTGAATGTTAGGACTGCTTGCAGTGAGATAGAGTAAATATCCAATCATTCCTCTATATTTTGTGATGTTGCAATCTTTTCCTTTGACATCCGCATCAAGCAATATGGTTGAGCTCATGGGTGTGTCCATTCCATTTGCCTCATCCATCTCATACTTCTTCAATAGTTCTTTCAAATACTTCGTTTGAGATATGAAAATTCCATTCTTTCTTTGTTTGATTTGCAAACCGAGAAAGAAATTCAATTCTCCCATCATTCACATCTCAAACTCCCCCTGCATTTTCTCAAAAAATTCTTTGCACATGGTTTCATTAGTAGCACCGAAAACTATATCATCAACATATATTTGCACGATTAAGATATCATCACGTTTTCATTTTGTAAAAAGTGTTGTATCAACTTTTCCTCGTACAAAACCTTGATCAGTAAGAAATTTACTGAGCCTTTCATACCATGCTCTAGGAGCTTGTTTTAAACCATATAAAGCCTTTTTTAGTTTGAAAACATAGTCAGGTTTGGTTATATCTTCAAAACCTGAAGGTTGATCTACATATACTTCTTCCATGATGTAGCCATTTAGAAAAGCATTCTTTACATCCATTTGATAGAGTTTGAATCCTTTGATACATGCAAAGGCTAAGAGTACTCGTATAACTTCCAATGTAGCCACTGGAGCATACATTTCCTCATAATCAATTCCTTCTTCCTGATTATAGCCTCTGGCCACCAATCTTGTCTTGTTTTTGACAATGATTACAGATTCATCAAGTTTGTTCTTGAATACCCATATAGTGCTAATGATTGGATGATCCTTAGGTCGAGGTACCAACTCCCAAACTTGATCTCTTTCAAATTGGTTTAGTTCTTTTTGCATTGCTATAACCCAATCATTGTCTGATAGGGCTTCATCAATGTTAGAAGGTTCAATCTCAGAAATAAAAGTAGAGAATCTAACTTTATTGAAGATTTTATTTCTAGTTTTGACTCCTTCATTCACCTCTCCTATGACTTGATCTAAGGGATGACTTTTATTGTATTTCTAGACTCTAGGCTATCTGAGTGACTAATCTTTTTCCTTGGTTTCATCAACTTCTAGAATAAGAGATTTAGAAATAGATCGACCATTTTCTTGATTTAAAACAACTTCCTGCTCATCATCAATGGTTTTGTTAAAGGATTTAAATTCATCAAATACAATATGAATTGATTCTTCAACAACACATGTTCTTTTATTGAAAACTCTATATGCTTTACTTCAGTTAAAATAACGTAGGAAAATTCCTTCATCTGTTCTAGAGTCAAATTTTCCTAAGTTATCTTTACCATTATTATGAATGAAACACTTATAACCTAAGAGATGTAAATGAGCATGGTTTGGCTTCCTTCTTTTGTATAGCTCGTATGGTGTCTTTCCAAGTTTTGTTCTAATGTAGGCTCTATTTTGTATAGCACAACATGCTCATTGCATTGGCCCAGAAAGCTTGAGACACGTTCCTTTTATTCAACATTTCTCTAGCTATTTTAGTGAGCACTCTATTCTTATGTTCTACGACTCTGTTTTGTTGAGGTGTCCTTGGAGCAGAGAAATTGTGATCCATGCCAATAGTATCACAATATTCTTCAAAGGCTTGATTTTCAAACTCTCTACCATGATCTGTCCTAATACCTGCAATGGACATACCTTTCTCATTTTGAACTTTAAAAACAAAGAATTTTGCAAAGGTTTCATCCTTTGATGACAGAAAAATAGTCCATGTAAATCTAGAGAAATCATCAACAATAATCAATAAATATAAGTTACCACCAAGGCTTTTAACTCTTGCTGGACCAACTAAATCTATATGTAGCAATTAAAGTGGTCGATTTGTTGTAATTTCATTTTTCTGATTTGAAAGATGATTTAGTTTCTTTACCCTTTTGACACATGTCACAAATCAAATCATTTTTAAAACTTATTTTGGGTAATCCAAGAACTAAATCATTCTTGAGTAGTTTGCCTTGTTGGTGCATGTTGACATGAGCTAGTCTCTTATGCCATAACCAACTTTCATCGGCATTACTCAGAAAACAATTTTCAGAATCACTTCTATTGATATCAAGTGTATAGCAGTTACCTTCCCTTTTTGCTCTGAGCTTTGCCTTGAGTTTTTTCTTATCAAGTTGTAAGTCTTTCTTGTTGACAACTAGACATTCCTCTAAATCAAATATTACCCAGTTGTCTTTATCTGCACTTTGAGTTAGGCTCAGTAAATTATGACACAAGCCTTCAATATAATATACATCTTTGACTTATATTACTTTGTCATTTTTTATTTCACCAATTTTTGCTATCTTTTCGGATTGATTTCCTCCAAATTTTACCTTTCCACCTTCCTTAGCTTGCAATTTGGTAAAACTTTCAAAATCACCGGTCATATGTCTAGAGCATCCACTATCTATGTACCATTTGTTATTTTTGGATGCTTTAAGACATATCTACAATCAAATATAATTGACTTAAGGCACTTTGAATCATCATAATTGCCTTGATGTTGAGTGTGAAGAGTTTCTTATCATTCTCATCATATTTTGTTGGTGTCTTGGGAACACTCTGTGAATCTATAATATTTTCAGGTTTGTAGTTTCCACTCTCAATTACATCCCATAGCTCATATTCAGTAGCCATTACGAAGACTCTGAACTTTGTTTTCTAGAATGAGAAGTGTTCGCCATTGAAACCCAGAAGTCTTGTGATAGAAGCTCCGTCGGGAAGAATGCCTTCACCCATGCTTGCCATTGGATCCTTCTTAGGTTGTTAAACCTTAAAAAGAAGACCTATGCTTTGATACCAAATGTTAGTGCAAGCGTTTTACCTAAGAGGGGGTGAATTGGGTGATACTAGAAATTTCGTTGGGTATAAGAAAATTAACAGAATATTTAAAGCAGTTGAGAGCAAAGAGAAATATCACCGAAGTGTACACCGGGAGTTATACTGGTTTGGCCACAACCACTTTGACCCATATCCAGTCCTTAGAGCGTCTCTGAGAATTTCACTATATTCTCCAAGATTCAGTGGGTTCTTGGTACCTCAGTACACCGCAAGTTCCTTTACCTGGATACTCGCTCCCCCTTACACGTTGTAATCAAATCCCCAACTCAAGGTTCCACAACCTTAAGTTATCTCAACAACAAATATTGAGTTTGTAGAGAAAAACTCTCTCATAGAGCAAATATATAATCACTGAAGCACAATGAATGAGTATAAGAAAATAGAGTACTAACAGTGTTTGATCAGTATATGTTCCTGTGTTCTCAGTTGTTGTTGTTGTACTCTCCTCTTTAAATGCTCCATATATATAGACGATTTGTAGTGTCCGTTGGAAGCAATTCAAACATGTCCGTTAGAGTAATGCAGCAATGGTTGACCATTCTTCAAATTTGAAAACTATCCATTTACGGTAGGTATCGGTAGGTGAGATCTTAGACGCTTTATTTGACTCTTCTCTTATTCTATGATTTCTTCATTGTTATTCTGTAAATACACTTAGAATGCTAATACAATAAATGGTTAATCATATAGAAAACAATTCAATAAACATTCGATCAAAATCAAGCTTTCTGGACTGCCTTACTCGAGTGGCTACTCGAGTGATCATACTCATTACTCGAGTAGTCCCTCAAGTAAACCTATCAAATATATGGCAGTGAGTAATTCAACATTTTTCATAAGATATTAATCGGGTAAGACATGGAGTAAGATGTAGCACAAACCTTGAAAATACCAGATTACTTGAGGGGCCATGACTTTTCTTCACAAGTTAGTCGAGTGAGCCCTAGAGTAAATTTCAAATAAGTTTGTAGATTACTCGATTAGTCCCTCGAGTAATGTCATTCAAATTTTGGCAGAGAGTCTACTTACCTGATTACTCGAGTGACCCCTCGAGTAATGCTTCAAATAACTCTGCAGATTACTCGAGTGCTCCCTCGAGTAATGCCTTTTTCTTACCAGGTTACTCAAGTAGCTATTCGAGTAAATTGTTTAATTTCTTGGCTGAGAGCTACTGGAAGAGTTTTAACCTGGTTACTCGAGTGGCTACTCGAGTAATACCTTTTCTCATGTGTTACTCGAGTAATGGTTCCTATAACTTTGTAGATTACTCGAGTGGCCCCTCGAGTAACTTCTTCCAAATTTTGGCGGTGCTTGCAAAAACATTTTCTTTCAACATTACTCGAGTACTCACTAAAGTAGCATGTTCAATTACTCGAGTGCTCACTCGAGTAAACAAAGACAGAAACTGCCAGTGACGTTTTTCCTTTACTCTATCTGTCAGATCTTTTTCATTACTCCAGTTCTTACTTCAAGTAATGCTTTGTCTACTATTTATTTACTTTTTTCAAATTCATTTGTTATCATATCCTCTTTTCTCATTAGTCTAAGCTTTCTTATATTCAAAACATATGGGATCTAATAATACCATCTTCACTCGAGTGTCATAGTGAAAAATGCCAGGTTTGATCATTCAAAAAGGGGATCTTTGGGGATAGTCTTCCAACTCTTTAGAGCTATTGATAGAGTGATATATGGGTATTAAAAGAGCAATAATGATAACCAAATTAAGTGTTAAAAAGTCATTGAGAATTGGAATAAGGAATTGACACTTCATCTCTAAATATGTATACAAGATTTGAGATTTGCCCTACTCAAGAGAGACTGGAGTCAAGACATGCACAAAAGGATCAAGGTAGTGACTCTTCTCTCATGTTGTGTATGATGTTTTGGTATGCATGACTTGTCATGGAGTTTTGTGAACTGTATGTGCCATGGTCCATTACAGCGTGAGCCGTTTAGGGAATGACAATGGTCATCTCTAGCTTGGTCATTGTAGTGTCATTGTAAATGACATGGATCTTTGTGAATCCGACCTGTGGGGCGGCGTATTGTGAATCCAGTTGTGGGATGTGTGTTGTATATCTTGCCTGTATGGCTTGCGTATGAAATGCTTTATATGAATCCCAGCTGTGGTGAAATTTATTGTGTGAACTGCTGTGATGTAATATAGCATGAGCAAATGTAAGGGTGACATGAGTCATACTTGCCCTTGCCACTGTAACTGCGTTGTAGTTGCCATGTGTGTGTGATGATTTGCTTTCATGCCTTTTTGTTGTGCATACTATGAGTGATTTGTTACTACAGGGATTTTTTAGAATCTCACCCTCCTAAAACACAAATTTTAGATAGGGCTGGAGGATCCAAAGGAAAGTGGGTGACGAAGAATGGGTAGAGCTCTAGATTGGAAGTGTTATGATTAATTGGTTATCATGTAAATTATTTAGATATATTTTGTTGGGAATTACATGTACATATTGGATAGTATTTGTGTAATCCCCTAGTTATGGGAAACTTTATAGGAAATTATACATTTAGACCCTTAGTTAATTAATATAACCCGAATGTGTCAGGAATTTATGCTATACTCTGATATTTGTAAATGGAATCAACCTGTACAGGCCATTTGTGTATTGTAATGTGAATATGAGACCTTTGTAAACAGGTTTTGAAAAGTTTTTGGTAAACCCTGATTTTGGGCAAAAGATTAATTTTAATAAGTCCCAAATCATCTAAGGTCTCTAACTTCACTTAATTACTTGATTATGAACTTAATCTCGGCCTTGATCATGAAGGGGGTTACACCCAAGGTCTATTGCACAGGTTACACTCGAGGCCATGTGATATACCTTATGTTGAATTGCATGTTGTGTACTGAATGTTATTGTGATAATTCTGTTATATGATAACCATATGGCATACTGTGTGATTTTGTATCTATATGATTGACTATATGTTACTACTAGATTCTTTAAAATCTCACTCTTTTCTATAAACAAATCTACAGTACAGGCTAGCAGCTCAGAGGTAAGAACATAAAGATGGATAGCTAGATAATGGAGCAAAAACATTTTAGTTTACTGTTGGTTGCTGTTTCTGGGTATTTTAGATATTTTTTTAGAACTATATATAATATACATAACTATGTAAACCTGACAACCGTATAGTAGTAGAACTAGTAGTACCAATAGCTTAGTAAATGGTTAGTGGCTATATTTATAGAGATAACACTTCTGATTGACGAAGATACATTAACTAATGAATGCATCAAGAGACATTAGTAGAGACATACTCATTCACTCTGATAAAATGGATTTAAGCACCAATGGGACTTAGTAAGATAGTGAATGTTTATGAAATTGTTTGGAAAAAAATTTGTTCCACTCAAAAATTCCTTCCAATCCCAGATTCACCTCCTGATATGGGTTTAGAAATTGTGAACTTTTTTTCAAGTATGTTTAATCCGGGACCGAATTCTGTTTCAATAACTGGTTTCACAACTCTTTTGCACTTATCTGAGTCTATTGGACATAAGGTGTGACATAACTACCAAAAGTATCAAGTCAAACAATTTGAATCTAACATACCTATGGCAATATCATCTAGGCCATATAAATGAGAAATACATTTCTAAACTCCATCAAGATCGATTTATTAACTCATTTGGTTTAGAATCACATGATGCATGTAACACCTTACTTCTGTAATCAATCTGATAAGTTTTACATAGTGAATTCAAAACATGAAGTTATATTCATTTATAAAGTTCTTTCAATTCCCAACCACAAGACAGGATTTGAACCTAGAGTTGAGTAGGTTTTTCAGAAAATTTCAAAATCTTGCAGAAGCGTCATTTAGTGGTTTGCAACTTCATTACTAATCATCGATTCTTATCTTTATTTAATTCAATCAGAGTGATTCACTGCTCATTTGTTTAGCCCGATTATTCCCTTGCTCATTCTTTGTTCATTCATTTATATATTTATCTACACATTGTTGCCACATAGGGCTACTCAAGTGTCTAACATAAATACACAACAGATCAATCTTCACTTATCTGCCATGGTTCCCTTTTGTGCAACTCCCTGTAGTACTTTTCTGTACTTTATCACAACTATATGGTTGGTTGGGGGAGGTTGAAATTCAGAGCAAATCCCAGTAGTAAACAATGCTAACTTTGCATGCAAGATAATGCTTAGTATATGATATGCTTGCTTATATAAATTTATGCCAACATAATGACATATGCATGCTTAATGCTTAACAACACACTCATGGTCATAGCATAAGTACAAACAGAGCTTCAATCATTCACATATGTTCCATACAATTCATCAAAGCAATAACACAAATCATCACACAATCATACACATAACAAATACATACAAGTCATGAGAGTTTAACTACCTCTTGTCTTCATGTCCTCCTTATCTTCCAACCACTAAGGGTTCTTGGAAATTCTTCCATTCTTTTTTTTCTTGACTCCTCATAGCCCTAGATATATAATCATAACATTAGGGTCATTTTACCAAGTCAACCAATGAGTTAAAATGGTCAAATTATCCTAAGGGACTACTTTCTACCCTTAGAGTTCAAGGTAATTACATTATGCCATTACCTTTTTCCATTTTTTCAAATTTATTCAAATTTGCCAGAATTTACATAAATCATTGAAAATTCATAACTAATTGTGCATATGTCATATTGTGATGATTCTAAAGGCTATATAACCCCCAATCAATCTAGTTTCAGAATAAAAAATATAGCCATTACACTTTTGGATGCATATTAATACAGTATCTCACTTAATTGATCACTGCCCCCAGAATTCACCAGTTTTCCAGACAAAATTTTGAAAATGTAGAACTCCCAGCACACACATACAAATGACAAAAATCATATATCAATTTAAAGCATGACATGTCTAACTTTAGACTATAAATCTTAACATTATTTGGACATCATTTACTTATTTAAAAACGTCATGCAAACCAACTGCCCTACACAAAACACATACTGACAGCATTTTTAATTTTGCAATATATATTTCCAGTTGTCCAAAATTTATGACTAGGGCTATTCCCCATAGTTTTACATTGTAAACACAATGGTAAGATTAAAATCAACAAAATCACAAAGCTTCAACTCCTTATAGCACTGACGTAATAGACCTAATTTTGCCAAAATCAATAAAACAAAATTTTATCCAATAACTTGGTCCAATATCATCACAAATCATAATCTAACCATAAATACATAATTAAACCATGATTAAATATCAAAAATACCCCTTGGCCAAAATATGAACAATATCCCACCCTCATGAAAACCCATCCAAACAACAAACTAATCGTTTCAAAATGAAGCACATGCTTACCTCTACGTGTTTCCGCAACCAGTTTGGAAATCTGGTAGTACTTCGGCCGACGAGACTGCACCAAACCCCACCAAATGAAAATCTAAAATCATAGAAATAAAGCTTGGGATGAGTAGAAGAAGGTTTATGAAGGGTATTTTAGGAGAAAAAGCCGATTCGATAATGTTTCGATGGATTGAAGTTAGGATATTTTACTATTCATTCTCTCTCTCTCTCTTCTAATTTTTTGTCCAATATTCCTTAATTTAAATATGATTTTTAAACTATTTTTTTAAAGCTAGTCAAAATTTTATAGTCCCTTGAAAGTCTTGATATTTGTTTGCCACGTGACAAAACCTTATGGTGCCACTTGTCTGGTGATCCTATGATTCGATGATAGGTGTCACTTACATTAATAAAGTAGGTCCCACCTCTTTTCTATAGCCTTTAGCCATCCAACGTGTCAGGGAAAGTAAGGGCCTAATGGTTTTCCCTGGCTCCTAAGTTCAATATTTGGAAAAGTTAGTCAAGTGACCGGATCAGAGACAAGTGGATTTTTCCCTAACTTCAAGAGCTAGGTGGCAACTTTTTGTGGTGCCAACACAAAAGTCATAAAGGTAAGTGCATTATGAGGGATACTTGTCACCTCCTCATTCATCCAACACAAAAGTTATGTCATGATTGCTTACTTTATTAAAGTTACTTTATCGATGTCTACTCAGGATTCTACTCTAGTTTTGTTTGGGATTGTCACATGCATATCGAGGCCTATTAAAGAACACCAAGTCAGAGTGTGTGGTGGCCTTACTTGTGGCCACATACTAGTGTCTACTCTAAAAACTCAGGGTCCACATGTCTATCCTGAAAATGCCATGTGCACACCTACACCAGCCTATTTCACCTGACTAATCAATCCCTTACCTCATGACATAGCTGAGTAGCATCTTCTACTAACCCAATGGCATCATATATATGTCCTATGCATATCTGCACCGATAATTTAATCTTACTATCTGCGCATACCAAGTCCTCTACCTGGTAAGGCCAAATTAGTTAGTCCCTGAGAGTTTTTTTATCTCTCGACATTCTTGGGAAACTTCCCAAATTGGGCTTAGTAGTTTGCCTGATATAAGCGTAATCTCAAGTTTTTACGCCCAAAATTTGGGATATTACAATACATGTGAATCTTGCTTATTTGGAAACGATAAAGGCACCTTTACTAGGTATGGTGAGAGGGTCGCTGATTTATTGAGCCTCATATATACAGATGTATGTGGACTACTAAATACAGCTACCAGAGGAGTTTATATGTACTTCATTACATTTATGGATGACTTTAGTAGATATCAATATATCTATCTAATGAAACATAAATCTAAATCTTTTGAAATGTTCAACATATTCCAAAATAAAGTACAAAACCAACTTGGCAAAACAATTAAAGCACTTTGATCTGATTGAGGTGTTGATATTTAAGCCAAGAGTTCATTGACTATCTTAGGAGTTATGGGATAATCTCATAATTGACTCCTCATAATGGAATGGCATTTCTGAATGTAGGAATCAAACACTATTAGATATAGTTTAATCTATGATGAGCCAAACAGATCCTCCACCATCCTTTTAGGGGCATGCCTATAGACAATTGCATTCACACTAAATCGTGTTCCATCTAAGGCAATTGAAAAGACATCATATGAGATATGGACTTGAAAGAAACCTAGTTTATCTGTTCTCAAAATTTTGAGATGTGAGGTATATGTTAAGCAACAAGCCTCAGATAAATTAGTGCCTAAATCCTCAAAGTGCTTTTTTATGGAGTATCCTAAGGAAATGAAGGGATACTATGTCTACAATTCCACCGATAACAAAGTGTTTGTTATTCAAAATGGTATGTTTCTAGCAAGGTATATCTCAAAGAAGTTCGAGAGTCTTAAGATAGCATAGAACCACATATGAAAAATATCGAAGAATCACAAGTTGTTGAGCCTCCCCAACTAACACAAGGTCCACATAGATCTGATAGGACATGTCATAAGCCTCATATATGGATTTTTTATTATTGAAAGTCGTGACGTAATATCTCAAAATTCATTAACCAAAAACATGTAGTAGTGCACTAGCAAGGCAAAATCTAGCCAGGTTGATAATCTTTTTCACATGTCAGAAACCAGGGCATTTTGCCAAAGATTACCCATAACAGAAGACCCTAGACCCAGAATTCAGGGCAGGGTCTATACTATAACTCATGAGGAAGCCAGGAAGTCTCTTGAACTAATTCAAGGTACGGTTTCTCTTAATGGCAATTCAGTGCGAGTAATATATGATTTGGGTGCTAGTCACTCATTTATTGCATATTGTTAGACCTCATGTTTTGATGATAACAAAAGTATGGTTTGAAAAAGAAATGATTAATAATCAAGTTTGAACTAAGTAATGACAGGAACAAGCTTTATTTGAAGTTAGCATGGAAGTAATGAAGATTGGCCATAAGAAAATGCTGAGCAACTTGATCAGAAGTGCAGTTTCTAAGGCATTACTCGAGGCGCTACTCGAGTAATGACACAAAACTTGAGGTAACCAAGAAGAACTTCCAGTAACCTGCCACCATTACTCGAGGAGTTACTCGAGTAACCAGGTAAAACTTCCAGTTGCCTTCAAGTTTTCCCCATAACACTCGAGGAGCTACTCGAGTAACTGTGTCTCCTAAATTTGGAAATCTCGGCATTTTGTACCACTACTAATGTTACTCGAGGAGCTACTCGAGTAATCCTATGAAAACTTCCAGTTGCCTTCAAGTTTTCCCCATGATACTCGAGGAGCTACTCGAGTAACTGTGTTTCCAAAAATGTGTACCTCTCGGCACTTTGTACCACTGCCAATGTTACTCGAGGAGCTACTCGAGTAACGCTCTAAGGTAATTGAAAACTTGAGGTTGGTACCCGAATAACTTGATATGTCTCTATTTCATCTTCCTCGAGTACTTACTCTAGTATACAAGTTTTTTTTCATTGTTTAATTTTAAGAGGATTCCTCGAGTAAGGACCCCAGTAAGCACAAATATTTTCAAAGGAAACTTCAAGTCATTACCAGAGTAATTCATGCTCAAAAGTCTTAGTTACTCGAGGAGCTACTCGAGTAACCTATGCAAAAATGAATACATTACTCGAGTCCCTACTCGAGTAACAAGGTAATTGCTCTCGGCCTTGAAATCCTGCCAACATTATTGGAGTAGAGCATCGAGTAATCAAAGGATTTTAAGTGGATTACTCGAGGTGTTACCCCAATAAGCTATGAAGTTTCAAAAGCATTACTGGAATAGCTACCCGAGTAAATAACTATTCCCAAAGGTATGAAATTTAGTTTACTCCATGCACTACCCGAGTAATCTTATATTTATTCATTGACTTGCAGTTGAAAAATGATTTCACGATGTTACACGAGGAGCTACTCGAGTAAACTTCAAGGGTTACTCGAGGAGCTACTCGAGTAAGCTAATCCAGAAAGTTTGAAATCATTCCAACGGTCATTATTCTGTTTCCTGTTTGATTAAACTTTTCATTATATTAGTGTACTTAGCATTTCAACAGGTAAACAGTAAAGAGATCTTACCAAATAAGGAAAGTCAAAAGCGATGCTTAAATGTCACCGACCGTCACCTACCGTAACGTATGTTTTTCAAAAACTAGAAAAGTCAATAATGGCTGCGCACGTTCCAACGGACATGAAGAAATATGTTCCAGCAATCATTACCAATGTAAGTATATATATGGGAACATCTGAACGGAGAAGGATACAAGAAAACACAAGAACTCACATACGAACGTATCATTAAGTTCATTACTCTGTTTTCACGTTGAAATTGTATTTCTATGCTTCAGTGATTATTATTTACTCTGTAAGAGAGTTATTTCATTCAAACTCAATATTTATTATTGAGATAACTTAAGGTTGTGGAACCTTGAGTTGGGATTGGATTACAACCTGTAAGGGGGAGCGAGTGTCCAGGTGTAAGGAACTTGCTTGTACTGAGGTGCCAAGAACCCACTGAATCTTAGAAGCTATAGTGAAACTCTCAGAGAAGCTCTGAGGACTGGACGTAGGTCAAAGTGGTTGTGACTGAACCAGTATAACTCCCGGTGTAGACTTCGGTGATATTTCTCCTTACTCATTACTGTTTTAATTCTTTTGTCAAAGTTTTATATTTTCGAAAGAAATTTCAGTATCACCCAATTCACCCCCCCTCTTGGGTGAAACGCTTGATCTAACACATATGACTATGTAAGACGGCTAGGCCTGAGTATACACAAATTTCCATATGACTTAGTTGTGTCTACATCCACGTGTTTTAGAGTTGTCACAACCGATGTCAATTTGAATTGCATAATAAATGCCAAGGGACATAAATCAGTAATGAATCTAATCTATCTACCGTTGCAATGCTTAGAAGTAATCCTCAAAATTGACTGGTTGGTGTAATAAAAAAAATTGACTAGTTGACAACCAACAGTGTGTTACTTGATTGTAGAAACAAAAGGGTTATTTAACCCAATCTACTACCACATGTCAGCACAGAAATCAACCTTAATTTTCTTTTAGCAGCTTAAGTTAAGAGATGTTTGCATAAAGGTTGTTAGGGGTATATGGTGTTCTTTTCCATGCAATCAAAAGTAGGAACAATATTTAAAAGTATCCCTATGGTGAATGAGTTTCCATAAGTGTTTTTTAAAGATATCAGCGAATTACCTTTATACAGGGAAGTAGAGTTTATAGTTGACATTAGGACTGGAGCAGAACCAATTTCCAAAGCCCTATTATAATAGCTCTAAATGAAATGGCGGCGTTGAAAAAATAGATTGAGGACCTATTAGAGAAAGAGTTCATTCAACCCAGTGTCTCACCTTGGGGAGCTATAGTGTTCTTTGTTAAAAAGAAAGATAGAAGCCTAAGACTTTTATTGATTATAGGGAGCTAAACAAGGTAATCATAAAAAACAAATACATATTTCCTAGAATTGATGACTTACTCAATCAGTTTTCTAGTTCCTGTGTCTTTTCAAATATTGACTTAAGGTCAGGATATCACCAGCTCAGGGTAAAAGTAGAAGATGTACTAAAAACTACTTTCAAAACAAGATATGACCATTATAAATTCCCTGTAATGCCATTTAGGCTGACCAATGCACCTGCTATGTTTATGGACTGCATGAATCAAATTTGCCATCCATATCTGGACCAATTTGTAGTAGTTTTTATTGATGATATTTTGGTATACTCATAGCGCATAATAGAACATGAACAGCATCTGAAAACAGTATTGAACACGTTGAGAGAAAAGCAACTCCATGCCAAGTTGATCAAGTAGGAGTTTTAGCTTTTAGAAGTTAAATTTTTGGGCTATGTAGTCTCACAACAAGGGGTCTTGGTGGATCCTAGTAATGTGGAAGTAGTACTAAACTGGAAGAAGCTAGAGACTGTTGTTGAAATATGTAGTTTTCTGGGTCTTACTAGTTATTACAAGTGATTCATATAGAGTTTCTCTAGAATAGCATTACTACTGACAAAGTTGACACGTAAAACTCAACCTTATATGTGGGATTATAATTGAGAGAGGAGCTTCATAGTACTAAAATAGAGATTAACAATAGCGCTAGTTTTATCAATCCTAAATCCATGGTTAACCTTTGTGGCCTACATAAATATGAGCTGGTATGGATTGGGATGTGTTCTGATGCAACAAGCCCAATAGTGGCATATGCATCTCGTCAGCTAAAGCCTTATAAATTGAACTATCATATGCATGATCTTTAGTTAGCAGCAATTGTGTATGCACTAAAATTCTGGAGATACTACCTCTATATGGCAACCATAAAGCTATACTGTGACTACAAGAGTTTGAAATCTTATATGATCAAAAGAGTTGAATATGAGGCAGACAAATTGGATGGAGTAGCTTAAAGATTACAACTTAGAGATCAAATACCATCCAAGAAAGGTTAATAACATTGCAAACACATTAAGCCACAAGACATTGAAGGTGGCAGACCTAATGATTCAGAAACAAAGACTGATTTAATATTTTAGAGATCTCAATCTGTTTGCCAAGATTATGACCTGTGGTAGCAACGCCAATCAAGCAGAGAATGATCTTAGAGCAATAATAGAGAATGATTAGATATAGGATAGAAGAGCACAGTCTATCCATAACATGATTGAAAAGGGAGAAACTCGGGAATATGATTTGTTATCGAGTGAACTAGTCAGACACAGAAAGCAGGTATATGTTCCACCATAAATAGAACTGAAACAACAAATCTTAGATAAAGCAAACAAGAGTAAATATACTCTACACCCAGAAGCAACTAAAATGTATCATGACTTTAAGCCCATGTATTGGTGGCCAAGGATGTAAAGAAACAAAACAAAGTTCATGGCTCATTGAAACACTTGCCGAAGGTGAAAATCAAGCATCAACGACCATCCGGACTTCTTCAAAATCCTAAAATTTCTTATTGGAAATAGGAGAGTATTACAATAGATTTTGTGACAAGATTGCCCAAGATCCGGAAATCATTATGCAATATAGGTAATCGTTGATCAATTAACAAAAACAGCCCATTTCCTACCAATCCATATCCACTACTCTCTTGATACACTAGTAGAGATTTATATCGAGGAGATTGTGTGATTACATGGTACATATAAAGAACATCATTTTTGATAGAGATCCTCACTTCACTTCAAACTTCAGGAAGGTGTTGCATGAGGCTTTATGTACCAAGCTTAGATTCAGCACAGCCAATCATCATCAGACAGATGGATAGATAAAAAGACAATACAAATATTAGAGGATATACTGAGGGTGTGTACATTAGATTACAAAGGCAGTTGGGATCAATTCCTTCCACTTACAGAGTTTACATACAACAACAGTTATCCTTCGAGCATTTAGATGGCTCCATATGAAGTGTTGTATGGAAGGAAGCGTTAATCACCCTTATACTAGATAGAACTATCTGAGAGGTAATTATATGTGCTAGACATAGTTTATCAAACAATTGAGCAGATTAAATTCATCAATAAAGATTATTAACTACTGAAAGCATATAGAAGAGTTATGTTGATGAGAGGTAAAAACCTCTATAGTTTGAGGTTGGCAATTATGTGTTTATGAAAGTTTCCCCTGTCACAGGCATTAGTGGGGCATTAAAGGTAAAGAAGGTAAGCCGTAGGTACATTGGTCCATTTGAAATCTTACTAAATAGCTTTACCCTCAAATCTAAATAGATGACATGATGTCTTCCACATTTCACAGTTAAAGAAATATCAACCCAACCCAGACATATCATTGAATGTGAAGATGTAGATGTGCAAGATGATTTGACATATGAGGTCCCACTTGACAAATCATTCATCAGTAGGAGAAACAGCTCAAGCATAGGAATACCCCATTCATAAAGGTTATCTAGAAGGGATTATCTCCTAAAGAAATAACGTAGGAAATAGAGGAAGACAAGTAGAAGCATTACCTAGAATTCATGAGAATGTAAATGTAGCAAAATTCGGGGATGGAATTTTATTAAGTGGGGAGAGCTATAATATTTGAAAATTTATTCACCAAAAACCCCCATTTATATTTATTAAAATAAATGGAATAAAATGGTGAATTTTGGTGCACTTGGAATGAAAAAAATACCCTTAGTAGAGGACACACAAAAATTGGTCCAATACATGACATAAAGTATAATTTTTGTCCTAAAAGAGCCTATTCTTGAAGCCCAAAATAATGAATGGAAGAACACCATTTTGGGCCCAATTATTTGAGAATTTCAGCCAAGAAGAAGGAAAAAAGAGAAGGCCCAAATAAAATACTAAAATGTAAGGGAAAAATAGTGATTTGCCAATAAAGCAAGAAGCAAATATTTTCCTCCTTTATTTAGGCCAATTTTCAGCCAAAAAGGGA